>CM029021.1:60958940-61586078 GCA_016801055.1 Panax notoginseng | reverse complement strand
TCATATAACAACACATAGTAATTGTAATGTAAACTCTACTCCACATCTCATAATCTTTCCTATTAATTGGCACACAATGTTCAATTAGATTGTGTTAACTTTTCGACTTATGTAATATTCGAAATTCACATAAGTGTTTAAGTCTTGCTAGTAATACTTATGGGTTTTATATTAAACTCATTCCATATCTTATAATATCCATTTCATTTGACTTAAAACACTTTTTATGTTCGTTAACACTTATCACGGCATTTCGATGTTTATTCGTCACACACCCGATTTGCCTCTCTTGTGTATGCTTAATATGCTTCTATAACTTATCTAATACATAATTATGTTAATGTTAAGCATCATTATATATACTAACATTCATGTTTTATAACTTAGAACAACATCTTTTATCGTCAAGAGCACTACACTAGTATACGTGCATGCCCGACACCCTCCGATTGCCTCTGGAAACACAATAGTCCTAAAGATAGCCATTTTATCCTTCATACCAATTTCAAATTGAAACACTTAAAGAATAAAAGTTGTAGGTCTATTCGTCCTCGTTCTGAATCATCTTGAATCACCTCAATCGGAGTTCGTATGAAAAAGTTATGGCTATTTTAGTAAAACATGTCCTTTTAGATTTTTTTTCCAAAATTGGCTAAGCAGACTATCCCTCCCCCCCCCCATCGGGGCGGGGCTTTTTGCACTAGGGGGTCCGCAGGGGCGGGTGTCCTTGCTGTGATTTTGCGATTTCAGCTCTAGAACACTACGGAAAGCCAAATTAGGCCTCCAAGCTCCTTTCTAGCAACCATACCAACCTACCCAAGGTGTAATAGGTTTACAGAAACATAATCTAATGTTTTCTAACGCATTTCTAGCCATCTAAACAACATAAAAATCCAAACTACAACTATTAATTTTCACTATTTTTGCTAAAGCTTCACTTTTTTGAAAGTTTCAGTGAAAAATCATCACTGTGATTTTGTTCTCAACCAAAACAGTTAATTCAACATACTATGCTTATGTTTATTCATCCTCTTTCAAATTCAATAGTCAATTTATAAATTAAACAACTAATTAAACCTTAATTTTACTTTAAACTAAGCCATATTCATATATATTCATATCAACTCACTATAATATGGTTTCCTTCACAAATTACATACATAACATGAATTCATTGACTATACTCATATATAAACTTATGAAAATAGTTTCACAACAACAAATTTATCATATAAACTCTATATAACAATTAATTCAACCTCTACAAAGATTTTATAGAGAATATTTGGAAGAGAAGACAACCATAACTTTTAGAATTTTAAAAGGGTAAGAGGATACCTTATATGCTAGAAGGTGAAAATTTTCTTCCATTGATTAATAAGACTTCTTTTCCCCAATTCCTTTCTCAAAATCTCTCTAGGATTCTCACAAGTTATCTCTCACTTTTTCTCTGTATTCTTCTTCTTCTCCTCTTTTCTTATTCGGAGTCTTTCTTCCCCTAACTCTAACTTACTAACATATAACGTATGGTAATAATATATGTATTAATTATATAATATTAATATATGTATAACTGAGATCAGTTATCTAACTTTTAAAAATCAAAAAGCCATAAGGCTTGCTTGGCTAGCTAATAAAAAATAACCCATTAAATCTTACACCTTGTTTGGTAAAACACAATTAGATTAAAGACTTAATATGCATTAAGCCTCGTTTGACAAAACTAAATTAAGCTCCTTTAATTTATTTTAATAACTCCTTTATAGAAATGTTATTTGTCACATTTTTATTTAATTAAATTTTAATAATCAATTTAATTAATTCTAATAACAATTTATTAAATTACTTTGACAAATAAACCAATACAACATAATTATAACTTTCTTTATAATTATAATTTTGTTTAATCAACTAACACATCATTTTAATTACAAATTCAAATTAAAATATAATAATTCATTTAATCATTATAAACTCTCCAACTTAATTATTAAATTAAATTAGTATATTATCTCATAACAATTAATTTTCTTAACTCCTTAATTATTTACTTAACAAATAATTAACCAATCAAGTCAAATCAAATTAAATATTTATTCAACAATAAACACATCCATTAAATATTTATATAACTCAATAAATATTTAAAATTATAATTTAACATTCTGGATTGTTACATCTAATAAATGAGAATTTCAATTATGAGATTATGTGATTTAATGGGTAATATTGGCTTTAATTTAATGGAATTTAAATATTAAAATTTAATTAATTAAAGTGTGAAAAATAAACTATATAATAAACAAGTTAATTAAAATAATGGGAAAAAGAGTTAAATTGGAACAAACCAAACATGGCCTTATGAACATGGAAGCAGTTAAATGCGTAATGACTTTAACTGAAACCCATGTTGCGCGAGTTAATTTATACGTCTTCATTCATTCATTCTTTTAGTCTGGAGAGCACAAACTTAAAGAGAAAAGAGAGAGGATTGAGAGAAAAATTTATATTGAGGAAGAAGTTTTGTAGAATCAAGGAAAGGTTTCCTATCATCTCCTACTAATCTAAACATATAATCAATGGTAATCTCTTATATTCAAATTTTAATTTATGTTCATAAAGTTCTTCATGAAAATTGGGTTTTAATTCTATATAATTGAATTTTAGGGATTGATTGTTGAATATATGATGTTGTATATGTTTATAACATGTTTTATATGACTTGCATGTGATTTAGAACAATCAAATCCATGAAATCATGTTTTAAATTGGAGGTTTGAGTTTGCAGTGAAAATATTATTTTTGGTTCTCTCTAATTGAGTTTTTAGGATAAAATTGTTGAGAAATTGCTTGTAATGGTTAATATGCATGTATAATCTACTACATGATGTTTATAGATGGTTTTAGAGTAATTAATGCATGAAATCATGATTAAATTGGAGTTTTGAAGTTTATAGAGAGATAATATTTGAATATGGCCTATAAGTACAAAAATTGGTACCTTAATTGTATGTTAAATGGTAAATTGATGGAGGATTATGTTTATACAAGTAAAAACAAAAAGAACGAAACTTGTATGGACTGATTTGGTTGAAAAACGAGTTCGTAGTAGTTGATTTCGTTAAGAATGTCAAAAAAAGAGTTTTTCACAAAAATATTGAAATTATGGCTTTAAATTTTGTTGTTTATGTGACTTAAGTTGTTAAAAGCATGCTAAGAATGTTATAAAATTTTTATGGTAAGTTTATAACTTATGGGTAATAATGAATTCGTTGTTTGAGCGAAGTTTTGGCCTAATTTGGCTCTATTATGTGTTCTCGTGAACTGCAGAAACAGAAACTACATCGTAGCGCTGTAGCACTGCTTAGCAAGCTTGTGTAAGGTTTTGTGAAGATCAAAGTAGCAATCAAATTTCAAAAATTAGCGAAAGTAAAATAAAATCAGATTTTAAAATTTTTCAAAAACCAATTACCCGGATCATCCTTTATGCATATTATTAATTAAATCGAAGAACAAGAAGTTATGGAATCATACCCTTGTAGATACGGGCTTCCACATGTATGAGTTTAACTCCTACTTCTCCGCGATCTCCTTGAATGTCCGGGTAGATTCTTTCCTTTGATCAATGTTAGCCACCCAAGTGTATGACCTCTACAGGTGATCTACCAAGGAAGAAGAATTTTCAAAAAGAAAGGTGTATAGGCTCAAACCCTATTTTTTCCTATCTCTATAGAAAAAGGAGGGTGTACTCTCTAACTATTGGAATCACGTATATTTGATATCTGATATAAGACTCCTCTTATAAAGATATCAGGTAACCCTATTTAATTAAAATAAAGTATTATTTATTTAATTAAACTCTTTTAATTAATTGGGCTCCCTAATCTTATTAGGGATAATTAATTAAACTCCTTTAACTAATTTTGCCTCCTAATCCTATTAGGAATTAATGAGAGTACTTATATTAAATTAGTTCCTAAACTCTTTTAGAAATTAAAAATAATAATAATTGTAATAATATTAATAAGACTCCTCTTGTTAATTTATATTTAATATTTCCAAAATATTAAATAGTAAATATTAAGCTATTTAATTTATTCTATCACTATATATTAAATTAAATATACTTAACATATTATTACGATTATGCCATTAATTTCTTAAATAATTATTCTTCCTTTTATGGTGTGACCCTTTAGGTTCTCCATATTAAACCGATTGTGAATAAATCAATTAAAACGATTCTAATCTTATTTAAATAAATAAATAAAACTATTAATTTATTAAAATAAATAATATTTATTCTACAATAAGGATAAGCCTCCCTAGCGATCAACGACTTTCCAGATAATATAGATTTTAACATTAATTATAAAAGAACCTTTGACTAAATAGTTACCGTACAATTCAATCCTTCCACTATACAATGTCCCAAATAAATATAAGATATGGAATTACTGTTAAGTCTTATTTTATTTAATTATATGTATTTCGATTCACAAATGCACAACTCCGAATAAATGTAAATTAGAAACTACTTTCTAATTTTATTTCACCTTGGTCAAGGATTCTTGGGTTGTCATTTATCGAATCACGTAAGATATTTCTCTTTTTTTACTTGAAGTGGTAAATTCTATATTGATCATTCATTATCTCCATATATAACTTATTACACTCAAGCATACCCTTTTATATACCCTAAGGGTCTTAAGGAATAAATCAAAATATAATTTATTATCATAAGATACTATGATGATCTCAAGTCTAAGAATCATTTGTACTACTATCACTATAGGAATTCTTATTGACAGACAAGTAAAATTCCATTAGGTATTCCTCAGCTAGTCACGTACAATGAACTTATTCTCCAATAAGCACATACATACTTGCTTTAGTGTCTCCACACAAATAATCATTAGATCAATCATTCTCATTCAATGAGCAAAACAACGTATGTACCAAGCTATCCGGATTCACTAATCCCCTTTTAGTAATCCATTAATTAAGAACATTTTAGTTTTAAGCTATCTAAGAATTTAGATCTCTTTAGCATGATCTCATCATGATTATAAAAGCATTGCTTAAAACTATGACTTTATCACATATCATTAAAACAACACCATGTAGATAATAAATGCCTTTAATAAATAATTCTTTTATTAATAAATAAATATAATTGATTACAAAGTATATGCTTTATCATCATACATGATTGACTTATATGCATACTACTTTCAGCTTGTATGAGCGCTGCAGCGCCACAGCGCCTGTCTCCAATGTAAATGGCGCGTTGTAGCGCCGACACACAGGTGCAGCGCCTGCCCATAGGCTTAACAACAGAGCTGCAGCGCCAGTTCCTAAACTATGGAACGCGCTACTGTAACAATCGAGAAAATCGAATTATAATGTAAAATAATTTAATTTGAATAAATAATGAATAAAATTATAATGTATGTTATTTATAACGAGTAAACGTGATGAAGGTTATTCTATAACCTAAAAGAGGAATAATGTAGTAGTATTCGGGCTAAGTGCTAGAATTAAGGTGTTTGAATTTCCAAGACGAAAATAATAACTTTTCGAGAAATTCTCTGAAAAATACTATTCATCCATTTCTGCTCGGGGATTATTTTTGAACTTCCGGGAAATATGTAACGATAGAATGATAAGGAAGTATGGATTATCTAATAATAATTTAATTATGACAAACGCAGTTTTTCACCCGCGTACTAAGTTCGAGAATGTTAAGGAAAGTGAAATTTTGAATAAATGATGGTCGTGTAATAAGAAAGTTATTATACGAATAAATGAATACTAGTATAATACAAGGTATTTTACAAGTATATACGAAAGATAATATAACGTATATGATGAATGTTATACGAACTAGTATACGAGAAGAATACGAGGATTATGCGTTAAAAGCTTAAACCATTATTAATGGACTAGTAGGATTTTAATATGAAATTGGCAAGCCCAAGTGAAATATGTTAAGGCCCAAAGATAATTAAATTCAAGCCCAATGTTAGGCCCAAAATTAATTAAACCTAAGCCCGAACCAAGAATCGAACCCGTGGATCAAATCGACGGGTCACCGGATGAGAAAAACCCATTAGGTAACCCATGTGGGCCCCCATGGTGAGTAATGGTGGGCCACTTGGTGGCCAAGCAAATGAGGTGGCTTTGGTTGTAAGTTTTGAATAGTAAGGAGGTGGGTGGCCTTTAGACCCTTTTGCCCTCACTTTGAAATTCTATAAATAAGAAGCTATGTTGGTCATTTGTTGCTTGTTCAAAATCACCAACACTTAGAGCAATAATATTGAGAGATAAAAGATAGCTTTTACAAGTGACCAAAGGGAAGAAAGAGTTAGTGATACCTCAAGAATGTCAAGAACGCAAGAGGTAAAAACATTAAACCGTTTATCGTACTTCTCTTTTCTAGTTTGATTTAGTAGAGAAGTGAAATTGGTGGAGCATGTATCATAAGGAGTAACAAGGTTGGCTATTAGTGGACTTAAACATTAATAACCATGTTACAAGTGGAATCATAATCATAGAAATATGAACTAATAAAGAACACATGAAAATTAACATATGTTGTTGATGGATAAGTTTAAAACTATCATGTGTAGAACTAGATGATATATGTTTGTTTAGTATGGTAGATGTATGAATAATGGAATGAATCCATTTTGAACGGAGTAAAAATCTCAAGTAACGAAGTTATAACGAAATTTACGAGATTAGACGATAATCGTCGAAATCGTGAAATTCTCGGAATGAAAGTCAAAAGTCACTGTTTAACTCGAAAACCTTAGTTTTCAATGGTGTTCCATAGAACTTTGTATTTAAGAGTTGTGGACTCAAGAATGGTCGAATTTCGACTTAAAACGAAGAAACTAGCTATGAACCTTCACGAAAGTTTAACGAACGCGTAATAAGAAATTTAAACTGTGAATTTAATGTTAACTGATTCACAAATGTAAGTTGTCCTAATGAAATCATAGTATACGAGATATGTAAGATAACGACTTTTGAACAAGCTAATTTTAACTTATAACGATTAAGTTACGAGCTCGGAAAGGATTGGAATTGAAAAACTTAAAAAAATTCAAAGTCTTAGGGCCGGCGCCGCAACGCCACCCAAGCCTATGAAGATGGCACTGCAGCGCCATACCTAGATCCTAGACACTGATGAGTCACGCTACAGCGCGACCTATACTAAGGAAACTAGCGCCACAACGCCAGTACTAAGCAAAAGGAATAGATAAATGAAAATGAATACAAAGAAAAGGGAAGTTGATTGAAGGTGAATTGTGACCTTAATTAAACTTAAAGTAACATCCTAAAGGATGATTAAAACCTTAAGCTTAACAATTAAAAGTCAACGAAAGGTTACAAAAACGTAAACATGAAGTAAGTTTAATAATACGAAAATCGTACGCACGTTGAATGAATGTTTGAGGTTACTTGAAATGTAATTACTTAAGCATTGAATGAATAGGGTCACTTATAACAAAAAAATGTTATAAAGCCGTAATGAACATTAACTAACCTAATAAATGTTAGTAAGTTAAGCAAATGGATAGTTAGACCGAGAAGACGGAGAAGATAGGTTAATGACAATATTTGTTGATTGTTTATAACCTAACATGATACGCTATATGACTATGTATGTAGAATATATAAAGACTCAAAAGGGAAGTGAATTAACAATAGAAGATGCTAAGGACAAGTGCTCTTTTAATAACCCGATATTTTCTATATAATTAAATCAGAAATTTTACGTATATTTTTTTTTTATTTTTAAGGATGAGGATTTGTACAATATAAATTTTATGTAATTATTGTAATAAATAAAAATATATTTATTACATGAATGTTTGCAAATAATTTTATTTTAGAATTATTGATCATTATAAATTATATTCTTATAATAATTAATTTTACAGTAAAAATATTTTTATTAATTATTTTCCATGAGAACATGATTATTATATTATTTAAATAATATATGAAAGGATTATAGAATTATTATAATAACTATTTTATTATATGAATTTATTTAAGAATTAATTAAGCTAATTATTTAACTTAATTAATAATGTTATATATGGCAGATAAATCAGATATGGAATCCAAATCTTAATTTTGGATTTTGATCAACGAATGAGAATAATAATATTATATTATTATTTGTCAGTGTTATAATTAGGTATGCTATGTGTGTAAGGTTAATGTGAGGATCAGTTTTGATGGAACAATTTTAATGCTACTGATAAACCCCAGTTTGAAGTCAAACGAGACTTTAAAATATGTCTAGTAGTTATGTTATGTGATTAATGATATTTATTATAATATTAATTATATTTTGATTTTTCAGTGATATAATTATATACTGTATGTGTGTATGGAAAATGGTTGGTCAATTATGGTGTTTAATGTCAAAACCTTAGCATTAATTTGTCTAACCCTATTGTGAAACTCGAATGGGAGATCCAAGATTGTGTAATGTTTGGGCGATGTGATTTATGGTGTAATATAGAATTTAAAGTTAATTAGGAAAACCCTAATTATTATTTAGGAAACCTATTTAATTAAACACCCTAATTACAAATTTATAACCCTTATTAATATTTTGGAAACTCTAATTTTAAACTCAATTATGGGATCAAGACAATTACATAACAGTGTTATATGATTTATGTAATTTTATGTTGATTAGGTAAACCCTAATTAATATTTAGAAATATTAATTTCTAGAAAACATATTATTTAAATTATAAACCCTAAATTTTAAATTGTAAATCCTAATCACTAAATTGAAAAGTTTAATGCTAATTAGTAGAGCTTAACCTAATTAGCAAGGTACTAAGTAAGTAAAAACCTAATTAATTAAGGAACTTTAATTTGGTATTTTTTTAGGAACTAAAATTTTTATTTTACAAACCCTAAACTAGAAATCCTACAATTTTGTGCTAACCTTAGGGTTAAACCCTAAGAGTCAAATCCTAAGGGTCAAACCCTAAGGGTTTGCAAAGTTACAAGATTGCCATTAAATTGGAAAATCAAAAGAAAAAAAATGCCCATTTTGCATTATTTAAGCTTGCTTGTAAATCTAGGCAAAATATAGAGTTGGTAAACCACTATGATATCCCATATGACTAAATTACCAACTGATCAGCCAAATCTTACCAGCCAAGATCATTTTACCATCATATATATAGATTGAGAGAGAGAAAAAGTTTATTTTATTGCCATTTGTTCACCAAACACCAACTTCAGCTCTCTCTCTCTTCAAACCCACGAAATCCTAAGACATTTCAGTCACAAAACCAAGCCCAACTAACATCCATAACAAATCAGGAGCCTAGAATCAAGATTTGGTTCATAAAGGTATAAAACCTAACCCTATAATCTTATCCTTAATCGTATGTTAGATCTTGTGTTTCAGTGTTAAAACATGTTGAATACAGTGTTAATCAATGATCTGGATTGATATATGTTAGATCCATAACATCTATAGGCTCGAATTTGGTGTTTGCAAGAATCTGGAAATTTTTTTAAATGAGTCTGACAACCGAATGTCGGACCCTGTAAATCGTTGTGTGTTTATGTTTTTGCTGGTTGAAACGTTCAAAGTTGTAGTATGTAATGTAGGCTTGGATCTGGAACTTGAATCAAGTTTAGATCATGCACAGATTACATGTTATTATTGGTCAAAGACCGTTGACCAAGCATGACTGGGCAATTCTGGGTAACCTAGAAACTGCCCAGATCATGTCTGACAAGCTTTTTTGGTCTCCTGATCTGCTAGGTGTTTGTTGTTTTGTTGTTGTTGTTGCAATAGAATCGTAATATGTTATGTGGACTACACATTTATGCCTGTACATCACCTAAATGATAACTAGAAAAGAAATAGTGGATTGGTTAAACCAAGTAGAAGATCATGGAATCGATTTTCTGGGCAACCCAGAAAACTGATGACCATGTCTTCTGACATGGTTTGACCGGACCGGATCTAATAATTGTAATGTTGTTAGAGTGATTTTGTGTAATGGATCTGTTGTCGTACATGTTGGCTACAATCTAGAACTTTTAAATCACAAAAACATCATACGGTTAGAAATTCGTGGAAACCCAAAAGTGTTAGAATGAACTGTTCTTCAATTCTGGAAAACCCAGAAATTGAAGAACAGTGTCTGACAGGTTTTCCAAGGCTTGGATCTCACTTATGTTATGATGTTTGGCGATGTTTGTTATTGAATCGTGTAGTATTACACGAGTACTACAATATCTGATCAAGAACATGCCCAGAACCATCACAGAATAACAATTTTTGGTGGTCAAACGTGTCTACTCGATAACTGCATATGAATTTTTGGGTTTCATGATGAACGCGAAGAACACCTATAGCGACAGTTCTGTCGTTATAGGTAGTCTTTAGCGACACTTTATTACAAAATTAACTATTTTTATTAAATAAATATAAAATTTTGTTTTTTATTATTAAAAATACAAAATAAATTATTAAAAATTATTTTAAAATCCAAAAATTAATTTTTAATTATTTTGAATATATTTCATAAATATTTAATATTTTTGGAATAATAAAAGTATTTAATTTATTTAATTAAAATATTAAATAAATTATTTAAAAATAAATTTAATATATGAAAAATCATTTAAAATTATATTATGGTATAAGAAAATAAATTAAGTTATTTTTGATAACTTTTAATATTTTGTAATGAAATTTCATTAATAAATTAATATTAATGATATTTAAGTTATTTAATAAATGTATTAAATAAATGATGAAAAATAGAATTAATAATTTAATAATTTTATAAAAATTATGTAAAGGTTAGAAAAATATTTGAAGTTATAAAATATAACTTTTGATATTTTGTCATGAAAAATATTAATATTTTAATATTAATGATATTATGTTTATTTAATACTTATATTAAATAAATTAGTTTAAAAATGATTTTTAATTAGAAAAATTATTTTAAATGAAAATAAAGTGTTTAAAGATATTTTAAGTTATAAATTATAACTTTTGATATTTAAAGCAAAATTTCATTAATAATTTAATATTAAATGATAATAGATTTATTTAATAATTAAATTAAATAAATGGTTTTAAAATGGTTTTATTACTTTAAAAATCATTTAAAAAGGATATAAATGAATTAAAAATATTTTAAGTTATAAATAATGACTTTTAATATTTTGATAAATAATACATTAATATTTTAATATTAATGATTATTATTTTAAAATGATTTTAATTCTTTTAAAAATTATTTAAGGGTAATATTAATACTTTAAAAATATTTTGAGTTATTATAAATAACTTTAATATTTTGGCAATGGTTTCATTAATAGTTTAATATTAATTAAATATTAATGATAATAGAATTGTTTAATATTTAAATTATTTAACTATGATTACGGTGTTTGAAAATTCATGATTTATTATAATAAATGTTTAAAAAATATTATAAGTAATTTAAAAATAATATGACCGATACTTACATATATTAAACTACAAGATAGAGTCTTAGACTCGATTATTACTCGATAAAGCCGTCGGTGAAAGTAATATGCACATAAGCCAATCATATTTGATGATAAAGCATATACTTTGTAACAATCTTATTCATTTATTAATAAAAAGTATTTATTTATTAAAGGCTTTTAATTATCTACATGATGCTGTTTTATAATATGTGATAAACCCATAGTTTTAAGCAATGCTTTAAGAATAATGATGATGATCATTCTAATGAGATCTAAATTCTTAGAAAGCTTAAAACTAAAATAGTTCCCAATCGTTGGATTACTAAATTGGGGATTAGTGAATCCGGATAGATTGGTACATACGTTGCTTACTCATTGGATGAGAATGATTGATCTCATGATCATTTGTGTGGAGACACTAAAGCAAGTATGTAGGTACTTATTAGAGAATAAGTTCACTGAACGTGACTCGCTAAGGAATACCTAATGGAGTTTTACTTGCCTGTCAATAGGAATTCCTGTAGTGATAGTAGTACAAGTGATCCTTGAACTTGAGATCATCATAGTATCTTGTGTATGATGAGTTATACTTTGACTTATTCCTTAAGACCCTTAGGGTATATCAAAGGGTATGCTTGGGTATAATAAGTTGTACATGGAGATAATGTATGATCAATAAAGAATCTATCGCTTCTAGTAAAAGAAGAGAAATGTCCTATGTGATTCGATAAATGACAACCCAATAGTCCTTGGCCAAGGCAGAATGAAATTAGAAATGAGTTTCTAATTTGTATTATTTGGAGTTGTGCATTTAAGAGTCGAAATACATATAATTAAATAAAATAAGACTTGACAGTAATTCCATGTCTTATATTTAATTGGGACATTGTATGGTAGAAGGATTGAATTGTACGGTAACTATTAACTCAAAGGTTCTTTTATGATTAATGTTGAAATCTATATTATCTGAAAAGTCGTTGATCGCTAGGGAGGCTTATCCCTATTGTAGAATAAATATTATTTATTTAAATAAATTATTAGTTTAATTTATTTATTTAAATAAGATTAGAATTGTTCTAATTGATTTATTCACAACCGGTTTAATATGGAGAACCTAAAGGGTCACACCATAAAAGGAAGAATAATTATTTAAGAAGTTAATGGCATAATCGTAATAATAAGTTAAGTATATTTAATTTAATCTATGGTGATAGAATAAATTAAATAGCTTAATATTTATTATTTAATATTTTAGAAATATTAAATATAAATTAATAAGAGGAGCCTTATTATTATTATTATTATTATTATTATTATTATTATTATTATTATTATTTAATTCCTAAAGGAGTTTGGAAATTAATTAATAAAAGTACTCTCAAATATCCTAATAGGATTAGGAGGCAAATTAATTAAAAGAGTTTAATTAATTATCCCTAATAAGATTAGGGAGCTTAATTAATTAAAAGAATTTAATTAATTAAAATAAAACCCAATTCCTTAATTGTTAAGGAGGGTTGCCCACATCTATAAATAAGAGGAGTCTTATTATGGGTGAGAGGGTTGTTGACTTTTACAACATACGTAATTCTAATAGTTGGGAGAGTACGCTCTTTTCTATAGAGATAGAAAAACTAGGGTTTTGCCAAACACCCATCTTCTTGAATCTTTCTTCTTCCTTGGTGGATCACCTCTAGAGGCCAAACACTTGGGTGGCTAACGTTGATCAAAGGAAGGAACCAAACCCGGTGAATTCAAGTTGGACGCGAAAAGGATTGGAAGTGAACTTGTACATGAGGAAGCTCGGATCTTTAAGGGTATGATTCTTGTTCTTTCGTTTTCGTTTAATTAATAATTGCACATAAAGGGTGATCCGGGTTTGTGGTTTGTAAAATTTTAAAACTCTGATTTTACACGTTTCCGCTTATTTTTGTAATTTGATTGCGTTCATGAATATTACAAACCCAACAGTGGCATCAGAGCCAAACCTTTATGCAAATTATTAATTATTTTCATTTGATATGTATATTGATATGTGTTTAGAACAATTTAATTGAGCATAATTTATTGTGTAAAATTTATTCAAATAAATAAATAAATAATTCTCGCGAAATCATAGTACAACGTTTTTAAAAAAAACAAGGCTACTGGTTCGCGTGGGTTATCCTGATTCGTGTGGGTTATCCTAGGATAACATGATTACTGATTACTTCTTGTTACATGATATTCATGCTAGAATATTAAAAGGTTGAACCTTTTCCTGGTTACTTGTTATTACAGGTTATTCATGCTAGAATATTATATATTAAATAATCTAATTATATATATATTTTGTTTCCTGCAAGTATACATATCAGTAGCATACACGAATTAGATTATAAGAAGCATGTTACTTTTTCTTGCACAGTAAGTTCGTTATATATATATATACCGAATTCCGTTATATATATATATATATATATATATATATATATATATATATATATATATATATAATATTCTTAATTATTTTATAATTAAAATAAAAATTTATTTTAATCTTAAAATAAAAGGTTTATTTTAATATTAAAATAAAAGAGTTTATTTTAATTTTAAAATTAAATTTCATGCTAACTAATTAGAGTTGGAATTGGATTCCATGATAACTAATTAGAGTTGAAATTGGATTCCATATTTCCTTAAATAAAAGAGTTTATTTATATATATGAAATAAGATTTCATATTATTCAAAATAAAGGAGTTTATTTGTAGATAGGAAAGAGAATCCATATTTCCTTAAATAAAGGAGTTTATTTAGATATGAAATAAGATTTCATATTATTCAAAATAAAAGAGTTTATTTGTGAATAGGAAAGAGAATATGTGTTTCCTTTAATAAAAAAGTTTTTTTTTTTTACATGGAATTGGATTCCATAATTAATTAAAATAAAGGAGTTTATTTTGATTAAAGATTTTGATTAAAATAAAATAGTTTATTTTATTCAAAATTGGATAAATTAAAATAAAATATTTTTATTTTAATTTAAATTTGGATTAAAATAAAGGAGTTTATTTTGATTCAAAATTAGATTTTATGCTAACTAAATTTGCCCATTAAATAATATCAATATATATATTAAATATTTATTATTCATGAGATGAATGTTATTTATTGATGCATATGGTGATGCGTATGATAATAAAAGGGGTTGATTATGGACTATTGACCAATGTGATTGGATTTTATTTTATTTGGATGCATGAATGTATGGGTTTTATTAAATGGGGTCTGCGTACCTCGCCTTCTCTAATTTTTTCTTAATGTAAATTCTATCTCCCTCCTATGTACTTCCCCTTGACTGCTGATCAAGGTTTCTATTTATTTTAAATAAGTTCTGTAATAGGAATAGTTAGAATTAAATTTTGAAGAATTGGAGATCAAGGAGCAAGGAGCGCGTGAAGACCCGTTTGTAATGGAGCCCGGGTTTAAATGTAATAGTTATATTTAAATATTAATTCTTGCACCCCTAGGGTTTGACCTTTTGGTTCACTTGGTGGCTCTAGTGAACCAAACTAGAATAAAAGTCCATAATCAATCTGGGTAGAATATAGTATTCTATATGTGCATGCTTATACTATATATATTATATATTATGCAAACATGCTTCACATGTTAATTAATATGATGCCTATTTTATATATATATGTGCATGCGCGCTTAACAAGATGAGATAATTTAATAACAAACCCCTCAAATATTTTATATTAAGTCCTAAGCGTTCAAAGATATTTAGAATATCGAACGTCGCCTTCTAGCATGATAAAATTAATAGAGTATTAAATATTTAATATGAGTTTGTTGTGTCACCACAAGGCAAATATTAAGTATTTAAGATGTTAATTTATCACATTTGATGCTTATAAAGAAAATTGAACAGTATTGTTTTGTTGTGTCACCACAAGGACGATATTTTTCTTTTTTGAATATATGGAGTGCTAGGTTGGACTTAACTTGGATAATTTTGATTCGGATGTGCCACCACTTGATCAAAATAATCTAAGAGGCAAAATACAAGGAGTTACATAGTTGATGTAATTGACAAGAGTTGTCTACCTATTTATTTATATATAGTTTGTTGTGTCACCACAAGGCTATATACATTTGAAATGAGATCCTTATTCTCACTAGCAAATCTTTAGTTAGATTTTGCCGAACTATATATATTGAGGGTAATATAGTTTGAAAAAAATAGTGGGAGATACCAATTTAAAGCAAGACCTAAATTATTTTGGTAATTAATAAAAGAATGTATGCTAAAATGTTGTTAATTACAAATTCATTTATAGAATTTTACAATGTCTAAATTACTATCTCTGCGAAGTATATTAGATGCTATTTAACCGGACCGTATTAAACGGATTGGTTAAGGAATTTGAGAATAGTTCTCATGGCTGAAAAGCTATCTTATGTCCTTAATACGCCTATCCCTACAATGGTTGCAGACAATGCCTTTGAGGAAGATATTGCTACTTTTAGAAAGTGGCAAGATGATGCATAGTTGGCTCAATGCATCATGCTCGCATTCATGAGTAACGAGCTTCAGCGTTAGCATGAAACTATAGATGCTCCTACTATATTCTTGCACATCAAGTAGTTGATGGTGAGGAAAGTAGGACTGATAAATATCAGATATCTAAGGAGCTCTTCCGATCTAGAATGACCAATGACACTACAGTACAGACACATGTCCTAAACATGATCAATATGATTGAACAATTAGGACAATGGGTTTTGTCATGGATGGAGAGTTGAGCCAAAATTTGATCTTACACTCACTCCCGGACTCCTTTCACAATTGTTGTGAATTTTTCATATGAACAAGCTAGATATCAGCCTCGCTGATTTGCTTAACATGTTGAAAAATATTAAGAGTCACTTTCCAACCAAGAAAGACCTTGTCTTACTGGTAGGAGCCAAAAGATCTTCTGAAAAGAAGAACGATTCAAAGAAGGTAAATAGAAAGGCAAAAACAAAGGATAATAAGAACAAAACTGATACGGATAGCAAAGGAGTTTGCTTCCACTGCAATAAGCCTAGACACTAGAAAGAAACTGCGAGAAGAATCTTGCAGAGGCTAACCAAAGAAGCTTATTGAAGTTTCGGTTATAAATACAAATTTGTTCATGATTGAAATAAATTTTGCTTTAAGTCAAGGTTCTACTTGGGTATTGGATACCGACTTTGGTTATCATAAATATAGATTTATGAAGGGACCAAGCAGAAGTAGAAATCTAAACAAAGATAAGCAATCCTATGTGTGAGAAATGAAGCAAAGGTTGCTACATTAGCCATAGAAACTTATAGTTTAGCACTGCCTACGGGCAAGTCTATTAAATCAATAAGTTGTTATTGTATTCCAGTTCTTGTTGGAAACATTATTTCATTTTATTGTTGGATAATGAAATCTTTGGTATTATATTTAAGAACAATTGTTGTTTCATTTATAATAATAATAATGTTTTGTATAGAACTGGAATATTATTTAATGGATTTTATATACTTGACTTACGTGAAAATAATTTTGTAAATTGAACAAACTAGTATAAGAAAAGGAGATGATCATTCAAAGAGTTGAATGTATATATTTGTTGAAATACAAGTGTGAATTCTTTGAAAGGTTCAAAGAATTCAGAAGTGAAACAAATTGACAAAGTATTAAGATTCTTTGATTAGATCAATGAATAAATACTTGTGAAATAAGTTTCTAAATCATCTCAAATGGTTTTCTCATAATGGATGCCTCCTGATACGTAATAATTAATTGATGTATCTGAAACGAAAAATCGTATATTGTTGAACATGGTACGGTCCATAATGATTTTACCGACATTCTAGTATTCTTTTAGGATCATGTCCTAGAAATGGCTGCATATCTACGAAAAGGTAACCTCAAAATCTGGCCCCAAGACTCCATAAAAGTTATGGACAGGGAGGATTCCTAATCTTAAGTATGTTAAGATAAGGGATTGTCCAACTTATGTGAAAAAGATTTCAAAGGATAAGCTTGGGACAAAATTTGACAAGTACAGATTTGTGGGACATCCTAAAGTAAGTTTAGGGCATATGTTCTATAATCCTACTTAGCAAAAGGTGTTTGTTGCGAAACACACTACCTTCTAAGATAAAGGTATTTATCATTGAAAGGGCTAGTGGGAGGATAATAGATCTTGAAGAGTTCAAGAACCACAAAATACAATAAGTCAAATAAGAGGAACCTGTAGATAGACCTATTGTACCATAACCGAATCGTAAATCTGGAATAGTACCGAAGATACCTAGGAGGTATGGATTCATCATGGATGATGATGATGAGGTACGCATCATAGAAGATGTTGATCCAGAGTTACATACGATGAGGTAAGAGTTCTAGTGTGTACAAAAGGGTCAGTGGGAGCGATGTGACATTCCTAGTATTATATGTTGATATACTACGGATAAGGAATGATATACCAATGCTACAATCAGTAAAGATAAAGTTGTCTAAACATTCCTCCATGAATGATTTGGGAAGAGTATTGTAATTGGGGATACAAATCTATATAGATAGATTTAAAAGGATGCTCAGCTTAACCCAAAGAACGTATATTCATTTGGTGCTAAAGTCGTTTAGCATGGAAAACTCCATCAGATGTCTCATGTTGTTGAGACATGGAGTGTATCTCTCTTAATAGTCCCCATAGACTCCAAAAGAAAGATCGCATGAGTAACTATCATGTATGCAATGAAATGTACGAGACCTGATGTTGATCAGTCATATTCTAGAGTAGTTCACTGTGAGACAGTGGAAAACATCTTAAAGTACTTAACCGGCACTAAAGATGTGATAATACATGGTGGGTCTGAATTAAAACTAGAGGGTTAACGGACTCAAGTTTTTCAGACAGACCAAGACAATAGAAAATCCACTTTAAGGTAAAGCGTTACCTTGAGCAGTGGTGCAGTGAATTGGAAAGGTTCCAAACAGCAAAGAGTTGTTAGTTTAGTGATAAAGACAAAGTACATAGCTGTAAATGAAGCTGCAAGTTGATTGTTTGGATGAAAAGTTCATTACAGAACTAGGAATAGTTCCTATGTCTCATCTTGGATCGAAACATGTGTTGCAACACTTTCATTTGATTAAAGAATCATTGAAAGATGGGAAATCACTATAGAGATAGTGGACTCTCAGGAACAACATTACATATCCATTAACTAAAGCTTATCCAACAGCAGAATAATCGTCACTTAGAGAAGAAGAGTATGAGATACCATGACGATTGGCTTTAGTGCAAGTGGGAGATTGAAAGTAATATGCACACAAGCCAATCATATTTGATGATAAAGCATATACTTTGTAACAATCTTATTCATTTATTAATAAAAAGTATTTATTTATTAAAGGCTTTTAATTATCTACATGATGCTGTTTTATAATATGTGATAAACCCATAGTTTTAAGCAATGCTTTAAGAATAATGATGATGATCATTCTAATGAGATCTAAATTCTTAGAAAGCTTAAAACTAAAATAGTTCCCAATAGTTGGATTACTAAATTGGGGATTAGTGAATCCGGATAGATTGGTACATACGTTGCTTGCTCATTGGATGAGAATGATTGATCTCATGATCATTTGTGTGGAGACACTAAAGCAAGTATGTAGGTGCTTATTAGAGAATAAGTTCACTGAACGTGACTCGCTAAGGAATACCTAATGGAGTTTTACTTGCCTGTCAATAGGAATTCCTGTAGTGATAGTAGTACAAGTGATCCTTGAACTTGAGATCATCATAGTATCTTGTGTATGATGAGTTATACTTTGACTTATTCCTTAAGACCCTTAGGGTATATCAAAGGGTATGCTTGGGTATAATAAGTTGTACATGGAGATAATGTATGATCAATAAAGAATCTATCGCTTCTAGTAAAAGAAGAGAAATGTCCTATGTGATTCGATAAATGACAACCCAATAGTCCTTGGCCAAGGCAGAATGAAATTAGAAATGAGTTTCTAATTTGTATTATTTGGAGTTGTGCATTTAAGAGTCGAAATACATATAATTAAATAAAATAAGACTTGACAGTAATTCCATGTCTTATATTTAATTGGGACATTGTATGGTAGAAGGATTGAATTGTACGGTAACTATTAACTCAAAGGTTCTTTTATGATTAATGTTGAAATCTATATTATCTGAAAAGTCGTTGATCGCTAGGGAGGCTTATCCCTATTGTAGAATAAATATTATTTATTTAAATAAATTATTAGTTTAATTTATTTATTTAAATAAGATTAGAATTGTTCTAATTGATTTATTCACAACCGGTTTAATATGGAGAACCTAAAGGGTCACACCATAAAAGGAAGAATAATTATTTAAGAAGTTAATGGCATAATCGTAATAATAAGTTAAGTATATTTAATTTAATCTATGGTGATAGAATAAATTAAATAGCTTAATATTTATTATTTAATATTTTAGAAATATTAAATATAAATTAATAAGAGGAGTCTTATTATTATTATTATTATTATTATTATTATTATTATTATTATTATTATTATTATTATTATTATTATTTAATTCCTAAAGGAGTTTGTGAATTAATTAATAAAAGTACTCTCAAATATCCTAATAGGATTAGGAGGCAAATTAATTAAAAGAGTTTAATTAATTATCCCTAATAAGATTAGGGAGCTTAATTAATTAAAAGAATTTAATTAATTAAAATAAAACCCAATTTCTTAATTGTTAAGGAGGGTTGTCCACATCTATAAATAAGAGGAGTCTTATTATGGGTGAGAGGGTTGTTGACTTTTACAACATACGTAATTCCAATAGTTGGGAGAGTACGCTCTTTTCTATAGAGATAGAAAACTAGGGTTTTGCCAAACACCCATCTTCTTGAATCTTTCTTCTTCCTTGGTGGATCACCTCTAGAGGCCAAACACTTGGGTGGCTAACGTTGATCAAAGGAAGAAACCAAACCCGGTGGATTCAAGTTGGACGCGAAAAGGATTGGAAGTAAACTTGTACCTGAGGAAGATCGGATCTTTAAGGGTATGATTCTTGTTCTTTCTTTTTCGTTTAATTAATAATTGCACATAAAGGGTGATCCGGGTTTGTGGTTTGTAAAATTTTAAAACTCTGATTTTACACGTTTCCGCTTATTTTTGTAATTTGATTGCGTTCATGAATATTACAAACCCAACAGTCGGTACACCGACATGTTTCAGAAATTGATCTGGACTAGTATAAGTTGTCTGTATATGTGTTTGTTTGTGATTCAATGACTGTTGAATATGTGTGACAATGTGATTAGGTTACGTGCTAACTGCAATAAGCAGTGCTATGTGTTATCGTATGTTGTTCTAATCAGTAAAATAATTTTATGAATGATAGGTTGTGATATAAAAGATAAAACTAAGTTGCGTATTGTAAGCAGCAGACCAGGCAAGTATCTTACCTTTGTATTTTTTTTATGCAATGGACATTAGTAAGAAGTTTCAAAATTATATTATTATTATGCTATATTATTAACCCTATTGTGATATATTCTATATTTGATCATTGTTTATCAACATGTTAGAATATGATAATTCAGATATATATATTCTGTTCGATAATTTCTATTTATGGTTATACAAGTGTCCCCACTTGGATAATCATTGTATTTAATCACATGTTGATATATATATATATATATATATATATATATATATATATATATATATATATAGCCGTCTAAGCTATTTGACTAGCTAGACACAGATTTAAAAATATCGTTGAATATGATAAAATTTCTTTTATATCCAATCAAATTGTTTTGGTTTGGATTTCAGACTAGTATGAACATCCCGATCAAGGAAAAATTTCCAAGGCGGACAGAGTGAACGATCACATCGTTCTTGCAATGTAGTATTGATCAATATAGGGTCCATGGGATGTACACCCTCGCGCCCGTAAGTTATGACGGTTTACGGATGAAGTTCTGCTAAATCTATTCGAAAATTGAAAACAATGTTCATAGTATGTCAACTAAACTCCATATATAGTCATTACGTAGTTTCAAAAATTTAAGATAGAATTGTTATGTTATTATTATCGGTTCAGTTTACTTCACAACTATAGATTTGTTGTAGAAGTGATGTACAAAGAAAATATTTAATTATTTCAGCTAATTATATTTATAATTGTTATTAATTGCTGGGCACTCAAATGCTCACCCTTGCTTAATTAAAATGTTTTCAGCTAAGTGTGAAAAGCAAGAAGGTTCGGCCAAGAACAAGTGAAAAGGAAAGCAAACAGAATATGTTTAATGGTATCTTTTGTAATAGTTAAACTGTATTAAGATAATGATATGTATTATCTATCATGTAAAGAATTATAGTAAAGATTGCGTACTTGGAATTAGACTCTGCTAAATGTAAATTAAGTTTGATATTTATATTATTGTTATTATTATTAGTATTATTCCGCTCACAGAAATGGTATCATAAAGCACTAAGTTCGGGTTTCAAGTACCTGAATTTGGGGGCTTTACATCATGGTATCAGAGCTTTAGGGTTAGAAATCTTAGGTGGGTTAGACCTTAAGCTATAACCTTAGAACAGAGGAAAACGTTAAAAATACAAATAACTCGTATAGAGTTTAAAAAGGAGATGAATTGAATAAGTTTATCATCAAATCAAATAAAAGATAAATATATAAAATTATTATTTGATGTGTGTACATATTTTTGGTTAATCAAGATAGTTTGTGTAGATGTCAAATAGAAAAGAATTAGGATACCCTCATATCGAAAAGAAAGAGCAGATCTCCATAATCGAGCCAATATCAAAGCCAATAGCTGAAATAGAGGCTCACATTGAAAGCTACCTTAATGAGGTGGTTATTTTTGGAAAATGTAGTACCAGACCCTAAAATGATAGTATAACTGATAGGTAAAGTATAGTTAAAGAATATAAGGTCAATGTCGAGTTCTTAAACTCATTTGTTTATGGTGAGTTCTTAAACTCATAATGTATGGTAAGTTGGATGAACTAGGTATAGTTAGGTGTTAATGAATTATCGAGGATGATGGGACTATATAGATTGCTAAGCAATTGATTATTAGTGAAGGCGTAAGAAATAAGTAGTATTAGTAATACTATGAATGATTCTATGTTGTGTATATGATAGGTATCTTTGTATATGGTAATATTTTTTAACTTTTATATAGGTTATAGCAACGATTTCTGACTTTTGAGTCACAAAAGGATATCAGATGTTTAAAGCAGAATGTGCTATGGTATGTCAAGTGTTATGAGTATGAAATTATGTTGGATTAATGTAATAAGTGATATAAAGATAGTAAATATTTATCTGAACACTAGTTAATACAGTAAACCGAGTTTTCAAAATCTAATATTTTGAATAAATGGTTATTTGAGTAGAAAATTTCGTGTTATATATTAAGCATATATGATAAGGACTAGAATGTAAGAATAATTTATGATAATATCGCCAAGACGAAAACAAAACCCAAGGATATAAGAACCTATCATCAAAGCTGGAGGACAACCAGACCCGATACAGAATTATGCGAATATGGACGATCAAGGTATGCAAAACGGAATACCAGCCGCGGAAAGATCAGCCAGATAATCGAACGACAAACGTCAAATACTTCAAGGCAATCGTACTGCTAGGATTTAGAGGATCAACTGACCCTGTACCAACGTTTGTGATAGCTAGGATAACGAAGGGGCAAAAAACAGTTTCGTCATCTATACGATAAAAGAAAAAGAGATAAAGGACAAGTCTATGTGTTTTAAGTGTGAATCAATGGAGTATAGGATGGAAGACAGTCTAAGAAGGAGAAGGGAGGCAAGGAATATACAAACAAGGAAAGGCAGCGGGACATTGGCGACAATAGGACCAACATCAACAAACGAACCAACAGAATCAACCGCAAGCGTCTTCAACATGACCATTCAAGAAACTGTAGCAACCGGGGATGCAACTCCAGGTATTATTCAAACAAATTTTATTTTCTTACATATTATTTTCTTATATATAGTAAATTATTTTATAAATTATTTTGAAGGAGGAATTTGAGTTCTCTTACAAATCAAATATCCTTTTAATAAGATAGATAAGCTTTTTGCTGAATAGTTAAAAATCAGTTTGATCAATTTTGATCGAGATCTACTTGTAATGATTATGTATGCTATGTACCCGGGTATGTATAGGTTTTACAACGGTGATTCCGGGGACGAAATATTTATAAGGGAGGGTGAATGTAATAACCCGATATTTTCTATATAATTAAATCAGAAATTTTACGTATAATTTTTTTTTTATTTTTAAGGATGAGGATTTGTACAAGATAAAGTTTATGTAATTACTGTAATAAATAAAAATATATTTATTAGATGAATTGTGACGCCCCCAAAATTAGGTATACATCACCCATCTTGGGCCGTCAGATACATAGTACAGAATACAAATACAACTTAATAATACAACTGTCGTGTACAATACGACAAAACATAAACTGTGAGTTTGAATACAAATATTATCTTCTAGAGAGTATTCATACTCAAAAGGAGTCCTCATTACATTTATTAACACACCATTACATAGAATAGTGAGGACTACTAATTAATACTATCATTCGGACCATCACTCCGTACCCCGACTTGTCCCAGCTACGTTCTCATTTCCTGAAGAGAACAGTGAAAGAAAGGGTGAGCTCAACTAGCCCAGTAAGAAATATTATGACTAAGATAATGCAGAATAAATTATCATTAGCCTTCAACAATGTTAAACTGATAAAATATAATAGACATCAAGTTTAACTGTAGCGGAACAAGCAATCCATTAAAAGAGTCAAGTAGAAAATAAACTCTACTATCTTTTATGATTTAAAAAGTTTTTCAACACTGTAATCGCTGAGACTCAGCTTAATAAAATAATCCACATCATCGAATCACCCCTGCACTACGGCCAAGGATATTCGTGTATTCATTAATGGTCATGATCATGCCAACAACTGTCCATCAATGCACTACGGGCCAATGAGGACTTTTACCACATCATTTGTAACATTACGGTCATGATTATACCGAATAATCCCTGGTCATAATCATACCAAGTCCATCTATGTACTACAGGCCACAGATGACTTTCAACATTTTATAAACATGAGGATGATGACAATGATATAAGAATTCAATAAAACAAGTTCAAGAATTAATTTATCCAGGAATTAACAACGTCCAAATTGTCAACATGATACTGCATTGTGGAGTAAAATTCAAGAATGCTTAGAAGAATATTTTCTTGAAAAGATACTGGATGAAACGCAACTATCAAGGATATTCCACAAATTTCATGGAGTATAAAAGTCAAAACTTAACCAACTGAGTACAATAAAGAATGGAATAACAAAAGAAATCACCATGCATGCGATAGACCGCACAGACATGTTATTCCAATAGAATAATAAATAATGGAACCAGGTCCGGCGTAAACGCACAGACAGGATATTCCGACAGAATAATAAATAATGGAACCAGGTCCGGTGTAAAACACACAGACATGATATTCCAACAGAATAATAATAAAACGGAACCAGGTCCGGTGTAAAACACACAGACAGGATGTTCCAACAGAATAATAAACGGAACCAGGTCCGGTGTAAAACACACAGACAGGATGTTCTAACAGAATAATAGAAGAATGTCACCAAGTATAGGGTAGACCGCGTATACTGGTTATTCCAACAGAATAATAACAAATGGAATAATAGAAGTTCTCTTCATGAATATAAAAGAAATAATATTCCCTACCTTAAAAGAACTGGATATTGGAAAAGTGATGTAGCAGAATACTTTTAGTCTCTCTCTCTCTCTTATTCTCTCTATACTTTCTCTCTCTATAGCTTGAATGAATTCGTGAAAAATAATGAAGCCCTAGGCCTCTATTTATAGAAAAACTGAGGGTGGCTCTTGGTCTTAACGAAGGGTCAAATGACTCTTGGTCTTAACGAAGGGTCAAATGACTCTTGGTAATATTGAAGGGACAACTACTATTGACGAAAGTAATTACTATTGACCAAGGTAAATACTCTTGACGAAGGTAATTACTATTGACCAAGGTAAATACTATTGACCAAGGTAAATACTATTGACGAAGGTAATTACTATTGACCAAGGTAAATACTATTGACGACGGTAATTACTATTGACGAAGAGACTCTTAGATGATGACATATGGCCCCCCATAAAATAACCAAACTTACCACAACGTCTCAATAATATAACATATTATACAGATGATACTATGACAATAATTTAAGAGATATGATGCAGCAATTACTGTAGCAATAATTGAGTATAGCTGAGTGACTTCTCACGTAAGCATCAATAATCAATACCGTGTGCTACTATGCAACCACGCGTATTACTGTACTTTTACTACCAAGTAGTTCAACAGTTTTAACGATTTTAACGGTAACACCTCGGCTGTTATTTTTATAGAAAGATAATTCTGTCGTTTTCTCAATCCGACAATAATTCCGTTGTGGGGTCCACCAATGATTGTGCCGTCGTACGAATATTCCCTGACAAAAAGAATATTCCCCGACCAAACGAATATTTTATAACAACTTGCTTACTTTGCAAAATTTATAAATATTACCCACAACTATAACATTATATCAAATTAACTTCATAATATTCAAAAATGATATTTATAAAAAATTCATCTTTATTTATAAAAGTTGGGGTCTTACAACCTCCCCTTCTTATGAAATTTCGCCCTCGAAATTAGGGTACGTACCTGGTATGTCGAAGAGGTAAGGATACCTTGATTTCATTTCTGATTCTAACTCCCAAGTCATTTCCTCAACATCGTGGTTTCTCCACAAAACTTTAACTTGAGGTATAACCTTGGAGCGTAGAATATGTTCCTTCTTATCCAAGATTTGAACAGGAACTTCTTCATACGTCAAATCCTCCGCTATTTCGTCCGGTTCTAACTCAATAATGTGGTTCGGGTCTTCCACATATTTGCGTAACATGGATATGTGGAAAACGTTATGAACACGAGACATACTTGGCGGTAAAGCGAGTCTATAAGCCACAGTTCCTACTCGATCGAGGATTAAAAATGGACCGATGAATCGAGGATTTAGCTTTCCTCTCTTTCCAAATCTCGTAACTCCTTTCCATGGAGCAACACGTAAGAACACATGATCTCCTACATCAAATTCCACGTCCTTTCGATGAAGATCAGCATAACTCTTTTGTCGATCTTGTGAGGTTTTTATACGTTGTCGGATCGTTTGAATCTTTTCTGTAGTCATACGTACCAACTCCGGTCCCAACAACGTTGCTTCGCCCACCTCATCCCAGCATACTGGAGAACGACATTTTCTTCCATACAATGCTTCGAATGGAGCCATGCCAATACTTGCTTGATAACTGTTGTTGTAGGAAAACTCCACCAATGGTAAGAACTTGTCCCAACTTCCTTTGAAGTCAAAGACACAGAGTCTTAATAGATCTTCAAGAGTTTGAATAGTCCTCTCTGATTGTCCGTCCGTCTGAGGATGATATGCTGAACTAAATCGTAACTCCGTGCCCATAGCTCTTTGTAAACTAACCCAAAATCGTGAAGTGAATCTTGGGTCTCGGTCAGAAACTATGGATACTGGCATACCATGCAGTCTTACAATCTCGTTTATGTACATACGAGCAAGACGTTCAAGTGTATAAGTTTCTCGTATCGGTAAGAAATGAGCAGACTTGGTCAATCTATCAACAATGACCCAAATCGCATCAATACCTTGAGAAACCCTAGGAAGACCGGTAACGAAATCCATGGTAATGTGCTCCCACTTCCATTCTGGAATTTCAAGTGGTTGCAATGGACCTTTTGGTACTTGATGCTCCGCTTTGACTCGTTGACAAGTTAGACACCTTGAGATAAACAACGCTATCTCTCTCTTCATATTGCTCCACCAAAATGTATGACGAAGATCATGATACATTTTGGTACTTCCAGGATGGATTGCAAACGGTGTGTTGTGCGCCTCCATCATGATTTCATACTTTAAATCAGGGTTGTTAGGAACACAAAGTCTGGAGTTGACTCGAAGTATTCCTTCTTCATCGATTCTTGCTTCCGGTATAGCACCTTCTTGCACTTTCTTCTTCATACGCATCAGCTCCAGGTCTGTAGCTTGAGCAGCTTTAACTTTATCGATTAAAGTCGGTTCTACTCGTATATTCGCCATCATCACATGGGTCCCTGGAGTCTTCAACTCTATCTCCATCCTTTGCAAGTCACACAAAATGGGCCTTTGCGTTGTTAATATTGCACTTGTACCCGCATATGATCTTCTACTCAATGCGTCAGCTACCACGTTCGCTTTTCCAGGATGGTATTGAATGGTATGATCATAATCTTTCAACAGTTCAAGCCAACGTCGTTGTCGCATGTTGAGTTCCTTTTGAGTGAAGAAATATTTGAGGCTTTTATGATCCGTAAAGATCTCCACTTTCTCCCCATACAAGTAATGCCTCCAAATTTTAAGTGCAAAGACAACAGCTGCCAACTCTAGATCATGAGTAGGATAATTCCTCTCATATTCCTTGAGTTGTCTTGATGCATAGGCTATGACTTTTCCATGTTGCATGAGAACACATCCCAACCCTTTGCTCGAAGCATCACTGTAGATGACAAATCCCTCCGAGCCAGATGGTATTGTTAGAACAGGTGCTGAAATGAGTCTCCTCTTGAGTTCTTGAAAACTCTGCTCACATTCTTCGCTCCAACCGAACTTTGTATCTTTTCGAGTCAGCTGAGTTAACGGAGTAGCGATTCGAGAAAATCCTTTCACGAATCTCCGATAATAACCAGCTAAACCAAGAAAGCTACGTACCTCGGTCACTGATTTAGGTTGCTCCCAGCTTTGAATAGCTTCAATCTTTGCCGGGTCAACCGATATTCCACGACTTGATACTACGTGCCCAAGGAATGCTACCTCCTCCAGCCAGAACTCACATTTCTTCAACTTGGCATAAAGCTTGTATTCACGAAGCTTTTGGAGTACCAGCCTCAAGTGTTGCTCATGATCTTCACGGCTTTTGGAATAAATAAGGATGTCATCAATAAAGACGACCACAAAGTGATCCAAATATTCCTTGAATACCCGGTTCATCATATCCATGAAGGCAGCAGGAGCATTAGTCAATCCAAAGGACATGACTAGGAATTCATAATGCCCGTACCGAGTTCTAAAAGCCGTCTTTAGAATATCCTCAGTTCTAACCTTCAGCTGATGATATCCAGAACGAAGATCGATCTTTAAAAAGAATTGTGCTCCTTGCAACTGGTCAAACAGGTCATCAATACGTGGCAATGGGTACCTATTTTTGATGGTGACATGATTCAACTCCCGATAATCAATACAAAGTCGCATACTTCCATCTTTCTTCTTCACGAATAGAACAGGAGCTCCCCAAGGAGAAGTACTAGGACGAATAAAGCCAATGTCTAACAATTCCTGCAGTTGGATCTTTAACTCCTGAAGTTCAATAGGAGCCATTCGATATGGGGCTTTGGAAATGGGTTTTGTACCGGGTTCAAGATCGATACAAAATTTAATTTCACGCTCTGGGGGTAGGCCAGGAAGTTCTTCAGGGAATACGTCAGGGAATTTATTAACAATAGAAATATCATTCAAAACTGACGTATTTTTGTTTAGATCTATGACATGAGCTAAGAAAGCTTGACATCCGTTTTTCAATAAACGAATAGTTTTATGGCTTGAGATGACAGCGATTGATTTTAATGGTTTGGTTGCTTGAATTTGCATAATAGGTCGATTAGAAATATGAAAACTAACAACCTTACGAAAACAATCAATTTTTGCATAATGAGTAGTTAACCAATCAATCCCTAGAATCACGTCAAATGCAAGTATTTTTAATGAAATCAGATCGATAGGTAATGTGTAGGTACCAACTTGAACCAAACAAGACTTATAAACAGTGGAGGTAATGAAGGTTTCTCCCAACGGAGTTTCCACAGATAAGTCAAAGTCTAATTTATCTGGAATCAAATTTAATCGATGAGCGCAAGTAGGAGAAATAAAAGAATGGGTTGAACCGGTATCAAATAAAGTATAAACTTGTTTAGAGTTTATGATAAGCTTACCCGTGATGACCTCATTCGGGTTCCTTGCTCTCTGGGAGTTCACAACAAACGCTCTCCCTTGCACAACTGGTTTTGACTTTTCTGGGACGGCTTTTGGTGCCTCCATCCTAGCTGAATTTGTTTTTGGTAAACGACAAAATCGGGCTAAATGACCTTCTCTTCCACAATTATAACATGCTTTGGACGGCATCGCGCAGTTTGGACTGATGTGTCCCTCCCCTCCGCATTTGAAATATATGATAGGTGGTCGTTCTCCTTCCTTAACGACAGGTGCTGGTGCTGACGTCTTTCCGTCATTGTTGAATCTCCTCTTCTTGAAATGTCCATTCTTATTGTTTTGGCCCTGATTACCACCGAAGTGGTTACTATTTCTGGCCTGTTGATTCCCTCCACGCTTGTTGTCACCGCTTCGATGACTGCTCTCACTGGTATTATCATTTTGCCGGCTGCTCTCTTTTGGTTGTGTTGTCTCGTTATCGCGCTCCACCAACTGAGCCCTATTTACAACATCTGAATACAAACACAGTTTATGAGAAACAAGATGTTGACGTATCTCCGGCTTCAAACCTCTTAAAAACATCTGCGTCATTCTTTCTTCATTATCCACCAGGTGGGACGCAAACTGGGATAACTCCGCAAATTTTGCCTCGTACTGCGACACGGTCATATTATTCTGCTCCAATTTGATGAACTCCACCTCCTTCATGTGACGAATACTCTCGGGAAAGTATTTGTCGTTAAACAGATCTTGAAACTTCTCCCAAGACATCTTCAGTGCGGCAGGTTGAGTACGCTTTATCGATTCCCACCAGTAATCTGCCTCTCCTCGCAACATAAAGGCAGCAAAGGGAACCTTTTGCTCCTCGGAGCAACCCAAGACATCAAATATCTTGGTGATCTGCTTTATCCATGTTTCAGCTACAAGTGGTTTGGGTTCTCCCTTAAACTCCGGTGGTCCCAGCTCCTTAAACTATTTAGCGGTGACCGCCTGAGAGTTTCCAGTATTTCCACCTACGTTGTGGACAGGAGCCGCTTTCACCTGTTGTTGCATGAATTGCATAAAGCCTCTGAACATTTGATCATTCATCATTTGGTCAGTGTTGTTGTTTGCATGAGGATTGACACCTTCCTGATGCACATTATCCTGATTATTGATATGTGGTGAATCAACTGTCGTCTGTGCTCCATTGCTATTCTCAACATTCTTAGATGCCATTTTCAGATACTGTCACAAAATAAAAATTAATTGATATGTCATATATTATCCTTATATTATGACCGACCAATTAAATACCATGCAAATAAACTTAGGTATGCCATACTAGCGAAGGAATTCCCCGTCTCTCCCCTCCTAGTTCTATTCTTACATCTTAGCCAGGGATCATATCCCTAAGCTCTGATACCAACTGTGACGCCCCCAAAATTAGGTATACATCACCCATCTTGGGTCGTCAGATACATAGTACAGAATACAAATACAACTTAATAATACAACTGTCGTGTACAATACGACAAAACATAAACTGTGAGTTTGAATACAAATATTATCTTCTAGAGAGTATTCATACTCAAAAGGAGTCCTCATTACATTTATTAACACACCATTACATAGAATAGTGAGGACTACTAATTAATACTATCATTCGGACCATCACTCCGTACCCCGACTTGTCCCAGCTACGTTCTCATTTCCTGAAGAGAACAGTGAAAGAAAGGGTGAGCTCAACTAGCCCAGTAAGAAATATTATGACTAAGATAATGCAGAATAAATTATCATTAGCCTTCAACAATGTTAAACTGATAAAATATAATAGACATCAAGTTTAACTGTAGCGGAACAAGCAATCCATTAAAAGAGTCAAGTAGAAAATAAACTCTACTATCTTTTATGATTTAAAAAGTTTTTCAACACTGTAATCGCTGAGACTCAGCTTAATAAAATAATCCACATCATCGAATCACCCCTGCACTACGGCCAAGGATATTCGTGTATTCATTAATGGTCATGATCATGCCAACAACTGTCCATTAATGCACTACGGGCCAATGAGGACTTTTACCACATCATTTGTAACATTACGGTCATGATCATACCGAATAATCCCTGGTCATAATCATACCAAGTCCATCTATGCACTACAGGCCACAGATGACTTTCAACATTTTATAAACATGAGGATGATGACAATGATATAAGAATTCAATAAAACAAGTTCAAGAATTAATTTATCCAGGAATTAACAACGTCCAAATTGTCAACATGATACTGCATTGTGGAGTAAAATTCAAGAATGCTTAGAAGAATATTTTTTTGAAAAGATACTGGATGAAACGCAACTATCAAGGATATTCCAAAAATTTCATGAAGTATAGAAGTCAAAACTTAACCAACTGAATACAATAAAGAATGGAATAACAAAAGAAATCACCATGCATGCGATAGACCGCACAGACAGGTTATTCCAATAGAATAATAAATAATGGAACCAGGTCCGGCGTAAACGCACAGACAGGATATTCCGATAGAATAATAAATAATGGAACCAGGTCCGGTGTAAAACACACAGACAGGATATTCTAACAGAATAATAATAAAACGGAACCAGGTCCGGTGTAAAACACACAGACAGGATGTTCCAACAGAATAATAAACGGAACCAGGTCCGGTGTAAAACACACAGACAGGATGTTCCAACAGAATAATAGAAGAATGTCACCAAGTATAGGGTAGACCGCGTATACTGGTTATTCCAACAGAATAATAACAAATGGAATAATAGAAGTTCTCTTCATGAATATAAAAGAAATAATATTCCCTACCTTAAAAGAACTGGATATTGGAAAAGTGATGTAGCAGAATACTTTTAGTCTCTCTCTCTCTTATTCTCTCTATACTTTCTCTCTCTATAGCTTGAATGAATTCGTGAAAAATAATGAAGCCCTAGGCCTCTATTTATAGAAAAACTGAGGGTGGCTCTTGGTCTTAACGAAGGGTCAAATGACTCTTGGTCTTAACGAAGGGTCAAATGACTCTTGGTAATATTGAAGGGACAACTACTATTGACAAAAGTAATTACTATTGACCAAGGTAAATACTATTGACGAAGGTAATTACTATTGACCAAGGTAAATACTATTGACCAAGGTAAATACTATTGACGAAGGTAATTACTATTGACCAAGGTAAATACTATTGACGACGGTAATTACTATTGACGAAGAGACTCTTAGATGATGACATATGGCCCCCCATAAAATAACCAAATTTACCACAACGTCTCAATAATATAACATATTATACATATGATACTATGACAATAATTTAAGAGATATGATGCAGCAATTACTGTAGCAATAATTGAGTATAGCTGAGTGACTTCTCACGTAAGCATCAATAATCAATACCGTGTGCTACTATGCAACCACGCGTATTACTGTACTTTTACTACCAAGTAGTTCAACAGTTTTAACGATTTTAACGGTAACACCTCGGCTGTTATTTTTATAGAAAGATAATTCTGTCATTTTCTCAATCCGACAATAATTCCGTTGTGGGGTCCACCAATGATTGTGTCGTCGTACGAATATTTCCCGACAAAAAGAATATTCCCCGACCAAACGAATATTTTATAACAACTTGCTTACTTTGCAAAATTTATAAATATTACCCACAACTATAACATTATATCAAATTAACTTCATAATATTCAAAAATGATATTTATAAAAAATTCATCTTTATTTATAAAAGTTAGGGTCTTACATGAATGTTTGCAAATAATTTTATTTTAGAATTATTGATCATTATAAATTATATTCCTATAATAATTAATTTTACAGTAAAAATATTTTTATTAATTATTTTCCATGAGAACATGATTATTATATTATTTAAATAATATATGAAAGGATTATAGAATTATTATAATAACTATTTTATTATATGAATTTATTTAAGAATTAATTAAGCTAATTATTTAACTTAATTAATAATGTTATATATGGCAGATAAATCAGATATGGAATCCAAATCTTAATTTTAGATTTTGATCAAGGAATGAGAATAATAATATTATATTATTATTTGTCAGTGTTATAATTAGGTATACTATGTGTGTAAGGTTAATGTGAGGATCAGTTTTGATGGAACAATTTTAATGTTACTGATAAACCCTAGTTTGAAGTCAAATGAGACTTTAAAATATGTCTAGTAGTTATGTTATGTGATTAGTGATATTTATTATAATATTAATTATATTTTGATTTTTCAGTGCTATAATTATGTACTGTATGTGTGTATAGAAAATGGTTAGTCAATTATGGTGTTTAATGTCAAAATCCTAGCATTAATTTGTCTAACCCTACTGTGAAACTCGAATGGGAGATCCAAGACTGTGTAATGTTTGGGTGATGTGATTTATGGCGTAATATAGAATTTAAAGTTAATTAGGAAAACCCTAATTATTATTTAGGAAACCTAATTAATTAAACACCCTAATTAAAAATTTATAACCCTAATTAATATTTTAGAAACCCTAATTTTAAAGTCAATTATGGGATCAAGACTATTACATAACAGTGTTATATGATTTATGTAATTTTATATTGATTAGGTAAACCCTAATTAATATTTAGAAATATTAATTTATAGAAAACATATTATTTAAATTATAAACCCTAAATTTTAAATTGTAAATCCTAATCGCTAAATTGAAAAGTTTAATGCTAATTAGTAGATCGTAACCTAATTAGAAAGGTACTAAGTAAGTAAAAACCTAATTAAATAAGGAACTTTAATTTGGTATTTTTTTTAGCAACTAAAATTTTTATTTTACAAACCCTAAACTAGAAATCCTACAATCTTGTGCTAACCTTAGGGTTAAACCCTAAGAGTTAAATCCTAATGGCCAAACCCTAAGAGTTTGCAAAGTTACAAGATTGCCATTAAATTGGAAAATCAAAAGACAAAAATGCCCATTTTGCATTATTTAAGCTTGCTTGTAAATCTAGGCAAAATATAGAGTTGGTAAACCACTATGATATCCCATATGACTAAATTACCAACTGATCAGCCAAATCTTACCAGCCAAGATCATTTTACCATCATATATATAGATTGAGAGAGAGAAAAAGTTTATTTTATTGCCATTTGTTCACCAAACACCAACTTCAGCTCTCTCTCTCTTCAAACCCACGAAATCCTAAGACATTTCAGTCACAAAACCAAGCCCAACTAACATCCATAACAAATCAGGAGCCTAGAATCAAGATTTGGTTCATAAAGGTATAAAACCTAACCCTATAATCTTATCCTTAATCGTATGTTAGATCTTGTGTTTCAGTGTTAAAACATGTTGAATACAGTGTTAATCAATGATCTGGGTTGATATATGTTAGATCCATAACATCTATAGGCTCGAATTTGGTGTTTGCAAGAATCTGGAAATTTTTTTAAATGAGTCTGACAACCGAATGTCGAACCCTGTAAATCGTTGTGTGTTTATGTTTTTGCTGGTTGAAATGTTCAAAGTTGTAGTATGTAATGTAGGCTTGGATCTGGAACTTGAATCAAGTTTAGATCATGCACAGATTGCATGTTATTATTGGTCAAAGACCGTTGACCAAGCATGACTGGGCAATTCTGGGTAACCTAAAAACTGCCCATATCATGTCTGACAAGTTTTTTAGGTCTCCTGATCTGCTAGGTGTTTGTTGTTTTGTTGTTGTTGTTCCAATAGAATCGTAAAATGTTATGTGGACTACACATTTATGCCTGTACATCACCTAAATGATAACTAGAAAAGAAATAGTGGATTGGTTAAACCAAGTAGAAGATCATGGAATCATTTTTCTGGGCAACCTAGAAAACTGATGACCATGTCTTTTGACATGGTTTGACCGGACCGGATCTAATAATTATAATGTTGTTAGAGTGATTTTGTGTAATGGATCTGTTGTCGTACATGTTGGCTACAATCTAGAACTTTTAAATCACAAAAACATTATACGGTTAGAAATTCGTGGAAGCCCAAAAGTGTTAGCATGAACTGTTCTTCAATTCTGGAAAACCTAGAAATTGAAGAACAGTGTCTGACAGGTTTTCCAGGGCTTGGATCTCACTTTTGTTATGATGTTTGGCGATGTTTGTTATTGAATTGTGTAGTATTACACGAGTACTACAAAATTTGATCAAGAACATGCCCAGAACCATCACATAATAACAATTATTGGTGGTCCAACGTGTCTACTCGACAACTGCATATGAATTTTTGGGTTTCATGAAGGGGGAAAGAACCTTAGGCCATAACCTTATGAAGATTTGAAGAATTAAAAGACGATGTTAACCCTAAAAATGCATTAAATGTGATATGTGTTTTTAATATTCTAATGTTGTGTACTAATCAAGATAACTTTTTTTATTGTAGATGTCAGGAGATAACATGATATATAGAGATATACATGTGGTTAGTGAAGAATCTGTGAATCAGATAAAGATTTTACCGACACCCGTAGCTGAGTTGCTAGTGGTGGTGGTGGTTGAGACAGAAGATTCTGAGAACTTATGGTTTACATCCTTATTCGATGGAATGTCCGAGGAGGAGGTGGAGGTAGTATTGTTTAACACGGAAGTATCTACAGAGGAAATGACTCCGGGGGAGTCAATGAAGGCATTATTTATGACTGTGTTGGATAGGAATATCCAGTTAGGGAAAGAGGTAAAGGAATTAAAGGATGAGATCTATGATATCTTGGAGGACAAGAAAAACATGGAGACATTTTGGGAGGTAGAGCATGATGAGAAGGTTTTGGCAAAGGACAAGGTCCAAGAGCTAAAACATGAGGTCTTTGAGCTTAGGGAGGAGCTAAAGGCCAAGAAGCAGAAGATTGGTAAGATGTCCTATATTCATATCTCATGAGGATTATCAGTGATAAGTTGCTGAGTATCCTGTGGAGGCAGGGCAGACTCGGCATACTATCAGTCGTGATGTGGTGGCCAGTCTTGCTGATGCCGATTATGCGAATGCCACTAGGAAAATGTAATCTAGTTAGTAACTAAAGTAGGTTTAGATATATAAATATTGTGTATCTCTGTATTGACTTAAAACCCTCTTTTGTATAATCAAAGGGTAGTCTTTTGTAAATCATAATTTTTAGAAAGTAATTGCGGGAAGGTAATGTAATTAGCCAAGGCTATGTAATGATGAACGATGTAGTATTATACTACAAAGGAGGAAAGCATATCAATATAAGCACTTTATTGAATATGTTGTGCAATGAGTTTGAGTTATTGTCTAAAAATGAATAATGACTAATTAATAAGAAGAAAGTAATAATAAAGTGTTATTCATTTTAACATAAAGATTCTGCCAAGAAGAAGACAATGAAATCAAGAAGCTAACGTGAATCAACTAGAAGGGGGACCGGTTAACCCGATGCAGGAGTTTGTTAACTTATTAATAGCTGCCTTTAATCAAAATGGTGTAAGTATACCTGTCAATCCTGCAGTAGTACGTGCTACTGCATTTAAGGATTTTAAGAGTGTAGGTCCGCTAGAGTTCGAAGGAATAACGGACCCTATAGAAGCCCAAACTTAGGTAAAAGAGATTGAAAAGCATTTGTAATTAAAAATGTCGAAGAGGGGCAGAAGACTTCTTTTGCCACATACATGATGAAAAGAGAGGCCAACTTCTGGTGGGAGGCGAACCAGGCTAGGGCTGGAGTGGAGAATATAACGTGGACACTGTTCAAGGAGATCTTCTTCGAGAACTATTTTCCCATGAGTATGCAGCGTAGGATGGAGATGAGATTTTTAGAACTGAAATAAGGGGACATGACTGTTCCCCAATATGCTACCAAGTTTAATGAACTGGCGAGATTTTCTCCACATCAGGTGGATACGGAGGTGAGGAAGGCGAGGAGATTTGAGCAGGGCTTGAAACCCTAACTCTATAGCCGGATATCAGTGTTTCAAAGTAATTCCTTTGGAACCATTCTGGAGAAGGCGATACTTGTCGAGGATGGTAATGAGGCTTTAAGCCAATACCACATAGAAAGAAAGAACAAGAGTATGGTAGACGGGGGAGTGAAAATCGAGGGAGCCAGCGGGAGTGGCAACGGGCAGAAGAGGAAGGCTTTTAACTTTAGGAATACCGGGGTAACATAAGGAGATCCTAAGAAGAGGATGGAGGCATATACGAATTATGAGAAGACTCACTTAGGAGTCTGTCTCAACGGTAAAGCAGTGTGCTATAACTGTGGACAAGAAAGGCACATTTCGCCTAACTGTCCAAGTCTGAAGAAGAATCGTCGATGTTTCGTATGTGGATCAACTAATCACATGGAAAAGAGTTTCCCGAAGAAGGGGATGGATGGTAATATGGGCGTTAATAGTGGTAAGTTAGCTAATAGTGGTCCAGCTCAGACGAGTAGGCCGATGGCCCACACCATTAATATGACGGTCCAGGTTACAGTTGCATCAGGGGATGTAGTTGCAGGTATAATCCCAATCAATAATATAAATGCTTATGTGTTGTTTGATTCGAGTCCTACTTGTTCTTTTATAGCATATGATTTTGCTAGACGATTAGGATTACTTCCCGAAAGATTGCCTATACCTTTACATATTAAGGTAGCAAATGAAGAAATAATCCCTGTTGAACTTATTCATAGGCGTTGTTGTGTAGAAATACGGGGTTATAAATTATCAGTAGATTTAATACCAATAAAGTTAGGAGAATTCGATGTAATTCTCGGGATGGATTGGTTGTTATTGGTGAAATTATAGATTGTCAAAAGAAATGTATAAACCTTTGAACGTTGAAGCAACCTAAGGTAGTGTTTTACGGTAGTAAGTCACCGAGAAGTTTGTGTTGTCTTACCATGACACAAACTAGGAAATTGTTGAGTAAGGGATGTGTAGGTTATTTGTGTCATGTTTTTGATACCTAGATAGTGGGAGCAACGATGGAACAAATACCTATAGTCAACCATGGATGTATTTCAAAGCGAATTACCAGGTCTTCCACCAGATAGGGAGATCGAATTCGTAATAGATATTGTGCCAGGAGCGGCACTGGTTTCAATGGCACCATAACGTATGGCGCCAGTAGAAATGAAGGAGTTGACGGTTTAACTACAAGAACTATTAGACAGAAAATACATTCAACCGAGCGTTTCACCGTGGGGAGCACCGGTACTATTTATGAAGAAGAAGGATGGATCGTTGAGAGACTTTGTATCGACTACCGAGAGTATCGACTACCAAGAGTTGAATAAGTTAACGATAAAGAATAAATACCCATTGCCCAGGATCGATGATCACTTTGATCAATTGAAAGGGGCAAAGTTTTTTTCTAAGATAGATTTGTGAATGGGGTATCATCAGTTAAAGGTTAGGAAGGAGGATGTACCTAAGACGGCATTCAAGACTCGTTACATCCATTACTAGTTTTTGGTAATGTCATTTGGGTTGACAAATGCACCAGCTACATTTATAGATATGACAAACAGAGTGTTCAAACAATATTTGGACAAGTTCGTCGTAGTATTTATCGATGATATTCTAGTCTATTCTAAGACGCCAGAAGATCACGCTGAACACCTAAGATTGGTGTTGGAGACACTAACGAAGGAGAAGTTATACGCGAAATTCACTAAGTATGAATTTTGGCTAGAAAGAGTGCAATTTTTGGGATACATTATTCATAGAGATGGAATCTCAGTGGACCTAGCAAAGGTGGAAGCAGTGATTAATTGGGAACAACCAAAAATACCAACCGAGGTACAGAGTTTCCTAGGGTTAGCAGGATATTATCGAAGATTTATCCAAGATTTTTCTAAGATAGCTTCTCCGTTGATTAAGTTGAAAATAGTTTTCAAGAATTGAAGAAAAGGTTGAGTGAAGCACCTGTATTATCTTTACCCGATGATGGAGGAAATTTTGTAGTGTATATCGATATTTTGCGTAGAGGACTAGGTTGTGTGCTCATGCAGCATGGCAAGGTCATTGCGTATGCATCACGACAGTTAAAGGATTATGAGAAAGTTTATCCTACTCATGATCTGGAACTGGCAGCGGTAGTATTTACCTTAAAGATTTGAAGACAGTATCTATATGGAGAGAAATGTGAGATATACACGGACCACAAAAGTCTAAAATATATCTTCACATAAAAAGACTTAAATATGAGACAAAGGAGATGACTATAGTTGATAAATGATTACGACTGTGATATCCTGTATCATCCAGGAAAAACCAATGTAGTGGCCGACGCCTTAAGTAGAAAGAGTCGGGAAAAGTTATCTATGTTAACGGCTCAAACTGAGTTAATAACAGAGATGGCTAGAATGGAGTTAGAGGTGAAGTTACCGAGCGAGTCGGGTCAGAAATTTTTTACAATGGAGATTAGATCTACCATTATAGAGAGAGTCAAGGACGTACAACTCAGAATTGATGAGTGTGACCAGATGAAGAAACGGCTAGCAGATGAAAAAGAGATAAAGCATAATCTCGATAATGAGGGGTTATCAAGATTTCAAGGAAGAATTTGGGTTCTGAGTGAAACAGAATTGAAGGATGAAATATTACAAGAGGCTTATAGTTCAAGGTACTCGATTCATCCTGGTGGTACTAAGATGTATCAAGACCTTTGACAGAATTTTTGGTGGCCAAAAATGAAGAGAGAGATAGTAGAATATGTAAGTAGGTGCTTAACTTGTCAAAAAGTTAAGGTCGAACATCAACGACTAAGCGGCTTGTTACAATTATTGGAAATTTCGAAATGGAAGTGAGAACACATCACGATGGATTTTGTGGTGGGACTTCCAACTACACAGAGAGGGTACGACGCTATTTGGGTAATAGTGGATCGTTTGACGAAGACGGCTCACTTTTTTCCAATAAGAGATAAGTTTAACTTAGATCAGTTAGCTAAACTCTATATTAAGGAAATTATTTCAAGACACGGGGTACCAATTTTGATAGTGTCAGATCGTGATCCACGATTAACATCAAACTTCTGGAGAAGTTTGCAAGAATAGATGGGAACGCAATTGAAGTTAAGTACAACTTATCATCCACAGACATATGGACAGAGCGAAAGAACAATTCAAACGTTAAAAGATATGCTACGATCTTGTGTTGTGAATTTCAAAGGTAGTTGGGATGATCATCTACCGTTAGTAGAGTTTACGCATAACAACAGTTATCATGCAAGCATAGGCATGCCGCCTTACAAAGCTTTATATGGAAGGAATTGCAGAACACCATTGTGTTGGGATGAGGTAGGAGAACGCCGGATGTTAGGACCTAAATTGGTGCAACAAACAGCTGATATAGTTAAGTTGATGCGAATGCGACTGGTAGCAGCTCAAGACAGACAGAAAAAGTATGCAGATCCTCATCGAATGAGAAGAGAGTTCGAAGTCGGCTCGTATGTATTTCTAAAGGTATCTCCCTAGAAATGCATGATATGCTTTGGGAAGAAGGGAAAGTTAAGTCCAGGGTTTATAGGACCTTTCGAGATATTAAAAAGGGTAGGAGAGGTAGCTTACATGGTAGCATTACCTCCAGACTTAGAACGCATACACAATGTGTTGCATGTATCTGTGGTAAGTCCTTATAAGCTAGATTATAAGCACGTAATAGAGTAAGAGCCTATTCATGTTGAGAATGATTTGACATATGAAGAAATGCCTATGGAAATCATTAATAGAAAAGAGCAAATTCTAAGGAATAAAGTTATACCTTCGGTGAAGGTAGTATGGAGAAACCACGATGCCGAAGAAGCAACGTGAGAACTTGAAGAAAAGATAAAGAAGAATTACCCTCAGTTATTTGACTAACTTATGGCGAGATTCTGGAGACATAATCCTTGTAAGGGAGAAGAATGTAATAACCGAGAAAATCGAATTATAATGTAAAATAATTTTATTTGAATAAATAATGAATAAAATATAATATATGTTATTTATAACAAGTAAGCGTGATGAATGTTATTCTATAACCTAAAAGAGGAATAATGTAGTAGTATTCTGGCTAAGTGCTAAAATTAAGGTGTTTGAATTCCCAAGACGAAAATAAAAACTTTCTGAGAAATTCTCCAAAAAACACTATTCATCCATTTCTGCTTGGGGATTATTTTTGAACTTCCGGGAAATACGTAACGATAGAATGATAAGGAAGTATGGATTATCTAATAATAATTCAATTATGACAAACACAGTTTTTCGCCCGCGTACTAAGTTCGAGAATGTTAAGAAAAGTGAACATTTGAATAAATGATGGTCGTGTAATAAGAAATTTATTATACGAAGTAATGAATACGAGTATAATACAAAGTATTGTACAAGTATATACGAAATATAATATAATGTATATGATGAATGTTATACCAACTAGTATACGAGAAGAATACGAGAATTATGCGTTAAAAGCATAAACCATTATTAATGGACTAGTAGGATTTGAATATGAAATTGGCAAGCCCAAGTGAAATATGTTAATGCCCAAAGATAATTAAATTCAAGCGCAATGTTAGGCCCAAAATTAATTAAACCTAAGCCCGAACCAAGAACCAAACCCGTTGATCGAACCGATGAGTCCTATAGGGCAACCCATGTGGGCCCCCATCGTGAGTCATGGCCGACCACTTCGTGGCCTAGCAAAGGAGGTGGCTTTGGTTGCAAGTTTTGAATAGTAAAATGGTGGAATAGTAAGGAGGTGGGTGGCCTTTAGATCCTTTTGCCGTCACTTTGAAATTCTATAAATAAGAAGCTATGTTGGTCATTTGTTGCTTATTCAAAATCACCAACACTTAGAGCAATAATATTGAGAGATAAAAGATATCTTTTATAAGTGACCAAAGGGAAGAAAGAGTTAGTGATACCTCAAGAACGCAAGAGGTAAAAACGTTAAACCATTTATCTTACTTGTCTTTTCTATTTTGATTTAGTAGAGGAGTGAAATTGGTGGAACATGTATCATAAGGAGTAACAATGATGGCTATTAGTGGACTTAAACATTAATAACCATGTTACAAGTGGAATCATAATCATAGAAATATGAACTAATGAAGAACACATGAAAATTAACATATGTTATTGATAGACAAGTTTAAAACCATCATGTGTAGAACTAGATGATATATGTTTGTTTAGTATGGTAGATCTATGAATAATGGAATGAATCCATTTTGAACGGAGTAAAAATCTCAAGTAACGAAATTATAACAAAATTTACTAGATTAGACGATAGTCGTCGAAATCGTGAAATTCTCAGAATGAAAGTCAAAAGTCACCGTTTAACTCGAAAACCTTAGTTTTCAATGGCGTATCGTAGAACTTTACATTTAAGATTTGTGGACTAAAGAATGGTCTAATTTCGAGTTAAAACAAAGAAACTAGCTATGAACGTTCACGAATGTTTAACGAACGCGTAATAAGAAATTTTAACTATAAATTTAATGTTAAAGGATTTGAAAACGTAAGTTATCCTAATGAAATTGTAGTATACAAGATATATGAGATAACAGCTTTTGAACGAGCCAATTCTGACTTATAACGATTAAGTTACGAGCTCATGAAGGATTGGAATTAAAAACTTAAATAATTTTCAAAGGCTCAGGGTCGGCGCCGCAGCGCCACCCAAGCCTATGAATATGGCACTACAGTGCCATACCCAGATCCCAGACATTGATAAGTCGTACTGCAGTACGACCTATACTAACGAAACTGGCGCCGCAGCGCCAGTACTATGCAAGAGGTAGAGATGAATTAAAATGAATACAAAGAAAAGGGAAGTTGATTGAAGGTGAATTATAACGTTAATTAAACTTAAAATAAAATCATAAAGGATGATTAAAACCTTAAGCTTAACGATTAAAAGTCAACGAAAGGTTACGAAAATGTAAACACAAAGTAAGTTTAATAATACGAAAACCCTACGCACGTTGAATGAATGTTTGAGGTTACTTTAAATGTAATTTCTTAAGCATTGTTTGAATAGGGTCACTTATAACAACAAAATGTTATAAAGCCGTAATGAACATTAACTAACCTAATGAATATTAGTAAGTTAAGCAAATGGATAGTTAGACCGAGAAGGAGGAGAAGATAGGTTAATGATAATATTTATTGATATGATATGTAACTACGTATGTAGAATATATAAAGACTCAAAAGGGAAGTGAATTAACAATAGAAGACGCTAAAGGCAAGTGTTCTAAACCCTTGTCTATACTTATTTTGGACAAGCTTTATGATTCATGTATCTTACGCATGAATTGATGTACAAAGAAGTCGAAGCCAATTCCTTCGGCTAGACTTAGAGTATTTTGTGGATTCCATTACAATCTATCAAAATATTATTGATATTGCTATCTTATGCCAACTGTTTGGTATGGATTCAAAGAAAGACTGAGTATGAAGAAATAAATGTTTTGTAATCAATCTACATGCACATGAGGTTGCCAAAACTTAAACGTAGATACGTTTAATGTAGTAGTGGTGTACAACATAGAGTACTATAGGCTGATCACCTAGACGTGCTCATAAGAAATGTCAGAATTAAGGACTTGGTGCCAGGTTATCCGTTTTAAAGAAAGAATAAAATGCTCAAGGTTTTGGACCAAAACTCAAGGTTTAACTGATGAATTTCATCATTAAACATTTTAAAGAAAAGAAGTGCTATTTTGAATTATCTATAGTACTTCATAATCATTGATTCGATTATAGAAGATATATATATATATATATATATATATATATATATATATATATATATATTCATATGATTCAAACATATCGCTCAAATGAAATTGTTATACTTGTTGAACTAGTTATGCTCACCCTTGCTTGAACCATATGAATGCAGCTAAGAATGAACGGACCGAAGGATCCAGTAAGGATAAAGGAAAGGCTAAGGCGGACTTTGTAATAGCATAGTATGGATTTTGTATTTATTTGAGACTATAACGAAGAACATATGTAATTGTTACAAAAAACCTGGGAAGGGAAATATTATTATGTAATATAGAGAAGATATATTCACTCTTTTAAGGTATTTCAATTGAATATATGTGTGGACAGTAGCACCGTGTAACACCAATTATCGGGTTGGAAGATACCCAAATTTCGGGGCGTCACAACTGCAGCGCCACTTAACAGAATTGCCTAGAAAATTTTATTTATGTTTTCAAGTCCAGAAGATGTGATTTAAACCTAATCTAATGAACACGAAAATGTATTAAACATGTAATGTGATGTTAAAATAGACTCTTAACATGTCAATGGTGTTCTTACATGATGAGTCGAATGCATAGTTAACTCATCGTTTATGAAGTCTAATAATATGTGAGAACTACTGTTGTAATAATTATAATCAGAGTTTAGTGAGAAGAGAATGTACTCATAATGCTATTTATACTATAATAAATTTGTATTGTGAATATAAATGGTATGTAGGATTAAATTGAGGAACGTGAATAGTAAACGTGTAATCTACACACGAGGTAAGTTTCTTACCCTATCTCGATTGATACGCAAGTTTCCAAATCCTAATCATACATTGAGAAAATTCTTATTCTATGTTTTGTTATGATTGAGTAATTGTTCTAACCCTAAACTTTCTTTGAGTAAGTTTCCAAACCCTAATCTTACATTGAGCAAGTTCTTATTCTATATTATGTTATGATTAAATAACTTTTCTATTTCAAAACTTTCATTTAGTAAGTTCTTAAACTTTATTATTATTCAACAAGCTTCATATTCTTATTTCGAATTGTTTAGAGCTTAATCATTCAAGTTCATGATTCCAAATGAAAATTTTCTAACTCTTTAGAAGTATTACTCTTATTATACAATGTTTATTCAGTTGTATAGAGTTGAGATTCAATCTTTGATTTGAATATTGATTTCAATGTTGCATCAAAACCTTGAATAGATACTGAATCCTTATTGATTCAACTAATCCTAAGTTGATGATTATTGAACTCTAAATTACCCTTGAGATCAATCCAAACCAAACTTCCTTTGGTGCGGACTCTAATGTCAAAGTTGAAATGAACAACCTTGCCATAGTGGATTATATTACGCGATAGCGTTAAGATGTTGTTCACATACATGGTACTAAGGGCTGATCCAGCTAGGTATGAGAAGTAAGATCCATATTGTCTTATGACTGTTAAAGGTTTAAAGTAGAAATACTTGAAAGCCTGGGACATAGTTCATGGTCTAGTAACCCTCAAATGTACTTTCAATTCCTGTTCTAATCTTGATTCAAAAACTGAGCTTTTTTTTTGTTCAGTATCCATTGTTTATTCGCATGTTATTATTATTACTATTGTTAAGCTTGTGGGCAATTGTTGCTCACTCTTGCATAAAAATATTGAAGCTAAGATTGAAAGAGCTGATGAGCAATCTACTAGTAAGGGCAAAGGCAAAGCAATCAAGTGATGAAGACTAGTTTATTATTTAAGAAAGCTGATGTTAAGGCTTATGATGTTATGTTTAAGACTTATTTATTTATGAAGTTTCCACATTGATGTATTAAGGTTAGATGACCTAGGATTGATTTGTTTAAGCAGTTGTAACCTTTTATGGGGAAGATTTCTATTTCAGTTTTATTGTTTTCTTTATTATGGGCAGATAGATGATATTTATTTTAGTGAGTGAACACCAAATCTGTTGAAAATTCGACTACCCAAATTTGGGGGTGTCACACCTTCACTAGAGGAACTACCCTCACTAGAACTTAAACCTCTTCCTACACACCTCAGGTATGCGTTTTTGGGTAATTCATCTGTAATGACCCCAAAATTCATACAATTCAACTATCGACTTCGGTTGTTAATAATACGTCTAATTTCTGATTTTATATCATTATTCGATGTTAAACTTAATAAAATGTGAAATATTTAAAACTTTTATGTCTTCTTACTTTAATTCCCTGAATCAAAACCATTATCATTTACAAATCTCTGAATCAATTTTATTTTATGATTCGCTTCATCACAGTTATTATATAAAATTTTACATTTCAATTCAATAACCTTTACATATCAGATAACTTAAACTTGACAGTTTACCATTACATAATCATTGTGATTTATGAAGTACATTTCTCAAAACCTTTATCTTTACCTATCTTTGATCCATACTTAATTTATTACTTACTTTATCAGAGTTAGTAGATAAAACTTACATCCAGGTTCAATACCCTTTATACAACAGACAAAACTTAAACTTTATAACTCAACATTTATTAAACATCCATTATCCGAAAATCGTAAACATGGTTCAAATACTAAAAACTTAGTCAAGACATATAAATCTTCATGCATTATCCAAGTAGGGACACTTGTATAACCATTTATAGAAATTAACGAACAGAATATATATCTAAATTACCATATACTAACATGTTGATAAGCAATAAACGTATATAATATAGGGTTAATAATCTGTACAATAATAATATAATTTAGAAACATTCTTACTCATGTCCATTATATAAAGAAAATATAAAGGTAAGATACTTGTCTGATACGCTGCTTACAATTTGTAACTTAATTTTATCTTTTATATAACCACCTATCAGTAATAAGATCATTTTACTGATTAGAACAATATACTATAACACATAGTACCGCATTTCGCAGTTAGCACATAACTTAATCACATTATGACACATGTTCCACAGCCATTGAATCACAAATAAGCACATAACTAATCAAATTATCTAAGTTCAGATCAATTTCTGAAATATGTCGGTGTACCGACGGCTTTATCGGATAATTATCGAGTCTAAGACTCTGTCTTGTAACTTAATAACTGTAATTATCAGTCATATTATTTTTAAATGACTTATAATAATTTTTAAACATTAATTATAATTTATCATAAATTTTTAAACATCGGAATCATTATTAAATGATTTAAATATCAAAAAAATTCTATTATCATTAATATTTAATTACTATTAAACTATTAATGAAACCATTGTCAAAAATATTAAGTTATTTAAAATAACTCAAAATATTTTTAAAACATTTATATTACCCTTAACTGATTTTTAAAACATTTAAAATCATCTTTAAATAATTACCATTAATATTTAAATATTAATGTACCATTTATCAAAATATTAAAAGCCATTAATTATAACTTAAAATATTTTTCATTCATTTATATTCGTTTTAAATGATTTTTAAATTAATAAAATCATTTTTAAACTATTTATTTAATATAATTATTAAATAAATTTAATATCATTAATATTAAATTAATATTATTAATAATAATTTATTAATGAAATTATCCTTTAAATATTAAAAGTTTTATTTTATAACATAAAATATCTTTAAACACTTTATTTTCATTTAAAATAATTTTTATAATATTAAAACAATTTTTAAACTAAATTATTTAATATAATTATTACATAACTTTAATATCATTAATAATAATTAATCAATGAAATTTACCTTTAAATATTAACAGTTATATTTTATAACTTATAATATTTTTAAATACCTTATTATTATTTAAAATGATTTTTAATATAATAAAATTATTTTTAATTAATTTATTTAATTTATTTAGTAAATAACTTAAATATCATTAATATTAATTTATTAATGAATTTTTCTTTAAAATATTAAAAGTTATATTTTATAACTTAAAATATTTTTAAATAACTTATTATCATTTAAAATGATTTTTAATATAATAAAATTATTTTTAATTAATTTATTTAATGTATTTAATAAATAAATTAATTATCAAAAATATTTAAATAAATACCAATATTTATGAAAAATATTTCAAATTATTAATATTTAATTTTTATAACTAAAAAATTATTCTTAAAATTATTTTTGTAATTTTCGAAAATTAATTACTATTTTAAAATAATTTTTGGAATTTAAATAATTAATTTTAATAAAACTGTTGCTAAAGACTGCCTATAGCGACAGAACTGTCGCTATAGGTGTTCTTCGTGTTCTTGGCCAAACCCAAAAATTCAAGTCAGTTTGCCAGGTACCACATTTGACCAACAATTAATCTTCACACAAAGTGTTTCTGGACATGTTGATGGTCAGATCATGTAGTACAAGTACAAGACTACACGATCCAACAATAAACATCATCATAACATGCATAACCAAAGTGATCTGAGCCTCTAAAGTGGCTGTCAGACATGTTCTTCATTTCTGGGTTACCCAGAAATGAAGAACAATTCGACTGTCCATTTTTGGGCTTCTACAACTTGTAATCCTTGTAATGTTTTAGTGATTTAAAGGTTGCAGTGTGTAGCCAACATGTAAGACAAGAGATCTATTACATAAAATCATAACAACAACAACACAACCGCGAGATCTATGTTGGTCAAAGTATGTCAGAGGACACGTTCAAACGTTTTATGGGTTACCCATAAAACATGAACTATGATCAACTAAGCTACTTTGACCGGTCAGTGAATCCAGTATATTTGATATATAAAGGTTCTAAAAACATGAATCAACATTTAACATAACATACTACAATATGGTTTCAACAACAAACTCAAAACATCCACAACCTGACAGATCCAAGGCCAATAAATACTTGTCAGACGCTAGTTCTCGGTTTCTAGTCTACCCAGAAATGGCCCGGTCAATGCCTGTCAACAACCTTTGACCAGTTATAACTTATAATCTACAATTGATCTAAGCCTGATTCTTGATCCATAGCTAAGATCTCATAGAATACTACAAGATCAACGCTTAAAATAACAAAAGCACACAACAGGCCGAGATCTGTGGGACCTGACATTCGTTGTCATACAATTGTTGAACCTTTTTCCATATTTTTCAAATCTTCAAATCCGAGCCTCTAGATGTTATGGATCTAACATCAAGCAGCCCAGATCATCATTAGATACTACTAACAGCACATTTAACACAAAAAATCTAACATCTAACAACAGATTTATGGACAAAAATCATGCTAGGGTTTTATACCTTCTATGAACGATTTTGATTTCTGGCTTCTGATTTGGTTATGGTATTCGTGGGGCTTGGTTCTTGACTGATATTAGGAAAGAATTTCGGAGGTGTGGGATTTGAGAGAGTTTGGTGGAGTGTTGGGAAAAATTGGTCTACCAAATGCATTCTTTCTCTCTCCGATTATATATATATATATATATATATATATATATATATATATTGTTGTAATGTATTGGCTGATGCATGTTGGCTGATTTGTGTTAAATCTCAGTCACACTAAGAAGTCCAGGGTTGGCCAATAACTCCAACAACTCTAACACTTGGCAAAATCCAATAATACAATAAGGGTATTTTGGTCATTTCGCTCACAAATTTAATGGCATTATTGTAATCTTGCAAACCCTTAGGGTTTAACCGTTAAGGTTTAGCACAAACCAATTATTGAATTTCCAATTTAGGGTTTGCACAAAAATAAAATTAAATAAATTTTAGTTTCTAAAATTTTGAAATTAGGGTTTCCTAATTATGATAAATTTTTTAATTACTTTATACAGGAACATTAGGGTTAAAAAAATATAATAATTATCGTTGACCTTGCTAATTTAGCAATTAGGGTTTACTAAATTATAATTACGGTTTCTAATTACCAAATTAGGGTTCTAGATATTAGGGTTTTAAATTTCTTGTTAGGTTTTTCATAATTAGCAATAAAATCTACTATACATGATATTAATCACATTAACACAATTTCTAACTAATCACAAACTACAGTTTAGGATTCAAATTAGGGTTTCTCATTTCAGAAATTAAGGTTTTACAATTAGGGTTTTTCTAAAGATTAATTAGGGTTTCTAGATTTTAATTAGGGTTTACCTAATTAATCAATTAATACACAACATAAAACATGTAACACAGTTATGTAACAATCTTAAACCTGCAATTGATGTTCAAATTAGGGTTTCTCACAGTAAAACTAGAGTTTTGACATTAAACACCATAATTGACCAACCATCCTCAATACGTACATACAGTACATATTTATAGCACTGAAAAATCAAAATATAATTAATATTATCTTATTATTCTCATTCCTTGATAAAAATCTAAAATTAGGGTTTGGATTCCATATCTGATTTATTCTCCCATATTTAACCTTAATAGTTAAGGTAAAATAATTAACTTAATAATCTGTACTAAAATTCATATAATAAAATAATTATTATAATTATTCTAAGAAAATCACTCCATATATTATTTAAATAATATATGATTATATTTTCATTAATAAAAATATTTTTGCTATAAATTAATTATTATAAGAATATACTTTATAAAAATCAATAATTCTAAAATAAAATAATTTGTAAATATTCATGTAATAAATATATTTTTATTTATCACAAAAATACATATACACATTATTTTGTACAAATCCTCATCCTTAAAATAAAAAAAAATTATACGCAAAATTTTTTATTTATTTATATAGAAAATATCGGGTTGTTACAAATATACTTTTTACGTTCATTAACACTTGTCACGGCGTTTCGACGTTTATTCGTCGCATGCCCGATTTGTCTCTCTTATGTGTGCTTAGTATGCTTATATAACTTATCTAATACATCATTTATTAATGTTAAGCATCATTATATTTACGAATATTCATGTTTTATAACTTAGGACAACATCTTTTATCGTTAGAAGCACTACACTTGCATACGTGCATGCCCGACGCTCTCTGATTGCCTCCTAATACATATCAGTCCCAAAGATGACAATTGTGGCCCCTGTTCTCAACCTCAAATTAAAAAACTTAAAGAACAAAAGTTATAGTTTTACTCGTCCTCGTTCCGAATCATCTTGAATCATCTCAATCGGAGTCCGTATGAAAACGTTATGGCCGTTTTATTACAGGAGGTCAAAACTGTCTGGCCCTGACTACTATTCCAGCGCTGCAACGCCCCAAATAGCCTTGGGAACAACGCTGCAGCGCCCCCTAGCAGTAAGGTACATGATTTGTTTCCCAATTTTATATTCTTACGAATTATTGACCCTTTCTCCTTCCAACCTTCATAACTTGAGTTATACACACCCAAATCAGTTCGTTTTTGACACTATGGATTCGTAATTCATAGAACTACAACATACCAAATAATTAATAATTTAGAGAAATATTAACTAACCCAAATTCTTGACCCAAAACTCATGTTTATACTAAATTTTTATGTTTTAACATGTTTAGCGAATTCATTCAACTTGCATTCTTTTTGTTTTTAAACGTTTTAACAACTTCCATCATCAATTTAAGGTTTCCATCATGATTTCATAACTAATATTAGTCTCAAAATTGACCAAAACTTATATGTATTTCGACAAAACTCTAATTTCTCATCTTTAACATGTTCTCATGATTTTGATAACCCCAAAACAAATTATAGATTATTCATAACAGATTATATATATCTAATAACATATATAACCATCACAATCATATTTCCCAACATAACATTCATAGAAAACTTACAAAATCTAAGAAAACTCTAATAAGGGTTTTTACCTTTTAATTTCTTCTTTGACTAGTTAGAAGATAGGAATTGCTTGATTAATCCTCTTCTTCTCCTTTGAATTCTCAAAGTTTCTCTCCAACTTCATAGAGAACTCTCACCCTCTCTCAATTTCTCTCTCCCTATCTCTTCTCTACTTTCTTAGACTTAAGGAAAAAGAACGTAAGAATAAAATTGATAAGGAGAGTTACGCACAATAAAACCTTCAGTTTAAAAAAAACCAAAGAGTCTCATCAGTTACAATATCAAAGGGTCACTAAGCCATGTTTGGCTAGCACCCAAAAACTCCTTTTTGATTTATTTTTATAACTTCCTTATTATATAGTAAATCATTGTCACACTTTCTTTAATTAAGTTATAACTCTTATTCGACAAACCATAATTCCTTTAAATTAATTATTAATTAAATTAGAACATTAACATTCTTTTAGCATAACAAAGTACGCACCGATTATAAAATTATTTAATTCCTTAATAACTTTCTATCAAATATTTATTTTAAATTCCATAAATATTTCAACTAAAATATTTATTTTATTCGACAAATATTTTAGCTATTTACAAAACTGACAATCAAATTACATTAAAATATTACATTTATATGTAACATACATTACTTTCTCAATTTATTAAAATACGTCATAATAAGAATTTTTTTCCATTAAATTCTTATTTTAATTACTTTACATTAATTCACTATTTTAATTAAGTGAATTACTCACATTATTTATGAGATTTAATTCATAATAAATTCATTGCAACAAAGCATAATAATCAAATTATATTATTCCATAATATAATTTTTAACTTAATTAAATTAACTAATATTATTCAGTTAATTCCCTTTCCATAATAATTTCATTTAATTTTCTCAATAATTAAATTAACCATTACACCTCACTTTCCCCATATATATATATATATATATATATATATATATATATATATATATATATATATATATATATATATATATATATATATATATATATTCACACAATCTCTTCACACCAAATCACTTATTTCAAATTATATAACAAATATGTTTAATTACTCAATCTCAAAACATCTCATAATAAAAATTGTATTTATTAAATACTTATTTTAATAATTTCTAAAAAATCTGGGTTGTCACATCATCTACTTTACATGTTATTATTGCATCTGCACTTAACGACATGCAGGAAAGTAAGCTGTTGAGGGTTCTCTGAGAATACAAATCTGCTATATGATAGACCATTGCCGATAACAAGGGGATAAACTACTCATTCTGTATGCATAAGATCCTTTTGGAAGATGATGCAAAACCCATAGTAGAACAACAAAGGAGGCTCAACCCAATCATGAAAGAGGTAGTGAAAAAGGAAATTTTGAAATGGCTTGATGCTGACATAATTTATCCTATCTCAGATAGCTCATGGGTGAGCCCAATACAGTGTGTCCCAAAGAAAGGAGGTATGACAGTCGTGACTAATTTAGATAATGAGCTGATACCGACACGGACAGTGACCGGTTGGAGGGTGTGCATGGATTACAGGAAACTTAATAAGGCAACCTGAAAGGATCACTTCCCCTTACTTTTCATTGATCAGATGTTAGATAGATTGGCGGGATATGATTACTATTATTTGTTAGATGGTTATTCGGGTTATAATCAGATTGTAATTGCACCGAAAGACCAAGAGAAGACAACGTTCACATGCCCATATGACACCTTTGCCTTTAGGAGGATGTCATTTGGACTTTGTGATGCACCTGTAACTTTTCAGAGATGCATGATGGCAATATTTTTAGATATGGTGGAATGCAATGTAGAGGTATTCATAGATGACTTTTCAGTGTATGGGGATTCCTTTGACAGTTGTTTAGCAAATCTGGTCATCGTACTTAAAAGATGCGTTGAAACCAATCTGGTGCTTAATTGGGAAAAGTGTCACTTCATGGTTGAAGAAGGAATCATCCTTGGGCATAAAGTATCAGTAAAGGAGTTGGAAGTGGATCGTTCCAAATTAGAAACAATTAAAAAGCTTCCACCACCGACATCAGTAAAGGGGATTTGCAGTTTTCTCGGACATGCTTGGATTCTACCATCGGTTTATAAAGGACTTCTCCAAGATCTCAAAACAATTATGCAGTTTATTGGAGAAAGATGTAATGTTTAGATTCGATGAAGAGTGTTTATCGGCATTTGACCAGCTAAAGAAGAAATTGACGACAACACTTGTAATCGTAGCACCGGACTGGACCATGCCATTTGAAGTGATGTGTGACGCTAGTGATTATGCGGTAGGAGCTATTTTAAAACAATGCCGAGATAAAAAATTTCACGCAATCTACTACGCGAGTAAAACATTGACGGGTGCTCAACTGAATTACACAACCACCGAGAAGGAATTGCCTGCGGTTGTGTATGCCTTTGATAAATTTCGCTCGTATTTGATTGGAAAAAAGGTTGTAGTTTATACCTTCCATTAGGCCATAAGGTACTTAATTTCCAAGAAAGATGCAAAGCCTAGACTGAATCGCTGGATTGTACTCCTTCAAGAGTTTGACTTAGACATCAAAGACAGGAAGGAGACAGAAAATTAGGTGGCTGACCACCTTTCGAGATTGGAAAATCTAGACCTAGACAAGGTAGATAAAGTATTGATCAATAAATCAATTCTGGATGAATAGTTATTTGGGGTTAGTTCTGAATTTTCATTGTATGCAGATTTTACCAACTATTTGGTGAGCAATATCCTTCCTCCAGACTTGACACGTCAGCAAAAGAAGAAATTCTTACATGATGCAAAATGGTATATGTAAGACCCCAACTTTTTTATGAATAAAGATTTAATTTTCTCTAAATGTCATTTTGATTAATAAGGTGTGGATTTGATATAATACTATAGTTATGGGTGATATGTGCAAATTTTACAAAGTAAGCAAGTTGTTATAAAATATTCGTTTAGTCGGGGAATATTCTTTTTGTCAGAGAATATTCGTACGACGATACAATCATTGGTGGACCCCACAATAGAATTACTGTCGGATATAGAAAGCGATAGAAATAACTTTTTTTATAAAAATAACAGCAAAACTTTTACCGTTAACTGTTAAAATACCTAGTGATAAAAGTACAGTAATACGCGTGGTTTCATAGTAGCACACGATATTGTACAATATCTCTAATTATGGATTCTTACGTAAGAAGTAACTCAGTTCATTTAATAATTGCCACAGTAGTTGCTGCATAGTATCTCATATTATTGATTCAATTATTGTTACAGTATCATCTACACAATATTTTATATTATTAAATCAATAATTGAGACGACACAATTATTCATATTATTATTTGAATTATTGACAATGTCTAAAAAGTTCTGTCGAGCAAAGGGGTTAGGTTATTTAATTGCGCACCAATAAGGAGAAATCCTTATCGGAAAGCCCCCTCTTTATTGGGAATGATCTAGTTGTCAATATTGTGAGTTATAATATTAATGATGAATAATTGTTGAAAGATTAAAAATGTGTTTATTGAAGATAAGTGATTTGTGGTAAATATTTATTCAATTTTTGATATAAATAGAGGGGATTTTCATGAAATATTTGTTGTAAGTTTGGCTTATTACATGGACCCCTACTTACTCATTTTTCAAAATCGTTGGTAGATAGTTATATAAGTTTTGTTTTATTATTATTATAATAGTTATAAAACAGAAAACTTTTTATGTAAAATATAATACTTTTTATATTATATATAAATTTATTCGTTTTATTAGATTATAAATAGAATATATTATATTTTATATAAAATTTTTATTTTATTAGAATATTTTATTGTACAATAAAGAATAGTAAAAATTAAATTTTTTTCGTCGAATTCGCCCATGAATTTCCTTTATTGTGCGTCCGTGATTTTGTTTAAATAGTGCCCTACCATTCTCCTATAAATAGGATTCTTAGTTAAGAAATAAAAATCACACCATAATCAGAGAATTCTTCTTCTATAATATTGTGCGTATTTCTTTCTAGTATAAGGATACTTTGAGTGTATCAAATAGTGCAAGTTTTTTTCAAGAATATATCCGTTATACCAGTCGGAATTACTCTCCTACTAAGGTAAGGGAAATTATTTTCATTCAATATTCGTAAGAAATATTATTTTTTTTCATACTCTATAGTATGTAAGTAATATTATTTCGTTTCATATTCCTAAATCTACACTTATTTTGATAAGTATTGCTTTTATACTCCCTGAAATTAGTAGAATATCCTTGAATTTTGTGCTTCATCTAGTATCGTTTCACGAAAATATTTTTCTAAACTTTCTTATTAAATTTTAATCTTTTCATGCCGGGGTACTATTCACTCTGGTACTATTCACAGGATACTATTTACTCGGGTAATTCACCCGGGGTATTATTCTTGAGGTACTATTCACGATAAAATTAGTTTCTTTTCTATCCAAATTATTTTTGATACATGAATATCATTCTTGAATTTTACTCCACAATTAATTATAATGTTGACAATTTGGATATTCTTAAACTCTGGATGAATTGAATTATAAATCTTTAATATTTATCCTTGATCTCACTTGATTGATTTCTTATATCATTGTCATCATCCTCATACTTATATTGTGGAGAAAGTCATCTTTAGCTGTAGTGCATAGATGGACTATTGATTGGTATGATTATGACTAGGAATTGTGTATTGGTAAAATCATGACCTGAAATGTTACAGACAAATGATGTGGTGAAAATCTTCTTTGGCCCGTAGTGCATAGATGGACAGTTGTTTGGCATGATCATGACTACTGGTGATACTAACGAATATCCTTGGCCCGTAGTGCAGGGATAATTTGTGGATGTGAAATATTAATTGAGTTGTGTTACAGAGATAAAATATTGATGATGAACTTTTAAATCATAGAAGATAGTAGACATCATGCTCTACTTGACTCTTTTAATGGATTACTTGCTCCGCTACAGATATTGATCTAAACTTGTTGTCTATTTTATTCTATCAGATTTTACACTGTTGAAGAATTTTATTCTACATTATCTTAGTCATAATATACTTTACTGGGCTAGCTGAGCTCACCTTTTTCTTTCATTGTACTCTTCAGGAAATGAGAATATAGCTGGAACTAGTCGGAGAATGGAGTGATGGTCCAAGATGGTGGCTATAGTAGTCCTCACTATTCTATAAAATAGCGTGATAATAATTATAATGAGGACTTATTTTGAGTTTGGATATTGTCTACGAGATAATATTTATATTAAAATTCACAACTTTCATTTTGTCATATTTTACACGACAGTTGATAATTGTATAAATTAAGTTTGTAATTGAATTTTGTACCGTGTATTTGGTGACTCAGAATGAGTTGTATGGACCTATTTTAGGAGCATCACAGTTGGGATCAAAGTTTAGGGATATGATCCCTAGTAGAGATCTGAGACTAGAACTAAGAAGGGAAAGACGAGTAAATCCTTTGCTCGTGTGTCCTACCTAAGCTTATTTGTTATTTAATTGGTCGGTCAGAATATAGGGATAATATGTGGCATGTCAATTAACCCTTTTTTTGTGGCAGTGTTTGAGAATGGCATCTAAAATTATTGAGATAAGCAATAGAGCACATGAGACTGTTGAGACACCGCCAATCAATAACTAGGGTAATATGCATCAAGAAGGAAATAATCCTCATGTAAACAATAACACCGACCAAATGATGAACGATGGGATGTTTAGGAGCTTTTCTGCATTTCATGTAACACCAAACGAGAGAGATTCATGTTCAACATGCAGGTGAAATCAATGGCAACTCACGGCTGGTCACCGCTAAGCAATTCAAGGAGCTGGGACCACCGAAGTTTTTGGGAAAGCCAGAGCCACTTAAGACAGAGACGTGGATTAAGCAGAACACCAAGATATTTGATGTCTTGGGATGCTCAGAGGAGAAAAAGGTTCCGTTCGCCACCTTTATATTGCGAGGAGAGGCAGATTACTGGTGGAAATCTGTAAAACATACTCATCTTTCCGCACTGAAGATGTCTTGGGACAAGTTCCAGGAATTGTTCAATGATAAGTATATTCCAAAAATTATTCGCCACATGAAGGAGGTGGAATTCATCAAGCTAGAATAAAATAATATGACCGTATCGCAATACGAGGCAAAGTTTACGGAGTTATCCCGGTTTGTATCCCATTTGGTAGATAATAAGGAGCGCATGACGCGAATGTTTCTGCGAGGTTTGAAGCCCAAAATTCGTCAATACCTCATTTCTCACAAACTTTGTCTATATTCAAATGTTGTGAATAGGGCTCAGTTATTAGAGCGTGATAATGAGTCAGCCCAACCAAAAGATAACAGCCGACAAAATGATAATGGCCATACCAGTGGAAACAGTCATCGAAGCGGTGATAACAAACGTGGAGAAAATTATCAGGCCAGAAATAGTAACCACTTCGGTGGTAATACTGGCTAAGATAATAGATGAAATGAGTCAAGTGGAAATTTCAAAAAGAGAATGTTCAGTAATGATAAAGAGACAACAGCACCAACACCCATTTTTAAGAAAGGAGAACGATCACCGGTCGTATGCTACAGATGCGGAGAGGAGGGACATATCAATCCAAACTGTACAGCAACCCAAAGTGTGTTTTAATTGTAGAAAAGAAGGTCACCTAGTTCGATTTTATCGGTCCAGCTGGGATGGTTACACCAAAGGCTATCCCAGATAAGTCAAAGCCGGTAGTTCAAGGGAGAGCGTTTATCATGACCTCCCAAAAAGTGAGAAACCCGAACAAAGTTATCACGGGTAAGCTAATCATAAACTCTTACGAAGTCTATACCTTATTAGATACCGGTTCTACCTATTCTTTTATTTCACCTGCTTGTGCACAACGTTTAGATTTGACTCTAGAGAAATTCGACTTTAATTTATCTGTTGAGACTCCGTTGGGAGAAACCTTCATTACATCCACTATTTATAAATCTTATTTGATTCAAATCGACACTTTTACATTACCTGTTGATCTCATCTCTTTGAAAATACTTGAATTGGATCTAATTTTAAAGATTGATTGGTTAACTACTCATCATGCTAAAATTAATTATTTTTATAAGGTTGTTAGCTTTCATATTCCTAACCAACCTATTATGCAAATTCAAGCAACCAAACCACTAAAGTCAATCACTGCCATATCAAGCTATAAAGCCATTCGTTTATTAAAAAATGAATGTCAAGCTTTCTTAGCCCATGTCACAGATTTAAACAAAAATACGTCAGATTTAAATGATATTTCTATTGTTAATAAATTTCCTAACGTATTCCCTAAAGAACTTCCTGGCCTACCCCCAGAGCGTGAAATCAAATTTTATAGTGACATTGAACCTGATACAAAACCCATTTCCAAAACTCCATATCGAATGACTCATATTGAACTTCAAGAGTTAAAACCCAACTGTAGGAACTGTTACACATCGATTTTATTCATCCTAGTACATCTAATTGGGGTGCTCTTATTTTATTTGTAAAGAAGAAAGATGAGAGTATGCGACTTTACATTGACTATCGGGAGTTGAATCATGTCACCATCAAAAATAGGTACCTGTTAACTCGTATTGATGACCTGTTTGACAAATACAAGGTGCTAAATTCTTTTCAAAGATCGATCTTCATTCTGGATATCATTAGTTAAAGATTAAAATTGATGACATTCCAAAGTATGCTTTCAGAACTCGGTACAAGCATTACAAATTCCTAGTCATGTCTTTTGGATTGATTAATGCTCCTGCTGCCTTCATGAATTTGATGAATCAAATATTCAAGGAATATTTGGATCATTTTATGGTTGTCTTTATTGATGACATCTTCATATACTCCAAAAGTCGTGAAGATCATGAGCAACACTTAAAGCTGATATCCCAAAAGCTGCGTGACAACAAGCTATACGCCAAGTTGAAGAAATACGAGTTCTGGCTTGAGGATGTAGCATTCCTTGGGCATATGATATCGAAACATAGAATATCAGTTGATCCAATAAATATTGAAGCAATTTAAAGTTGGGAGTAACCTAAGTCAGTAATCGAATTATGTAGCTTTCTGGGCTTATCTAGTTATTATCAGATAATTGTGGAAGGATTTTCTCGAATCGCCACTCTATTAACTCAGCTGACTCAAAAAGATACAGAATTCGGATGGAGCGAGGAATGTGAGAAGAATTTTCAAGAACTTAAGAGAAGACTCATTTTAGCACCTGCTTTGACAATACCATCAGGTTCGGAGGGATTTGTCATCTACAACAATGCTTTAGGCAGATATTTAGGATGTGTTCTCATGCAACATGAGAAAGTCATAGCCTATGCCTCACGAAAACTCAAAAAATATGAGAGGAATTATCCTACTCATGATCTAGAGTTAGCAGCAGTTATTTTCGCGCTAAAGATCTAGAGGCATTACCTGTATGGGGAGAAAATGGATATCTATACAGATCATAAAAGCCTCAAATATTTTTTCACCCAAAAGGAACTCAACATGCGGCAACGACGTTGACTCGAGCTGTTGAAAGATTACGATCATACCATTCAATACCATCCTGGAAAAATGAACGTGATAGCTGACGTGTTGAGTAGAAGATTATATGCGGGTACGAGTGCGATATTGTTAACATAAAGGCGCATTTTGTCTGACTTACAAAGGATAAAGATAGAGTTAAAAACTTTAGGGACCCACGTGATGAAGTCAAATATACGAGTAGAACTGACTTTAATCGATAAAGTTAAAGTTGCTCAAGCTACGGACCCGGAGCTGATGCATATGAAGAAAAAATTACAAAAAGGTGCTATTACAGAAGCAAGAATCGACGAAGAAGGAATACTTCGAGTCAACTCTAGACTTTATGTTCCTAACGACTTTGATTTGAAGTATAAAATTATAATGGAGGCACACAACATACCATTTCCAATCTATCTTGGAAGTACCAAAATGTATCATGATCTTCGACATATATTTTGGTGGAGCAATATGAAGAGAGAGATCGCAGAGTTTATCTCAAGGTGTTTAACTTGTCAACGTGTCAAGGCAGAGCATCAAATACCAAAAGGTCCATTGCAATCACTTGAAATTCCATAATAGAAGTGGGAGCAAATTAACATGAATTTTGTTACTGGTCTTCCCAAGATTTCTCAAGGCATAGATGCAATTTGGGTCATTGTCGATAGATTATCCAAGTCTGCTCATTTCTTACCTATACGAGAAACATGTTAACTTGAACGTCTAGCTCGTATATACATAAATGAGATTGTAAGACTGTATAGTATGTCAGTATCCATAGTTTCTGATCGAGACGCAAGATTTACTTCACGATTTTGGGTCAGCTTTTAGAAAGCTATGGACACTGATTTACGATTCAGTTCTGCATATCATCCTCAAACGGACGGGCATTCGGAGAGGACTATTCAAACTCTTGAAGATCTATTAAGACTATGTGTCCTAGACTTCAAAGGAAGTCGGGGAAAGTACTTGCCATTAGTAGAATTCTCCTACAACAATAGTTATCAAGAAAGTATAGACATGGCTCCATTCGACACATTGTATGAACGAAAGTGTCGTTCTCTAGTATGCTGAGACGAGGTGGGTGAAGCAACGTTATTGGGACTAGAATTAGTACGTATGACTATGGAAAAGATTCAAATGATCCGGCAACGTATACAAACCTCACAAGATTGACAAAAGAGTTATGCTGATCTTCATCGAAGGGACGTGAAATTCAATGTTGGAGATTATGTGTTGTTACGTGTTGCTCTGTGGAAAGGAGTTACGAGATTTGGAATGAGAGGAAAGCTTAATCCTCGATTCATTGGTCCATTTGAAATCCTCGACCAAGTAAGAATTATGGCCTATAGACTCGCCTTACCACCAAGTATGTCTCGTGTTCATAACATTTTTTACGTATCTATATTACGTAAATATGCGAAAGACCCGAACCATATTATTGAATTAGAACCAAACGAGATAGCAGAAGATTTAATGTATGAAGAGGTACCTATTAAAATCTTGGATAAGAAGGAACATATTCTACGCTCAAAGGTTATACCTCAAGTCAAAGTTTTATGGAGAAACCATAATATGAAGGAAATGACCTGGGAGTTAGAATCTGAAATGAAAACAAGGTATCCTCATCTCTTCAACATACTAGGTACGTACACCAATTTCGAGGACGAAATTTCATGAGAAGAGGAGGTTGTAAGACCCCAACTTTTTTATGAATAAAGATTTAATTTTCTCTAAACGTTATTTTGAATAATAAGGTGTGGATTTGATATAATTCTATAGTTATGGCTGATATATGCAAATTTTGCAAAGTAAGCAAGTTGTTATAAAATATTTGTTTAGTCGAGGAATATTCTTTTTGTCGAAAAATATTCGTACGACGGCACAATCATTGGTGGACCCAACAACGGAATTACTGTCGGATATAGAAAGTGACAAAAATAACCTTTTTATAAAAATAACGGCAAAACTTTTACTGTTAACTGTTGAAATACCCAGTGATAAAGGTACAATAATACGCATGGTTGCACAGTAGCACACAGTATTGTACAATATCACTGATTATTGATTCTTACGAAAGAAGACACTCAGTTCATTTAATAATTTCCATAGTAGTTGCTGCATAGTATCTCATATTATTGATTCAATTATTGTTACAGTATCATCTTCACAATATTTTATATTATTAAATCAATAATTGAAACGACACAATTATTCATATTAGTATTTGTATTATTGACAATGTCTAGAAAGTTCTGTCGAGGAAAGGAGTTAGGTTATTTAATTACAAGCCAATAAGGAGTAGACCTTATCGGAAAGCCCCCTATTTCCTAGGAATGATCTGGTTGTCAATATTGTGATTTATAATATTAATGATGAATAATTGTTGAAAGATTAAAAATGTGTTTATTGAAGATAAGTGATTTGTGATAAATATTTATTCAATTTTTGATATAAATAGAGGGGTTTTTCATGAAGCATTTTTTTGTAAGTTTGGCTTATTACATGCACCCCTACTTACTCATTTTTCAAAATCCAGTAGAAAGTTGTCTCAGTTTTATTTTATTACTACTATAATTGTTATAAAACTGAAAACTTTTTATATAAAACAGAATACTTATTATATTATATATAAAGTTATTCGTTTTATTAGATTATAAATAGAATATATTATATTTTATATAAAATTTTTATTTTATTAGAATATTTTATTGCACATTATTGAATAGTAAAATTCAGATTTTTTTGTCAAATTCGCCCGTGAATTTCCTTTACTGTGCATACGTGATTATGTTTAAATTTTGCCCTGCCATTCTCTTAAAAATAGGATGCTTAGTTAAGAAATGAAAATCACACCAGAATTAGAGAATTCTTCATCTATATAATATTGTGTGTATTTCTTTCTAGTATAAGGATACTTTGAGTGTAGCAAATAGTGCAAGTTTTCTTCAAGAATATATCCGCTATACCAGTCGGAATTACTCTCCTACTAAGGTAAGGGATATTATTTGCATTCAATATTCGTAAGAAATATTATTTTCTTTCATACTCTATAGTATGTAAGTAATATTATTTCTTTTCATATTCCTAAATCTACACTTATTTTGATAAGTATTATTTCTGTACTCCCTGAAATTAGTAGAATATCCTTTAATTTTGCGATTCATCTAGTATCGTTTCGCAAAAATATTTTTCTGAACTTTCTTATTAGATTTTAATCTTTTTATGACGGGATACTATTAACGGGGTACTATTCACAACAAAATTAGTTTCTTTTCTGTACAAATTATTTTTTTATACATGAATATCATTCTTCAATTTTACCTATAATTAATTATCATGTTGACAATTTGGACATTCTTAAAATCTGGATAAATTGAATTATAAATCTTTAATATATATCATTGATCTCACTTGATTGATTTCTTATATCATTGTCGTCATCATCATGCTTATATTGTAGAGAAAGTCATCTTTGGCCGTAGTGCATAGATGGACTGTTGATTAGTATGATTATGACCAGGAATTGTGTATTGGTATAATCATGACCTGAAATGTTACAGATAAATGATGTGGTGAAAGTCCTATTTGGCCTGTAGTGCATAGATAAACAGTTATTTGGCATGATCATGACCACTGGTGATACTAACGAATTTCCTTGGCCCGTAGTGCATGGATAATTCGTGGGTGTGAAATATTTATTGAGTTGTGCTACAGAGATAAAATATTGATGATAAACTTTTAAATCGTAGAAGATAGTAGACATCATGCTCTACTTAACTCTTCTAATGGATTACTTGCTCCGCTACAATTATTGATCTAAACTTGTTATCTATTTTATTCTATCAAATTTTATACTGTTGAAGACTAAGGATAATTTATTCTACATTATCTTAGTCATAATATTCTTTACTAGGCTAGTTGAGCTCACCTTTTTCTTTCATTGTACTCTTCAGGAAATGAGAATATAGCTGGGACTAGTCGGGGAATGGAGTCATGGTCCAAGATGGTGGCTATAGTAGTCCTCACTATTCTATAAAATAGTGTGATAATAATTGTAATGAGGACTTATTTTGCGTTTGGATATTGTCTACGAGATAATATTTGTATTAAAACTCACAACTCACATTTTGTCATATTTTACACGAGAGTTGATAATTGTATAAATTAAGTTTATATTTGAATTATGTACCATGTATTTGGCGACTCATAATGGGTTTTATGGACCTATTTTAGGGGCGTCACAGCATATGTGGGATGAGCTATTTTTATTTTGACAGTGTGCAGATAAGATGATTCATCGGTGCATGCCACAAAGCGAAGTGGACAGTTTCTTGCACGCATACCATGCATCCTTATACGGGGGACACTATGGAAGTGAAAGAACGGTCGCCAAAGTACCTCAAGCAATATTTTATTAGCCCACCTTGTTGACGCACATCAGTTTGTGTAAAATTATGATCGATGTCAAAAGGTGGGTAGCATTTCCAAACGGAATGAGATGCCACTCAACCTAATTCTGGAAGTGGAAGTTTTTGATGTATGGGGGATCGATTTCATGGGACCTTTTCTGCCTTCACACAACAATTTGTATATCTTGTTGGCAATAGACTACGTGTCTAAGTGGGTTGAGGTTGTAGCACTCCCGACGAATGATGCCAAAGTCGTCTTAAAATTTTTGTAAAAGAATATCTTCACAAGATTTGGCACCCTAAGAGCAATTATTAATGATGAGGGAAGTCACTTCTGCAATAAATATTTCACAACTCTTTTGGCTAAATACGAGGTCAACCATAGTATTGCTATTGTTATCACCCCCAAACTAGTGGCCAAGCAAAAGTATCGAATCGAGAGGTGAAGAAGATTTTGGAGAAAATAGTGAACCCAAACTGAAAAGATTGGTCTCTGAAACTAGATGACGCTCTATGGGCCTATCACACACCATACAAGACGCCAATCAGTATGTCTCCATATTATCTCGTCTATGGAAAAGTGTGTCACCTTCCATTTGAACTTGAGCATAAAGCCAATTGGGCCATACAAAAGCTAAATTTTGATCTCATAGCAGTGGGGGAGAAAAGACTTTTACAACTTAATGAGTCGGATGAATTTCGCCTGCAGGCATACTAGAACTCAAAATTTTATAAAGAAAAGGTCAAGAACTGGCACGACCAAAAAATTGTGAACATAAAGTTCGAACCTGGCCAAGCAGTGCTATTATTCAACTCTCGACTGAGACTTTTCCCCGGGAAACTTAAATACAGATGGCCGGGACTATTCATAATCAAAACAGTCTTTCCACATTGCACCGTTGAATTATTTAGCCAGAATCCGATAGAATCCTTCAAAGTAAACGGACAATGCTTAAAGCATTATTGGGGTGGTGACCTCGATCGCCAGGCAACCTTAATTACTCTTGTTGATTCGCTATGAAACATGAAGTAGTCAAGCTGGAAGACTCTAAATCAAGCACTTTATGGGAGGCAACCCAATTATTGATTTTATTTTCAGTAATTAAACTCAACTTTTGTAATAGTACGTATAGTAGTTAGATTCTAGTTAGTTAGAAGTTTTTGTTAAAAGTATGTCACTTGATCACCATAATGCTTGCTCTAATCATACTTTATTGTTATCATTATGGGTATCAAGGATGTGCATTACAATGGGAAAGCATGGTAAATGTTGATTGATACAAGATAGAATGGGTGTTAATTGCAAACCAAGTAATAAGTCTGCATAGCAAATTCAGAAACAAAGGAAAAAAATTTTGTAGAAACTTTGAGCCTGCCCCGGTGAGAAAATATAGCATACAAACACCTGCCCCAATGGGGGTGCTATTTGTCGAGGCCCACCGCAGCGAAATCCCTAAGTATAAAATCACCAACCCCGGTGGGGGTGCCCTCTGTCAAGGCCCGCCCCAGCGATAATTATAGACCAAATCAGGCCTACCCCGTCGGGTAGCACGGAAATCAATTTTTTTTAAACTCCTCTCCCAGTCGATCTTTTACCATTCCATACGTAAAGAACTGAGTCCTAACCCACGATTTCACCCCTTCACTCCCATTCTCACCATTTTCAACCCATAATTTCCCTTCCTATACATTACCCACTTTGGATTACAACAAATCATCTCCACTTTGAGCATATCTTCACAACCTAGGGTTTCAACATCTTTGTCAAGCTCTCAAGCAAATGGGAGTAGAATAAGGTTATGTAAAACTTGGAAAGCATCCCTAACTATCAATAACACAGAATCTAAGCTTGGGTAAGCATTCAAATTTTGGCATTTACTATTGTCAATTGGGGTGAACACTAAGTTTGGGGGTATTTATTGCCAACCATTATTCATACCCACACCAAGTGTTTGATAAAATGCCTCAACGACGAAGTTTCGGGTAAGTGACTAATTTACAACACAATAGCTCCGAAAATGCCAAAGAGACATAGGGGCGAAGGCTCTTCGCCACCAACAAGGAATTTTGATAAGAGAATGTTTGTAAGTGCCACGACAACTGACAAGTTTTAATATTTGGCCACGAAAGCACTCACATCGGAGTGAGGATTGAGACCTGAGTCTTTTAATGGGTATATGCGGAGACAGATACATGAACAAGGTTGGGATACTTTCACAGATCAACAAGAATCAGCAGTGGTGACAATTGTCAAAGATTTTTATGAAAACATCAACGACAAAGCCCAATTCATAGCATTTATCAGGGGCAAGATGGTGTCGTTCAGTGCCGAGGTGATCAATCAGTATGATAACATGAGGGCCCCAGTAGTTTGTCAGTATATGTAGCGTTCTAAGATAGTAATCCTAACTATGACTAAATATTGAAAGAGATTTGCAAGCCTAACACTACTTGGGTATGGGGCAAGAAGGGAAGCACTTTGTTTATGAGCAAGGATCTGAGTCGATATAGAAAAATATGGTATGCTTTCTTTTGTACAAAACTTGTAAGACCCCGAATTTTATGAAATAAAAGTATTCAATTTTTCTTATAATTATGATTCAGTAAATGGTTAAATTGATAAAAAGTTAAAGTTAAGGGTGATATATGAATTTTTTTTCAAAATACGCAAGTGGTTATAAAATATTCATTGTTGTCGGAAAATATTCGTTTGGTCGTGGAATATTCTTTCTGTCGGGGAATATTCGTACGACGGCACAACCATTTGTGGGCCCCATAACGAATAACTGTCGGATGAAGAAAACGACAAAAATTGAGTTTTTACAATTAACGGCATAATCGTTACCGTTAATACTGTTGAAATACCCAGTGTTAAAATACAGTAATACACATGTTTGCACAATAGCACACGATTTTACACAGTATTTTTGAATTATTGATCCTTACATAAGAAGTCACTACTCAATAATTGTTACAGTAGTTACTGTTCAATATTTTATTTTATTGATTCAATAATCGTTGCGTTGATATTTAATATTATTGTTGTTTCAATAATTATCACTGCACAGTATTTCTCATTATCAGATCAATAATTCATATTATTTGAATAATATTATTAGATAACATTATTGGCAATGTTTAGAAAGTTATGTCAAGGAGATTTTTGGTCACCTAATTGCGCGCCAATAAAGAAAAATCCTTATTAGAAAGCCCCATCTTTCTTGGGAACGGCCTGGTTGTCATAATTGTGATTCTGTAATATTATTAGTGAATAATTAATTATTGATTTATATGATAAGAAAATATTTATTTTTTTATGTGGATATAATTGAAGGAATTCTGCAAGAATTATTTGTTGAAAGTTGGCAATTATTTCTCCGATAAAATATTCATTCAAATATATTATTATAATAATTATTTTATATTATATATATATATATATATATATATATATATATATATATATATATATATATATATATATATATATATATATATAAACATGTGAATATGTTAAGGAGGTGAGAAGCTTGGCTTGCTTTCCTTTATTTTTTTCAAAAAATCGATGTAGTGCATGCATTATTTTGGTTCAAAACCGTAGGCTGCTAATTCATTTTCTCCCAGGGGACCGCTAATTGATTAGTGGAAAATTGACCTGCAAGTTTATGTTTTCTATATGTGGGCCTTTAACCAATTAAAAAGAAGAGAAAGTTAAGCATATGATTAAAAAAAAAGTGAGCAAATTGTATTCGTATTCATTATTCAAAGGCAGTATGCCTTGTTTTCTTTTCTAAGTTGGTTGGTGAAGAATCTTCATGCAAATTATTTTTCAAACTTTCCTGCAACCATTCTTCAAAGGGATGGCTCCACCCATTTGAAAAAATAAAATGTTAGGCATGATATTAGGCAGAGGAGAAAAAGAAGGAAATGTCAGGCGCGCTGTATCCGTTTCTTTCCTTCCGTTGCTATAAATAGGGGGTGACCCTTCCTTCCTTAACACACCTTCATAAATCAAAAATTCTTATTCTAAAGTATTGTGAGTATTTTTCTTGAGTATAAGAATATTCTTAGCGTAATTTTTCTGCAAGATTTTCTCAGAATAATATTTGATATTCCAGTCAAATCCAGTTTCTACCAAGGTAGAGGATATTATTTTATTTCAATACTCGTAAGAAACATTATTTTCTTTCATACTCCATAGTATGGAAGGGATATTATTTCATTTCATATTCCTAAATTTGAACTTACTATGGTAAGTATTGCTTCTATAATTCTTGAAATGATTAAAAATTTTGTTTCATCAATATCATTTCATAAGAATATTGATTTGAACTTTTTTATCAAATTTAGAACTTTTCATGACGGGTACTGTTCACAGTTACTATTCACGGATACTGTTCACGGGTACTGTTCACAGTTACTGTTCACGGGTATTATTCACGAGTTACTATTCACGAGTTACTATTCACGATAAAATTAGTTTATTTTTCTAACCAAATTATCGTTGATTTATGAATCTTACTCTTGGGATTTAATTTATATGTTGATTATATTGTTTTTATTATCATATATAACATTTTTGTAACTCTAATGATGATATTTCTCTTTGACTTGAGTGTAAAGATGGATAGATTTTTGATATGATCATGACTATGGGTTTTCTTTGGCCAGTGGTGCAAAGTTGAATCGTTGACTGGTATGATCATGACCATTGAATTTACAATTGAATATTTTTAGCTCAAGTGCAAAGGTGAATGGATCAACATGACTATAATTATTGTTTATATAAATTTTGAAATGATTTTATATTTTTTTGAGATAATAATATATTTTACCTGTAGTGCAAATATGAACTGTTGATGAATATATTTGGCCTGTAGTGCAAATATAAACTGTTGAGGAATATCCTTGGCCTGTAGTGCAAAGATGAATTGTTGATAAATATCTTTGGCCCGTAGTGCAAAGATGATATATTGTTGAATATCTTTGGCCATCAGTGTAAAGATGAATTGTTGACGAATATCTTTGGCCGTAGTGAAAAGATGAAGTTATTAGTATGATTATGAACAGGAAATGTGATTTGGTGTAACCATGATCCTTGATATTTCAGGTGAAGATAGGTGATAAAAATTATCTTCGTCCTGGATAAAAAAAGGAATTTAGAACTACAATTATGATTATGAGTTATTCATATGATTGTGGACCAGAATTGTTGATTGATGTTACAAGGACAGAACATTGTTGGTGGATTTTTAACATGGAGAAGATAATAGACTTTATAGTCTATTTGACTCTTCTAATGGATTGCTCGTTCCATTGCAACTATGGTTGAATTTTTTTTATCATCTACCATATGTTCTAAATCTCTGATTTATTATTGATGAAGGCTATTGATAATTTAATTATCTTTAGTCATGATATTCTTTATTGGGCTAGTTGTGCTCACCCTTTTGCTTCACAATTTCTTTCAGGTAATAAGGGTGTAGCTGGGTCGAGCGGAGGTAACAGGGGAATAGAACGGTGGTCATCATTTAGTAGCTATATTTAATCAACTAGGGTGAGGCGACCCCAATGTTGGAAGAGTGTTCTGCCACTATCATACAAGATGTCTAATGACATACAACCTCGTGTCATCATAAGACAAGGTTATGCTCATCCACTTGCTGAGTATATTTATGAGCACTACCTATATAATCTCGGTGTTTGTTTGAAGTATAATTCACGATTAAAGACAGTGGAGATAATGATATGTCAAGAGAAGATTCACCATTGGGAAGAATATGATAGTAATCTTCTCATTTTTCTTTGGGGTCTATTGGGTCAACCAAGGATAATTCTGTGGCCATATAATATCTATCATAACCTAGAAGCATGGCCTCCCATGTACGAAGGTTTCCTTAAGCAATTCCCAAAGATTCTAATTTCTAAAACAATTTTTGACTATACCTTTATGTAAAGTGTCATTGTGATGTGCTATCCAAGGTTGGGATGAGAGTCACAGTTGGTATATATTTGTATTCAAACTCACAGCATATGTGTTGTTGTATTTTGCACGACAATTGTTGTAATAAAGTTGTAGTTATTTATGTACCATGTAATTGACGACTCAGAATGGGTTGGATGGAATGGACCTGTTTTGGGGTTGTCACAAAACTCATGCCATCTCAACAAACCAACAAAGTGACAAAGGAAAAAGGTGTTACTGTTATATGAAATTGTCAAGGATTTTGACATCAACATTGGGGAAGTTATTAGTTTTTCTATCTGGCATTTTTTGATAAGACCGATTTCAGGAGGGCTGCCACATCCGTCTCTTATTTGTGGTCTTTATCATCAAGTAGGGGTTAGGTGGACTACAGACGAGCCTGTACAACAACCTCTTCAGCTGCTGGACCCTAGGCTTATTGCTAGATATTCAGTGCGGCCAGGAGGTGAGTCTCACCCAAGAGGACTTGGGTTTATATTCCCTGAGGTTCCAGAGGATGATGAGGAAAAAGCTGTCGATTCGGAGGATAAGGATTTTTGGGCTGATGAAGTTCCTGAGGGTGAGGAGGCTACTGCACCTACTTCATCGTGCTAGACAAAATTTATGTTTAGCACTCAGTTCAAGAGTCTTCAGCAGCATTTGGATGTGAGGCATAAATTAGAGGAAAGAAAACTTAAGAGGATTGCAGCAAGGCAGGATCATGAATTTACCACTCAGAACACCTTCAATGCATCCTTGGCAGAAGCATTTGCTAGACTAAATCCTAATGCTGAGTCGTTCCAATTCCCTGTTCCACAGCCATTGTCTGCTTATCCACCCTCTGACTCCGTTGTTGAGGTGGATGAGCCTGATGCTTAGCCTCTCAGGAAAGTCCACTATACTTTTATTCTGTTTATTTCTATTAATGAGGACATTGTTTCATTTTATGTTTGGGGGTGTATGCATTTGCATCTTTAGTTCATACTTGGTTTCATTTTTCATTTAGTTTGCATTGCATAAGTAGTTACATATTAGTTATTCTTGTTGTTGATTAGTTTTCGTTTTTAGTTATAATTATTTAGTTATAAGTTTTCAGTTATTATTAATTAAAAAAATGGAAAACCACAAAAATATTAGTTAGGGTTAGTAGTAATTTGTTACATATAGTTAGTGCATTCTGCATGATTCCAGCTTGTTAGTTAGTTTAAAGTTAATTTAGCTGATGATGAGACTGGAGTTGCTTAGACAAGGAGTAAAATTGACAGCTAGGACATAGAAGTGATTTCATAGCATGAACCAAGTCTTTGCCTGTTTGAAACTGATGTAACCGGATGGCACAATAGGATGACCATGTTGACTAGCTTAGTTGAAATATACACATAATTATCTTCTTGAGGAAAATTAAGAGTTTAATAAAAGAAGTTCAGTGAACTAGTGGTGAAGGCTAGGATTAGGCGGAGACCTAAGTTTTGGGGAATTTATGGGATCTATCTACGTGAGAAAAAAAACAAAAGGAAAAAATGAAAAAAAGAAAATATATATATATATGAATAAACATCGTGACTAGTTTAGTTATGTGACCTTTATTACTCGAGTAAGTACGCCTGAGGAGATGTCTCTATACCCGACACCCTAAAGCCATCTGGTTTGGGAATCATTGGTTAAAAACTCACTAATTGGTAGCACTGAAAAGCCTAAGAGAACTAGACATTGCACAGTCATAAGTAGAGTAGAAATACAGGAAAAAGAGCAGAATGCCCCCGTAATTGAATAAAGGGGGTAAAAATATCTCATATTGACTTCTGATTTGGTATTTGTTGAGTCTTAGCTGGATTTTTGCTTTTTTATTGATTTCTTTATGTTTAAACTATGTTTTCCCTTTAAAGAAGCATATTATGTGACATATTTGATTTATATTCGATTTTCATGGTTGTTGAGCACATACACACTACGTCAGTGATAACAGGTGTTGATTTGGAGATTGATATGAGATTGTTGATGTGCCTTGGTAAGATTTACTATTCATATCTATTGTGAATTCTTTGAGGCAATCAGGTTAAACTTTATATTATCTGATAGCTAGATTCGTAGGCATATAGGTAGTTTGCATGTGCATTGTGTTGTGCTTGAGGACAACCACTGTTTAAGTTTAGGGGTATTTGATGAGTGGATATCATACCTACGAATTGGATATTTTTCGAACCTAATCAGTTACTATTTCATGTTGTTTTAGTATTGTTTTACGTGTTGTGTTCTTATTGCAGGGACAGGGTGAGATGGCTAAAGTAGGAATTGGAAAGAAAAAGAAAGGAAAATTGGAAATTCTAGGCCAGGCACCCGCCGGGGCGGGCTTTCTTAGTATAAAATCACCCACCGGGGTGGGCTACGCAGCTGTTACTTGAAGTTTCCTGGTTTGATTCTAAATCTAAATATCTTTGGCTGGTGGATTCAGGACGCGATTAGGAGAGTATTAAAGGCATATACAGGGGCAAAGAAGGTATCTATGATCATCATTAATAGTACCCTAAACTTTGGATAACATTTTGGAAGATTGAAGCAATGATTTGGAGCACAAAGATTACAAAAGAGATTGAAGAAGAGCAGCGGTTCTATTTACAGTTTTAATTCTTCATATTCATCTTTATATTTAGGATGCTACTATCTTTGTGGATTTCAGTTTCTATTTCATTCATCATGAACTAATTTACTTTTTAAGTCTACAATGGATCTTTTTGTGTAACGAAGGTTGACATGCTTTTATTTTAATTCATTGAGGCTATTTCCAGATTTGTCTGTTATGGTTTATGCTTAATTAATGAATTGCTTCATCACCAATTCCTTGTGAACACATATGAACTCGAGAGATGAAGTATGGGTTTAGACCTAATCATGGTGGCATGTGATTCTGATTTCTGCATATTGACGGGATTCATAATTTATGTCTAGGATAGAGATATATATATACATCGCACGTACTCTTATAAGAACTTGTGATTAAACCTTCTTTAATTATAATTCACATAGAGATATAGTTAATTAGGGTGTTCATCTTGATTCTATTAATTGTGGATTTAAATTGATATGGGTATAATGCATTGAGAGATGGTTATATCTACTGTTGTGTTCTTCATTAACGAACTGGAATAGTTAATGTGGAATAAAAGGAAGCGTGTCAGTTTAAGTGAAGCATCAAGTGCAATTGTAGGCTTAATTCTCTAATATCTAATTAAAGTTTGTGGCAGTTAGTTAATTCTTCCTTAATTGGTAGTTTTTCGTAAATTCACATATTTAATCATTAGTTTAATAAAATTGATTTAATATAAAATTCATAATTGTTAGAATAAAATTCAGTAATATCTCTGTGGGAACGATACTCAACTCATCACTTTATTACTTGTTGACCACGTATACTTGTGTGTTGTGCGTAATTGGATTTTACTCCAACACTAAACCCTTGTCTATACTTTGTGTTAGACAAGCTTTGTAAATACATGTATGATATGCATGAATTGTTTAAAGAAAGAGTCCATGTCATTTCCTTTAGCTAGACAAACCATAAAGTATTTTGTTAAGTTCTTTATAATCTTTCAAAATATTATTAATTTTGCTATCATATGCCAATTGCTTTGGTACGGATTCAAAGTTAAGACTGAGTATGAATAAACAAAGGTTTTTAAGTCATAAATCTTCTGACACATGAGTTTGCCAAAACTTAAACGTAAATACATTTAATAAAGTAGTGTTGTACAACATACAGTACTATAAGCTGATCACCTAGATGTGCTCGTAAGAAATATCGGACTTACTGACATAGTGTCGGGTTGACCTTTTCAAAGAAAGAAATAATGGGATGTTCATGGTCTTTAACCAATCTCAGAGTTTAACTGGTGTTTATCATCGTTAACTATTTTAAAGGAAAGAAAAGTATTATTTTGATTATTCATAGTACTTCATAATTATTTGTTCAGTTATAGAAGATAAATCGTATAATTCTTGATTTTGTTTTGTAACATAAATTTTAAACTTGCTAAGTTATTATGGTCATTCTTGCTTGAATTTTATGATTGCAGCTAAGAATGAACAAGTTAAAAGATCCAGTAAGGGCAAGGGAAAGGCTAAGGCGGATAAGTAGATATCCTGTAATAGCATAGTATTACTTTTGTAATGATTTAGTACTATGACAAATGAAGGAATGTAATGGTTAATAAAGAACCTAGGAAGGGATTTATTATTGAAAGTCCAATAATAATCTAGAAGGGGGGTTGAATAGATTATTATAAATTAAAAATTTATATTAGGCCTTTTTGAATTTTTTGTTAATTAATATGCCGTGTTAAAAATTAATATGCAAGACAATAAAAAATTCAATCACACAATGCACAAAGATTTGTCTGGTTCATAACATACATCTCGGGTATGTTGCTACGTTCAGTTTTAAGTTCCTCTCCAAGACTTGAGATCCTATTACTATCAGTAATAAATATTCTTTCAACAAGCGAAAAAACCTTTACAAAGTTTTATAGACAAAGTCTCAACTTTTCACAACTATCTATCTTGGACAGCAAACTCTCAACTCCCAGCTGACCTCTCTACGACTCTAGTCTTGGTCAAAAAATTACTCGTTTTTCTCACAAATACATAAAATAAACTAACTCTAACATTTTCCTCTTTTTACCAAATATTTTACAATGATGAGCTTCTAAAATAAACAGATAAACTTTAGGACAATTTAATGCTTCTCAAGTAAGCAGATAGAGGTTAAAGATCACAAAGTTTAATGAATTTGCTTCTTGTTAAGCAAATGTGAAGTTTGGCTCAATTATAAAAGTTTAAACAAAACTTTTATATTTGTGTAAAAATGCTTCTTAATTAAGTAGATAAATAAATTTACGTGTATGTCAAATAATGCTTCCGAATAAGTAGATATATAGTTTAATGTAAGTTTGTAAAGAATTATTTATTTTTTATAATAAATAGTGTGTTTCTATGGATTTAAAATATAAATTTAATTTATGATATTATGAATGAATTTATGCTCAAATAATTTGTGATGACAGATATCAAGTATACATAGTAAATCAATTAAGCAATACTTGATATAACAAATATATTTGTTTAAGTCAAAGCATATATAAAGATATTTTATCTATTATGTGAATAAAATATAAAGAAGGTCCCTGAGGATTTTAAAGACCGTTTTAACAATTCACGCTATCTTATGTTCAAAGGTGAAAAAGTTCAAATTATTTCGGTGTCTAAGTACTGACCAAATTTATATCTTTTCACACTTGTATATTTATATAAATATTTTTGATAAACAACTTGAGTTTTCAGGACAAGCTGAATAGTTCTTTATGAGAAGTATTTCGAGGTCGATCAAGTATTAATCTGTGATATTTATATAAATAATGAATATATAAAGTATTTATATAAATATTTTCGATAAACTACTTGAATTTTAAGGACAAGCTGAATAGTTCTCTATAAGAAGTATTTCGGGGACGATTAAGTATAATCTACTTTACGATATTTATATAAATAATAAATATATGAGATACTTACATAAATATTTTCGATAGACAATCTTTAATTTCAAGGACAAGTCGAGTAGTTCTCTATGAAAAGTATCTCAGAGTTGATCAAGTATGTGTCTACTTTACGATATTTATATAAATAATTTATATAAACAATAAATAGATGAAATATATATATATATATATATATATATATATATATATATATATATATATATATATATATATATATATATATGTGTAGAACAATGTATATTATTATATCCATATCAATAAACAAGTAAGAGATAATTTAATCAAGTAATTTAACAACTTATCTCAACTACTTGTAACCAATTTTCTCTTTTCCAAATAATCAAAGTTTTGAAGTAACAAAGAGATATTAGAGCTTTAGAGAAAATGTAAGCAAGGAATAAGCTTTTTCCTGATAGTGAATTGGTAAATTGAGAATGAAAGAAAAGCTTCCTATTTATAGGATTTTCAAGCTTGGGGCAAAATAGACTTTTTAAAAAATCAAAGGCTGAAAATCATTTGGTTAAAATGTAAGGTTCTGATGAGATTAGCATATTTATTTCACACGGATTGCCCAATCATCAATTCATCCGAATTTAGCAAAGCTTTAGACCTTTAAAAAAAATGCCAACATTCTTTCTTTCATTAAATGAGCTCATAAGCTCATGTTCCTTTTGTTTTTCACTAATCAAACTTCCCAACACATTAAGAAACACGGCAACCATTGTCCCAAAATGGATGACCATTTCTTTTTACTACCTCCATTCCATAATAACTGTCATTTTAGAAGAAATTTTTTTTCCCAATTTATTTGTCGTTTACAACTTTCTAGGAGAAACAATTATTTACTTTCCTATATCACCCCTACCTTCTCTCATTGTACCAAAAAAATTTTCCCTTCTATTAATATTTTTCAACTTCCCATAAAGGAGTAGTGATGAAATTTCACACCAATTTTAATTAATAAATAATAGCACTAAATGACTTTCTTAATCCATGTGCATCAAGCTAAAGCGACAGTTATTATGGGATGGAGGGAGTACCAAATAACATTAAATGCAAGCCTTTTCTCTTTTCCATCATGCATACACGAACATATATATGCATACATAATAATTTTGCAAGTATACACCGAATATACATATGCCCATAAACAGATTAAACACATACACATCATAACCGAAGATATTACTCCCTCCGTTCCTTAATATAGATCATTTTAAAATTATGCACAAGTATTAAGGTAATGATTGTATAGCATTAACTATAATATCAATTGTCTATATTACCCTTGTATTGAAATAAGAGATTGTTATTTATTGGACAAAAAATAGTGAGAGAACCAAAATTACATTTAATATTTGGGGTAATATTAGAAACTAAACAATTAATGCTTACTTGAAATTCTAAAACGACTTATATTAAGAAATAAAAATATTTCTCTAAAACGACCTATATTAAAGAACGGGGGGAGTAATTTTTAGATCACAAATGTGTGAACAATTTTTGGTTTAAAAATCTTTTTGCCCCTTTTTGTAAAACAATTTTTTTGAAAGCTTGAATATGAATATTTTTGAAAAAAATAGGAATACTCCTTGCCTTGGAGAAATGTTATTTTGTGAAATAATATTTTTAACACTTAATATTAATTTATCAAGGTTAAGTAAATATTGGTTCAAGTAAATAAATTTTGACACACAAATAAAACCTATGGAAGGATTCTAAGTTAATTACCCTATTTCCCAATTATTGTTATCATCAAAATATATTTTAAAAAATAAATACCTATCAATCTCCTCCTTTTTGATGATGACAATAATTAAAAATATTAATACTCCCCCTTAGTAAGACGTCCTCTTAGTAGAACTCCCCCTTTGTATATGCGTATGATATTTCACATATTCTAGCATATCACTGTTATCCATCACATTGTAGTTCAGATATAGCAGTTCATATATAGTAGTTCATATCAACCAACAAAGTATATACAGTCTGTACTACTGACAGTATAATATTTTTCTTCTCCCCCCTTTGTCATTATATAAATAGGGGAAAAGTACTTATGAAGACAAACTTTTCAGATCCTGCAGAAAAATTGTTAGTATTCTAAAAAAGTTGCACCTTCTGCAATCTTTAAAATAAACAGAGATAGTACCTGCATAGCTTTTAAGTAGTTAAAGTTAACATAGTAATAGGTTTGAACAGGTAAACATATTAAATTAGTTACAATACTCCCAAATAGTTAGTAGCAGATAAATATATTACAATCTTCCTAAATACTTAGTAATCTTCTTCATTGAGAGAAGAGAATTGAAGACCAAGATTGGGAAGAGGATCGTCAAGAGAAATACCAGGTAGAGGATCATCAATATCAGGAAGAAGATCAGCAATAGAAACATCATAAAGAGGATCATTAAACAAGGATTCCAATTTTACAGAGCTAGTACCAACAGTGAAATGGTAAGGAGGCAAAGAAAACTTTTCCATAACATAATGCAACATTTTCTTAATATAATGTACAGATTGTTGATGTGCTTCCATTTGAATCATTCAGTTATTCTAATTAATTAATAGTAATTGATTCATGCTATTGATGCCATCCAGTTGAGATATCATGTTAAGGTTTGACTCAATAGGTTTATGATCAGGAGCCTTAAAGACTATGAGTGGTCTAGGAGGAAGATTTAAACGAGAGACAAGATTGGAGTTTTGAACAAGTTAAAATTTTTGATTAGTGAGATCAACCTCAAGATATTTGAAAATACAAGTAAGAAGAAGTCCAAAACCAACACAGTTGTTGTTAAAACAATGTTCAAAAGATGTTATCAGAATGTAAGCAAGATTGTATAGCACATACTCATTGATGATACATTTTATGATTTCCAGATCAAAGGGATGCAGTGACCTAGTTTCTCTAACTGACATAAGATTTTGTCTAAGAATTTTACCAAGAAACTGACACTCAGCAATTAGGAATTCTAGACCAACAATGACAGGAAAATCAGATAAGAGTGCAGGAATAAGTTAATCAGATGTAAAAGATAGATTTTGTTTAAAAGAAAGACAATAACTCATTGTTGTTCCCAAAGGATGCACATATTCATTTATCCTAGGCAGTACCAGCATAGATGGATGTAAATTTAATGCATGAATAAGAAGATTTTCATTAATAACAAAGTTTTTACCCTAAATGCATGTACTGATACTTAGTAAAAGACTAATGGAATCTCTATTGAAGACCATATGTGTGAAAATTTTAGCAATAAGACCAGGATATATGTGTCTATCAGAGAATACAACTAGACTTTCCCACCCTAAGGCTTTAAAATGTTCAAGTAAGTCGGGAAAGCTACATAATGTAATGCCTAGACCTGGAGTAAGTGTATGCTTCATTAGCCAATATTTGGTGTGTGTGTGTAGGAGTGACTAGATGAGGTACACAACGAGAAGGATTTTTATCAGAATGAAGTGAAAGTCTTTCTTTTTGAAGAAAAAATAGGGTCCTTGGAATACATTTCAAGACAGAATTATGCAAGGAATGAATGTATCATATATAAGAAATGTCTGTATATAGATGAGATAGATAATCATTAGTGTCAGTCTTAATAAATGAACTGAAGATATAGAGAGTTACTAATTAAAGACAATATACAAGGAAAAGATTGCATCAGTTAATACATATAAGAGCTAGCAAGAAAGGAGGCCATACTTATCACTGTGTATTCTTTTTCCAAGAAGTATTTGAGTAAAACAGTATTGTGACAGTAAATAGTGTATAGAAGTTCTGTTTAGTCAAAACATTAATAAAATTTTTGACCTACTCTCTTTAAAATCAGTTTTGAAAATCATTTCAATAGTATATAAAAATTTAACAGCACTTAGATATAGATTCCCAATATTACAGCCAACGATTGACAACAGAGAGCAATATTTAGCATATGATATGACAGTTCGGTATTTATTTCATTAACCAAGTTTATACGAAAAACAGATTTTAATCCAATAATCCATATCAGAAAATCATCACTCATAAATAGATATTGAGAATGTAGAGCAGAAACAGAAGAATAAATCAGAGTGTAGCAAATAATAATCCAGTGGACATCAGTATCCACATCCAACCAAGTAATACAGATAAAATTACTTCCAATAGACATTATTTTCTACTCTTAAAAATGCAAATAGAAATAATAAAGCATTGGTTATAAAAGGTTACCTCTTAGCACAGCTATATGAACAACAACAAAGAGGGAAAGAGCTTCTTTAACATAATCTCAGCATGCACGACAGTATGTAAAAGAATGTATATGTATATATATGTGTGTGTGTGTGTGTGTGTGTGTGTGTGTGTATATATATATATATATATATATATATGTGTGTGTGTGTGTGTGTGTGTAGGTTTGAAAAATAGTTTATATACAAGTATAAATATATTTATATTTATAGAAATATAATTATTTACGGATAATAATATCAACAAAAGATTTAGGGTTTGAGAGGTTTCAAAAAGTTTGCACAAAAAATGTCAGAGATTTGCACAAAATCAATTTAGAGATTTCAAAAAAATGATGATCTGAACAAGAGTACCCTTTTTTTTAAAGACAGATTAAGATATTTTGAAAACAACGAGAGATTTAACAAAAATATGATTAAACAGAGTTTTAGAGAACGATTAATCGAAGTAATTTAATTAAAGAACTTCTTAACACTCAACAGATCTGGCTATGAAATTTTAGGGTTTTGAAATATCAGTAGAAAATAGATGTAATTGTGAACAAAAGGAAGTAAAAAAAAATTAATGAATATGTTGACAGATCTGAAGCAAATTTTATAAATCAATTTATTTAACAAAATTTAGGGTTAAAAAAATACTAGTTTCAAAAAGTAAAAAAAAATTGACGATTTTAAAATATTTGAAGTATTCGAAGAGATGAAAAGAATCTTTGACAAAAAATTTTGACAACAGATTGTTTGATTTGTTAACAGAAAAATGACAACGAAAAACTTGAAAGATTCGACAGATCTGAAAAGTAAAAATTTTAGAAACCTTTTTCTTAACAAAAATTCTTTTGATAGATTAAACAAAAACTCAAAAGTGATATCTTAGGAAGCCAAAAAAATATGAAATAGATCTAGTAGAATTCAAAAAAAATTTGCAAACCAGTTTTGAAGAAATCGATATGTGAAAACATGATTTATAAGATAAGGAATCGATTAATCGGTTCATTTTTATCAAAAATGTACTGAAGATTACAAATTTTAACTGAGATAGATTAGGGTTTAGGTGAATCGAAAGAGTGGAGATAAAGAGAGAAGAGAGAGAGTGTTTGAAGAGAGAAGGAGAGAACAAGAAAATTAATAAAAAAATAAAATTTGATATTTATAGTTGTACTTATTTGAATGATCCAATGACTAAAAAATTATCTCAAAAAAATCAATGGCTGAGGTAAAATTGGATTTGTGTTTGTTGACTGACTTTGATCAAATGGTTGCATGCGTTTCTTAGAAGTTATCTGATGGTTGTAAGCCTGGATCCGTGTGCTTTCCTCTGATTGGTTCAATGTTATAATGCACATATTGTCGATGTCGGGATTTTTATTTGTCCCTTTTCTGTTCTTGTCTTTTGGTGTTCTAATGTAAGGTGAGATTTGTTTGAAAAAATAAGTTATGAAAAGGTCCGACATGTATATGTCGACGATTGGACTGTAAGAGTCGCTAGTTGGTATTTTTAAATAGTTGCATCAACTCAACCGAGAAAAGGTTTGCACATTGACCAAGTGATGTGACACTATTTAACTGGTCTGTGAAATCGAGATTCATTAGGGTTCGAGGGCTTGATTATGCGGAGGGACGGTGTTAGGCACCCCCCGACATCCGTGTTACCACGGTGACCGCCACTTTTCAATTAAATTGTTATATGAATGCGTGTGTGTGTGTGGGTCAATGTACAATTATTTAGAAGTAGCGTTATGCCTGGTTTGCACCTATATACAAAGGGTTTAAATTTTGTATAAAAGGTCATTTTTAACAAGATATAGCAATGATATTTTATAAAAGAAAATTTTTTAAACCCTTATGCTCAATAGTAATTGAGGCCTTTGATACTTCTATTTTTTATTAAATGTTCGGCTTAGTTGCTTTTATTTACGAGATGTGAGGCATCCTCGACAAAATAAAATATATAGCAACGTCGAATTCCTTGTGTGCATGAGAGCCGTCTAAGGAAATTCAAACACCGTGAATAATTTACAAGCCATGTACAGTTGAAAATGTCCATCACGGGAATCGAATCTAGATTCAGGAGGCTGAATCTGTGATCACATGATTTCTAGGCTCACATGATGTAGCAGTTTGTATGAAAGCTATCAATAGTTATATATATATAAGATGTAAATATATATATACAGACAATCAACCACCACGAAGCGCCTCCATGGGAGATTGAAAAAATATAAATATATAAAAGCTGTAAATATATATATAAATGATCAACCATCACGAAGCACCTCCATGGGAGATCGAAAATATAAAGAAAGTAGTAAAAGCAATCAACCGCCACGAAGTGAACTCCAGGCAGGACGAAGTGTAAATAAAGCAATAAAAGCAATCAACCGCCACGAAATAACCTCCAGGTGGGACTAAATGTAAATAAATAAATAAATATATATATATATATATATATATATATATATATATATATATATATATATATATATACACACACAGATATAAAAACGGTAAATGCACTAGATGCGAAATCCAGGCTCAATCAAATAGAGTTTAATGGCAATAATATATATAAGTATTTATATATATAAAAGCAATAAACGCTTTGGATATAAATTCAGGCTCATCGAGGCATAACTCGATGATATATATATATATATATATATATATATATATATATATATATATATATATATATATATATATACACACACACACACACACACACACTGTGACACCCCCAAATTCGGGTACTTCGATTCCACGGGATTTGGTGTTCACTGTACAAGCATCATCTATCTATCTACCCATAAATAATATCAAACTATACAATAGATAGAAATTATAATAAAATCTCTTCCCTTAAGGGTTACATCAACTGAATCATAAATAAATCCCAGGTTACTCTAACCTTAAAACATCTGTGCGGAATTCTAAACAAATAAGTCTTAACATCAACATAACTCAAGTCTTAAACAAATACATCAGTTAATAAATAACAGGTCTTCATCATTTGCTAACTTTGCCCTTGCCCTTGCCCTTACTAGTGGAGGGTTCATCGCTTCTTTCATTCTTAACTGCAATGTTATTATTAAGCAAGAGTGAGCACAAATGCCCACAAGTATAACAATGAAATAACAGTATAATAACATGCGAATAAATCAAAGACGTCTGAATAAGAGCTCAACTTTTGAATCAAGAATGAATAACAAGAATCAAAAGAATTCTGAGGGTCATAAGACCTTGAACTATGTCCTAGGTTATCAAGGATTATACTTGAAACCTTTAACAGTCATAAGACTATGGACCTTCTTCTCGTACTTAGGGGGATCAGCCCTTAGTACCATACTGTGCACAATATCTTAACGCTAACGCATAAGTGAATCCCTTTTCAGGGTTGTTCATCTCAGTTTGACATTCGAGTCCGCACCAAAGGAAGTTTGGTTTGGATAATTCAATAAGGGTTCTGAAATTTAGAACGTTCATCAACTAAGGACTAGCTAAATCATTAAGATTCACTAGTCTAAAAAGGTTCAACAATAATGATATTCGATTTGAATAATAATCTCAAATGTATACAATAGAACAATTATTGTATAATTGAATCATGCTTTGAAAGATAATCAATCTTTAATATAATACTTGAACTTGAATAATAATTTAAGTTTAAGTAAATTGCTCAATGTAAAAGTAGAGTTAAGAAACTTGCTCAATTTAAGAGTTTAAGTTTAGGAGACTTGCCTCGCGTATAGATTACACTTTAACTAATCACGTTCTTTGAAATAAATCCTACATACCATTCACATTCAATACCAGTTAATTATTAACTAATCATCATAACTTATTCTCGTTGTCTACTTTAATAATTGACTAACTTAGTCAAATCATCACGTTGACACCTAATTTGTTCGTTATGAATGAATAACTAATTATGTATTTAATAATACAACTCACATGTAATTATGTTATTTACATGCTAAACAAATATTTTATCATCATATAATATTTCTAACATATTTACATGTTCATTATTTTAATACACTAACCCATTGTTAGACTTAGAAAATTTAAAAGCTCATTTTTTTTTATTTTTTATTTATTTTTTTATTTTTATTTTTTTTTTTAATTTTTTTTTTCCAGTTCGCGAAGAACACAGAATTCAGCGAAAATAATTACTACAAAATCATTAATTCTCCAAATTAAACATACCCACATGTTGGAATTCATATATAATTAATACCCAATATTTATATACTGACAAAACTAATTTTAAACACTTAATAACAGATTTAAAGCCTAACAATTCACTGACTTTGATGTTCATGAAGTTTTAGAAAACTTTATGTGAAAATTCTCCCTACGAATTCGTTATAACACTGAATTCGTTCGTTTAAGGCTTAAACTCTTCGTATTAACATGCATAACAACATACAAGTCCAAAATTTAGGGATAATATATAATCAATACATTAATTATCACATATATGGCCATATGGCCATATCACGTACTCTGTTTATTTTGAAATAACAAGTCATCAGATTACTACACTTAGGGTATGGGATCATGCAATATATATAAAAAAAACATGTTAAGCTACTCTTATGATTACATTTATACTCATAATTGTTACCCTATTCAACCATAGAAACTCTACAGAGGACTTAAGCCATAATTATGAAAACTTTAAAAAGACGTAGAAATAGAATTTGAGAAAGAAGAGATTACCCAAAGCGTAGATGAGTAAGGATGACAATTCTCTCTATTTCAATCACAATACACACAATCTCTCTCAAAGATTTCTCCAACTCTCTCTGCAAACTCTCTGGTTCTAAAAATACGTAAGATAAACTCATCTGAGCCTTTAAGCGCAGAGTTGAGGTCAGTTATTCTATTCGTGGTTTAACTGTCCCCAACTCCTCCTAAGGCCTCATTTGGCTAGGAAACTAGGTTCAAAACTCATTATTTTAATAACCTTTTATCATATAGTTTGAAAATGTCACCCTCTTTATAAAATAAATCCCATATTTTATTTAATTTACTTTAAATAAAATATAATAATTACTCGTAAATTCACATAATCATATATTCAATTATCTCATTAATAAATAATGTCAATTTATTAATTCTCTAATTAATAATTAAATTAATTAAATAACATCATGCTTAATTAAATAATTTATTTAATTAAATAAGCTCACATAATTTCATACCTTGATAAAATTATTCTCTTTATTAATTTAATAAATGTAACACATATAATTAAATTAATCTATCACAATTGCATCAATTGATTATTTAATCTAATAATTAAATCATAAAAAAAATATTTATTTAATTCAATAAATATTTAAAATAAATTACAAAATTCTCGTTCGTCACATCTTTCCTCCCTTAAAAGGATTCTGTCCCCAGAATCACGACTCAGTAATTTTGACTCGTTACAATCTCCCCCCCTTACAAAGATTCTGTCCCCAGAATCGCATACACATAATTAAGTAAATAAATGAGGGTAATTCTTCATCATATTCTCTTCGAGTTCCCACGTAGCTTCTTCAGCGTTGTGGTTCCTCCAAATTACCTTAACAGAAGGTATTACTTTATTTCTCAGAACTTGTTCTTTTCGGTCGACAATTTGGACAGGAATTTCTTCATAAGATAAGTCTTTCTCAAAATGCAGGGGTTCGTATTCAATTACATGCTTGTAATCAGGTTTGTAAGGTCGTAACACAGAAACATGGAAGACGTTGTGAATATTCTCGAGTGCTGGAGGTAAGGCTACCTCGTACGCAACTTCTCCAATTCTTCGCAGTACCTCAAAGGGTCCAATAAATCTTGGGCTCAATTTTCCTTTCTTTCCGAACCTGATCTTTCCCTTCCAGGGAGAGACCTTCAAGAAAACATAACTACCGGATTCAAACTCGATAGTTTTACGATGTGGATCAGCGTATTTCTTCTGTCGATCTTGAGCTGCTACCAGTCGTGCTCGGATCACTTTGACTATTTCTGCCGTCTGCTGTACCAATTCTGGCCCTAGCAATTGTCTTTCACCAACTTCATCCCAATAAAGCGGAGTTCTGCACTTTCTGCCGTATAACGCTTCGTAAGGCGGCATACCAATACTAGCGTGGTAACTGTTGTTGTAGCCGAACTCTACCAACGGTAGGTGATCATCCCAATTTCCTTTGAAGTCCATTACACAGGCTCGTAACATATCTTCCAGTGTTTGAATCGTTCGTTCGCTCTGTCCGTCTGTTTGAGGGTGGTAAGCTGTACTCATTCGCAGTTGTGTACCCATGCATTCCTGAAGACGTTTCCAGAAATTTGATGTGAAGCGCGGATCCCTATCGGAAACAATAGATACCGGCACTCCGTGCCTCGAAACAATCTCCTTCACATATAATCTTGCCAACTGATCTAAGTTAAATCTGATTTTTATAGGAAGGAAGTGCGCGGATTTCGTCAGTCGGTCAACGATAACCCATACTGCGTCGTAGCCTTTCTGAGTCGTCGGAAGGCCAACCACGAAGTCCATCGTAATATGTTCCCATTTCCATTCTGGGATCTCCAACGGTTGTAGCAATCCACTCGGTCTCTGATGTTCTGCTTTAACTTTCTGACATGTCAGGCATTTGGCAACACATTCTGCAACATCACGTTTCAAATTCGGCCACCAGAAATGTTGTCGAAGATTTTGGTACATTTTTGTACTACCAGGGTGAATCGAATATCTTGAACTATGAGCCTCACTCAAAATTTCTTCCTTAATTTCTTGTACTGGCGGAACCCAAATTCTGCTTTCAAATCTTAATATTCCTTCCTTATCCATCTTAAATCTTGGTTCGGTTCCTTCAGATATCTTCGTTGTTACCTTTTTGCATTCATCATCTTGAAGCTGAGCCTCCTTCACTCTATCTAGTAGAGTTGTACCAGATTGCATCTGAAATAGCTTCTCATCAATCTCCGTAGGATACTTCACTTCTAACTCCAGTTTCTCCATATCTGCAATTAGCTCCTGCTGAGCAGTCAACATCATCAATTTCTCACGACCCTTTCTACTTAAGGCGTCGGCAACCACATTAGCCTTACCCGGATGGTATAAAATCTCACAGTCATAATCCTTGATTAATTCCAACCATCTTCTTTGACGCATATTCAAATCTTTCTGTGTAAAAATATATTTCAGACTCTTGTGGTCCGTATATATTTCACATTTTTCCCCGTATAGATAGTGCCTCCAAATTTTCAAAGCAAAAACAACTGCAGCTAACTCCAAATCATGGGTTGGGTAACCCTTCTCGTAATCCTTCAACTGCCGTGATGCATACGCAATGACTTTGCCGTTTTGCATCAGCACACAGCCAAGTCCTTTATGTGACGCATCGCTAAAAACAACAAAATTTCCTGTATCATCCGGAAGAGATAACACAGGCGCTGTACTCAACCTCTTCTTTAATTCTTGAAAACTCTCCTCACACTTCTCCGTCCAAACAAATTTCACAGCTTTTCGAGTTAAATTCGTTAACGGAGTTGCGATCTTAGAAAAATCTTGTATGAATCTTCTATAATATCCTGCTAATCCAAGAAAACTTCTTACTTCTGACGGCGTTCTCGGCTGATCCCAGTTAATCACAGCTTCTACTTTGGATGGATCTACCGAAATTCCATCTTTATCGATTACGTGACCAAGAAATTGTACTCTCTCGATCCAGAATTCGCATTTCGAAAACTTAGCATACAACTTCTCCCTTCTCAATACTTCCAACGTTAGCCTCAAGTGTTCTTCATGTTCCTCTTTGGTTTTGGAATATACCAAAATGTCATCTATAAATACCACCACGAATTTGTCCAAAAACGGCTTGAATACACCATTCATTAGTCCCATAAATGCTGCAGGAGCATTCGTAAGACCAAACGACATTACTAAAAACTCATAATGACCATATCGCGTTCGGAACGCTGTCTTTGGTACATCCTCTGGCCTCACCTTCAGTTGGTGATAACCACTCCTCAAGTCAATCTTGGAAAAGTATTTTGCTCCCTTCAATTGATCAAACAGATCATCGATCCTCGGTAATGGATATTTATTCTTAATCGTGACCTTATTTAATTCTCTGTAGTCAATGCAGAGCCTCATCGATCCGTCCTTCTTTTTCACGAACAACACCGGCGCTCCCCACGGCGATACGCTCGGTTGAATGTACTTTTTGTCCAACAATTCTTGTAGTTGTACCATTAATTCCTTCATCTCTACTGGCGCCATTCGGTATGGTGCCTTCGATATTGGAGCAGTTCCGGGCGCCAAATCAATCACAAAGTCTACTTCTCTATCTGGAGGAAGTCCTGGCAAATCGTCTGGAAATACATCGACGAAGTCCCTCACAATCGGTATCTCCTCTACCTTCGGGTTCTCTTTTCGACTGTCGACTATATAAGCTAAATATCCTACACAGCCTTGTCTTAATAACTTCCTGGCCTGCAACATCGTCAGACAACTCGCTTGTCTAGGCGACTTGCTACCATAAAACACAACCTTTGACGGAGTCATAAGGTTAATACGTTTCTTTTGGCAGTCAATTACAGCCCCATAATTGGATAACCAATCCATACCCAATATAACGTCGAATTCCCCCAATCGAATAGGGATAAGATCTACGTTCATGATATTACCCTTAATATCCACTCTACAATTCTTATACACATGCTTAACAGGAATTATCTCTCTATTCGCAATTTCTATAATCATGGGATATTCCAATTCATCCTTAAGCAAATCTAAACTATTAGCAAAGTCATCGGATATAAAGGAACAAGTAGCACCCGAATCAAATAAAACGTAAGCATTAATTTCATTGATCGGAATGATACCTGACACCACATCACGAGACTGGATTGCATCCTGCACCGTCATATTGAAAGTCCTGGCGGTTGGTCTGTTTGTTGCAGGTGGTCCGGTGATGGTTAAGGTATTTCCACTGCTATTTCCCCGGTTTCCTCCTTGTCCTGATCCTCCCGATCCCTTTTTGGGACAGTCTCTTGCTAAATGATCTTTCGAACCACAGTTGAAACAAGCACCCTTCTTTGGGTTTGGACAATTTGGTGCTATGTGGCCTTCCTGACCACAATTGTAGCACACTCTCTTTCCCTTCAAACAAACTCCTAGATGTGCCTTGCCGCAAGTCAGACATGCTTCTATCTTCTTTTTTTGCCCTCCGTGTTGACTTCCAGCTGTCGAGTTATCCGTCCACTTCCTCTTCTGATTATTATTATTCCCAGTATTACTTCCACCAGTCTTGTTATTACCTTCATTCTCACTCTTTTTCTTTTTCTGTTCTTGGTTGTACTTAGTCACTGCATCACTTCCTCCTTCCGCGAGAATGGCCTTTTCCAAAACTCCCGCAAACGTGTTAAGTTGAAACATTGATACCTTGCTGTATACCCAAGGCTTCAGTCCTTGTTCGAATCGTCTGGCTTTCCTCTCGTCAGTGTGTACTTGATACGGGGCAAACCTTGCCAACTCATCGAATTTAGCCGCGTATTCAGGCACGCTCATGTTTCCCTGTTTCAATTCCAGAAATTGCACCTCCATCTGATTCTGCGAACTAGCTGGGAAATACATTTCGAAAAATATCTCTTTGAATCCCTCCCACGTAATTACACCTTCACCTCCTCGCATCTTGTTTGCTTGCCACCAGTAGCTAGCCTCAGACTTTAGCATAAATGTCGCAAAAACGGTCTTCTGATCTTCTCGAACCCTAGCAACGTCAAAAACCTTCTCCATTTCCATCACCCACGTTTGAGCCTCGATCGGGTTTCTGGAACCTTTGAACTCTGGCGGTCCCACCGCCTTAAAATCTTTAAACGTTGTGCTAGGTGGAGCTTGCGGTTGGTTATTCATGACTCCAGTTAGTAAATTAACTAGCTGTTGAACTGGATTAACATTGGCATTATTGTTATTATTGGTTGACCCTTCCTGAGCCGGTTGACGTTGTTGTCTTCTCCTTGGTGGCATTTTTCTGTTAAATAAACGTTTATTAGAACTTTATTTATTTCTCTACATAGTTAAGACATTACTCAACAATTTAACATATCACTTAACACATCATCTCAAACAACTTGATATCTTTTCATTCAAATAAAAAGTTTTAACATTAAACTATATCATACTGCTATTTACATCATTTATCCTGGAATAAAGAATCCACAGGATTTAAAACATTCAAATATTAACATATTCCTTAGTTCATAAACACATCAGAATTTACATAAAACTATATAAGTCTTTCACATAAATAAACAGATTCTATTCCTGTCTTCCAAGGTGCTCAATAGCCTTGCCACGCTCCTCATTCATGATACGAGACATCGTCCTGCGATCCAACATATACGATGGAAGTCCTTCAAACTGGATGGGGTACCTTAACACTCGCTCTTGAACCTCATCCATCGCATGATTAAGTGTGGCGTACGTGTCTTCAAGCTTTGCCTTCTTTGCACGACTATCATTTTCTGCACGATCAGCTCGATGTGATTCACTTACCCATCCTTCCTCAGCTATTTTTAGTCTTCCAGAAGTTTCCTTCAGTTCCTTCTTCAGCTTCTCTATCTCCTCGGTTTTATATTCGGTTTGACCCTTCTCATGAATTAGATCCCACTCCACGTTTCCTAAACGTGTATGAAGGGTCACAATCTCTCTATCCTTCTCCTCTAAAGTAGACTGCTGAACAGTCGCTCGCTCAGTCAATTCCTGAACCTCATCTTGTAACTCCACGTTACGATCATATAGTGTGTCATACATCTCAGCATCAACAGTGTACCGTGGTAGCTCCTCTTCTTCTTCCTCCTCATCAAACTCCTCCTCAGGACCCTCCTCAGGATCAATCTCAGGTTCATGCTCCTGACCAACAACGGTGATCAATGGAGATGAAACCCTCTGCACCAGCTGCTCCCTAACGACATGAATGTCTAGGGGCTCCTCCTCAGTCGGTCCTACAAGTACACGAGATCCCTCCTCAGTAGGTACTATAGGTAAATGGGGTCCCTCCTCAGTTTGACTAGCTTCTCCATCATTCGTCATCCTGACAACAAAATTTTAAGTTTTAGTTACTAAGTCATACTATCTAACGCATACTTAACACATAAACACATAATGTATTTTATTATCTTCAATGAATTACAAAAATTCATTTCTTAGAACTCGATAAGAGTTTTCAATTACTATCTTCTTCTATAAGGCTACTACCTAAGGTTGTTTCCCCCACCTAAGGTTCATAACCTACGGCTTTGATACCAACCTGTGACACCCCCAAATTCGGGTACTTCGATTCCACGGGATTTGGTGTTCACTGTACAAGCATCATCTATCTATCTACCCATAAATAATATCAAACTATACAATAGATAGAAATTATAATAAAATCTCTTCCCTTAAGGGTTACATCAACTGAATCATAAATAAATCCCAGGTTACTCTAACCTTAAAACATCTGTGCGGAATTCTAAACAAATAAGTCTTAACATCAACATAACTCAAGTCTTAAACAAATACATCAGTTAATAAATAACAGGTCTTCATCATTTGCTAACTTTGCCCTTGCCCTTGCCCTTACTAGTGGAGGGTTCATCGCTTCTTTCATTCTTAACTGCAATGTTATTATTAAGCAAGAGTGAGCACAAATGCCCACAAGTATAACAATGAAATAACAGTATAATAACATGCGAATAAATCAAAGACGTCTGAATAAGAGCTCAACTTTTGAATCAAGAATGAATAACAAGAATCAAAAGAATTCTGAGGGTCATAAGACCTTGAACTATGTCCTAGGTTATCAAGGATTATACTTGAAACCTTTAACAGTCATAAGACTATGGACCTTCTTCTCGTACTTAGGGGGATCAGCCCTTAGTACCATACTGTGCACAATATCTTAACGCTAACGCATAAGTGAATCCCTTTTCAGGGTTGTTCATCTCAGTTTGACATTCGAGTCCGCACCAAAGGAAGTTTGGTTTGGATAATTCAATAAGGGTTCTGAAATTTAGAACGTTCATCAACTAAGGACTAGCTAAATCATTAAGATTCACTAGTCTAAAAAGGTTCAACAATAATGATATTCGATTTGAATAATAATCTCAAATGTATACAATAGAACAATTATTGTATAATTGAATCATGCTTTGAAAGATAATCAATCTTTAATATAATACTTGAACTTGAATAATAATTTAAGTTTAAGTAAATTGCTCAATGTAAAAGTAGAGTTAAGAAACTTGCTCAATTTAAGAGTTTAAGTTTAGGAGACTTGCCTCGCGTATAGATTACACTTTAACTAATCACGTTCTTTGAAATAAATCCTACATACCATTCACATTCAATACCAGTTAATTATTAACTAATCATCATAACTTATTCTCGTTGTCTACTTTAATAATTGACTAACTTAGTCAAATCATCACGTTGACACCTAATTTGTTCGTTATGAATGAATAACTAATTATGTATTTAATAATACAACTCACATGTAATTATGTTATTTACATGCTAAACAAATATTTTATCATCATATAATATTTCTAACATATTTACATGTTCATTATTTTAATACACTAACCCATTGTTAGACTTAGAAAATTTAAAAGCTCATTTTTTTTTTTTTTTTTATTTTTTTTTTATTTTTTTTTTTATTTTTTTTTTTCCAGTTCGCGAAGAACACAGAATTCAGCGAAAATAATTACTACAAAATCATTAATTCTCCAAATTAAACATACCCACATGTTGGAATTCATATATAATTAATACCCAATATTTATATACTGACAAAACTAATTTTAAACACTTAATAACAGATTTAAAGCCTAACAATTCACTGACTTTGATGTTCATGAAGTTTTAGAAAACTTTATGTGAAAATTCTCCCTACGAATTCGTTATAACACTGAATTCGTTCGTTTAAGGCTTAAACTCTTCGTATTAACATGCATAACAACATACAAGTCCAAAATTTAGGGATAATATATAATCAATACATTAATTATCACATATATGGCCATATGGCCATATCACGTACTCTGTTTATTTTGAAATAACAAGTCATCAGATTACTACACTTAGGGTATGGGATCATGCAATATATATAAAAAAAACATGTTAAGCTACTCTTATGATTACATTTATACTCATAATTGTTACCCTATTCAACCATAGAAACTCTACAGAGGACTTAAGCCATAATTATGAAAACTTTAAAAAGACGTAGAAATAGAATTTGAGAAAGAAGAGATTACCCAAAGCGTAGATGAGTAAGGATGACAATTCTCTCTATTTCAATCACAATACACACAATCTCTCTCAAAGATTTCTCCAACTCTCTCTGCAAACTCTCTGGTTCTAAAAATACGTAAGATAAACTCATCTGAGCCTTTAAGCGCAGAGTTGAGGTCAGTTATTCTATTCGTGGTTTAACTGTCCCCAACTCCTCCTAAGGCCTCATTTGGCTAGGAAACTAGGTTCAAAACTCATTATTTTAATAACCTTTTATCATATAGTTTGAAAATGTCACCCTCTTTATAAAATAAATCCCATATTTTATTTAATTTACTTTAAATAAAATATAATAATTACTCGTAAATTCACATAATCATATATTCAATTATCTCATTAATAAATAATGTCAATTTATTAATTCTCTAATTAATAATTAAATTAATTAAATAACATCATGCTTAATTAAATAATTTATTTAATTAAATAAGCTCACATAATTTCATACCTTGATAAAATTATTCTCTTTATTAATTTAATAAATGTAACACATATAATTAAATTAATCTATCACAATTGCATCAATTGATTATTTAATCTAATAATTAAATCATAAAAAAAATATTTATTTAATTCAATAAATATTTAAAATAAATTACAAAATTCTCGTTCGTCACACACACACACACACACACACAAAAAGAAATAAAAAGTCACGGATCGAAGTCTGGGCATACGCACACAACATAACTCTCAACGTGAACAACTGTGTGTGCAAGATGTGGAGAAAATGCTTTAAATAATGTAAGAAGGCTTACAATGGACTACCAAAGAAGACTTCAATAGCTTTAAATGAATGAACACTCAGCTCCCGCCGGTAAAAAGTAGCCAAATATAAGCTCACAAGTGTTTGAAATGAGAAAGCACTCAGTTTATAGTGTGTACATAGCAAATTGGACAGAGCTTTCTCGCCTTTTCCTCTTTCAAAACGGCTGCCCCAGGCCCTCTATTTATAGAGGGGAAGGCGTAGGTGTACCTACGACAGCCGCAGATGCAAATGCGGTAGCCGCAGATGCACCTGCGGCTGCTTGGGGTGCCCTGAGCTCCACGGGTCCCGTCGTCTCAAAGTACGTGCACGCGTGCAATATGATGTCCGCTCGAACTTTCAAAACTTCAATCCGAGCATCCGATCGAGGTGTATAAGATATTTTTTGGCATGCTGTTGTCGAGAGCTACACAATGACATGGGAGTAGAGGTTGTACGAAGTTAGGAAGATGGGACCATGCCCTGAGTCTTTAAGTCTTCAAATTTTTAAATTCTTTCCAGTGTGCTGTCCTATGTAGTAGTCACTCGGGATTGGAGCTATTTGGTTCTTGTAAGATATTCATGTGTGTAATGTATGTTAAGATGGCGTAAATGTGGGATTGAGGTGGCAAAATGATAATTTTACCCCTGACTGGGGTTATCTCCGGATTTAGGCTGATTTAGTAGTCGTTGCTCAGGGTTATCTCTGAGATTGGGCTGCTGTAAGTGCTGAATGCCTGTCCTCCTGGAGTTATCTCTGAGTTTTGAGCTGAGTGCCTCGGGGCTATTACCGAGTGTTGAAGCTGAACGCAGAGGCTTGAAACAAGCATTTTCGGGGTTATCTCCAGAACTGCAACTGCATGCCTCGGGGTTGTCTCTGAGGTTTGAATTGTATCTCCCGTGGTTATCTTTGGGACTAAAAATGAATATCTCGAGGTTGTCTCCGAGATGGAATTGAGGATTCTAGGGTTGTCTCTGGAACTGAAACTTCATTCCTCAGGGTTATCTTTGAGATGTCAAACTGAGTATCCTGGTGTGTCTTTGGGATTGAAATTGAGTTGACTTGTAGGGTTATCTCTGAAAGACAATTATGCCCTCCTGCTATGTTAGTAACAGGAATGCAAAAATTTTTGAGTGTCTACAGATCCCCCTCTTTATCATATTCATGTAATGTAATGGCATGGATAGGATAAAGAATACTAGACACTTGAAATGTAACAAGATATGCATGATTCAATGTACTACAGCATGATGCAAATGTATGATGCATATGGTCTGTTGGATTGTCCTCCAACGGGATGCGATGATCGTTTGCTCCCATAATTTGTGATGGGGCCTAGAGTTATCACTGATAACCCTGACGAACTGCTTGGATGTGTGCTCCAAGGTTCTCAGGAACTTCTAGGATGTTGACGTTGGGGTTATCACCAAAGTCCCTAATCCTTGAGATAGATTTCCCACCAAAGATGTTCCTCTCATGTGCAAGAGACTCTGTGGGCATGAAATTTTTGTGTATAACAGATTCCATCATCGGTCCTCCCCGATGAGGATGGTCTTCCCTGGATTGTATCGCCAGATCTTTCCAATGGTCTGTCGGAGTTACTACCAACAGTCTGTGTTTGTCAGGGTTGCTTGACCCACGCTGAAATGTACATGAACGGTTGGAATCCCTGTTGGGGATGGCGTCAAGGCTCCTTGACCTTCTTCGACATGTACATCAACGGATGAAATCATCAAATGGCTTTCGATGCTTCGATGGGTTTACATGCCATCGGCTGAGTGTTTGTCAAGGTTGCTTGACCTTCATCCCCATGTGCATCAACGGATGAAATGTACAAAATTCTTGCTAGGGAGAAGTGTTTTGGAGCTGCACCCCTAAACTGACGGCATCGGATCTTCGTGAGATATTGCTGAATGTAGTTTGCAACAGTTGTGGTTATTGGTATAGTAAGCCTATGTCCGGGTGAATACCAATAAGTGACATGTAGACCTGTAGTTTGGTCGGTATTCTTGGCAGAGATTAGAGATCCATTTGACATTCTGCCATGTGCAGGGCTCAGTTCACCCAACAGTTTTATTACTCATGCCCCTATCATGGATTATATGCCTCTAGCTGGTTTAAGAGGCATGACTACCTACCACCCATTGGTTGTGATGTCACAGTTTGACCAGTTTTAGGACTTCCATCCTTTTGAGGGGGCGCTAGGTTAGCGTTTAACTTTTCGTCATTTGTCAACACAGGACAGATCCAGGGTTTATGCCTGTTGGGATCAACGTGAGCGTGCTAAGTTTTCTGTTAGCCATCCAGGCTATTCGATGGAGTATCCTGTGTGGATAGAGATAAAGAATTCATCGGCTGCGGTAGTATCCACAGTGTCGGGGATCGATTCAGATGGTGGAGAGCCCATGGAGGACATTGATTCTCACATTGAGGAGGAGCCATTCACTGTGTTTCCAGTAGCTCTCGTAGATTCTCCCAGTACGAGTGCTACTGTGATTCAGCATTCAACACAGTACTTAGAGTAGAGTCTTCATCTGATGACCTTCGAGAGAGATCAGGCTAGGGCCTTAATGTTGACAGCTCTTGATGAGAGAGACATTACTCTGTTGGAGAGAGATAAGGCATTAGCTAATAGAGATGCTGCTGTTATTGAGCAGGATGAGGCCAGATCAGCCAGAGATGCAGTAATTGTGGAGCGGGATAGCGCTATATCTGCATGGGATGTAGCCGTTACAAATAGTACCACAGTGAGGTCCCTTACTACTGGCATCATTACAGAGATGAATACTGTGACACCCCCAAATCTGGCCACTTCTATCCCACAGATTTGGTGTTCACTGTCCAATTAAATCATAACTAACTACTTATATCCAAAGGATAAAATTAAACTCAAAAGTTAAAATAATAAATCTCCCATTAAAGGGCTACATAATCTCAAATAAATCCCAGGTCATCTAACCTTTATTACAATCACCAGCGGAAAATTAAAACAGATTATAATTAAATCCATTACATAAGCTTCATAAATAAAAATATAAATTTAATGTTGTCATCTAATCAAGCATTTTGTCCTTGCCCTTGCTTGTAGAAAGATTTTCAAACTTCGTAACTTCATTTGAATTATTTTGTGCAAGAGTGAGCAAACAATTGCTCACAAGAAGGATAATATACAATAACGTTTTATGAATGACAATTTACTGAGCTTTCAATGGTAAAATATTCTTACCGGAACAAGAAACTTTAATTCAACAGCAATGAGTTCAAAGAAATAATGAACGTTTAAGTTAACAATAGATAACAACATCAAAGAATATACTGATGGTCACAAGACCACGAACTCTATTCTAGGTTTACAAGTATTTCTACTTTAACCTTTAACAGTCTAAAAGACAATAATCATCATCTATGTCCTAGGTTCATAGATGTTTCTACTGTAACCTTTAACAGTCTAAACGGCTATATGGACCATCATCTCGTACTCCAGGTGATCAACCCTTTGTACTATGTATTGCGCAAACATTTTAACACTATTGCGTATTTCTAAAATAATCCCCTAATAATAGGGTTATTCATCTCAGCTTAGATCATCAGGTTCCGAACCAAATGAAGTTTGATTGGGAATTAGCTTTCAAGGAATTCTAGATCTTTAGAATGCTCATCAACCAAGTACTGGTTGAATCATATAGAAATAAATAACTATTCAGAGTTTGATTATAATATCTTTATGACCAAGGTATATTGATGAATCAATAAGAGCTAGAGTATTAATAATTTCTAAATTGAACAAATGTAATCATCGACAACATGCTTTCAAAATTTGTGTGAGTACATATTCAAACCAAAGGAAGTTTGGTTTGGGTAGACTTCAAGGGTAATTTAGAGTTTAGAACATTCATCAACTAAGGATTAGTTGAATTGGTAAAGAATCGCTAAGCAACTTAGAGTTCGATACAATAACGTAAGATAGTACAGTGATATTGAAGAACGAAGATCAAACAATAGTTATTATTAGCTGAATAAACACACTTCTTACAATAATAATACAGACTTTGAATAAAGAAACAAAGATTAACTAGCTTGCTCAATAATAAATGAGGGTTAAAGAACTTGCATGACAATAAATCGTTAAACAATAGATTAGAAACAGAGAATTTGCATAAGTATAACATAACAGTGAAAAGTAACCTTGTGGAATAATAAAGTAGCAAAGGTTACGGAACTTGCCTCTTGCGTAGGTTAAACAATCACTACTCACGTTCACTACAAGTCCTACACATACCATATGTATTGACAATACACATTAGTTACACTAATATTAGTTCATATAACTTCCTAACAATATCACATCTTTTCATGAACATCACTATTTAGCTTTATTACAACCGCTTAAGTGATCAAGTCATTGCACCACATACACATTAATAACTTGATACAACATCATATTACATGTACAACATGTTATCATTAAGTTATACTAATACACAAAGGGTTGCACTTGTTTTCGCGCATCCCGACGCCCTCTGATTGGCTTTAAATACACAACAGTCCTAAAGATGGCAATTTTGACAACTTTTACAGACTTCAAATTAAAAAACTTAAAGCATGAACGTTGTAGGTCTATTCGTACTCGTTCCGGATCATTTTGAATCAACTCAATCGGAGTTCGTATGAGAACATTATGACCGTTTTACTATAGGAGGTTAAAATTATCCAACTCAGACAATTTTTTCGACGCCGGGGCGTGGATCAGTGGCGCCGGGGCACGAGTACTAGCACCGGGACGCGAGTTTCAGCGCTGGGGCGAGAGCCACTGGCCCATTTTTGGCGCTGGGGCGCGAAATTTGGCGCTGGGGCGCCGAAACTCAGAGAACCCAACGACGAAGAACAGAACAACTAAATTTTGTACTAAATGATACTGCTAACATCTAAATTTACATGAACAACTAACATAATTTACCCATAATCATAACCAATTATTCAGATACTAATTAACAACGACTAAACCAAGATTTTAGAAAACTTAAATTTTGTAAACACGGTTTAAAAAAAACTAAAACTCCATAGTTGATAACACAGTAAACACTGTGAATTCATTAATTGTTCAAAATACTCTATTCAACCTACGTTCCATTCGTATCTCAATGAAATACCATCAACAAACATCAATTTACAGTTTCACAACCAAATTGGCCATTAAAATTGGTACTTACATGATTACATATGGAAACATACCAAGAATACATATACTGACAAATTTTCTTCCTGCTGTAAACGAAATTTGCATGCGATAATTGTTTAAACACCATATCTAATCACTATAAACATGTACAACTCCCATAACTTAGTTACATAACAACAATTCGAAAGAAAAACTAGAACTCACAGAGCATAGAAGAAATAGAATTCACAGAGTATAACAAAGCTTCACCGAAATACTCATAAATAATATCAAAGTGGTAGAACATACCTTCAATTAGCTTATACAATCTTTGTTAGTTGAAGACCAATCTCCCTCAATCTCTCAAACTCTTTTCTCAATTCTCTCTTATATTCTCTGAACTCTCTCAAGACCCAGCAACTAGTATGCGAAAAAAAAACAAAACTGATATGGCCTTAATAGCCATCATCAGTTACCCAAAATAACGTATACATTATATTTATTATTTATTTCATTTTATTTATTTTATAAATTAAAAATATCAAAAGCCATAAGGCTTGGTTGGCAAAACCCTTTAAACTAAAATAGTTTATATCCTTAAGCATTGTTTGGGTAAAACTAGATTAAAACTACTTTAATTTATTTTAATAACTCTTATAACATAGTTATTTGTCACACTTTATTTAATAATAATTTATTAAATCAATTACTTAATCACATAACTCAATCCACATAACACATTAATTATTTAACAAATAAATAATTAATTAATCACATTAATTATTTAACAAATAAATAGTTAACTAAATCAACTCAATCAAATTGAACATTTATATAATAAACACATCCAATAAATATTTATATAAATCAATAAATATTTATAACTTACATTTTAAAAAAAAAATCTGGAATGTTACATCATTCCCCTCTTAAAAGGATTCTGTCCTCAGAATCACAACTCAAACAAATCATTCGTTACATTCTTCCCTACTTACAAAGATTCTGTCCCCAGAATCGAAGTCACAGATTAAACAAATAACTCAGGGTAATTCTTCATCATTTCAGTTTCGAGTTCCCACGTAGCATCTTCGACATTGTCGTACTTGATCACATGATTGCAGTCGAGCTTGTTCGATCATCTCACCGAAACATGAAAAACATTTCGAATGTGTTCTAACTATAGAGGTAAGGCTACCTCAAAATCATCTTTCAACTTCATCAACGCTTCCTATACTTTAACCTCTTTATACCCAATAGTTCATCAAACTTACCACACTTTGGAAATCCAGGAACTTGCCATAATCATAGGAGTTTAGGAACTTATCCTAGTCAGACCATAGGCATCCATTCGCTGAGGAGTTCAAAATATACCATATGATTATGAGTGACGAACTTACCATATGCTTTAGTTTTAAGAACCGAACCTAATCCTAATATCATCTAACTTAATCTTAAAAACCTTTAGCTATTAAATATATACATGAGAGAAGAATCACCTTTCCACCACATATACCTTGATAGCGCGATACCGATATTCCAATGATTATCAATGTGATAAACCAAGTATATGCACAAAACTTCTGCCCATACCAAGGTTTGTACGACTTAGTTACCATATGAGTCCTCAGTTGAAATCCCACCTAACATTACCTTACTCTTAATTTATTTAACTTACCCATAACTTGCTCAATACGGATTCCTCGTACGACATTATCAAAAACTTCTCGTGCGCTTAGCACGTCTTTCGATGTTTGGACTTCCTTTTAGTTTGGCAATCGATTTGTAAACGATATGACATACTTCTTTCTAATGACGTTCCACACGTTCTTGCAAACCCTTTTGAAAATTTGATGTAAATCGTGAATCTTGGTTCGACACAATTGACACAGAAACATCGTGTCTTGAAACGATTTCATAACTTCACACACTGCTCGATATGTAATATGCTAACTTTGACATACCAAAAATCTATCGCCATATCTTGCCACCAATAGTAATATTGAAGGCAATATATAATTTCGTGCTTCCTAGTTGATTCAATATATAAATTTTATGCAAAACTTCCTTTTAAAATTCCTGGTATTAGCGAAACCTAGTTTCTTCCTTCTACTTTCAACTATGACTATTTAGGACTTTGTATTCACAATCCTTGATTAACTCCCACTATCACTTCAACGCATGTTTAAATACCCCTATCTCTGAATCGTGAGTCGGATCCCCTTTCAATTAAAAATTTTAACTAACGTGATCCGTAAGAAATGACCCTGACATTCTGCTTAAACACACCGCCTAATACTGAAAGTAGTATGCATACAAGCCAATCATGTATGATGATAAAGCATATACTTTGTAATCAATCTTATTTATTTATTTATAAAAGAATTATTTATTAAAGGCATTTATTATCTACATGGTGTTGTTTTAATAATATGTGACAAACCCATAGTTTTAAGCAATGCTTTTAGAATCATGATGAGATCATGCTAATGAGATCTAAGTTCTTAGATACCTTAAAACTAAAATGTTCCCAGTCAATGGATTACTAAAAAGGGGATTAGTGAATCCGGATAGATTGGTACGTACGTTGCTTGCTCATTGGATGAGGATGATTGATCTCATGATCATTTATGTGGAGATACTAAAGCAAGTATGTAGGTGCTTATTAGAGAATAAGTTCACTGAACGTGACTCGCTAAGAAATAACTAATGGAGTTTTACTTGCCTGTCAATAGGAATTCTTGTAGTGATAGTAGTACAAATGATCCTTAGACTTTAGATCATCATAGTATCTTATATATAATGAATTACACTTTGACTTATTCCTTAAGACTCTTAGAGTATATCAAAGGGTATGCTTGGGTGTAATAAATTATATATGAAGATAATGAATAATCAATAAAGAATCTACCACTTCTAGTAAAAGAAGAGAAATGTCCTATGTGATTCGATAAATGACAACCCAGGAATCCTTGGCCAAGGTGGAATGAAATTAGAAAGTAGTTTCTAATTTGCATTCATTAGGAGTTGTGCATTTAGGAATCGAAATACATATAATTAAATAAAATAAGACTTGATAGTAATTCCATGTCTTATATTTAATTGGGACATTGCATAGTGGAAGGATTGAATTGTACGGTAACTATTAACTCAAAGGTTCTTTTATGATTAATGTTGAAATCTATATTATCTGAAAAGTCGTTAATCGCTAGGGAGGCTTATCCCTATTGTAGAATAAATATTATTTATTTAAATAAATTAATCGCTTAATTTATTTATTTAAATAAGATTAGAATTGTTATAATTGATTTATTCACAACCGGTTTAATATAGAGAACCTAAAGGGTCACACCATAAAAGGAAGAATAATTATTTAAAAAGTTAATGGCATAATCGTAATAATATGTTAAGTATATTTAATTTAATCTATGGTGATAGAATAAATTAAATAGCTTAATATTTATTATTTAATATTTTAGAAATATTAAATATAAATTAATAAGAGGAGTCTTATTAATATTATTACAATAATTATTATTTTAATTTCTAAAAGAGTTTAGGAATTAATTTAATATAAATGCTCTTATTTATTCCTAATAGGATTATGAGGGAAAATTAGTTAAAGGAGTTTAATTAATTATCTCTAATAAGATTAGGGAGCCCATTTAATTAAAAGAGTTTAATTAAATAAATAATACCTTATTTTAATTAAATAGGGTTGCCTGATATCTTTATAAGAGGAGTTTTATATCATATATCAAATATACGTAATTCTAAAAGTTGGAGAGTACGCCCCTTTTTCTACAGAGATAGGAAAAACTAGGGTTTGAGTCAATACACTCTTCTTCTTGAAAATTCTTCTTCCTTGGTGGATCACCTCTAGAGGCTATACACTTGGGTGGCTTACATTGATCAAAGGAAGGAATCTACCCGGAGATTCAAGGAGATCGCGGAGAAGTAGGAGTTGAACTCGTACCTGTTGAAGCTCGTATCTACAAGGGTATGATTCCATAACTTCTTGTTCTTCGTTTTAATTAATAATATGCATAAAAGATGATCCGGGTAATTGGTTTGTGAAAAATTTTAAAATCTGATTTTATTACGCTTCCGCTATTTTTGCAATTTGATTGCCACTTTGATTTTCACAAAACCTAGCAGTGGTAACAGAGCCAAACTTTATGCGAATTATTAATTATATTGATTTCATATATATATGGGTATGTATTTAGAATAATTTACTGGGTATAAATTGTTGTATAAAATTATTATTTTATGAAAAAAATATATATTATTTGCCGAAAAGGTTTTCGGAAAACCTTTTATTTTATTCCATGGATGATCTTGATAACTTGAAGTGCAAACCGTGTTGCCACTTGCCACTTCAATTTACGGAAATCATTTTTTTTGTTAACCACGTTCGCCTGGGTCATGTTTTTCCGCGTGGACTTTTTTTTCGTCAAAAGTTGAGTCCTGTTGCAACTTGTTTTGTTGCAGGCGGTTGTTGTTTTTTTTTAAAAAAAATAAGGAATCACGTTTTCCTTTGGATCAGGTACATGATATGTAATATTATATATAAATTTCGTGATATGCCTTATTCCTTTTCACGTGGAGAAGTAATCTGCATGCTTGATTACTTATGATTTCATATGGAAGTATTAAGCTGTAAAAGGATTTCATATGAATTTCTAAGGCATATCACGTGAATCAATATATATATATATATATATATATATATATATATATATATATATATATATATATATATATATATTTTAATTTTGAAATTGAATTTCATGCAACATAAAATTGCCCATTAAATGATACTCATATATATATGGAATGATTTTATTTATTGATACATATGGTGATATGTATGATAATAAATGGGATTGATTATGGACTATTGACCAATGTGATTGAATTTATTTTGGTTGGATGTTTGAATGAATGAGTTTTATTAAATGGGGTCTGCGTACCTCGTCTTTTCTGATTTTCTTCTGATGTAAATTCTATCTCTCTCCTATGTACTTCCCTTGACTGCTGATCAAGGTTTCTATTTAAATTAAATAGTTTATGTAATAGGATTAGTTAGAATTTTTTGAAGAACCGGAGATCAAGGAGAAAGGAGCGCTCGAAGACCCGTTTTGTAATGGAGCTCGAGTTTAAATGTAATAGTTATATTTAAATGTTTATTCTTGCACCCTAGGGTTTGACCTTTTGGTTCACTTGGTGGCTCTAGTGAACCAAACTAGAATAAAAATCCATAATCAATCCGGATAGAATATAGTATTCTATATGTGAATGCTAGTATTATATATATTATATATTATGCAAACATGCTTCACATGTTTAATAATATGACGCGTATTTTATATATAAATTTACATGCGCGCTAAACAAGATGAGACTAATAATAACAAACCCCTCAATGAAATTATATTAAGTTGTAACGTTCAAAGATATTTGGAATATCGAACGTCGCCTTCTAACATTGATAAAAATAATAGAGCATTGAATATTTAATATGAGTTTGTTGTGCACACACAAGGCGAGTATTAAATATTTGAGATGTTATTTTTATTACATTTGATATTTATAAGGAATTGAACATTACCGCTTTGTTGTGCACACACAAGGGCTGTAGTTTTCTCTTCACTTATATGGAAATGCTGGGTATGACTTAACTTAAATCATTTTAGTTCGGATGTGCACACACTTGACTATTATGATTTAAGAGGCAAAATATAAGGAGTTACATGATGATGTAATTGACAAAGAGTTGTCTACCTATTTATTTATATATAGTTTGTTGTGCACACACAATGCTATATACATTTGAAATGAGATTCTTATTCTCACTAGCAAATCTTTAATTATAAATTGCCGAACTATATTCATGAGGGTAATATAGTTTGAGAAAAATAGTGGGAGATACCAATATAAATTAAGACCTAATTTATTTTGGTAATTAATTAAATGAATGTTTGCTAAAATATTATCTTTTTACATGCAGAATTTTGAAAATGTCACATTCACTAATTTCACTACGTAGCATACTTGATGCTAACAAACTGACCGGACCGAACTACACGTACTGGTTAAGGAATCTGAGAATTGTTCTCACTGCTGAAAATATTTCTTATGTCCTAAATTCGCCCGTACATGCAAAAGTTGCAGAGACAGCCTCTGAGGAAGAGATTGCTACTTTTAAACAGTGACAAGATGATGCATCTATGGCTCAATGCACCATGCTCGCATCCATGAGTAACGAGCTTCAGCGTCAGCATGAAAACATGGATGCTCCTACTATACTGCTGCACCTGAAAGAGCTGTATGGTGAGCAAAGTAGGACTGCTAGATATGAAATATTTAAGGAGCTCTTCCGATCTCGGATGACCGAGGGCACTACCGTTGAGACTCATGTCTTAGAGATGATCAATCTGATTGAACGTCTTGGACAGCTTGGGTTCATCATGGATGGGAAGTTGAGTCAAGATTTAGTCTTGCAGTCACTCCCGGACACCTTCTCACAATTTGTTGTGAATTTTTGTAAGACCCCAACTTTCATAAATAAAGATGACTTTTCTATAAATATCATTTTTGAATATTATGGAGTTAATTTGATATAATGTTATAGTTGTGGATAATATTTATAAATTTTACAAAGTACGCAAGTTGTTATATAATATTCGATTGGTCGGGGAATATTCGTTTTAACAGGGAATATTCGTACAACGACACAATCACTGGTGGACCCCAAAACGGAATTATTGTCGGATTGAGAAAACGACAAAAATATTTTATTAAAAATAACGGCGGAAGTTTTACCATTGATATTGTTGAACTACTCGGTAGTAAAACTACAGTAATACGTGTGGTTAAATAGTAGCACACGGTATTGATTATTAATGCTTATGTGAGAAGTCACTCAGTTTGATTCAATTATTGTTAGTTAATAATATGAATTATTTAGCGATAATGAAGTTTTGTTTTATTCGTATTATTAACGTAATAAAACAGAAACATCTTTTTATATAAAACAAAATACTTTATTAAAGTTATTCTATAAATAGAATATATTATATTTTATTTAAAAGATTTTTCTTTAAATATGGACCGTCAGATTAAAGTAATCAATCTGGACCGTTCATGGATTAGTTACTATGCATTTCATTTTTCTATAAATAGCAGCTCATTCCTTCATTATTTCTTACAAATTCACTGAACTCTAGAGAGAGAAACTATAGAGAAAAACTATATAGAGAGAGAAGAAAAGTATTCTGCTACTTAATTACTTCCTTATTTCAGTTCTTCTTTAAAACGGTAAGGGGTGTTATTCTTTCTTATTCATGAAGAGAATTGTTGTTGTTCCATTTCTTATTATTCTGTTGGAATAACCTGTATATACGGTCTACCCTATACTTGGTGACATTCTTCTGTTATTCTGTTGGAACATCCTCTCTGTGTGTTTTACACCGGACCTGATTCCGTTTTTATTATTATTCTACTGGAATATTCTGTCTGTGTGTTTTACACCGGACCTGGTTCCGTCTTTATTATTATTCTATTGGAACATCCTGTCTGTGTGTTTTACACCGGACCTGGTTCTGTCTTTATTATTATTTTGTTGGAATATCTTGTTTGTGCGTTTTACGCCGGACCTGGTTCCATTATTTATTATTCTATTGGAATAACCTGTCTGTGCGGTCTATCGCATGCATGGTGATTTCTTTTGTTATTCCATTCTTTATTATACTTGGTTGGTTAAGTTTTGACTTCTATACTCCATGAAATTTGAGGACTATCCTTGATAATTGTGTTTCATCCAGTATCTTTTCATGAAAATATTCTACTAAGCATTCTTGAATTTTACTCCACAAAGCAGTATCATGTTGACAATTTGGACGTTGTTAATTCTTAGATAAATTAATTCTTGAACTTGTTTATTAAATTCTTATATCATTGTCATCATCCTCATGTTTATAAAATGTTGAAAGTCATCTGTGGGCTGTAGTGCATAGATGGACTTGGTATGATTATGACCAGGGATTATTCGGTATAATCATGACCGTAATGTTACAAATGATGTGGTAAAAGTCCTCATTGGCTCGTAGTTCATTGATGGACAGTTGTTGGCATGATCATGACTATTAATGAATACACGAATATCCCTGGCCGTAGTGCATGGGTGATTCGATGATGGGGATTATTTTATTAAGCTGAGTCTCAGCGATAACAGTGTTTAAAAACCTTTTAAATCATAGAAGATAGTAGATTTTATTTTCTACTTGACTCTTTTAATGGATTGCTTGTTCCGCTGCAGTTAAACTTGATGTTCGTTATATTTTATCAGTTTAACACTGTTGAAGGCTAATGATAATTTATTCTGAATTATCTTAGTCATAATATTTCTTACTAGGCTAGTTGAGCTCACCCTTTCTTTCACTGTTCTCTTTAGGAAATGAGAATATAGATGGGACGAGTCGGAGAACGGAGTGATGGACCAGATGATAGTATTAGTAGTCCTCACTATTCTATTAAATAGTTTGACAATAATTGTAATGAGGACTCCTTTTGAGTTTGTATAGTCTCTAGTAGACAATAATTGTATTCAAACTCACAGTTATGTTTGTCGTATTGTACACGACAGTTGTATTAGTAAGTTATATTTGTATTCTGTACCATGTATCTGACGACCCAAGATGGGTGATGTATACCTAATTTTGGGGGCGTCACAGTTGGCATCAGAGCTTAGGGATATGATCCATGGCTAAGATGTGAGAATAGAACTAGGAGGGGAGAGACGGGGAATTCCTTCGCTAGTATGACCTACCTAAGTTTATTTGCATGGTATTTAATTGGTCGGTCAGAATATAAGGATAATATATGACATATCAATTAACTTTTGTTTTGTGGCAGTATCTGAAAATGGCATCTGAGAATGTTAAGAATAGTAATGGAGTACAGGCGACTGTTGATTCACCACATATCAATAATCATGATAATGTGCATCAGGAAGGTGACAATCCTCATGCAAATAACAACACTGACCAGATGATGAATGATGGAATGTTCAGAAGCTTTATGCAGTTCATGCAACAGCAGGCGAGAGCGGCTCCTGTCCAAAATATAGGTGGAAACACTGAAAAACTCCCGGACGGTCACCGCTAAACAGTTCAAGGAGTTGGGACCACCGGAGTTTAAGGGAGAGCTAAAACCACTTATAGCGGAAACATGGATAAAGCAGATCACCAAGATATTTGATGTCTTGGGATGCTTCGAGGAGTAAAAGGTTCCCTTTGCCGCCTTTATGTTGTGAGGAGAGGCAGATTACTGGTGGGAATCAATTAAGCGTACTCAACCTGCCGCATTGAAGATGTCTTGGGAGAAGTTCCAAGAGCTGTTCAATGACAAATACTTTCTCGAAAGTGTTCGTCACATGAAGGAGTTGGAGTTCATCAAATTGGAGCAGAATAATATGACCGTGTCGCAGTATGAGGCTAAATTTGCTGAGTTGTCCCGGTTTACGTCCCACTTGGTGGATAATGAAGAGCGAATGACGCGAATGTTTTTGCGAGGTTTGAAACCTGAGATACGTCAACATCTTATTTCTCATAAATTGTGTTTGTATTCAGATGTTGTGAATAGGGCTCGGTTAGTGGAGCGGGATAACGAGTCAACGCAACCAAAAGAGAGCAGTCGGCAAAATGATAATACTAGTGAGAGCAGTCATCGAAGCGGTTACAACAAGCGTGGAGGGAATCAACAGGCCAGAAATGGTAACCACTTCGGTGGTAATCAGGGCAAAAACAATAAGAATGCTCATTTCAAGAAGAGGAGATTCAACAATGATGGAAAGACGTCAGCACCAGCACCCGTTGTTAAGGAAGGAGAACGACCACCTATCATATATTTCAAATGCGGAGGGGAGGGGCACATCAGTCCAAATTGCGCGATGCCGTCTAAAGTATGTTATAATTATGGAAAAGAAGATCATTTAGATCGATTTTATCGTTTACCAAAAACAAGTTCAGCCAAGATGGAGACACCAAAGGCCGTCCCAGAAAAGTCAAAATTGGTAGTGCAAGGGAGAGCGTTTGTTGTGACCTCCAAGAAAGCAAGGAACCCGAATGAGGTCATCACGGGTAAGCTTATCATAAACTTTAACGAAGTCTATACTTTATTTGATACCGGTTCTACCCATTCTTTTATTTCTCCTACTTGCGCTCATCGATTAAATTTGACTCCGGAGAAATTAGACTTTGACCTATCTGTTGAAACTCCATTGGGAGAAACCTTCATTACATCCACGGTTTATAAGTCTTGTTTGGTTCAAGTTGGTACCCACACATTACCTGTCGATCTTATTTCATTAAAAATACTTGCATTTGACGTGATTCTAGGGATTGATTGGTTAACTACTCATCATGCAAAAATTGATTATTTTCGTAAGGTTGTTAGCTTTCATATTCCTAATCGACCTATTATGCGAATTCAAGCAACCAAACCATTAAAATCAATCGATGTCATCTCAAGCCATAAAACTATTCGTTTATTGAAAAACGGATGTCAAGCTTTCTTAGCTCATGTCACGGATCTAAACAAAAATACGTCAATTTTGAATAATATTTCTATTGTTAATAAATTCCCTGACGTATTCCCTGAAGAACTTCCTGGCCTACCCCCAGAGCGTGAAATTGAATTTTGTATAGACCTTGAACCCGGTACAAAACCCATTTCCAAAGCCCCATATCGAATGGCTCCTATTGAACTTCAGGAGTTAAAGATCCAACTGCAAGAATTGTTAGACATTGGCTTTATTTGTCCTAGTACTTCTCCTTGGGGTGCTCCTGTGCTATTCGTGAAGAAGAAAGATGGAAGTATGTGACTTTGTATTGATTATCGGGAGTTGAATCATGTCACCATCAAAAACAGGTACCTATTGCCACGGTTTGATGACCTGTTTGACCAGTTGCAAGGAGCACAATTCTTTTCAAAGATCGATCTTCGTTCTGGATATCATCAGCTGAAGGTTAGAACAGAGGATATTCCAAAGACGGCTTTCAAAACTCGGTACGGGCATTATGAATTCCTAGTCATGTCCTTTGGATTGACTAATGCTCCTGCTGCCTTCATGGATATGATGAACCAGGTATTCAAGGAATATTTGGATCACTTTGTGGTAGTCTTTATTGATGACATCCTTATTTATTCCAAAAGCCGTGAAGATCATGAGCAACACTTGAGGCTGGTACTCTAAAAGCTTCGTGAATACAAGCTTTATGCCAAGTTGAAGAAATGCAAGTTCTGGTTGGAGGAGGTAGCATTCCTTGGGCACGTAGTATCAAGTCGTGGAATATCGGTTGACCCGGCAAAGATTGAAGCTATTCAAAGCTGGGAGCAACCTAAATCAGTGACCGAAGTACGTAGCTTTCTTGGTTTAGCTGGTTATTATCGGAGTTTCGTGGAAGGATTTTCTCGAATCGCTACTCCATTAACTCAGCTGACTCAGAAAGATACAAAGTTCGGTTGGAGCGAAGAATATGAGAAGAGTTTTCAAGAACTCAAGAGGAGACTCATTTCAGCACCTGTTCTAACAATACCATCTGGCTTGAAGGGATTTGTCATCTACAGTGATGCTTCGAGCAAAGGGTTGGGATGCGCTCTCATGCAACATGGAAAAGTCATAGCCTATGCATCAAGACAACTCAAGAAATATGAGAGAAATTATCCTACTCATGATCTAGAGTTGGCAGCTGTTGTCTTTGCACTTAAAATTTGGAGGCATTACTTGTATGGGGAGAAGGTGGAGATCTTTACGGATCATAAAAGCCTCAAATATTTCTTCACTCAAAAGGAACTCAACATGCGACAACGCTGTTGGCTTGAACTGTTGAAAGATTATGATCATACCATTCAATACCATCCTGAAAAAGCGAATGTGGTAGCTGACGCATTGAATAGAAGATCATATGCAAGTACGAGTGCGATATTGTCAACACAAAGACCCATTTTGTGTGACTTGCAAAGGATGGAGATAGAGTTAAAGCCTCCAGGGACCCATGTGATGATGACGAATATACGAGTAGAACCAACTTTAATCGATAAAGTTAAAGCTGCTCAAGCTACAGACCTGGAGCTGATGCGTATGAGGAAGAAAGTGCAAGAAGGTGCTATGCCAGAAGCAAGAATCAATGAAGATGGAATACTTCGAGTCAACTCCAGACTTTGTGTTCCTAACAACCCTGATTTAAAGTATGAAATCATGATGGAGGCGCACAACACACCGTTTGCAATCTATCCTGGAAGTACCAAAATGTATCATGATCTTCGTCATACATTTTGGTGGAGCAATATGAAGAGAGAGATAGCGCTGTTTATTTCAAGGTGTCTAACTTGTCAACGAGTCAAAGCGGAGCATCAAGTACCAAAAGGTCCATTGCAACCACTTGAAATTCTAGAATGGAAGTGGGAGCACATTACCATGGATTTCGTTACCGGTCTTCCTAAGGTTTCTCAAGGTATAAATGCGATTTGGGTCATTGTTGATAGATTGACCAAGTCTGCTCATTTCTTACCGATACGAGAAACTTATACACTTGAACGTCTTGCTCGTATGTACATAAACGAGATTGTAAGACTGCATGGTATGCCAGTATCCATAGTTTCTGATTGAGACCCAAGATTCACTTCACAATTTTAGGTTAGTTTACAAAAAGCTATGGGCACGGATTTATGATATAGTTCAGCATATCATCCTCAGACGGACGGACAATCAGAGAGGACTATTCAAACTCTAGAAGATTTATTAAGACTCTGTGTCATTGACTTCAAGGGAAGTTGGGACAAGTTCTTACCATTGGTGGAGTTTTCCTACAACAACAGTTATCAAACAAGTATTGGCATGGCTCCATTCGAAGCATTGTATGGACGAAAATATCGTTCTCCTGTATGCTGGGATGAGGTGGGTGAAGCAACGTTGTTGGGACCGGAGTTGGTACGTATGACTACAGAAAAGATTCAAACGATCCGACAACGTATAAAAACCTCACAAGATCGACAAAAGAGTTATGCTGATCTTCATCGAAAGGACGTGGAATTTGATATAGGAGATCATGTGTTCTTATGTGTTGCTCCATGGAAAGGAGTTATGAGATTTGGAAAGAGAGGAAAGCTCAATCCTCGATTAATCGGTCCATTTTTAATCCTTGATCGAGTATGAACTGTGGCTTATAGACTCGCTTTACCGCCAAGTATGTCTCGTGTTCATAACATTTTTCACATATCCATGTTACGTAAATATGTGGAAGACCCGAACCACATTATTGAGTTAGAACCGGGCGAAATAGCAGAATATTTGACGTATGAAGAAGTTCCTGTTCAAATCTTGGATAAGAAGGAACATATTCTACGCTCCAAGGTTATACATCAAGTCAAAGTTTTGTGGAGAAACCACGATGTTGAGGAAATGACTTGAGAGTTAGAATCTGAAATGAAATCAAGGTATCCTTACCTCTTCGACATACCAGGTACGCACCCTAATTTCGAGGGCGAAATTTCATAAGAAGGGGAGGTTGTAAAACCCCAACTTTTGCAAAGTACGCACGTTGTTATATAATATTCGATTGGTCGGGGAATATTCATTTTAACAGGGAATATTCGTATAACGGCACAATCATTGGTGGACCCCACAACGAAATTATTATCGAATTGAGAAAATGACAAAAATATTTTATTAAAAATAACGGCGGAAGTTTTACCATTAATACTGTTGAACTACTCGGTAGTAAAAGTACAGTAATACGTGTGGTTGAATAGTAGCACGCGGTATTGATTATTAATGCTTATGTGAGAAGTCACTCAGTTTGATTCAATTATTGTCAGTTAATAATATGAATTATTTAGCGATAATGAAGTTTTGTTTTATTCGTATTATTAACGTAATAAAACATAAACATCTTTTTTATATAAAACAAAATACTTTATTAAAGTTATTCTATAAATAGAATATATTATATTTTATTTAAAAGATTTTTCTTTAAATATGGACCGTCAGATTAAAGTAATCAATCTGGACCGTTCATGGATTAGTTACTATGCATTTTATTTTTCTATAAATAGCAGCTCATTCCTTCATTATTTCTTACGAATTCACTGAACTCTAGAGAGAGAAACTATAGAGAAAAACTATAGAGAGAGAGAAGAAAAGTATTCTGCTACTTAACTACTTCCTTATTTCAGTTCTTCTTTAAAACGATAAGGGGTGTTATTTTTTCTTATTCATGAAGAGAATTGTTGTTGTTCCATTTCTTATTATTCTGTTGGAATAACCTGTATACGCGGTCTACCCTATACTTGGTGACATTCTTCTGTTATTCTGTTGGAACATCCTGTCCGTGTGTTTTACACCGGACCTGATTCCATTTTTATTATTATTCTACTGGAATATTCTGTCTGTGTGTTTTACACCGGACCTGGTTCCGTCTTTATTATTATTCTGTTGGAACATCCTGTCTGTGTGGTTTACACTGGATCTAGTTCCGTCTTTATTATTATTCTGTTGGAATATCCTGTCTGTGCATTTTACGCCGGACCTGGTTCCATTATTTATTATTCTGTTGGAATAACCTGCTGTGCGGTCTATCGCATGCATGGTGATTTCTTTTGTTATTCCATTCTTTATTATACTCAGTTGGTTAAGTTTTGACTTCTATACTCCATGAAATTTGTGGACTATCCTTGATAATTGCGTTTTATCCAGTATCTTTTCATGAAAATATTCTTCTAAGCATTCTTGAATTTTACTCCACAAAGCAGTATCATGTTGACAATTTGGACGTTGTTAATTCTTGGATAAATTAATTCTTGAACTTGTTTTATTGAATTCTTATATCATTGTCAACATCCTCGTGTTTATAAAATGTTGAAAGTCATATGTGGCCTGTAGTGCATAGATGGACTTGGTATGATTATGACCAGGGATTATTCGGTATAATCATGATCGTAATGTTACAAATGATGTGGTGAAAGTCCTCATTGGCCCGTAGTGCATTGATGGACAGTTGTTGGCATGATCATGACCATTAATGAATACACGAATATCCTTGGTCGTAGTGCAAGGGTGATTCGATGATGTGGATTTTTTTATTAAGCTGAGTCTCAGCGATAACAGTGTTGAAAAACCTTTTAAATCATAGAAGATAGTCGATTTTATTTTCTACTTGACTCTTTTAATGGATTTCTTGTTCCGCTGCAGTTAAACTTGATGTTCGTTATATTTTATCAGTTTAACACTGTTGAAGGCTAATGATAATTTATTCTGCATTATCTTAGTCATAATATTTCTTACTGGGCTAGTTGAGCTCACCCTTTATTTCATTGTTCTCTTCAGAAAATGAGAATATAGCTGGGATGAGTCGGGAAACGGAGTGATGGACCAGATAATATTATTAGTAGTCCTCACTATTCTATTAAATAGTGTGACAATAATTGTAATGAGGACTCCTTTTGAGGATGTATAGTCTCTAGTAGACAATAATTGTATTCAAACTCACAGTTATGTTTTGTCGTATTTTACACGACAGTTGTATTAGTAAGTTGTATTTGTATTCTGTACCATGTACCTGACGACCCAAGATGGGTGATGTATACCTAATTTTGGGGGCGTCACAATTTTCACGTGAATAAGTTGGACGTCAGCTTGCCTGAGCTACTTAACATGTTGAAAACTGCTGAAGGTCACTTCCCATACAAGAAGAACCATGTCTTACTGGTGGATGATTCTTCCAAAAAAAGGAAGAGGCCCAAGGTATCTTCTGAAAAGAAGAAATCCATTAAGGCTAAGGGAAAGGCAAAAGTGAAGGATCAAAAGAAACCTGATCCAGCTAGCAAAGGAATTTGCTTCCATTGCAACAAGCCGGGTCACTGAAAGAAGAACTGCAAGGATTATCTTGCGGAACAAAAGCAGAAGAAGCTTGGAGAAGCTTCGAATCCTAATCAAGGTTTGTTTATGATTGAAATTAATTTTTCTGAAAGTCAATCTTCTACTTGGGTATTGGATACCGGCTGTGGTTCTCATATATGTAATAATATACAGGGACTGGTCAGAAGTAGAAAGCTGAGCAAGGATGAGGTCGTCCTACGAGTGGGAAATGGAGCAAAGGTTGTTGTATTAGCTGTAGGGACTTATTGTTTAGCACTGCCTACGGGAAAATCCATTAGTTTAAATAATTGTTATTTTGTTCCATCACTTATTAGAAACATTATTTCAATATCTGTATTGGATATGGATGGTTTTGACGTTATAATAAAGAACAATAGTTGTTCTATTTATAATAATAATGTTTTATATGGTGTTGGTAATTTACGAAATGGACTTTACATTCTTGACTTGCATGAAAATATACTTCAAATTGAACAAACTAAGAAAAGGAAAAGAGATGATGTTAATTATACATATATGTGGCACTGTAGACTTGGTCATATTAATGAAACAAGATTATCCAAGTTGTATAAATATGGGCTCCTAGAGCTATCGGATTATGAATCATATCCAACTTGTGAATCTTGTCTCATGGAAAAAATGACTAAATCTCCTTTTAGTGGAAAAGGAGAAAGAGTTACAAAGTTGTTAACGTTGGTACACACGGATGTATGTGGACCTATGACAACGAATGCACGGGGAGGGTATTCTTATTTTATTACATTCACTGATGATCACTCAAGATTTGGATATGTGTATTTAATGAAATACAAATCTAAATCATTTGAAAAGTTCAAAGAATTCAGAAGTGAATTAGAGAAATAAACGGGTAAAAGTATTAAGATTCTTCGATCAGATCGAGGTGGTGAATACTTAAGCAGTGAGTTTCTCAATTGTCTCAAAGAAAATGGTATAATCTCACAATGGACTCCACCAGGGATGCCACAGCTGAATGGTGTGTTTGAAAGGAGAAATCGAACACTGTTGGACATCGTTCGTTCCATGATGGGTTTTACCGATCTTCCGGTGTCATTCTGGGGATATGCCCTAGAAGCGGCTACATATCTACTAAATAAGGTTCCCTCGAAATCCGTCCCTAAGACTCCATATGAGATGTGGACAAGGAGGAAGCCTAGTCTTAAGCATGTTAAGATTTGGGAATGTCCAGCTTATGTGAAAAGGTTTCAAAATGATAAGCTTGGAACTAGATCTGATAAGTGTACTTTTGTGGGATATCCTAAAGAAAGTTTAGTATATTATTTCTACAATCCTACTGAACAAAAGGTGTTTGTTGCCAAACATGCTGCCTTCTTGGAAAAGGAGTTTATCCTTGAAGGGGTCAGTGGGAGGAAAATAGATCTTGAAGAAATTCAAGAACCACAAACCACTACAGATCAAATGGATGAACCTGTCCAAGTAGACATTCCTTCTGTACAACACCCTATTCGTAAATCTGGAAGAGTACCAAAGATACCTGATAGGTATGGACTTGTCATAGAGGATGACGATGAGGTACGCATCATAGATGATGATGATCCATTGAATTACGAACAGGCTATGAGTAGTAAAGACTCAGAGAAGTGGCAAGATGCCATGAAATCCGAGATGGACTCCATGTATGAAAACCAAGTATGGACTTTGGTTTCACCACCTGAATACATTAAGCCTATTGGGTGTAAATGGGTTTTTAAAAGAAAGACTGGAGCAGACGGCAAGGTAGAGACCTATAAGGCCCGACTGGTCGCAAAAGGTTTCAAACAAAGACAAAGAGTTGACTATGACGAAACCTTCTCACTAGTAGCAATGCTCAAGTCCATTCGGATTTTGCTTGCAATTGCAGCTTACCATGACTATGAAATCTGGCAAATGGACGTGAAAACGGCCTTCCTCAATGGAAAACTTGAGGAGGATGTGTATATGACACAGCCAGAGGGATTTGTTTCAAAGGTTGGAACAAATCAAGTCTGTAAGCTACAACGATCCATTTATGGATTGAAGCAAGCTTCTCGTAGGTGGAACATCCGTTTTGATGAGACAATCAAAGAGTTTGATTTTATCAAAAATGAGGATGAACCATGTGTGTACAAGAAGGTTAGTGGGAGCGCTGTTTCATTCCTCGTATTATATGTTGATGATATATTACTGATAGGGAATGATATTCCTATGCTACAATCAATTAAAATCTGATTATCTAAACACTTCTCCATGAAGGACTTGGGAGAAGCATCCTATATTTTGGGGATAAAGATATATAGAGATAGATCTAAAAGGATTCTTAGCTTGTCCCAAGGAACGTACATTGACTCGATGCTAAAGAGGTTTAGCATGGAAGATTCCAAAAGAGGTCTCATGCCGATGAGCCATGGAATACATCTCTCTAAGAAACAGGCCCCAAAGACACCTGAGGAGAGAGACCGTATGAGTAAGATTCCTTATGCTTCAGCAATAGGATCTATCATGTACGGTATGATATGTACTAGACCAGATGTCGCTCATGCACTTAGTGTAACAAGCAGATATCAGTTGAATCTAGGAGAAGAACACTGGAAGGCAGTGAAAAATATCCTAAAGTACTTAAGAAGAACTAAGGGTGTATTTCTTGTCTACGGTGGGTCTGAATTGAAACTAGAGGGCTTCACAGACTCTAGTTTTCAAACAGACCAAGATGTCAGTAAATCAGTTTCGGGATATGTGTTTACCTTAAACGGTGGCGCAGTAAGTTGGAAGAGTTCCAAACAACAAACAGTTGCTGATTCAGTGACAGAGGCAGAGTACATAGCTGCAAGTGAAGCTGCAAAGGAAGCAAGCTATTTGGATTAAGAAGTTCATTACCGAACTTGGTGTGGTTCCTAGCATTACAGGACCAGTGCCTTTATTATGTGACAACACCAGAGCTGTTGCGCAGGCTAAGGAACCCAGGTCTCATCAGAAATCCAAACACGTGTTGCGGCAATTTCATTTGATCAGAGAGATCACTGAAAGAGGAGACGTCACCCTAGAGCGTGTAGACTCTCAGGACAATATTGCAGATCCATTTACTAAAGCGTTAACACAACAGCAGTTTGATCGTCACTTAGAGAAGATGGGTATGAGATACCACGACGATTGGCTTTAGTGCAAGTGGGAGATTGAAAGTAGTATGCATACAAGCCAATCATGTATGATGATAAAGCATATACTTTGTAATCAATCTTATTTATTTATTAATAAAAGAATTATTTATTAAAGGCATTTATTATCTACATGGTGCTGTTTTAAAAATATGTGATAAACTCATAGTTTTAAGCAATGCTTTTAGAATCATGATGAGATCATGCTAATGAGATCTAAGTTCTTAGATAGCTTAAAACTAAAATGTTCCCAATCAATGGATTACTAAAAAGGAGATTAGTGAATCCGGATAGGTTGGTACGTACGTTGCTTGTGCATTGGATGAGGATGATTGATCTCATGATCATTTGTGTGGAGACACTAAAGTAAGTATATAGGTGCTTATTAGAGAATAAGTTCACTGAACGTGACTCGCTAAGAAATACCTAATGGAGTTTTACTTGCCTGTCAATAGGAATTCCTGTAGTTATAGTAGTACAAATGATCCTTAGACTTGAGATCATCATAGTATCTTATATATAATGAATTACACTTTGACTTATTCCTTGAGACTCTTAGAGTATATCAAAGGGTATGCTTGGGTGTAATAAATTATATATGAAGATAATGAATGATCAATAAAGAATCTACCACTTCTAGCAAAAGAAGAGAAATGTCCTATGTGATTCGATAAATGACAACCCAAGAATCCTTGACCAAGGTGGAATGAAATTAGAAAGTAGTTTCTAATTTGCATTCATTAGGAGTTGTGCATTTATGAATTGAAATACATATAATTAAATAAAATAAGACTTGATAGTAATTCCATGTCTTATATTTAATTGGGACATTGCATCGTGGAAGGATTGAATTGTACGGTAACTATTAACTCAAAGGTTCTTTTATGATTAATATTGAAATCTATATTATCTGGAAAGTCGTTGATCGCTAGGGAGGCTTATCCCTATTGTAGAATAAATATTATTTATTTAAATAAATTAATCACTTAATTTATTTATTTAAATAAGATTAGAATTGTTCTAATTGATTTATTTACAACCGGTTTAATATGGAGAACCTAAAGGGTCACACCATAAAAGGAAGAATAATTATTTAAAAAGTTAATGGCATAATCGTAATAATATGTTAAGTATATTTAATTTAATCTATGGTGATAGAATAAATTAAATAGCTTAATATTTATTATTTAATATTTTAAAAATATTAAATATAAATTAATAAGAGGAGTCTTATTAATATTATTACAATAATTATTATTTTAATTTCTAAAAGAATTTAGGAATTAATTTAATATAAGTACTCTCATTTATTCCTAATAGGATTAGGAGGAAAAATTAGTTAAAGGAGTTTAATTAATTATCCCTAATAAGATTAGGAAGCTCACTTAATTAAAAGAGTTTAATTAAATAAATAATACCTTATTTTAATTAAATAGGGTTACGTGATATCTTTATAAGAGGAGTCTTATATCAGATATCAAATATACGTAATTCCAAAAGTTGGAGAGTACGCCCCTTTTTCTACAGAGATAGGAAAAACTAGGGTTTGAGCCAATACACCCTTCTTCTTGAAAATTCTTCTTCCTTGGTGGATCACCTCTAGAGGCCATACACTTGGGTGGCTTACATTGATCAAAGGAAGGAATTTACCCGGAGATTCAAGAAGATCGCGGAGAAGTAGGAGTTGAACTCGTACCTGTTGAAGCTCGTATCTACAAGGGTATGATTCCATAACTTCTTGTTCTTCGTTTTAATTAATAATATGCATAAAGGACGATCCGGGTAATTGGTTTATGAAAAATTTTAAAATCTGATTTTATTACGCTTCCGTTATTTTTGCAATTTGATTGCTAATTTGATTTTCACAAAACCTAACAAATACATGGTACCATACGTCGCTATACAACACAAATTTCTCTGTACTATTTGGTAGAGACAACATAGGTGCTAACTAAATTCTTCTTCAATTCTTGAAAATTCACTCTATAATTTCTTGCCCATATAAATTCCACCGATTTCCTCCATAACTTAGCTAACTAAGTAACTAACTTGATCTTCACATAACCCACAAATTATTTTCTTAATAACTTCTTGTTTTACAAAATCGATAAATAACTCTACCGTACAGACATCTTATAGCTAAAAGAACAAAATACTACCTTTGACTTCCTTAGAGTGTTAAGATTATGCACTTTCTTTGACAATAACTTATCACCACATGATTTAACACGTGGCCTTTAATACAACACGACAATTCTACACATCAACTTAAAAGAAATCACTATTCACACTTTCTAATTTTTAAGGAATAATCTAACTCTTCCCGAAACGAATCTAGTTTCTAAATTAATTCATCAGGCATAAATTAACAAGTGGCGGTTAAGTTAAATAACACGCAGCCATATAGATAATTGATCGGGACCATACCTTGCATTGCATTCTGGATCTTCATGTTGGATGATTGTTCAGTTGGTCGACACGGCGGAGTTGACTCTACAATAACCAGTTTTCCACTGCCCCATTTGCTTTCACTTACTTTTCCTACCGCTTTCTTTGGGCAACCTCGAGCCAAGTGCTCCTTCGATCCACACGTGAAGCAGGCTCTCTTCCTCAGTCTTGAACATTTTGGTGTAATGTGATCCTTCGATCCACAATTAAAGCACACCCTTTTTCCCCTCAAACAAACACCTACATGTTTCTTTCCGCAGTTGCTACACGCCTCTACCTTCTTCTTTGCCTTCCCTTGCTGATTTTCAGCGTTAATATTATTGTCCCACTTTCTTTTACAAGCGTTACCGGTATGACTATCATCCACCTTATCATCTTCACTCTTCTTTCCCCTCTGCTCTTGATTGTATGCCAGCGTATTACCTTCCCTGTCTACATTAATCGTTCTTTCTAACCCTATTGTAAATGAATTTGGTTGGAACATCGAGATTTGATTATACAACCAGAAATTCAGTTGATTTGCCAGTGCTCCCATTAGAAAATTCACCAATTGTGGCAATGGATTTGCATTAGCTTCCCTATCGTATGCATTTTCCTTGGGGCTCTGTTGACGCTGATGTCTTCTTCTAGGCCGTATTTTACTGTTTAAAACTTGACCTATTAGATAACACATAATATTTCTTAATAAACAATGATAATACTTTATTCATTTATTACATCACCACATCACAAAATAACCACACTGCTATTTATATTATTTATCCCGAAATAATAAAATTCTAGGATTACTTCATCACATCCCACTATTTAATTCAAAAGTTAGGATCCACATCTATTAATTTTCATTCTAATTTATATATCATCTTATTATTTTTCTTGCAATCTAGAAGAACAGTCTACGTTGTACAGCTTCATTTTGCTCTTGCTCCACGATACGAATCATCAGGAGAGTGGAAGATTAAATACTAAGTTTCATCATTCGTTTGGCACTCTTCAACTTGTCTTCAACACGATTTTTTTTTACGTTTAGAAGCCTTCATCCATGCGTCCTCAGCTTTCGCCCGCTTTGTTGACTCATTTCCCTAACCATTCATGTGCAATCTCGTTAATAACTAATAACTATCCTCTTTAATACTTTAACTGAGATAATCTCTACTCTACATCTGCAAGTCGTACGGTAAAGTCTTCAGTCGCGACATCTTTTTACGCTAGCTCTATGGCTTTCCTAACTCTTCTTACTCATACTTCATATTTACCTTCTAAAATTCATCTTCCGGATCAAACTCAAGCTCATACCCAAGTTTTACAACAAAAATCCACGGGTATGGCTTTCCCAATACCAACCATACTCAAACTATATAACTTATCAGGGCTCCTAATCCCTATCTTCCTTCATCAATCTCTCTGACAGCAAAGTTTTAATAAGTACACAACTTGATATGTATAATACTTGCTACTCCTAAGTACTCACGAGCACATAAGTCATTAACACATAAGCACATAAAGTCTTTTATCATTTTATCTTCAATGAATTTCCTTAATTCATTCCTTAGAACTCGATAAGAGTTTATCACCTCTATGTTTTTCGATCTCCTAGAAGGTTATAGCCTAAGGTTTCCCCCACCTAAGGTTCATAACCTAAGGCTTTGATACCAACTTGTGACACCCCCAAATCTGGCCACTTCTATCCCACAAATTTTGTGTTCACTATCCAATTAAATCATAACTAACTACCCATATCCAAAGGATAAAATTAAACTCAAAAGTTAAAATAATAAATCTCCCATTAAAGGGTTACATAATCTCAAATAAATCCCAGGTCATCTAACCTTTATTACAATCACCAGCGGAAAATTAAAACATGATTATAATTAAATCCATTATATAAGCTTCATAAATAAAAATATAAATTAAACGTTGTCGTCTAATCAAGCACTTTGTCCTTGCCCTTGCTTGTAGAAAGTTTTTCAAACTTCGTAACTTCATCTGCATTATTTTGTGCAAGAGTGAGCAAAGAATTGCTCACAAGAAGGATAATATACAATAACGTTTTATGAATGATAATTAACTGAGCTTTCAATGGTAAAGTATTCTTACCGGAACAAGAAACTTTAATTCAACAGCAATGAGTTCAAAGGAATAATGAACGTTTAAGTTAACAATATATAACAACATCAAAGAATATACTGAGGGTCACAAGACCACGAACTCTATTCTAGGTTTACAAGTATTTCTACTTTAACCTTTAACAGTCTAAAAGACTATAATCATCATCTATGTCCTAGGTTCACAGGTGTTTCTACTGTAACCTTTAACAGTGTAAACGACTATATGGACCATCATCTCGTACTCCAGGTGATCAGCCCTTTGTACTATGTATTGCGCAAACATTTTAATGCTATTGCGTATTTCTAAAATAATCCCCTAATAATAGGGTTGTTCATCTCAGCTTAGATCATCAGGTTCCGAACCAAATAAAGTTTGATTGGGAATTAGCTTTCAAGGAATTCTAGATCTTTATAATGCTCATCAACCAAGTACTGGTTGAATCAGATAGAAACAAATAACTATTCAGAGTTTGATTATAATATCTTTACGACCAAGGTATATTGATGAATCAATAAGAGCTAGAGTATTAATAATTTCTAAATTGAACAAATGTAATCATCGACAACATGCTTTTAAAATTTATGTGAGTACATATGCAAACCAAAGGAAGTTTGGTTTGGGTAGACTTCAAGGGTAATTTAGAGTTTAGAACATTCATCAACTAAGGATTAGTTGAATTGGTAAAGAATCGCTAAGCAACTTAGAGTTCGATACAATAACGTAAGATAGTACAGTGATATTGAAGAACGAAGATCAAACAACAGTTATTAGTAGCTGAATAAACACACTTCTTACAATAATAATATAGACTTTGAATAAAGAAACAAAGATTAACTAGCTTGCTCAACAATAAATGAGGGTTAAAGAACTTGCATGACAATAAATCGTTAAACAATAGATTAAAAACAGAGAATTTGCATAAGTATAACATAACAGTGAAAAGTAACCTTGCTGAATAATAAAGTAGCAAAGGTTAGGGAACTTGCCTCGTGCGTAGGTTAAACAATCACTACTCACATTCACCACAAGAACTACACATACCATATGTATTGACAATACACATTAGTTACACTAATACTAGTTCATATAACTTCCTAACAATATCACATCTTTTCATGAACATCACTATTTAGCTTTATTACAACTGCTTAAGTGATCAAGTCATTGCACCACATACACATTAACAACTTGATACAACATCATATTACATGTCCAACATGTTATCATTAAGTTATACTAATACACAAAGGGTTGCACTTGCATTCGCGCATCCCGACGCCCTCCGATTGGCTTTAAATACACAATAGTCCTAAAGATGGCCATTGTGACTACTGTTAAAGATCTCAAATTAATAAACTTAAAGCATGAATGTTGTAGGTCTATTCATCCTCATTTCGGATCATCTTGAATCAACTCAATCGGAGTTCGTATGAGAAAGTTATGGCCGTTTTACTACAGGAGGTCAAAACTGCCAACTCAGACAATTTTTCCGGTGTCGGGGCGCGGATCAGTGGCGCCGGGGCGCGAGTACTAGCGCCGGGGTACGAGTTCCAGCGCTGGGGCACGAGCTACTGGATCATTTTTGGCGCTGGGATGCGAACTTTGGCGCTGGGGCGCGAAATTTGGCGTTGGGACGCCGAAACTCAGAGAACCCAACGACGAAGAGCAGAACAACTAAATTTTGTACTAAATGATACTGCTAACATCTAAATTTACATGAACAACTAACATAATTTACCCATAATCATAACCAATTATTTAGATACTACTTAACAACGACTAAACCAAGATTTTAGAAAACTTAAATTTTGAAAACACGGTTTAAAAAAAAACTAAAACTCCATAGTTGATAACACAGTAAACACTGTGAATTCATTAATAGATCAAAATACTCTATTCAACCTACGTTCCGTTTGTTTCTCAATGAAATACCATCAACAAACATCAATTTACAGTTTCACAACCAAATTGGACATTAAAATTGGTACTTACATGATTACATATGGAAACATACCAAGAATACATATACTGACAAATTTTCTTCCTACTGTAAACGAAATTTGCATGCGATAATTGTTTAAACACCATATCTAATCACTATAAACATGTACAACTCCCACAACTTAGTTACATAACAACAATTCGGAAGAAAAACTAGAACTCACAGAGCATAGAAGAAATAGAATTCACAGAGTATAACAAAGCTTCACCGAAATACTCGTAAATAATATCAAAGTGGTCGAACATACATTCAATTAGCTTATACAATCTTTGTTAGTTTAAGACCAATCTCCCTCAATCTCTCAAACTCTTTTCTCAATTCTCTCTGCTATTCTCTGAACTCTCTCAAAACCCATCAACTATTATGCGAAAAAAAACAAAACTGATATGGCCTTAATAGCCATCATCAGTTACCCAAAATAACTTATACATTATATTTATTATTTATTTCATTTTATTTATTTTATAAATTAAAAATATCAAAATCCATAAGGCTTGTTTGGCAAATCCCTTTAAAATAAAATAGTTTATATCCTTAAGCATTGTTTGGGTAAAACTAGATTAAAACTACTTTAATTTATTTTAATAACTCTTATAACATAGTTATTTGTCACGCTTTATTTAATAATAATTTATTAAATCAATTACTTAATCACATAACTCAATCCACATAACACATTAATTATTTAACAAATAAATAATTAACTAATCACATTAATTATTTAACAAATAAATAATTAACTAAATCAACTCAATCAAATTGAACAATTATATAATAAACACATCTAATAAATATTTATATAAATCAATAAATATTTATAACTTACATTTTAAAAAAAAATCTGGAATGTTACATCATTCCTCTCTTAAAAGGATTCTGTCCTCAGAATCACAACTCAAACAAATCATTCGTTACAAGTACGTATATTGATGAGCACAGTGTCACCATGCAGATGGATATAGATCTGTTAGCTCACGTAGAGACCCTTGTACAGGAGACCACAGCTCTACCTCCCTCTTCTAAGAGGGATGACATGTTAGGTTTGATAGCTCGCATATACACTGACTTGTAGATGGGCTTGCATTTTCCTGCAAAAACTAGCTTTGCCATTTTGTCATGTACAATTCATATTGTATATATCAAACAACATTATATATGATAGGAAAATATATTTTGATTCACTTCCCTTTCAGTTGTGCATTGCTACTTGCTTGAAATTTGCCTATTTCTTTAGGGCTTGTGTTCTCAATGTATTCTGAATTCCTTCTTGATGGATGGACATTAAGATGTCTCATGATCTTCAGAATGGATTATTGATCTGTGTGTATTCCCTACCATCTTTGGTGTCTTGGGACTAATTTCTATATGTAGATGTGGATAGGAGTGTGGCTTTCCTCTCTGAGGTTGACCGCGCTATAGATGGTCGCCAGTACTCCTTTATATGGGGGAGCCCAGTTAGTTCCATCTCTTATGGATTGGTGTCTCTCTTTGAGGAATCAACCGCAGCTTAGATGGTCACCAATTCTCCCTTTTACATGGGGAGGTCAGGTAGTTCCATCCCTTTTGTCTGAAGCCGATGAAATGTGGTGGATTGAATGATGATCCCCATACCGTTGACAAGTTTTTATGTTTTGGTAAGGGGTAAGACCGAACCATGATTGGCTGCCTACGTACTCCTATTGAAGAGGAGATCAAGTCTGCGTAGTTCAAACTTGGTGTAAGAGGTTCAACGTTGTTTGTGGAAAAAGGTTGTAGAAATGTTTTTATTTTTATAGTGAGAAGGGTGTAGAAATATTTTTGTTGTTTTTGTTTTATTGCGACCGGACCATATAAAAATGGCTGCCTACGTACTCCCGTGTATCAAGGAGATCAGGTCGGCATAGTTCGCCCCATTTATAGGGCAGTTTGCAGCCAATCAAAATTTTGATCCCATGTTCGGGACAAACTGAGAGGGGTAAAGTTTGATCCTATGTACAGGACAAACTGCAGGTGTGAAAAGTTTTAATTCCTGATGGGACAAAACTGCAGGTGTGAAAAGTTTGAAGGCAAAGTTGCGTGAAGGATCTACTAATCCGAAACCAGGCTGCTGGTTGGAAAAGTGTGTTTGTCCCTGATGGAGTAAATGAGCGTGACGAAAGGTTGTATGTAGTGAAGGGTTAGAAAACCTAATATGACTGGGGATCTGGTGATCCAAACCAGGATGTTTGCTTGATGGTAACCTCAGACATAGTATCGTTTCATGGTGTCCGAGTTGATGAGCTGTGGAAATTCATCGCCGTCTATTTCCTGCAATTAAAGAGCACCTCCTGTCAATACGTCTTTGACAATAAATGGGCCTTCCTAGTTCGAGGTGAATTTTCCTTTAGACTGATCTTCGTTTTCAATGATCTTCTTTAAAACCAAGTCGTGTTGTTTGAACTGCCATTGTCAGACTTTTCTGTTATAGGATCTGGCGATCCTTTGTTGGTATAACTAACCTTGAAAAATAGCATCAATTCGCCTTTCGTCTATTAGAGACAATTGGTGATACCTGTCTTGCAACCATTGGTCTTCATCCAGCTGAGCGTCTATCAATACTCTGAGGGATTTCATTTCCACCTCTATAGGGAGCACTACTTCCATCCCATAGGTTAATGAGTAGGGGGTTGCCCCAGTGGAAGCGCGCATTGATGTTCTATATGCTAACAGAGTCCGAGGCAATAAATCATGCCATCCTTTGTGATTGGCAAGCATCTTTTGCATGATCTTTTTGATGTTTTTGTTAGACACTTCAACAGCACCATTCATCTTTGGAAGGTAGATGACAGAGTAGAGATGTTTGATGTGGAATTTATTGCATAAATCCTTCATCATTTTGTTGTTGAGGTTCTTAGCATTGTCTGATACAATTACATTTGGTTGTCCATATCGACAAATAACATTATTTTTTATGAAAGCAATGATGACTTCTTTGATAACCCTTGGGAAGGAGGCTGCTTCTACCCATTTGGTGAAGTAGTTTATCATGGTGAAGATAAACTGATGCCCATTACTGGCTTTGGGCTAGATAACGTCCATTCCACACATTGAGAAGGGCCATGGTGAACTCATATTGTGGAGCTCCCTTGGAGGGACGTGGATAGCATTCCCATGAATTTGGCATTGGTAACATCTGTGACGCCCCCAAAATAGGTATACATCACCTATTCTGAGTCGCCAAGTATATGGTACAGAATACAAATACAATCTTTAATATACCACAAGAGAGCTGTGAGTTTCAATACAAATATTGTCTTCTAGACAATATCCACTCTCAAAATAAGTCCTCATTATATTTATTGTCACACAATTTAACAGATTAGTGAGGACTACTAATACTATCATCTGATCCATCACTCCGTTCCCCAACTCGTCCCAGCTATATTCTCATTTCTTGAAGAGAACGGTGAAAGAAAGGGTAAGCTCAACTAGCCCAGTAAGAAATATTATGACTAAGATAATGCAAAATAAATTATCATTAGTCTTCAACAATGATAAACTGATAAAATACAATAGACATCATGTTTAACTGTTGCGGATCAAGCAATCCGTTAAAAGAGTCAAGTAGAGAATAAAATCTACTATCTTTTATGATTTAAAAGGTTTTTCATGACTTTTATCACTGAGACTCAGCTTAATAAATAATCCACATCATCCCTGCACTACGGCCAATGATATTCATTAGTATCACAACCACAAATTATCCATGCATCACAGCCAAGGATATTCGTGTATTCATCAACGGTCATGATCATGCCAACAACTGTCCATCAATGCACTATCGGCCAATGAGGACTTTTAACAAATCATTTGTAACATTACGGTCATGATTATACCGAATAATCCATGGTCATAATCATACCAAGTCCATCTATAAACTACAGGCCACAGATGACTTTCAACAAATATAAACATGAGGATGATGACAATGATGTAAAAATTTAATAAAACAAGTTCAAGAATTAATTAATCCAGGAACCAATAACGTCTAAATTGTCAACATGATACTACTTTGTGGAGTAAAATTCAAGAATACTCAGAAGAATATTTCTATGAAAATATACTGGATGAAGCGCAAATATCAAGGATATTCCACTAATTTCATGGAGTATAAAAGTCAAAACTTTAACCAAATGAGTACAATAAAGAATGGAATAACAAAAGAAATCACCATGTATGCAGTACTTCTCATAGACAGGTTATTCCAACAGAATAATAAGTAACGGAACCAGGTCAGGCGAAATTCGCACCGACAGGATGTTCCAATAGAATAATATAGAATGGAATAACAACAGAAATCACTATACATGCGGTACTTCGCATAGACAGGTTATTCCAACAGAATACTAAATAACGGAACCAGGTCTGGCGTAAAACGCACAAACAGGATATTCCAACAGAATAATAAAAACGGAACCAGGTCCGACGTAAAACGCACAGACAGGATATTCCAACAAAATAATAAAGAATGGAATAACAGAAAAATTTCACCAAGTATAGGGTAGCCCGCGTATACAGGTTATTCCAACAGAATAATAAGGAATAGAATAACAGAAGTTCTCTTCATGAATACAAAAGAAATAATACCCCTTACGAGTACAACAAATAATATCCCTCACCGTAAAAGAAACATGATATTGGAGTAGTGAAGTGGTAGAATACTTTTCTTCTCCCTCTATAATTTCTCTCTCTAGAGTTTTAGTGAATTCGTAAAAAAATAATGAAGGAATGAACTCCTATTTATACAAAAATGGACTGCATAGTAACTAACTCGTGAACGGTCTAGATTGATTTACTTTAATCTGACGGTCCTTATTTAAAGCAAAATCTTTTAAATAAAATATAACATATTCTATTTATAATCTAATAAAACGAATAACTTTATAAAAGATTTTACTATGCAAACACTATGCAGACACTATACAAACAATATGCATAATAAAATATAATATATTCTAATTATTGTCTAATAAAACAGATAACTTTATAAAAGTATTCTGTTTTATATAAAAAGATTTTACTATTAGCCTAATAAAATGAATAACTTTATAAAAGTATTCTGTTTTTTATAAAAAGCTTTTCTATTTTATTACATTAATAATACCAATAAACAAAACTAAGTGACTTATCACGTAAGCATCAATAATCAATACCGTGTGCTATTATGCAACCACGCGTATTACTGTACTTTTACTACCGAGTAGTTCAACAGTATTAATGGTAAAACTTCCGACGTTATTTTCAATAAAATATTTTTGTCATTTTCTTAATCCGATAATAATTCTGTTGTGGGGTCCACCAATGATTGTGTCGTCGTACGAATATTCCATGTTAAAACGAATATTCTCCGACCAATCGAATATAATATAACAACTTGCGTACTTTACAAAATTTATAAATATTACCCACAGCTATAACATTATATCAAATCCACACCATAATATTAAAAAAATATTTGGAGAAATTTAAATCTTTATTCATAAAATCTGGGGTCTCACAATCTCCCCCCCTCCTTATGAAATTTCACCCTCGAAATTTACGTACGTACCTGATATGCCAAAGAGGTGAGGATACCTTAACTTTTTTTCAGATTCTAACTCTTGAGGTATAACCTTGAATACCTTTATCGTCGAAAACATTGTATGTTGCATATGTGCATGCCCGACGTCCTCCGATTGCCTCTGAAAACATAATAGTACCAAAGATAACCATTTTTACCCCTTATAACGATTTCAAATTAAATAACTTAAAGAACAAACGTTGTAGGTCTATTCGTCCTCGTTCCGGATCATCTTGAATCACCTCAATCGGAGTTCGTATGAAAAAGTTATGCCCAATTTACAAAAGGTTGTCCAAATAAATTTTGGCTTAACACTAGACCAGCGCCTAGGCACCCAAAAATGGCCTTGGGCAAGCGCCTAGGCGCCCAAGAACAGATTCCAAGTGCTGAGTCTAGTGCCTAGGTGCTCGACCTTTGGCACTTAACTCCAATTTTTCAGATTTTGCAACTTTTAACACATATACTTCAAATCTTCATAACTTCTTCATCCGTTATCGGAATTAGTCCGTTTTTGAGGCTATGGAAAGCTTGTAACATGCTCTACAAAACTTCCATGATTTCATAATTTTTTCAGATTCATTAATTATTCTGAAATTTGGCTCCAAAGTCCCCCAAGACTAAGTTTTTTTCTAACAACGATACGTGAAAAACGTTATAAACACGTGACATACTTGGCGGTAAAATGAGTCTATAAGCCAAAGTTCCTACTCGATCGAGGATTTCAAATGGGTCAATTAAATCGAGGGTTGAGATAACGCCTTCTTGAACCTTCTTCTTCACATTCATCAGCTCTGAGTATGTAGCTTGAGCGGCTTTAACTTTATCGATTAAAGTCGATTCTAACCGCATATTTGTTATCTTCACGTGGGTCCCTAGAGTCTTTAACTCTATCGTCATCATTTGTAAGTTATACGAAATGGGTCTTTGTGTTAACAACATCTCACTCGCATACGATCTTCTACTCAACTCGTCAGCTACCACTTTCGTTCTTCCACGATGATATTGAATGGTATGGTCATAATCTTCAACAGCTCGAGCCAACGTCTTTGGTGCATGATACGTTCGCTTTAGTTGAAGAAATATTTAAGGGTTTAAAAAATGGGTTTTGTACTGGGGTCAATACAAAATTCGATTTCACGCTCTGGGGTAGGCTAAGAAGTCTTCAAAAATACGTCAGGAACTTTATTAATAATAGAAATATCGTTAAAAACTGTGACCCTCATCCAAGACTTGGATAGCACGTCACATTGATACCTATCAACTTGCCATCATCATTCACGACGTCACCTACAGAAAGTCTGGCTTCGGTGCATTCCACACAAGAAAGTTAACAACGAAAGGACCGAGGCTCTTTACTTATGGCTTGATATGACAATGATTGACTTTAGTGGTTTGGTTGCTTGAATTCTCATAACAGGTTGGTTAGGAGTATGAAAGCTAACAACCTTGCGAAAAGTATGATGAGTAGTTAACCAATCGTTTCCAAAAAATCACATCAAATACAAGTATTTTCAAAGAGATAAGATCGACAGGTAACGTGAAAGTGTTGATTTGAACAAGATTTATAAATAGTGGAGGTAACGAAGGTTTCTCCCAACTGAGTTTAAACAGATATATCAAAGTCTAACTTCTTCAGAGTTAACTTCAAACATTGAACACAACTAGGTGAAATAAAAGAGTGAGTAGAACCGGTATCTAACACGGTATAGACTTCACAAGAGTTTACGACAAACATACCCGTGATAATTTTGTTCAGGTTCCTTGTCACGAAAAAAAACGCTCTCTCTTAAACTACCGGCTTTGACTTTTCTAGGACGACCTTTGGTGCCTCCATCTTAGCTGAACTTGTCTTCAGTGAACGATAAAATTGGGCTAAGTGACCTTCTCTTCCACAATTATAACATGCTTTGGACGGCATCGCGCAGTTTGGACTGATGTGTCCCTCCCCTCCGCATTTGAAGCATATGATAGGTGGTCGTTCTCCTTCCTTAACAACGGGTGCTGATGCTGACGTCTTTCCATCATTGTTGAATCTCCTCTTCTTAAAATGTCCATTTTTATTGTTTTGACCATGATTACCACCGAAGTGGTTACCATTTCTGGCATATTGATTCCCTCCATGTTTATTGTCACCGCTTTGATGACTGTTATCACCGGTATTATCATTTTGCCGGCTGCTCTCTTTTGGTTGCGTTGACTCGTTATCGCACTCCATTAACTGAGCCCTATTTACAATATCTGAATATAAACACAATTTATGAGAAATAAGATATTGACGTATCTCCGGCTTCAAACCTCTTTAAAATATTCGCATCATTCTCTCTTCATTATCAACTAAGTGGGACGCAAATCGGGACAACTCGACAAACTTGGTTTCGTACTGCGACACGGTCATGTTGTTTTGCTCCAACTTGACAAATTTCACCTCCTTCATGTGACGAACGCTTTCGAGAAAGTACTTATCAGTGAACAGCTCTTGAAACTTCTCCCAAGACATCTTGAGTGCGTCAGGCTGGGTACGTTTTACAGATTCCCACCAGTGATCTACCTCTCCACGCAACATAAAGGTGGCAAAGAGAACCTTTTGCTCCTCGGAGCATCCCAAGACATCAAATATCTTGGTGATCTGCTTTAACCACGTCTCCGCCTTAAGTAGTTCTGGCTTTCTCAAAAACTCCGGTGGTCCCAGCTCCTTGAATTGCTTAGCAGTGACCAACCATTGTTTCCTCCTGCATTATGAACAGGAGCCGCCTTCTCCTGATATTGTCTTCCTGTTGCACATTGTCCTGATTATTGATCTGTAGAGACTCAACGGTCTCTTGTGCTCCATTGCTTATCTTAACATTTTCAGATGTCATTTTCAAATACTGCCACAAAACAAGGGTTAATTAACATATCACATATTATCTCTATACTCTGACCAACCAATTAAATAACAAGTAAACTTAGGTAGGTCATACTAGCAAAGGAATTTCCCGTCTCTGCCCTCCTAGTTCTTATCTCACATCTCAACCAAGGATCATATCCCTAAGCTTTGATACCAACTGTGACGCCCCCAAAATAGGTATACATCACCTATTCTGAGTTGCCAAATACATGGTACAGAATATAAATACAATCTTTAATATACCACAAGAGAGCTGTGAGTTTCAATACAAATGCTGTCTTCTAGACAATATTCACTCTTAGAATAAGTCTTCAATACATTTATTGTCACACGATTTAACAGAATAGTGAGGACTACTAATACTATCATCTGATCCATCACTCCGTTCCCCTACTCGTCACAGCTATATTCTCATTTCCTGAAGAGAACAGTGAAAGAAAGGGTGAGCTCAACTAGCCCGGTAAGAAATATTATGACTAAGATAATGCAAAATAAATTATCATTAGTCTTCAACAATGTTAAACTGATAAAATATAATAGACATCATGTTTAACTGCAGCGGATCAAGTAATCAATTAAAAAAGTCAAGTAGAGAATAAAATCTACTATCTTTTATGATTTAAAAGGTTTTTCATGACTTTTATCGCTGAGACTCATCTTAATAAATAATACACATCATCCCTGCACTACGGCCAAAGATATTCATTAGTATCACAACCACAAATTATCCATGTATCACAGCCAATGATATTCGTGTATTCATCAATGGTCATGATCATGCCAACAACTGTCCATCAATGCACTACCGACCAATGAGGACTTTTACCAAATCATTTGTAACATTATGGTCCTGATTATACCTAGTAATCCCTGGTCATAATTATACCACGTCCATCTATGCACTACAGGCCACAGATGACTTTCAACAAATATAAACATGAGGATGATAAAAATGATATAAGAATTCAATAAAACAAGTTCAAGAATTAATTAATCCAGGAACCAATAACATCCAAATTGTCAACATGATACTGCTTTGTGGAGTAAAATTCAAGAATACTCAGAAGAATATTTCCATGAAAAGATACTGGATGAAGCGCAAATATCAAGGATATTCCACTAATTTCATGGAGTATAGAAGTCAAAACTTTAACTAACTGAGTATAATACAGAATAGAATAACAAAAGAAATCACCATATATGCGGTACTTCGCATAGACAGGTTATTCCAACAGAATAGTAAGTAACGGAACCAGGTCAGGTGAAATTCGCACCGACAGGATGTTCTAACAGAATAATAAAGAATGGAATAACAACAGAAATCACCATGCATGCGGTACTTCGTATAGACAGGTTATTCCAACAGAATACTAAATAACGGAACCAGGTCCGGCGTAAAATGCACAGACAGGATATTCCAACAGAATAATAAAAATGAAACCAGGTCCGACGTAAAACTCACAGACAGGATATTCCAACAGAATAATATAGAATGGAATAACAGAAGAATTTCACCAAGTATAGGGTAGCCCGCGTATACAGGTTATTCTAACAGAATAATAAAGAATGGAATAACAGAAGTTCTCTTCATGAATACAAAAGAAATAATACCCCTTACGAGTACAATAAATAATATCCCTTACCGTAAAAGAAACTTGATATCGGAGTAGTGAAGTAGAAGAATACTTTTCTTCTCTCTCTAGAGTTTTAGTGAATTCGTAAGAAAATAATGGAGTGAGCTTCTATTTATAGAAAAATGGACTGCATAGTAACTAACTCATGAACGGTCTAGATTGATTTACTTTAATCTGACAGTCCATATTTAAAGTAAAATCTTTTAAATAAAATATAATATATTCTATTTATAATCTAATAAAACGAATAACTTTATAAAAGATTTTACTATGCAAATACTATACAGGCACTATGCAAATACTATGCATAATAAAATATAATATATTTTAATTATTGTCTAATAAAATAGATAACTTTATAAAAGTTTTTTGTTTTATATAAAAAGATTTTACTATTAGCCTAATAAAACGAATAACTTTATAAAAGTATTTTGTTTTATATAAAAAGCTTTTCTGTTTTATTACATTAATAATACCAATAAACAAAACTGAGTGACTTATCACGTAAGCATCAATAATCAATACTGTGTGCTACTATGCAACTACGCGTATTACTGTACTTTTACTAACGAGTAGTTCAACAGTATTAATGGTAAAACTTCCGTCGTTATTTTCAATAAAATATTTTTGTCGTTTTCTCAATTCGACAATAATTCTGTTGTGGGGTCCACCAATGATTGTGTCATCGTACGAATATTCTATGTTAAAACGAATATTCCCCGACCAATCGAATATTATATAAGAACTTGCGTACTTTGCAAAATTTATAAATATTACCCACAACTATAACATTATGTCAAATCCACACCATAATATTAAAAAAAGTATTTCGAGAAATTTAAATCTTTATTCATAAAATTTGGGGTCTCACAACATCTCTTGACGTAATCATCACAGTCAGCCTTGAGAGAGAGCCAGTAATGCCCTGTTCTGAGGATCTTAACAAGTAGGGGGCCGCTCATGTGGGGGCCACGTATTCCACTTTGGATTTCATCCATGAGCCTCTGAGCTTGGTCCTTGTCCAGACATTTGAGGAGACCTAGTCCTGCATCTCTTTTGTAGAGGGCGTCTCCGCTCAGGTAGAATTTCATAGCCATTCGATGGATCCTCTTTCTTTTAGCTGGACTTGCCTCAGTGGGTGTAGATCCATCTCGTAAGTACTCCTTGATATGCTAATACCAAGGGTTTTGGATGGGAGGTAGCTCATCCGATACTTCTCCAATGTAATTCCCATAGGCTAGAGCCTTTTGTTGGGCAAATGTGATGGTTGGCATATTTTTCTTGTCAAGTTTGTTGATCAAAGCAGCCAAGGTTGCTAGCGCATCCGCAAAATCATTCCTATTTCGAGGAATATGAAGGAAGGATATTTCTTCACACTCCAAAGTCATCTGTAGAACCTGCCGATGGTAAGGCAGCAAATATAAGCCTTTGCTGTGATAGATTCATGTGGTTTGTCTGATTACCAATTCGGAATCTCCAAAGACAGTTAACCATCTGATGCCCATTGATTGAGCAAGTTTTAGCCCCAAGATACAGCTGTGTTGTTTGTATTGGCAAACTATAATTTGACAACGACGGGATACTGCTCCCCCGTAACGGATACTAGAACTGCTCCAGCTCTAGAATCTTCCATGTTTAAAACTCTATCAAAATACTTCTTCCATGTTTAGCGTGTATCGTACTGATGGTATTGCTGAACTGTCATTACCCCTTCATTGGGGAAGTACGTTTCCAAGGGTTTGAAATCCCCTGAAGGTGAGGCAGCCAGTTGATCTATAATTCCTTGACCTTTGATAGACTTTTACGTCACATAGACGATGTCAAATTGTTATAGAATCAACTGCCATCTGGACAGTCGGCAATTTAGCATGGGTTTATTGAACACGTACTTGAGAGGATCCATGCGGGATATGAGATGGGTTGTGTGACCATGGAGGTAATGTTGTAACCTCATGGAAGCCCATGCTAAAGCACAACAAGTTTTCTCAATCAGAGTGTACACGTGTTCACTGCTGCTGAATCTTTTGCTGAGGTAGTAGACAAACCGACCATGTCTTCATGAGATCATGCAAACACATCCTGGAATTGGGTCAGTAGTGTAACCATGTCATTCCTTTGGTTTGAAGTAAGGTCCATACCAATCTGGAATAGTTTAGGGCTTTCTAAGGTTCCGAGATTGAATGAAGTAGTTTGATCAAGATTTGGTTTGGGCTTGTCTTTGACCTATTCTTTGATTTCCTAAGGTATCTCAATGTCCTCTTGTATTTCCATCAAGTCTGAGTCCAACTTTTCATCAAAGTTACAGTCCTTGTGGAGAAAAGGCACCTCATCAGCAAGTATATGCACATCTAAGTTCAGAGTCTTGAAACAAAATATGCTTTCACTTAATATATGAAACTGTTTAATTATACAAAGTGTTAGCGCATAATGACAAAACAACTTCTAATATTGTACATAAAAGTAAGCAGTTATTGATATCTACAGAGCAGAGGAAGTTTCTACCCTTTTTACCCTCGTTGACAAATGCAAAGAGTGTTACTCCAATTGTTGAGGGTGAAGTCCTGGTGGACAGCAGTGATGAAGGGGTTGTTATCATCCTCCTTCTCCATAATGATGACCATGATATATGGACAATCATCGTCTAGGGTGACCCTATTTGTACTGTCCGTGTGGACTATGATGTAAATGTTTGATAAGCGCCTCACAATGTCCTGCTTACGCTTTCAGTCCTCTTCCTCTGCCTCCGAATCTGGCATCAAGACTTCTTTTCCTTTGACTGGTATCGTCTTAGGAAACAACATAGTCATTATATGTGCAGGAATCTTTACTGAAGTTTATACAGGCTCAACCTCTACAGGTTTGAATAATCGTCGTGTGGCTAAGGATGAAGGAATCTATTTATGCCTATGAGGATTCTTGTGATTGGAACTAGCAGAATAGCCTAATCCGGTTGTCCCTATTTGACTAGGAACTTGAATTGGGCGCTTGATGCCCTGATGGTCTTTTCCCAACCCTTGTCCAGGTTGATAGCTCAAATATATCATCTCTTGACTTGTCGAAATTACCTCAGTGAAAACTCTGGGTATCAGAGGTGGTGCCCCCATGGGATGGTAGTAAGTGTTGCTCACATCCAGGGCATGGAAGCTGATAGGCTCAGCTTCTGCATTAAAATTGATGAGGGGTATGTCACCCTATTCAGGACATTTCGGCTCAGCATTAACAGTGACAAGGTTGTTGTTAATGATATATTTGAGCTGCTGATGAAGGGTTGACGGGACGGCTCTAGCCATATAAATCTACGGTCTCCCTAAGAGCAGGTTGTATCCTGTAGCTATTTTGAGCACATGAAAGGATACGCAGAATGTGTGTGGACCAATCTCCACAGGTAATTCAATCTCCCCGACAGCATTTCGTCGGGATCCTTCTAAAGCTTTGACAATTGTATAGCTTTTTTGGATTCTGTTGAGATTGATATTCATTTTCTCCAAGGTGCCATTAGGGCTGATATTCAAGGAGGACCCTCCATCGATCAATACTCTTGCAACCACGTATCCTGAGGACATTACTGCTATGTGCAACGGCTTGCAATGGCCTATCCCTTCGGGAGGTATATCATCGTCAGTGAAAGATATCACATTGTTGATAAAAATGTGATCTAGCAGATGCTGGAATTTTTTAACATCTACTAACTTAGGTAATTGGGCTTCTTCCAAAACCCTGAGCAAGACCTTCATGTGATCTTCGGAAGAGAAAACCAAGTCCAGTATGAAAATTTGTTTTGGAGCTTCTCTTAAGCTTGAAACCACCTTGGCTTCATTATATCCCATATTACGAAGGAATTCTTCGATTTTCTCCATGGGCACTTTCCCCTTTGACTTGATGGTAGGCTTTATCACCCGTTGGGAAAGATACAGTGGATTCTATATCAACACTGCAACAGTTATGTGGGATGTGGATCCTTCAACCTCTCCATAATTCCATGGAACTTTCTGTAGGCTGACAATAGGATATTATGGTCTGAATGGTTAAATGATTGGCTCTCGCGCAACCATTTTCAAAGGAGTTTAAAGACCCTTGAGCTGAATAGGTTGAATTGTATGTGAGGGGGAGCTGAATCTATCTCAGAAGATATAACTGCTACGATTCCTTCCAATTTGTAGTAAACGTATCCCCACTCTCTAGTAAAATAGTGTTATCGTTTGCCGGCTACAGGACACCGCTGTCAATTAAGTTCTGAATAAGGTGGCAGAGTGCCCATCTTTTGTGCTATGACCGCGAGAGTGGGAATGGTATTGGGACACTCCATTAAAATCAAACCGTCTCGAACGCAGGCTGATTGGAGGTAGCAGAGTTGTGATTCTTCCTTCATTTACCAGCATCTGAAATATCTCTTCCATCGGTTAGCCTAGGTATGTAAATTCCATTTGATTGGCTAAGTCCCGACGGGCTTTGGCATTTGCTCTTTTTATAATTTTATCCTCCAGTGTTCCATTTTCTGGAGTACGTGGTGGAGTATTTGTAACAAGAGGAAGGAGGCTAGCATGCTCCTGGCTGAATAAATGTCGTATGACTTGGTGCTAATGGACCACCAGTTCTATGAATTGGTTAAGTTGCTCGCGCAGAGCATTCATTTTTTGTTCCATCATTAACTGGAACTTTGCACAGTCCCACTTATCAGCACTATCCTTGCTGGTTTGGGAAGATCCACCAATGGAATGGGAAGTCTGTCAATTACTCCAATTAATCATGTTAACCTCTTTTTCTTTGTGTTGAGGAAGATGGCTGTCTTGGACATGGGGTTGGTAGGGTTTAGCTACCACGATCTCACCGTAATCAATCAAATCCTGGATCTTGTGTTTCAAGGCCCAGCAATCCTGAGTATCATGACCTGGAGCTCCAGCACGATAAGCACATTTTTGACTAGCATTGAAACCCTTCCCATTTGGGTTAGCCGGTGGAAGATGGGTAATTTTCTTCTGAGTTGTTAGAAGATTGAGAATGTTCTCGAGTGAGTCCCCTAAAGGTGTGAACACTCGAGTGCGTCTGACTTCTCCATTCTTTGGTAATGGAGGGTTTGAAGACTGCGCTTGAAAGGGGGAGTAATTTCTCCTTTGGATAGGCATATTCTGACTGCCTTTCTGACCTTGTAGTATCAAGGAAACATCCTCCTCTTTCTTCTTATGAACCCTCCGGGGGTTGTTTCCATAATTTCCGGACTGGATGTGCTCAGTAACAACTTTCAGAGCGGCTAGGTCTTGAATCTTTCCTGATTTTAAACCCATCTCATCCATTTCTCCATGTTTGATCATTTCGGAGAATGGTTTCCTATTGCTAGCTAGAACTCTCTTATAGAAGGGAGCCTCTTGTATGTCTATGAAGGTCATCACCATCTCAGACTCAGTCATAGAGGGAACAACTTGAGCAGCAAGGCGCCTCCACCTTTGAGCATACTCTCTAAAAGATTCATTGGTTTGTTTCTTAACTTTAGTAATTTGGTACCGGTCAGGAGCCATCTGAGTTTGGAAACTATATGGGCTGAGAAAAGCATGTGCTAGCTCTTCCCATCTATGAATCTTGGAATTGTCTAATCTGGTATACCATGATCTAGCTTCACCAGTCAGACTCTTTTGAAACAGCTGCATTCTAAGATTCTCATGCTCGGCATAAGATCTGAGTTCTCCAATGAAGACTTTTAAATGTGTGTAAGGATCTCCCAACCCGTCGTATTTTTCAAAATCGGGAGTCTTGAATTTCTCTGGATATTGTACACCAGGGAATATACAAAGGTCTGTATATAAAACACTCCCATGTGCTTCAATCCCTTTGATAGACCAAATGGTCTCTTCCAGCTGTAGGACCTTTTTCCTGATATCACCGGTGTCTGGATCTTCCCTGAGATGGGTGTTTTCAGGATTTTTGTTGGTTGTATCCAACTCAGGTGTGGGAATTTCTTTATCCAGTCCTTGAGTTCCTCCATGTGCAGAGGATTCTGTATGTATGGGCATTCGGGGACCCTGAGTAGACTGATGTAGTTCTTTCAGCAGAACATCCAACTCTGAAATTTGGTGGCTTAATTGTGACGTCCCTAAATTCGGGTCCTAAATCACCACCGATCCGGTATAATCATTCTATAACTATTGCGGAAGATATAAACATAAATTGTTTATACAATATATTTTACACACTATTCTCCAAGGTCGAGTAACCTTAACTTATACACAATTTATAAACTATCTATCATATAACATCATTATCAAACTATACTATTACAAAACTAATCGCGCACATATACTAAAGCTGGAACTGTCTTTAACCTTTCCTTGTATCCGACGTATTCGCCTTAATCTACAATGTGACGCCCCCAAAATAGGTATACAACACCCATTCTGAGTCGCCAAATACATGGTACAGAAAGCAAACTACAACTTCAATAATACAATTGTCGTGCAAAATACGACAACACATACTGTGAGTTTAAATACAAATATTGTCTTCTGGACAATATCCACACTCAAATAAATCCTCATTACAATTATTCAAACACTATTTTACAGAAATAGTGAGGACTGCTAAAACATCTTTCTAGAACCATCACTCCATACCCCGACTAAATCCTGCTATGTTCTCACCTCCTGAAAAGAAAAATAGAACAAAAAGGAAAAGGGTGAGCTCAACTAGCCCAGTAAAGAATATTATGACTAAGATAATATACAACAAATTATCGTTAGTCTTCAACAGGGAAAAATCTGATAGAATATAATCGACAACAAGTTTTAGATCAACAACTGCAGCGGAAACAGCAAACCATTAGAAGAGTCAAGTAGAGAAAGAATTCTACTATCTTCTAAGATTTAAAAGTCCATCATCAATATTTTATCCCTGTAACATCAATTAATAATCATCTTTATCCAAATATTCAATAATTTCTGAACCTGTCATCTTGTAAAATTCATAATAAATCATACGTTTATTTTTAACGGTTCAAAATTTGTGGGCATATACTCAACTTATATATGTATAACATATCCAAAAATTACCACGATCCAACGGTCGGATTAAAAATTATAACCCCCGCAAAATATCTCAAAAATCCTGATTTTTAATACCTCCATTCCGACAAAAATACGGATAAAAACCTCAACATTAACTCCTTCATTTTTAACCACAAAAATATATCCCTTTTTTATATCCACATAAAATAAATATTTCCTTATCATATGAATCAATAATTAACTATTCACAAATAATATTACAGAATCACATTTATAACAACCAGGCCGTTCCCAGGAAAGAGGGGGCTTTCCAATAAGGATTTCTCCTTACTGGCGCGCAATTAGATGACCAAACCTCTCCTTAGACAGAACTCTCTAGACATTGTCAATAATGTTATCTAATAATATTATTCAAATAATACGAATTATTGATCTGATAATGGAAAATACTGTGCAGCAACAATTATTGAAACAACAATAATATAAAATATCAACACCGCAATTATTGAATCAATAAAATAAAATATTGAATAATAACTACTGTAACAATTATTGAGTAGTGTCTTCTTACGTAAGAATCAATAATTGGTGCAATACCGTGTGCTACTGTATTTTAACCACCGGGTATTCCAACAGTATTAACGGTAACAACTACGCCGTTATTTATAAACAACTTATACTTGTCGTTTTCTTCATCCAATCGCTTTCCGTTATGGGGCCCACACAAGGTTGCGCTGTCGTACGAATATTCCCCGACAGCAAGAATATTCCACGACCATATGAATATTCCCCGACAAAATGAATATTTTATAACCACTTGCTTATTTTGCAAAATTTGCACATTTCACCCATAACCAAAGTATTATATCAAATTAACCCCTTATTATTCACAATAATATTTAGAAAAAATTTGATTTTATTCATTAATAAGTTGGGGTCTTACATGTAATGTTTATCATGATATAGCAAGGGTGAGCATGAAAGTTGCCCAGCAAGTTTAAATTCAATAATATAACAATATATCATGATTGAAAGAGTATGAACAATAAGCTGGCTATAACTCATCAATATAATTGAGAACTACCACGAATAAACTTTTGACTGAACAAGTATTAAACATGAACAAATATATCTGAACCAACAGATAATGAAGGTGATCAGCCTTTCATACCTGACTTATACATGCAATATGTACAGAGTACAATTCATGGCAACCAGCAATGATTAACCATAAGCTTATCTGAATGAAACACTCTTAGTAGAGTTAAGTAAAAATAAACTTACCTGAACCGTTGATTACCGCAACACAATTTATAACGCTTTATCCGAAGACCTAATATTAGTAATATAGATCTCCAATATTAGAATAATATCATCACAATATAATACTATAATATATATATATATATATATATATATATATATATATATATATATATATACACACACACACACACACACACACAAACATAGAATAACCTAAACACATAACGCATAACACATAACCCTATCAGTCTACAATACACATAGGACTCGGTATCAAGTCAAACTATTGCAGTCTGAGTTGAGTTCGACAAAGTTCTAATGTCCTGACGGTCTAGTCGGACTTTTATCGAGTCTAAGTTCAATTAAACTCTGCCTAAACACTTAACAATTAACTTAAATAATTCTATTAACAGTCAAAATATTTTTTGTAAGCTTATAATAATTTTTAAATAATTATTATCATTTATCATGAATTTTCAATCATTAATATCGTATTTATATAATATAAATACCACAATATTCCTTTCTCATTAATATTTATTTATAATCAAATATTAATGAAACTCATCATATAATATTATAATATAATTATAATATCACAAAGTATTTTTAATACTTTAAAATCACATTTATATGCTTTTTTAACACTTAAATTCATTATCCGATAATTGCTATTAATATTAAAAATATTAATATTTTCATGACAAAATATCAAAAGTTATATTTTATAACTTAAAATATTTTTATAACACTTAAATCATTTTTATATGATTTTTAAATCATTAATTCTATTTTTTCTTAATTTATTTAATACATTTAGTAAATAAATTAATTATCATTAATATTGATTAGTTAATGAATTTCATCACAAAATATTAAAAGTCACTGAAAATATCTTTAAATATTTTCTTATACCATAATATTATTTTTCATGATTTTTCATGTATTAAAATCATTTTTAAATCATTTATTTAATATTGTAATTAAATAAATTAAATACTATTTATATTCCAAAAATATTAAATATTTATGAAATATACTCAAAATAATTAAAAACTATTTTTCAGAATTTAAAATAATTTTTCGGAATTTATTTAGTATTTTTAATAATTAAAATCTATTTATTTTGATTTATTAATTAATTTCTGGAAATTAGAAATTAAATAATAATACAACCGTCGCTATAGATGCTTCTGGCGATGAATCCGTCGCTAAATGTGTTCTTAGGATGTTCTTGGGCTTTTCCAGAAACTCATAGTTAGTTGCGATGTTACTACTTTGACCATCAATTAAATAGTGTTCTTGATATTATCTGGGTTGGTTATGGTGCAAATGTTGTAGTGTTCGTGTAGTACTGCAATTAGAATCAAGGTTCAAGGTCATTACACAACATCACAGCAAGATCTATTCTACAGAATACCTTGTCAGAGGTGTTCTTGAATTTCTGGGCTACCCAGAAATTCAAACAGTGCGAAGGTCCCTACTTTGCAGCCTTATATTTTTGATTCTAAGAACTGTTTAGGTGATCTATGAACTGAAACTTGTAGTAGAGGTGTCACTGTATAACAACATAACATTAAATCCAACTTACAACATCACAAGAAGTATATCTAGGTCGGTCAAACTACAAGTCAGGGACGCGTTCTTGAAGATCTGGGTTTTCCCAGAATCTTCATCCGGTCAGTTCGTCAACGGTCATTTGACCACCATTATCTATGATTCAGTTATGTATCTGGTTGTTCTAAGAGCATTATTGGGTAGTACTTATACCACACTACAGCATAAAATCAACAAATCGTTTAAAAACTCAAACACATGCAAGATCAGAGGCCTTGAAAGTGCTTGTCAGACAACAATCTAGGTTCTGGGTTGCCCAGAAACCCATTCATGTGATCGGTCAATGTAGTTTGACTGATCATAACTACAAATCTAGACCTACTATGAACATGATTCAAGTTCCAGACTAAAGACCACATGGCAGAGAACAAGTCCAAAACAAAAACAACACTAAACAACTAACACACACAGATTTATGAGGGCCGACATATGGCTGTCAGACGATTTTTTAAACGTTTCCTAGATTTCTTAAAATGCTTGATTTGTGCATCTATATGTTATGGATCCATGATCCAACAACCTAGATCTCTAATTGACACCTTATAACACATATTTAACCAATAACTAACATTAAACAACATAAGATCAAAGGATTTTGAAATTTTTAAGGTTTACCTTCTTATACTTTGATTTTTTTGGATCTGACTTTGATCTTGTTATTGAAGGGCTATGAACTGATCTTAGCTTGGATTCTCTCTCTCTCTCTCTCACTCTAGATTTCGAAATTGAAGAGAGAGAATGGTCTTGGCAAAAATGAAAAGTAAAGTAAGTATTTTCTTACTTTTAAATCTCTTATGTTTTGATTCATTGTATCTACTGTTGCTAGGTGTCCCCAAATCTGATCTTGGGATGATTTAAGACACATGGGATAAACATTAGAGTAGTGAGTCACCGAGATTGCCATATCTTTTGCTTAAGTTTTAAGAAAAGGGCATTTTGGTCTTTTTCCTTTTAATTTTAATGGCATTTTTGGTATTTGACCAAACCCTTTGGGTTTAGGATTTGAACCCTTTAGGGTTTAGGGTTCGAACCCTCAGGTTTAGAAATTTAATTTTCTAAAATTTCCAATTTAGGTTTCCAAAAATAGAAAATTAATATTTTTAAATTATAATTAGGATTTTCTAATTATATTAAAAATTCTTAATCACCAATTAAATATTGCTAATTAGGATTAATAATTCCTAATTAAAATTGCTAATTTAGCAATTAGGGTCAAAATGGTCATTAGGGTTTATAACCCACGAATTAGGGTTTTATTTAGAAAAATAATATTTCTAATTTAGAAATTAGATTTCCGTAATTAGATTAGGGTTTTCTAATTACTTAACTTAAAAATTAGAATTAATATATCATAATTAACATTAAAAGTATTAAATTAACACTTTCGTTTTCCCTAATTATAAATTAGGGTTCTTAATCCCGAAATTAAGGTTTTCTAACCGAACGTTGAAGTTCTTAATATACACCTAGGGTTTGTTACAGATATCGTTTATCTGATCAACCCTTGACCCTTAACCACATACTGTACACATACACAGAACATATTCACGTATACCCTTAATCCTGAATAATTCACCTAAATTCTTCACATAATTTTGAAATCCTCAAAATTCCATCTTAAAAATATCAAACGTATACACTAATTTTCTGTCTAGGTTCTAATTTTGAACCTTAAATCAATTAATTAAAATTTTAAAAATATTCAAAATTCTCGAGTTGTCACATTAATCCTTCGAACTCCTCACGGGAAACAGGAGTAGGATTAGACTGGCCAGATGACGCCATGTTTGGTTGTAGGCTTGTTGCCTTTTTGGATTTTGATCGGGTGACAGGTCCGATTGTTTCCATACAAAAAGACTTATGTAGTTTAGTCTTAGGGAATATGTAATTGCTTTACATGCTATGTGATGTATCCGTTTTAGGAGTATTATCTTGCAAAACGGATGTTAGTTGTTTGTATAACAATATAGCATGTCAGGTTTTGATATAAAAGGGAATGTATGTGCATATGTTCCTTCATATTTTCCATTACATTGAGTTGGACATGGAAATGAAATTATAAGAAATTGAATTTACAAGTAATTAAAATAGAAAGTATGAAGAGACTTTCCTCCTCATTTGGTTTATCAGAGGCTGACCTATCTTAGGTTACTCTTGCAGTTTTTCGGCATGAAGGTTCCCAAATCATCACAATTTACTTGACGGGAAGTTAATCCGGTCTTTTAACTGGAGTGAATTTGGGTGGTGCCTTTCCTGAGCCTCGTTGGAATTAGTCTTCCTACGAGTCCAGTAATCAAACACCGATAGGATAGCCTCCTGGTGGAGGGACCACACAACATACATTCACATACAACGTGTCTCACCGTTTATGAAAATGATGACATATACGAAGCACTAATATCACAAGCAGATATGGTGCAAAGCATTAAGTACAAAAAGTAAATGCATTCATACACATTCATTCAAATGTAAATGCAACATTCACACGCAAGCAGATAACAGTTTTGAAAAGTTTGTAGTAGCGGCTTAAGCCCTCTTACTGGAAGTCCCCAACAGAGTCGCCACCTATCGACGTCGGGATTTTTATTTGTCTTTTTTCTATTCTTGTCTTTTGGTGTTCTCATGTTAGGTGAGGTTTGTTTGAAAAACAAGTTGTGAAAAGGTCCGACATGTAAATGTCGACGATTGGACTGTAAGAGTCGCCAGTTGGTATTTTTAAATGGTTGCACCAACTCAACCGAGAAAAGGTTTGCACATTGACCAAGTGATGTGACACTATTTAACTGGTCTGTGAAACCGAGATTCATTAGGGTCCGGGGGCTTGATTATGCGGAGGGAAGGTGTTAGGCACCCCCCAACATCCGTGTTACCACGGTGACCGCCGCTTTTCAATTAAACTATTATATTAATGTGTGTGTGTGTGTGTGAGTCAATGTGCAATTATTTGGAAGTAGTGCTACGCCTCATTTTCACCTATATACAAAGGGTTTGAATTTTTTATAAAAGGTCAGTTTTAACAAGATATAGCAATGATGTTTTGTAAAAGAAGTTTTTTCAAACCCTTATGCTCAATAATAATTGAGGCCTTTGATACTTCCATTTTTTATTAAATGTTCGACTTAGTTGCTTTTATTTTCGAGATGCAAGGCATCCTCGAGAAAATAAAATATATAGCAGCGTCGAATTCCTTGTGGGCATGAGAGTCGTCTAAGGAAATTCAAACACCGTGAATAATTTACAAGTCTTGTACAGTTGAAAATATCCATTACGGGAACCGAATCTAGATTCAGGAGACTAAATCTATGATCACATGATTCCTAGGCTCACATGATGTAGCAGATTGTATGAAAGCTGTAAATAGTTATATATATAAAAGCTGTAAATATATATATACAGACAATCAACCACCACGAAGCACCTCCACGGGGGATTGAAAAAAATGTAATTATATAAAAGCTGTAAATATATATATAAATGATCAACCATCACGAAGCACCCCCATGGGGGATCAGAAATGTAAAGAAAGCAGTAAAAGCAATCAACCGCCACGAAGTGAACTCCAGGCAGGACGAAGTGTAAATAAAGCAATAAAAGCAATCAACCGCCACGAAATAACCTCCAGGTGGGACTATATATATATATATATATATATATATATATATATATATATATATATATATATATATATATATATAAGCGATAAACGTACTGGATATATATCGATCCAGGCTCGATTCGTTATGTCGCGTTCGAGAATATATATATATATATATATATATATATATATATATATATATATATATATATATATATATATATATATATATATATATACGCGGTAAACGCATCGGATGCGAAATCCAGGCTCAATCAAACAGGGTTTAAGGGATATAATATATATAAGTATTTATATATATAAAAAAAAGCAATAAACGCTCCAGATATAAATTCAGGCTCATCGAACAGAGTTCGACAACAGTTTGTATATATGTATATATATACAAAAACAATAAACGCTTCGGATATAAATCCAGGCTCAATCGAGACATAACTCGATGATGTTAGTACACACACACACACACACACACACACATATATATATATATATATATATATATATATATAAAAGAAATAAAAAGCCACGGACCGAAGCTCGGGCATACGCACACAACATGACTCTCAACGTGAACAACTATGTGTGAAATAAGTGGAGAAAAGGTTTTAAATAATGTAAGAAGGGCTCCCGCCGGTAAAAAGTAGCCAAATATAAGCTCACAAGTTTTTGATATGAGAAAGCACTCAGTTTATAGTGTGTACAGAGTAAATTAGGCAGGGCTTCCTTGCCTTTTCCTCTTTCAAAATGGCTGTCCCAAGCCCTCTATTTATAGAGGGGGGAGCTGCAGGTGTACTTGCGGCAGCCGCAGATGCACATGCGGCTGCCCGGGCTGCCACGGGCTCCGCAGGTCCCTCCATCTCAAAGTACGTGCACGCGTGCAACATGATGCCTGCTTGAACTTTCAAAACTTCAATCTGGGCATCCGATCGAGATGTATAAGACCTTTTTCGGCATGCTGTTGCCGAGAGCTACACAATGACATGGGAGTAGAGGTTATACGAAGTCAGGAAGATGGGACCATGCCCTGAGTCTTCAAATTCTCTCCGGTGTGCTGTCCTGTGTAGTAGTCACTCGGGATTGGAGCTATTTAGTTCTTGTAGGACATTCCTGTGTGTAATGTATGTTGAGGCGGCACAAATGTGGGATTGAGGTGGAAAAATGATAATTTTGTCTCTGACCGGGTTTATCTCCGATTTTGGGCTAATTTAGCAGTCGTTGCTCAGGGTTATCTCTGAGATTGGGCTGCTGCAAGTGCTGAATGCCTATCCTCCTGGGGTTATCTCCGGGTTTGGAGCTGAATGCCTCAGGGCTATCACCGAGTGTTGAAGCTGATCGCAGAGGCTTGAAACAAGCATTTCCGGGGTTATCTCCAGAACTGCAACTGCATGCCTCGGGTTTGTCTCCGAGGTTTGAACTGTATCTCCCAGGGTTATCTCTGGGATTGGAAATAAATATCTCGGGGTTGTCTCCGAGATGGAACTGAGGATTCCATGGTTATCTCCGGAACTGGAACTGCATTCCTCGGGATTGTCTCCGAGATAGCAAACTGAGTATCCCAGTGTTGTCTCCGGGACTGAAATTTAGCTGACTTCCAAGGTTATCTATGAAAGACGAGTCTGCCCTACTGCAATGTTAGTAACAGGAATGTAAAAAAATTCGAGTGTCTACACGTGTTAAGCTAGTTTTGATGGTTGGATTGAAATGTTGATCAACGATCTATATTAGTTCTGTTAAACAATTATATATATATATATATATATATATATATATATATATATATATATATATGATAAATAACATTTAACTACTTAAAAAATATTTAAAAAATACTATAAAGATAAACATAATGTATTAAAAATATATATTAGTAATCAAAAATTTAAAACTAAATGTATAGTAATAGAGTATATAAACAATATTACTTATAAAAACTAATTATATATAATAATTACTAAAGATTTATACAAATATATATGTGTATACAAAATAAAATTTAGCTATTTAGCAGTTTAAAAATTTTTAAAAATAAACATTTTAAATAATGATAAAAATATTAATAAAAGATGTTTAATAACAATATAAGTGAACTTACTAATAACAATATTTATATACATAAATAAAAGTGGGCTATTTAATAAAAATAAATAATGAATATAGGCTGTAAATACTTTGCAAAAGTATATTTATAAAAAATAAGTGAAATAAAATATATTAAAAAATTATATATAAAAAAACCCAAAATAGATATGAGAAAATATGTAGCATACCCAAATCCATACGTAATTTACAAAATCTATCAGAGCTTAGAGGCTTAGTAAATATGTCATTAATATTCAATTCTGTAGCATTCCCAAATCTGGGTACTAATCACCCCGAACCTGGTACATCATTTCTATAACTATTGCGGAAGATATAAACATAAATTGTTTATACAATAACCTTTACAACATAATCCCCAAGGTTGATAACCTTAACTTAATACACATATTCATATACTACAGGACTTACAAAATTATTTGCCTTCAGTACTATTACAAATTTTAACTGTTCAATAATCCCTTCCTGTAACTTCTCTTTCTCTTTGCCTCTGTCCGAAGTATTCGTCTTAATCTGAAATGTTTATCATGATATACCAAGGGTGAGCAACAAGTTTTTCCAGCAAGTTTAAGCTCAAAGAAAGATACACCATAATTGAAAGAATAATAATAAGCTGACAAACTTTCAACAATATAATAATTGTGAAAGAACATGAATCAATTTTCATAACTGAATGACCGAGTCAATAATAATGAATGGCCAACAATGAACATGAACAACTATAACTGAACCAAATGGAAATGAAGGTTATCAGCCTTTCATAACTGATGATCTTATGCAACATGCATAACGTTCGAATCAATAATCAAAGATGTGATATAATCAGCAATGATTAACCACAAGCATGCTTTGAAATAACATCTCAAGTTTGAGTTTGAGAACTTGCACAATTAAAGTATAGGAACTTGCATGTACCGTCGACTACTGCTACGCAAAGCTAATTTAGCTTCAGTTGAAAGACCTATTATTGATAATATCGATCTCTCAATTAGAACAATATCATCACATACACTACTGTTAATTACAGTCATTATACAACTAAAACACTTATCACATAATAAAATGTTATCTTACTCTTTAAAACATCATTATTATTATCATCCTTTGATAATTCTTTAATCACTATATCATATACATTATTATTTAACACTTTAATCTTATATATTATAAGTTTTCTTTAAAATCTAATAACTCAATTACTAATCCAGCAACCTAGATTATCCAAACATACCAATCCAGCAACCCATATTGCAATCCAGAAAACTAGATTGCAATCCAGCAAACTGGATTCCAATTTCAGCAACTAGATTGTAATCCAGCAAACTTGATTCTAAATCCAGTAACTAGATGGCCAATCCAGCAAGCCTGGATTCAACTGACACCCAATTCAGCAAGCCTTGATTCATTAATTTCCAATCCAGCAAACTGGATTCAACAGATGTTCAATCCAGCAAGCCTGGATTCATAAATTTTTCAATCCAACAAGTTGGATTCAATATCTCTTTACACGAAAATACCAAATCAACTTATTATTTTTCTATCCTTTGTCCAAACACATATACATATATTTCATACACAAAAAGAATTTTTCCATAATTTTTAAACTTCCTTTAGTACTTTTCAAAAATTATTTTTAGTTCGTAGCTTAAGAAATTAGCCCAATATGCTCAACTCCAGAAATTCTCATCTCTTGACATAATCTTATACGTGTTAACGTGAGCCTTCAGTTTAAATTTCGTCATCAAAGTTATAGAACTCCGATTATAGCCGTTTTCGTCAAAAAATCCTAAAATTTGAAATGGTCATAACTTTATCATTTTGAGTCAGAATGAGCTTATTTTTGAACAGGAGCTACTTTATATCATATATTTTCATGTCTCAAAAGGCCAAAATTTATTTCATAAATTAAGTGGCCGAAACTGCCCTTGGAAAGTTCTGGGCAGTAGCTTTTTGTAAAAAATAACTTTTTCGCACTTTGCTAAAAATAGTCCATACAGAAATCTACACCTCCTTTATCAATGATTCCACTTGGAGATGTTAGAAAACTCATCATATTATTATCCCAAATTTTTCCAGAATTTTTGAATGTCATAAAAATTATGAAACTATCCCTGGCACTAACTGGACCAAAATAATGTGTTTCTCTTTAAAAGAAACGAAATTATTCTGGCTAAAACAGCCACTACGGATTGTGTACCTAACATTTTTGAGTACTATCACTTGGGTTTAGTAGTTAACTTATATATCTAGCACCTCTCTTTGACGGATCGCAAAAAGAATGCGTAGATCAAAAACGGTGGAAAACCAAAGTATATAAAAATTTATGGTTTATAAACTAGAAAAATTACTTTTCTTCTCTTTTGATTTCCAAACCAATCAACACCCAATATGGGTATATCTAAACATAAAACACTCATCAATAATTAGATATAAAGTTTTTGAGTTTAAAAATATATATTCAAGTTCTGATAATCAAAAATACATAAGCAAAAGGTATTTATACCTTTTATTCCCATGCTTTCCTTCTTCTTCTTCTTCTTCTTCTTCTTCTTCTTCTTCTTCTTTCCAAGATGGTTATGGAGCTAGGAGACTTTGAAGAAAACTGTCTCTCCTCTCCCTTTATGGTTGCTGAATGTCCTCTCTTCTCTCTCTCTCTCTCTCTCTAGTTCTTAGTTATATGAAGGAAATGAGATGAAAGAAAGAAAATAAGATAGACTTCTTTTATTAGATAGAGATATATAATTAATATCTACAATCTTTCTCCTTTCTCCTCCTCAAAATATTCGGCCATGTGGCTGTTATTCACCCACATGTTGGTTTAATTTTATTGCTTGCAAGCTTAGTAATATGTGGTAGATTAATATGTGGTAGTTGGTGGAAGTAGTGGAACCATTTTAGCCACTAAAATAAGTTATCATTATACTTCACATGCTCTCCTTTTTCTCTTCTACATAATCCGGCCAAGTGGCCACTTAGTCACCAAGTTTTGTTTTCTTTTAATGCTCTAATTAGTATACTAAAGGTCCAAAATGCCCCTCCTTCAATTGGGCTAAACTTGGGCCATTTTTTTTAATCTTTTGAGCTTTCCTAAATAATTCTTTGGGCCATGTAAATTAACATAGTCCAACACTTTTAATTTTATCTTTCTCTAATTATTTAATTAGGATTTTCATTTTCCCAATTATAATTTAAATCCTTACTTACATGCCTTTAATTTCTTAACCCAATTAGACTTACTATAATTAGGTTATAAAATTAATTAATTGAGATGTATAAAATAAATCCATTAGAATTAGTATATATTCTAAATACTATTATTCTCCCGTACCATAACCCTTAAGTTATTTAATTTTTCAATCCTAATATATAATTAGGTTACCTTAGTTTCTCTTATTTGTTTATAATAAATAAATAAAAACAACCACATAATATTCATATTCACTTACTGACATATTCACACAAATTAATTCAATAGCTTGAAATATGATCTACAAATCTCTTAAATTAGGTCACTAGTATTTAATTAAATACTAAGACTACTAAATAAAAATAACCATTTAGGTTATTTTATTCCAATACCTAATTTATAATTAGGTTATGCAACTTTCTATTTAATTTTTATTATATATATATATATATATATATATATATATATATATATATATATATATTTATATATTTATTTATTTAATCACATACATACATCACATAAGTCAAAAAACATTTATCCTTATCATTTCTCTTTATTGAAATTTATTTCCTTAATAAATTTCCCACATTCATAATCTATTTCTTTCTTTTAAAAATTTCAATCATTCTCATAATTTCTTTCATTAAATCACATAAAATTAAAGGTAACATAATACTTTATTCTCAACATACCTCCAAATAAAATTTCATTGTAGGTTTTGAATTTTTGTAACCTTTATTTTCTCAATTCTATTCAAATAACAAACCATATAGGTTCTTCTTTAAAAATTTTAAATCATTCCTCTATTTCCACTCTAGGTTTTATTCTTTAACCTTTAATTTAATCATTCAAGATCTTATGAATTTTTGGGTTGTCACAAATTCTATATCAATATGATCTAATTTGATAGTTCCACTATTCACATGATCACGTTAAAAATAATGTCTAACATCTATTTATTTTGATCTAGCATGCAACACAACATTTTTACTTAAACTAATAGCACTAGTATTATTACATAATATTAACACACAATAAAATTTCAAATTATAATCTGCAAGTGTTTGTTTCATCCACAATATATGTGCAGAACAAGGTGCGGCAGCTATATATTCGGCTTCAGTGGTTGAAATAGATTTTTTTTTCTTAGAGAACCAAGAAACTAAACATCCTCCTAGAAATTAACAAGTCCCACTAGTATTTTTTCGATCAACTTGATGACCTGCATAGTCAGAATCTGAAAAACAAACAAGGTTAAATGGTTTACCTTTAGGATACCATAATCCTAAATCTGTGGTTCCTTTAAGATATCGAATTTTTTTTTTTACAGCAACCAAATGTGATTCTTTAGGATTTGATTGAAATCTAGCACATTTAAAGACACTGAACATAATGTCAGGTCTACTGACTGTGATATATAGTAGACTTCTAATCATTCCTCTATATTTCTTTGAGTTAACACTTTTACCATTTTCATCAGCAGTTAATTTATCAATAGTTAACATAGGATTATTAAGAGGTTTCACAGATTCTAATCCAAATTTTTTAATCATTTCTTTACAATAGTTAGATTGAGAAATATGAATACATTTTTCTCCTTGTTTGATTTGCAGACCGAGGAAGAAGTTTAATTCTTTCATCGTACTCATTTCAAACTCTTTACTCATGCTTTCAGAAAAGTCATTGCACATAGTAATATCAGTAGAACCAAAAATGATGTCATCAACACAAATTTGTATAATGGGAATATCATCATTTTTATATTTAGTAAATAGAGTAGTATCTACAACACCCCTTTTAAAACCTTTTTCTAACAAGAATTTACTTAAGCGTTCAGAACATGCTCTTGGGGCTTGTTTTAAACCATATAAAGCTTTATGCAATTTATAAACATATTCAGGATTATTAAAATCTTCAAAAACAGGAGGTTGTTTAACATAAACTTCCTCTTCAATAACACCATTTAAAAATGTAGATTTAGAATCCATTTGAAATAATTTGAAATCTTTTTGACATGTAAATGCTAATAACATGCGAATAGACTCAATTCTAGTAACAAGAGCATATGTTTCGTCATAATCAATTCTTTCAAGTTGATTATACCCTTATGCAACTAGTCTTACTTTGTTTCTTACTACAGTTCTATTTTCATCTAATTTATTATGGAAAACCCATCGAGTTCCAATAATTGAAGTTTCCTTGGGTCTAATTTCCAGACTTTGTTTCTAGTGAACTGTTCAAGTTCATCTTGCATGGCTATTATCCAATCCTCATCCAATAGAGCATCTTTTATATCTTTTGGTTCTATTTTGGACAAGAAAGATATATGACTGACCAAGTTATGTGCTTGTGATCTAGTAAGAACACCTTTATCAATATCACCAATCACATTTTCTAAAGGATGATTTTTAATAATATGCGAATCTTTGGGCAAATCATTTAATTGAGGGTTAGGATTTTCAAGAGTGTTATAATTGATAGGTGGAGATGTATTATCTAGTTTTGGTTCTTTCATATTTTTGAGAATATCTTCAATGCCAACATCACTGTCAACTAACTCTTTATATTTGGGAAGAGGTTGTGATTCATCAAATGTTACATTCATTGGGTCTTCATCAACCAGCCTCCTTTTGTTAATTTGTGATTCATCTACGTCTTCTCTTTCCAAAATATCTTGAATCATCAAAATCAGAGTTCGGACGAAGAAGTTATCTCACTTTTTCCAAAGGACTTCAAAGTTGAAAATTTCCAAAAAGAGCCCAGCGCCGGGGCTCCCATTTCTAGTACATTTGCAGCCCCGGGGCACTAAGGGCCAAATCAAATTAGGACGCGTTTTGGAACGAATTTTAATATATGAATCGCTATCAATTTAATGGGCAATTTCAAATTTATTAAAATTTTAATTTTGAAATAAAAATAAACTCCTTTATTTTAATCAAAATTTAAATCATAATAAATTTTTATTTTTTTATCCAATTTTTGAATAAAAATAAACTCATTTATTTTTAATCAAATTCCAAATCAAAATAAAATCATTTATTTTAATTAATAAGGAATCCAAATTCAAGTACAAAATAAACTCCTTTATTTTAACTTAAAATTGTTATATATATATATATATATATATATATATATATATATGGATCATATTCCTTATTAAAATTAAATATCTTTAATTTTAGGAAACATGGAATCTTATTACATATGTGGATAAACTCATTTATTCTAGAAAACATGGAAATCTATTCCATATGTGAATAAACTCTTTTATTCAAACGAACGTGAAATCTAATTCCAAGTTAATATAAAACTTTTATTTTAATCATATTCCAATTCAAAATAAACATTTTATCTTAATTAAAATAAATATAAAAAAAAAATTCAGAATGTGGTGTCAGGCGCAGCTGCGCCCAGAATACACTAGGATACAGCGCAACTGAGCTGATAGCCCAGAAAACCTTTTCCCGGTTTTGGCGTAGCTACGCTCCAGAATGAACTGGAGATGGCGCAGCTGCGCCGTGTCGCAGATAGACCAGGAAATTTTTTTCCCCAAAAAAATTTATCCAATCGCATACCGTACATATATGGAATCATCAAGATCGATAATTAGCACAAAGTTAGGCTCTGATACCACTATTAGGTTTGTATATAGCGCGATCATGCAATCAAATTACATAAAAGGTGCTGAAGCGCAATAAAATAGGAATTCAAATTTTTTTCATACAATTCCATCACCATGATCATACTTTGTGCATAATTATCAATCAATATAAAAGAGATGGAGATTAAATTCATACCCTTGTAGAATATAGCTTCATCAGGTACGAGTTCACCTCTAATTCTTTTTTGCGTTCAACTTGAATCCACCGGGTTGGATTCCTTCCTTTGATCAACGTTAGCCACCTAAGTGTTTGGCCTTTAGAGGTGATCCACCAAGGAAGAACAAATATTCAAGAAGATGTGTGTTTGGCAAAATTCTAGTTTTCTCTCTCACGAGAATATATCAGTACTCTCACAACTCTTAGAAGTGTCATTCATGTGTGTTATGAAAAATATCTACAACAACAACAACAACAACCTTCACCCATAATAAGACTCCTCTTATTTATAGATGAAGGCAACCCTCCTTAACAATTAAGAAATTGAATTTTATTTTAATTTATTAAATTCTTTTAATTAATTATGCTCCTAATTTTATTAGGAATAATTAATTAAACTCTTTTAATTAATTAGCCTCCTAATCTTATTAGGAAGATATGAGAGTACTTTTATTAATTAATTCTCAAACTCCTTTAGGAATTAAATAATAATAATAATAATAATAATAATAATAATAATAATAATAAGTCTCCTCTTATTAATTTATATTTAATATTTCTAAAATATTAAATAATAAATATTAAGCTATTTAATTTATTTTATCATCATAGATTAAATTAAATACACTTAACTTATTATTACGATTATGTCATTGGCTTTTTAAATAAATATTCTTCCTTTTGCGGTGTAACCCTTTAGGTTCTCCATATTAAACCAGTTGTGGATAAATCAATTAGAACCATTCTAATCTTATTTAAATAAATAAATTAATATATTAATTTATTTAAATAAATAACATTTATTCTAGAATAAGAATAAGTCTCCTTAGCGATTAACGACTTTCCAGATAATATATATTTTAACATTAATCATAAAAGAACTTTTGACTAAATAGTTACCGTACAATTCAATCCTTCCATCATACAATGTCCCAATTACATATAAGACATGAAATTATTGTCAAGTCTTATTTTATTTAATTATATGTATTTCGATTCTTAAATGCACAACTTTAAATAATGCAAATTAAAAACTTCTTTCTAATTTCATTCTGCCTTGGCTAAGGACTACTTGGTTGTCATTTATCGAATCATATTTGGCATTTCTCTTCTTTTACTAGAAGTGGTAGATTCTTTATTGATCATACATTATCTCCATGTATAACTTATTATACCCAAGCATACTCTTTGATATACCCTAAGGGTCTTAAGAAATAAGTCAGAGTATAACTGTAATACTCGAGAATTTTCAAATATTATTAATAAATAAATTAATGAAAGTCGAGTAATTATTTGAGTATAAATAAATATTGTTGTGGTGTGGTTTATAGAAATCCTATTCAATTAAGTTAACTGTTGAACACTACGACAGTAAAGTAATGTGATGAGATTGGTGAAGAGATTGATATGAAGCTTATGAAATTTGCCTAGTGTGGCATAATGAAGGCCAAGGAAACTTACTAAGTGAATTAAAAGAGAAACGATTTAATAAGGAAATGAATTAATTATATGTAACTGTAAAATTCCACGTATGAAATGAATAGACTCTTTAACTAGTAATATTACCAATATGGAAGTTAATTATGTGAAACTAGTATGGTGATAGAGGTCGGAACTAACATAGAGCTAAACCAGTTTGGCACTGCAAGGGACCGGCGCAGCTGCGCCCTCTCTGCAGTACAAATTGGCGCAGCTGCGCCAGTGGCCAATCTAGGAAAGGTTGGTTATTACTGTAGAAATTAAATGGAACATTATTGTAATGTGTGACATTATTCAAATCATATGATAAAAGTACATTTTAATGACATGAAGTACCAAGTAGTACAATGAAATCATATGTGACATTTTAATACAGAAATAATTAATTAACTGTGTATTCCAAAAATTTGGAAAGAGATTAAATGTTTAAAATGGATATTTAGTATTGAATAGTGTCATAATGTGGTTATGTGAGTAATAATAATATCTATGGGGAATACCCGGGCAATAATAACTAACTGCGTTATTTTATCTGCAATAAATATTAAATTGTGTGGACCTAATGTACATGGATTATATGATATGTGTATATATTAAATCCCTAATTTTTAATATTATAGTAACATTTGTACTTTAAAATCACATTTTGGAAATCAAAGAAACCAAACTAAGAATTTTTGACCAAGTTACTGAGCACTTAAAACAATTGTTCCATTTCAATTGGCCCAAACAGTAACCTACACCTTCATTATAAACTACCGAACTTGCACAGTAGCTATGAAACTAGGTGATCATTGCTATGCAAATGGCTGGGAAGGATGGTTGAAAAACCCTTTGTTAACCATTGGTTTCTTCTTCTACCTCATGAATTCTAACCTTTGAGCAAAACCATTAACTAGATAACAATTCTTCTATAAATAGTAGCTTCAATTTCATTTTTCACGTTACTGAGAATTGTCTATGAAATTCTAAGTTGAGAGTGTGAGTTACTGGTAATTGAGGAGGAGTTTAGATAGTGTAGAGAGAAGGAACTAAGCATATTAAGCTAAAAAGAAGGTAAAATTCTTGCTTGTACACTTAATTTCAAAGTTTACAAATCATGGGAATTCTCCTAAATTCTTGCAAATTAGATTTGGAATTGTATTACCAAAAAGTTTTGTGAAGTGTGTATACATGTATGGAACCTCTAATAATGAACTTGAGCATGTTTAAACTGAAGAAATCGAAGTTGGGTTGATACTCTGTAGAACAGAGCACCTTTCTGGTTCTGGTCCAAGAAGGGCGCAGCTGCGCCCAGTTTGTACTAGGGTGCAGAGCAGCTGCGCCAGTCCCCAGAACTAGATTCTGGTTTCTGTTATGTTGTGTTGTTTCTAACCTAGTATTATGACCTATACATGCATGAAAAGAAGTATAGCATGTTGTATAAAGCTTTCTTATGAGATATGAATTGTCCAACATGATTTAGTAGGAGATTTTTAACAAAAATTTAAAGTTTCAAAGACGAACTTTAATGAAACCCAAGTTTTGCAGATTCTGAGCTTGATAGTATACATATATGACTGATTTCTAAACATAAATAAGCATGAGTTGTGATTTTTAGTTCCTTTGTTCATGACCAACTTGTTTAGGCTTTGAGCTAGAGGACTTTTTCAAAGAAAACTTGACATATTAAAGCTAATATCCATCAATACTACATGGAGTATGTTCTGACTTTGTGAATATTCTAACATGACTTAACTACACATGAAATGAGCTTTAAAGATGTTTTGTTTGTGTTAAATTGCATTTTTCAAAGTTTAAAATGATTTCAAAAGCAAACTCAGATATATTTTCAAACTAAATTGCATTTGTGTAAGTAGTTAAGTACTGAAGATTGAAGTGGGGCATGTTTATGTTCATTGTGTCTCTAAACATGATTCTTATGTGTTAGATGTAATGAAAGTTAACCAAGCATAAGTTTAAACATGTTTTAAAGTGATAAACGATGCTAGTTATTAATAAATAATAAGAACACTTGCGAGCATGTATATTACTGTTTATATGACCTTCTCACGTGTACATATGTTTAACCTAGTAGGCCTTGTGATTCCATGACCCTATTTGGCCTTAATTCCGTGGAAATCCTAAACTAACATGTAAGATTGATCTTGAAGTGGTTATACAAGTATGTAAAGTCCTCTAATATGTGTGCATGATAATTGTTAATGTCTTAATATGCTAAAGATTGGACTAAAACAAGGAGATCAGAAGCTCAACTCTGGTCAGGCTAGAGGACAGCGCAGCTGCGCCATCCCTAAGCCTAACCAGGGTGCAGCTGCGCCACCTTGCAGTGAAGTGTGCTTTCTATTTGTGATCTGAGATTTGATGCATGCTTATGTTGTTACCTTAACCTATAATACATGACCAGTACCATATCCAATGTGTCAAGAAGCATGCTAAGTGATAGAATCAAATATTTAATGAGAAATTATAAATTTTTAAATGTTAAGTCTGAAAGATATTCACGAGCTATGTTATTTGATTTCATAGTTTCTTACAAACTGACCTTATGTTATGTGTATATAAAGTACGTAAGGACTTACGTATAGGATTATACGGTTTAGTTAGAATCGTATGTGCATGATAAACTTACATATCGAGTTGTGTATCAGATGTACATAACTAATGAATATCCTATATACGTAATTATGTTATAATATGATTCAAAAAGTGTTGATAAGCTTTACTTTGGTAAACTACGCTTGAGGCAAGTACTTGAACCCTACTCTTTATTGAGCATTACTTGAACTTGTACTATTATTGGTTGTACAAGTAAATAATTGAAAGTATGATTCTTATCTTATGACATAATGCTTCATAGTTAGAATAGAGTGGTTTATATTCCTTGAACTTTGATTTCAAGTATTGAACTTATAATTGTTCTTATATATATTTAAAGAGTGGTCTAAGCCATTTGATTCGGCTAGACCTAAATTGTAAATTGAAAGCCATCCAAACCGATTGACTGGTGAAAAATCTTGTATTGGCTGAGATGAACAACCTTCTTTAAAGGGAAAACTATATTTGTCGGGAGACCGACGTGCGCACTTGAGTACGATTAAACGATATGCATAACGTAGGGTACTTTAGGCTGATCACCTGTTGTACTCGTTTTTGTTGGATTATTAGTATATTACTGTTAATTCTAGTAGAAGTTCATAGTCCTTAGTGACTGCTCAGTATTCATAAAATTAAAATCTCGAACAGATTAAGTATTGAATCTTATTGATATCTTTCTGTCCTTAGCGACTATTGTTGAGAACCATTGATACTTCTTGCTATCTTTGAACTATCATTATTGTTGTACCCTTAAGAAATTTAAAACTATATCGAACACCCTTATTGCTATATTACTTGTTGAGAAAACTTGTTGCTCATTCTTACTTTCCCTAAAAATATTTCAGTTAAGGCAGAACAAGGCGGACCATCGGGCATTGATAAGGGCAAGGGCAAGGCTACGGAGTAGCTTCATAATTATTTAGAATTTTTATGATGATGTCAAGAAATATTGTGTTAGGTAATAGTTATGTCTAAACTATGTTTAATTATGTTTAAGGTATGTAAGAGATGATTAAGTTACGACACCTTGGGACATGAATGATTATATTAAATAAATATAATCTATTTTATTATGTCCGTTGCATGAGATGTTATTTAGTTATTAGATTTGTAGTACGTGATACACTGAATTCGAGACATGAGTGGTCTAAATTTGGGGGCGTCACAGGTTGGTATCAAAGCAGTAGTTATAAACCTTAGGAGCGAGAGTCCTTAGATTATAACTTAGAAGAACTAAGAAGATAGAGAAGGATGAAACTCATGTAGAGTTTTCCTAGAGAGAGACTTAGTGTGTTATGGAATTTCATTCTATACAATGAACTTATGTTTATTTAACATCCTAATGGAGTTGTTGTTTGCTTGTTTTGTGTTTGTGGTTGTAGGATGACTGACATGGGAGAACCCAATAGAGTGATAGAGGAGGAGCCGCATGACATACACGTGGTATATGAGACACCATTGATAGCTGAGCCAATATCGGCAGTGGCCCCTATCGATGATGATGATGATGAGGAGGAGATGGAGCCATTTCCCGAAGAGTCTGATCCGGAGGAGGAGCCTATGGGGGATGAGCCCGTGGAGGACTCCGACGAGGTTTCTTTTGTGGATCGGATGTTGAGGGAGTACGAGGAGCGGATCCTAGAGTTAGATTGCAGAGTCCATGAGCTAGAGGCTGAGGCCCAAGAGAGGGAGTCCGAGTTCCAGAAATTGAGGGACGAGGACCACCAGAGGAAGTTAGTGATGCAAGAGTTGGAGGTGGAGAATGCTCACCGCAAAGAGGCAGGGATCCAGATGGGGACTTTGTTTCACAGGTTGGTGGCTAGAAATGTAGAGTTGGCAGGGAAGCTAGAAGAGATAGAGCAGAGAGAGTTGAGCGAGAGGACGGAAAAGGAGGCTTTCCGTACTCAGTTAGAGATGGAGGTGATGGATAGGATCCATTTTGAGGAGAAGTGGGAAGAAGCCAATGATAGGGCTAATGATTTAGAAGACGAGGTGAGGTGCAAGAGGAGGAAGATGAACAAGATGGGCTATGCTTTGCGCACAACCATAGAGAGATTGATTAATGGTGTATATCATTACCCGGCGGAGCGGGATAGACTCGGCACACTATAAGCTGAGATTTGGTGGCACACATAACCCAGAAGGAGTACAATAGCGTTATAGAGCACGTGATGTTAGATTGATGTCTAGGTGTTTATAGTTGAGTAGTAGTAGTTGTTAGTCAGTTATGATATGTTGTTGTAATCCTAATCTTTTATGAATTATGGGATAATTTTTTACACCCCATACTTTTGAAAATTGTTAGAGGGGTAATATGTTAGTAGTTGTTCCCATCTTTTATGATATTAGGGGATATGTGTTGACATTTATAGAAGTATGCTAGGGATTATCATGTGATGTAATGATTTGGCATATGAATATAAATGATCTTATTTCAAAAATGTGTTATAAAATTTTATTCCTTTTCATTGAAAAATGTTAAAGTAATATAATTAGATAATAAAAATGAAAATTTTGTCATGCAGAAAAATTCCACCCAGACGTACACTAACCGCACCAGAAGAGTTGGTCAATGATAAGAGAGGACAAGTAGACCCTATACAAAGGCTAGTAGATTTGTTAGGGGAAACTCTTAGGGGAAGAAACGAACCAGTACCACCCAATCCCCAAGTAGCTCCAGTCAGAAACTTTAAAGACTTTAGGAGTGTAGGACCTCCAAAATATATGTGTACTACCGATCCTATCGTGGCACAGACATGGATCAAAGAGATGGAGAAGGCTTTCACCATCTCTCTTGTGGGTGAAGACCAGTAGACGGTGTTTGCCACCTACATGATGAGAGGCGAGGCGAACTACTTATGGGAGGCGAATCAGTAAAGAGCAGGAGAAGGGATAATAGCGTGGGAGAGATTTAAGACTTTGTTTTTTGAGAACTATTTCCCAAAAAGCATGAAGAATAGGATGAAGGTGAAGTTCTTAGAGCTTAAGTAGGGAGATATGACAGTGGCACAATACGCGGCTAAGTTCATTGAGCTAGCTCGATTTGCAGAACACCAAGTAGGACATGAAGAGAGAAAAGCTAGACGTTTTGAGCAAGGGCTGAAACCTTGGTTATTCAATAAGGTGTCAGTTCTTCAGATCGATTCTTTTGCGACATTGCTGGAGAATGCCATTATTATAGAAGGAGGTAGTGAAGCTTTGAGTTGTATAACAAGGAAAAGAAGGGTAAGAACACGGGAGGACATAGCCGTGGAGGAAGCAGCAGCGGAGGAAGTAATTTAGGAAAGAGGAAGTGGGAGAATAATAACAACAATAACAAAAATCACAACAATCAAGTGGGGAAGTTTCATGGAGAGTTCAAGAAGAGAGCTGAGGGATGCCCAAAGTGTGGGAAGAATCACCAGGGTGAATGATGAAAGGGGCATAATACTTGCTACAACTACGGCTACGAAGGGCACATTTCGCCCAACTTCCTGAAGCCCAAGAAGATCAAAGGTTATTTCGTTTGTGGCTCGGCGGACCACCTGATTAAGGATTGCCCAAAGAAAGGAAGCAGCAGAGGAAGCGGACAGCAAGGGGGAAGCAACAAATTGATGATTGGCGGACCGACACCATCAAACCTTCCAACTGCCAGAACATTTAACATGACTGTCCAAGACGCAGTAGCTGCGAAGGTCGTGGTGTCAGGTATTATCCCAATCAATAATATAAATACCTATGTATTATTTGATTCAGGTGCCACCTGTTCTTTTCTATCTGAGGAATTTACTAGCCAACTTAATTTGCTTCGAGAACAGTTAGGAAATCCTTTGAACATAGAGGTTGCGAATAAGGAAGTAATTCCCATAGAATATGTTTACCAAAATTATCGCACAAACATTAGAGATCATGAGCTAAACATAGACTTGATCCTGATAAGATTGGGAGAATTTGACGTAATATTGGGAATGAATTAGTTGTATAACCATGTTGCGATAATTGATTGTCAAAATAAAAGTGTTAACCTTCAGACTCCAAATAAGTCTAAGGTAGTGTTTTATGGTAGTTCATCGCTTAAGCAATCGTGTTGCCTTACGATGATGCAGGCTAAGAATTTGTTAAGGAAAGGATATGTAGGTTATTTAGCTTACATTGTTGATACTCGAAAAAAGGGAGTAGAAATTAAGGATATACCTGCAGGGAGAGAATTCCAAGATGTATTTTCGAATAATCTGCCTAGTCTTCCGCCAGATAGAGAAATTGAATTCGTAATAGACTTAGCACCGAGAACAACACCAATTTTGAAAGCTCCATATCGTATGCGTTAGTAGAAAGGAAGGAATTCATGATATAATTGCAAGAGTTACACTCGGCCGAATTGAGGAAACTTGTTGCTCATTCTTGCTTTTCCTAAAAACATTTCAGTTAAGGCAGAACAATGCATACCCTTGGGCATTGATAAGGGCAAGGGCAAGGCTACGAAGTAGCTTCATAATTATTGAATTTTTATGATGATGTTAAGAAATATTGTGTTAGGTAATAGTTATGTCTAAACTATGTTTAATTATGTTTAAGGTATGTAAGAGATGTTTAAGTTACGACACCTTGGGACATGAATGATTATATTAAATAAATGTAATCTATTCTATTATTTTCGTTGCATGAGATGTTATTTAGTCATTAGATTTGTAGTACGTGATACACCGAATTCGAGACATGAGTGGTCTGAATTTGGGGGCGTCACAATAAGTCATCATACACAAGATACTATGATTATCTCAATTCCAAGGATCACTTGTATTACTATCACTACAGGAATTCCTATTGATAGGCAAGTAAAACTCTATTAAGTATTCCTTAGCGAGTCAGGTTCAGTGAACTTATTCTCCAATAAACACCTACATACTTACTTTAGTGTCTCCACATAAATTATCATGAGATCAATCATCCTCATCTAATGAGCAAGCAACGTATGTACGAATCTATCCGGATTCACTAATCCTTTTTTTAGTAATCTATCAATTGGGAACATTTTAGTTTTTAAGCTATCTAAGAATTTAGATTTCATTAGCATGATCTCATCATGATTCTAAAATCATTTCTTAAAACTATGAGTTTATCACATATTATTAAAACAACACCATGTAGATAAATTAAATCTTTTAGTAAATGAGTACTTTTATTAATAAACGAATAAGATTGTTACAAAGTATATGCTTTATCATCAACATGATTGGCTTGTGCGCATACTACTTTCAGTATTTGAGTATCTTCATAAATTACAACAAGTGTTGAGTTTTCAACTTCAAGATTTTCAATAGAGATAATAAGTGTTGAATTTTCTATTCCAAGATCTCTATTTATTTTTCTAAATTTTTCTAATTCTTCTTTTAATAAATCATTTTCTAATTTTTCTTCATTTAAAATTTCATTAGTAATAATTAAACTTGCATTTTCTATTTCAAGATCTTTATTTATTTTTCTTAATTTTTCTAATTCTTCTTTTAATAAGAAATTATTTTTTAATTTTTTTTCATTTAAACTTTCATTAGTTATAATTAAAGTTGAATTTTCTATTTCAAGATTTTTATTAGTTTTGATTAATTTTTCTAAAGAAACTTTTAATCTGATAAAATCTTCTTTGATTATTTTATTATTCTCATGTAAATAGTTGAATGCTTCCTGTAATTCATAATGTTCTTCATTTATATTTTCTAAAGTATATGTGGCAAATGAAGTGCTAGGTAATTGATGTTCAGAATTTACCTCAGATCTTGGTGATGAGTCAGTGTCTGCCATTAAGCAAAGATTTGTAATTTCTTCGGTTTGTTCGGCGGATTCTTCGTTGCCACTTAGGTCCCAGCCTTTCTCAGCTACTAGAACTTTATTGTTGATTAATTTTTGATAATCCTTTTTGAAATGTGCAGGCTTGTTGCATTCAAAACATGTGTTTTAATTTTTATTTGAGTTGACATTTCTGAAGTTGTTGTTGTTTGCTTTGAAATTTCCTCCTTGAGCCTTTGGCTTGAATACTTGCTTGCTTTTGAAGTTGTTGAAGTTGTTACTTGTTTTCATAAAGCCTTTGCAATATTTTTTGGCTTTGCTTTGAATCACTCTCCTGAGTTATCTGGATAACAGAGCAACTTCATTATTATCTAGACTCAGAAGTTCTTCATTTAGTTCTTCATCATCACTTTTTTGATCTACAAGTAGAGCTTTGAAAGCAATTCCCTTCTTTTTGAGATCTGTGTCTAATTCGATTTTTTCTACTAGCATGTCGACTTTATAGGAACGAAGATTTCCAATGAGATTGTCAAGAGGATAGACAGTTAAATCCTGCATTTCTTTGATGGATGTAACCTTCATTTTCCATATGGATGGAAGGGCTTTGAGGATTCTTCTATTTTTCTCATTTGTTGTATATGCTTTCCCTAGTTGTTCCAGTTCGTCAATGATTTTGGAGAAAGGGGTCTCCATATTAATGATTTTTTCACCTTCTTCTAACTTGAAGCTTTCATACTCTTGAATTAGAGCATCCTTTCTAGTTTCTTTGATACGATTGGTTCCTTTATAGGTTACAATCAATTTTTCCAAGATTTCTTTTCCATTCTTACAATTGCTAAACTCTTTGTATTCTATTTCAATGAGAGCACTAGTTAGCACTTGTTCGGCTTTAGAAGCTATATCCACAGCCTCTTCATCTTTAGTGGTGAATTCATCAATATCTTTTTCAACGATCTTTTCTCCTTGAATTTTGGTTGGAACTTTTACACCTCACACAATTGCAGACCAAACTTTGATTCCTTGTGACTTGGTATAGTTTTTGAATATGTTCTTCCAGATAGCAAAGTTGGTTCCATCAAATAGTAGAGGTTTTGACATAGATAGTCCTTCTTCGCAACCAGTAGTATTGTAGGCCATGGATCTACTCTTAGGTATGCCCGTATTTACTCAACAAATAAGTTAAACAACACTACTCTAATGCCAATTAAAAGTCCAATAATAATCTAGAAGGGGGGTTGAATAGATTATTATAAATTAAAATTTTATATTAGGCCTTTTTGATTTTTTTTTGTTAATTAATTTGCAATGTTAAAAATTAATATGCAAGACAATAAAAAAATCAATCAAACAATGAATAGTAATTTGTTTGGTTCATAACATACATCCACGGGTATGTTGCTACGTCCAGTCTCAAGCTCCTCTCCAGGACTTGAGATCCAATTACTATCAGTAATAAATACTCCTCCAATAGGCGGAGAAACCTTTACAAAGTTTAATAGACAAACTCTCAACTTTTCAAAACTATCTATCTTGGACAGCAAGCTCCCAGCTCCCTCCTCAAGCTTAGTTGCACCTTCTTTTGAGTTCAGTTCTATTCTATGATCTGGTCTTGAAACAACAGCCCCTTCCTCACCTCACAAGTTCACTAGAGACCCAACTCTCAGTTAACCTCTCTACAACTCTGGTCTTGGTCAAAGATTGTAGATGCTTATTAGAGAATAAGTTCACTGAACGTAGCTCACTAAGGAATACCTAATGGAGTTTTACTTGTCTGTCAATAGAAATTCCTGTAGTGATAGTAGTACAAGTGATCCTTGGACTTGAGATCATCATAGTATCTTGTGTATGATGAATTATACTTTGACTTATTCCTTAAGACCATTAGGGTATGCTTGGGTATAATAAGTCATACATGGAGATAATGTATGATCAATAAAAAATCTACCGCTTCTAGTAAAAGAAGAGAAATGTCCTATGTAATTCGATAAATGACAACCCAGTAGTCCTTGGCTAAGACATAATGAAATTAGAAAGGAGTTTCTAATTTGCATTATTTGGAGTTATGCATTTAAGAGTCGAAATACATATAATATAATAAAATTAGACTTGACGGTAATTCCATATCTTATATTTAATTGGGACATTGTTTGGTGGAAGGAATGAATTGTATGGTAACTATTTACTCAAATGTTCTTTTATGATTAATGTTGAAATCTATATTATCTAGAAAGTCGTTAATCCCTAGGGAGTTTTATCCATATTCTATTATTTATTTAAATAAATTAATAGTTTAATTTATTTATTTAAATAAGATTAGAATTGTTCTAATTGATTTATTCACAATCGGTTTAATATGGAGAACCTAAAAGGTCACACCATAAAAGGAAGAATAATTATTTAGGAAGTTAATGGCATAATCGTAATAATAAGTTAAGTATATTTAATTTAATTTGTGGTGATAGAATAAATTAAATAGCTTAATATTTATTATTTAATATTTTAGAAATACTAAATATAAATTAATAAGAGGAGTCTTATTACTATTATTATTATTATTATTATTATTATTATTATTATTATTATTATTATTATTATTATTATTATTATTATTATTATTATTATTACTATTATTATTATTTAATTCCTAAAGGAGTTTGAGAATTAATTAATAAAAGTACTCTCATTTATTCATAATAAGATTAGGATGCTAATTAATTAAAAGATTTTAATTAATTATTCCTAATAAGATTGGGAGCATAATCAATTAAAGGAGTTTAATTAATTAAAATAAAACATAATTCATTAATTGTTAAGGAGGGTTGCCTACATCTATAAATAAGATGAGTCTTATTATGGGTGAGTGGGGTTGTTGACTTTTTTCACAACAGACGTAATTTTAATAGTTGGGAGAGTACACCATTTTTTATGAGAGATAGAAAAACTAAGATTTTGTCAAACATCCATCTTCTTGAATCTTTTTTCTTCCTTGGTGGATCACCTCTAGAGGCTAAATACTTGGGTGGTTAACATTGATCAAAGGAAGAAATTAAACCCGGTGGATTCTAGTTGAACGCGAAAGAATTTGGAAGTGAACTTGTATCTGAGAAAGCTCGAATCTTGAAGGGTGTAATTATTGTTCTTTATCTTTTTGTTTAATTAATAGTTGTGCATAAAGGATGATCCGGGTATATGGTTTGTAAAATTTTAAAACTCTATTTTATTACGTTTTCACTTATTTTGTGCAATTTGATTGCGTTCATGAATATTACAAACCTAACAGTGGTATCAAAGCCAAACCTTTATGCAAATTATTAATTGTTTTAATTTGATATGTATATTGATATGTGTTTAGAACAATTTAATTGGGTATAATTTTTTTGTATAAAAAAAAGGGCTTCGCGAATTTGAAGATTCGCCTGTATCAAGTGATTCGAGTGGCCAGGAACAACTACGATTACTAGTATGTTTATATGATATATTATAATCTTATAATCATATTAGTGATTTAAGTCTCCTTTTTTAATATTTAAGTGATTCACGTGTACGATGATTATATATATATATATATATATATATATATATATATATATATATATATATATATATATATCTTAATTATTTAATAATTAAAATAAAAAAGTTTATTTTAATCTTAAAATTGGATTTCATGCTAACTAATTAGAGTTGTAATTGGATTCCATGATAACTAATTAGAGTTGCAATTGGATTCCATGTTTTCTTAAATAAATGAGTTTATTTGTGAATAGGAAAGAGAATACTTATTTCCTTAAATAAATGAGTTTATTTAGATATGGAATAAGATTTCATATTATTCAAAATAAATGAGTTTATTTGTGAATAGGAAAGAAAATCTGTGTTTATTTAAATAAAGGAGTTTATTTAGATATGTAATAAGATTTCATATTATTCAAAATAAAAGAGTTTATTTTGACTTGAAATTGGATTCCATAATTAATTAAAATCAATGAGTTTATTTTGATTAAAGATTTTGATTAAAATAAAATATTTTATTTTATTCAAAATTGGATAAATTAAAAGAAAAGAGGTTTATTTAGATTTAAATTTGGATTAAAATAAAAGAGTTTATTTTGATTCAAAATTAGAATTTATGCTAACTAAATTTGCCCATTAAATGATATCAATATATATATATATATATATATATATATATATATATATATATATATATATATATATATATATATATATATATTGAATGTTTATTATTCATGACATGAATATTATTTATTGATGCATATGGTGATGTGTATGATAATAAATGAGATTGATTATGGACTATTGACCAATGTGATTGGATTTTTTTTTAGTTAGATGCATGAATGTATGGATTTTATTTAATGGGTTCTGCGTATCTCGTCTTCTCTAATTTTTTCTTAATGTAAATTCTAACTCCCTCCTATGTACTTCCCCTTGACTGCTGATCAAAGTTTCTATTTATTTTAAATAGTTTTGTAATATGAATAGTTAGAAATAATTTTGAAGAATTGAATATCAAGGAGCAAGGAGCGCTTGAAGACCCGTTTGTAATGGAACTCGAGACTTAAATGTAATAGTTATATTTAAATTTAATTTTTGCACCCTAGGTTTGAACTTTTGGTTCATTTGGTGGCTCTAGTGAACCAAACTAGAATAAAGTCCATAATCAATCCAGGTAGAATATAGTACTTTATATGTGTATGTTTATACTATATATATTATATTATGCAAACATGCTTCGCATGTTCATTAATATGACATGTGTTATATATATATATATATATATATATATATATATATATATATATATATATATATATATATATATATGTGTGTGTGTGTGTGTGTGTGTGTGTGTGTGTGTGTGTGTGTGTGTGTGTGTGTGTGTGTGTGTGTGTGTGTGTGCATGAGCGCTAAACAAGATGAGACAAATTAATAACAAACCCCTCAATTTTTTCATATATTAAGTCCTAAGCATTCAAAGATATTTGGAATATCGAACGTCGCCTTATAGCATGATAAAAATAATAGAGTATCAATTAATTATTATAAGTTTGTTGTGTCACCACAAGGCTTATCTTAATTCTTTGAGATATTAATTTTATCACATTTGATGCTTATAAAAAAAATTGAACAATGTTATTTTGTTGTGTCACCACAAGGACAATATTTTTCTTTTTTGAATATATGGAGTGCTAGGTTGGACTTAACTTGGATAATTTTGATTCGGATGTGCCACCACTTGATCAAAATAATCTAAGAGACAAAATATAAGGAGTTGCATAGTTGATGTAATTGACAAGAGTTGTCTACCTATTTATTTATATATAGTTTGTTGTGTCACCACAAGGCTATGTACATTTGAAATGGGATCCTTATTCTCACTAGCAAATCTTTAATTAGATTTTACCGAACTATATAAGTGAGGGTAATATAGTTTGATGAAAATAGTGGGAGATACCAATTTAAAACAATACCTAATTTATTTTAGAAATTAATAAATGAATATATGCTAAATGTTGTTAATTATAAATTCATTTACAGAATTTTACAATGTCTAAAATTACTATCACTGCGAAACATATTAGATGTTAATTAACCGGACCGAATTAAACAGATTGGTAAAGGAATTTGAGAATAGTTCTCACGGCTGAAAAGCTATCTTATGTCCTTAATACGCTTATCCATGCAATGGTTGCAGATAATGCCTCTGAGGAAGATATTGCATTTTTTAGAAAGTGGCAACATGATACACAGTTGGCTCAATGCATCATGCTCACATTCATGAGTAACAAGCTTCAGCGTCAGCATGAAACTATGAATGCTCTTACTATATTCCTGAACATCAAGTAGTTGATGGTGAGAAAAGTAGGATTAATAGATATCAGATATTTAAGGAGCTCTTCCGATCTAGAATGACCAACGACACTACAGTACAGACGTATGCCCTAAACATGATCAATTTAATTGAACAATTAGGACAACAAGTTTTGTCATGGATGGAGAGTTGAGCAAAGATTTGATCTTGCAGTTACTCCCGGACTCCTTCTCACAATTGTTGTGAATTTTTCATATGAACAAGCTAGATATCAGCCTCGCTGATTTGCTTAACATGTTGAAAATGCTGAGAGTCACTTTTCAACCAAGAAAGACCAAGTCTTACCCGTAGGGGCCAAAAGATCTTCTGAAAAGAAGAACGATTCAAAGAAGGTAAATAGAAATGCAAAAACAAAGGATAATAAGAACAAAACTGATAAGGATAACGAAGAAGTTTGCTTCCACTGCAATAAGCCTGGACACTAGAAAAGAAACTGCAAAATGAATCTTGTAGAGGCTAACGAGAAGAAGCTTAGTGAAGCTTCTGAAAGTAGTATGCACACAAGCCAATCATGTTTGATGATAAAGCATATACTTTGTAACAATCTTATTCATTTATTAATAAAAAGTATTAATTTATTAAAGGCTTTTAATTATATACATGATACTGCTTTATAATATGTGATAAACCCATAGTTTTAAGCAATACTTTTAGAATAATGATGATGATCATTCTAATGAGATCTAAATTCTTATAAAGCTTAAAACTAAAATAGTTCCCAATCGTTGGATTACTAAATTGGGAATTAGTAAATTCGGATAGATTGGTACATATGTTGCTTGCTCATTGGATGAGGATGATTGATCTCATGATCATTTGTGTGGAGACACTAAAGCAAGTATGTAGCTGCTTATTAGAGAATAAGTTTACTGAACGTGACTCGTTAAGGAATACCTAATGGAATTTTACTTGCCTGTCAATAGGAATTCCTGTAGTGATAGTAGTACTAGTGATCCTTGGACTTGAGATCATCTTAGTATCTTGTGTATGATGAGTTATACTTTGACTTATTCCTTAAGACCCTTAGGGTATATCAAAAGATATGTTTGGGTATAATAAGTTGTACCTGGAGATAATGTATGATCAATAAAGAATCTATCGCTTCTAGTAAAAGAAGAGAAATGTCCTATGTAATTCGATAAATGATAACTCAGTAGTCCTTGGCCAAGACAGAATGAAATTAAAAAGGAGTTTCTAATTTACATTATTTGGAGTTGTACATTTAAGAGTCGAAATACATATAATTAAATAAAATAAGACTTGACAGTAATTCTACGTCTTATATTTAATTGAGACATTGTATGGTGGAAGGATTGAATTGTACGGTATCTATTTACTCAAAGGTTCTTTTATGATTAAAGTTAAAATCTATATTATCTGAAAAGTCATTGATCGCTAGGGAGGCTTATCCCTATTATAGAATAAATATTATTTATTTAAATAAATTAATTGTTTAATTTATTTATTTAAATAAGATTAGAATTGTTCTAATTGATTTATTCACAACCGGTTTAATGTGGAGAACCTAAAGGGTCACACCATAAAAGGAAGAATAATTATTTAAGAAGTTAATGGTATAATCGTAATAATAAATTGTGTATATTTAATTTTATCTATAGTGATAGAATAAATTAAATAGCTTAATATTTATTATTTAATATTTTAGAAATTTAAATATAAATTAATAAGAGGAGTCTTATTATTATTATTACTATTATTATTATTTAATTTCTAAAGGAGTTTGAGAATTAATTAATAAAGTACTCTCAAATATCCTAATAAGATTAGGAGGCTAATTAATTAAAAGAGTTTAATTAATTATTCTTAATAAGATTGGGAGCCTAATTAATTAAAAGAATTTAAATAATTAAAATAAAACTCAATTCCTTAATTGTTAAGGAGAGTTGTCCACATCTATAAATAAGAGGAGTCTTATTATGGGTGATTGAGTTATTGTTGACTTTTTCACAACATACGCAATTCCAATTGTTGGAGAGTACGCTCCTTTTCTGTGAGAGATAGAAAAATTAAGATTTTGCCAACCACCCATCTTCTTGAATCTTTATTCTTTCTTGGTGGATCACCTCTAGAGGCTAAACACTTGGGTGGCTAACGTTGATAAACGGAAGGAACCCAACCCGGTGGATTCAAGTTGAACACGAAAAGGATTTAGAGGTGAACTTGTACCTGAGGAGCTCGGATCTTCAAGGGTATGATTCTCGTCCTTTATTTTCGTTTAATTAATAATTGTGCATAAAGAATGATCCGGGTATATGATTTGTAAATTTTTAAAACTCTATTTTTTTCACGTTTCCGCTTATTTTGTGCAATTTGATTGCGTTCTTGAATATTACAAACCTAACAGCTTCGGTTACAAATATAGTTTTTGTTCATGATTGAAATAAATTTTTCTTTAAGTCAAGGTTCTACTTGGGTATTGGATATTGGCTTTGGTTATCATAAATATAGATTTATGAAGAGACCAAGCTGAAGTAAAAAGCTAAACAAAGATAAGTAATTCTATGTGTGGAAAATGAAGCAAATGTTACTACATTTGCCATAGAAACTTATAGTTTAGCAATGCCTACGGGCAAATCTATTAAGTCAATAAGTTGTTATTGCATTCCAGTTCTTGTTAGAAACATTATTTCTATTTTGTTGTTGGACAATGAAATCTTTGATATTATATTTAAGAACAATTGTTGTTCTATTTATAATAATAATGTTTTGTACAGAATTAGAATAGTACTTAATGGATTTTGTATACCTGACTTACGTGAAAAATTATTTTACAAATTGAACAAACTAGTATAAGAAAATGAGATGATCATTCAAAGAGTTGAATGTTTGTATTTGATGAAATATAGGTATAAATTATTTGAAAGGCTCAAATAATTCAAAAGAGAAACTAATTTGAAAAGTATTAAGATTCTTTGATTAGATCGAGGAAGGAATCTTGCACAATAAGTTTCTAGACTATCTTAAATGGTTTTCTCACAATGGATGCCTCCTGATACGCAATAATTGATTGATGTATCTGAAAGAAAAAATCGTACCTTGTTGGACATGGTACGGTCCATAATGATTTTACTGACATTCTAGTACCCTTCTGGGATCATGCCTTAGAAATGGCTGCATATCTACGAAAAAGGTAACCTCAAAATTCGATCCCAAGACTCTGTAAGAGTTATGGACATGGAGGATTCTTAATCTTAAGTATGTTAAGATAAGAGGTTGTCCAGCTTATGTGAAAAAGGTTTCAAAGGATAAGCTTGAGACAAGATTTGACAAGTACAAATTTGTGAGACATCCTAAAGTAAGTTTAGGATATATGTTCTATAATCCTAATTAGCAAAAGGTGTTTTGTTTCGAAACACGCTACCTTCTAAGATAACGGTGTTTATCATTAAAAGGGCTAGTGGGAGGATAATAGATCTTGAAGAGTTCAAGAACCACAAAAAACTATAAGTCAAATAAGAGGAACCTGTAGATAAAACTATTGTACTACAATCGAATCGTAAATCCAGAATAGTATCGAAGATACCTGAGAGGTATGAATTCATCATGGATGATGATGATGAGGTACGTATCATAGAAGATGATGATCCAGTTACATATGATGAGGTAAGAGTTATAGACACTCAGAGAAATGGATTGAAGCAAGCTTCTCAAAAATGGAACATTCATTTTGATGTAACAAATCAAAAGAGTTTAATTTTATCACAAATAAGAATGAACCTAGTATGTACAAAAAGGTCAGTGGGAGCGCCGTGACATTCCTAATATTATATGTTGATATACTATGGATAAGGAATGACATACTAATGCTACAATCAGTAAAGATAAAGTTGTCTAAATATTCCTCCATGAATGATTTGGGAAGAGTATCTTAATTGGGGATACAAAATCTATATAGATAGATTTAAGAGGATACTCGACTTAACCCAAGGAACGTATATTCATTTGATGCTGAAGCTGTTTAGCATGGCAAACTCCAAGAGATATCTCATGTTAATGAGCCATGAAGTGTATCTCTCTTAATAATCCCCATAGACTCCTAAAAGAGAGATCGCATGAGTGACAATCATGTGTACAATGAAATATACGAGATCTGATATTGATCGGTCATATTCTGGAGAAGATCACTGTAAGACAGTGAAAAAATATATTAAAGTACTTAACCGGTACTAAGGATGTGGTTAAAATTTATGGTGGGTCTAAATTAAAACTAAAGGGCTTAACAGACTCAAGTTTTTCAGACAGACCAAGATGACAGAAAATCCATTTTAAGATAAAGGGTTAACTTGAACAGTGGTGCAGTGAATTGGAAAGGTTTCAAACAACATTCAGTTGTTGGTTTAGTGATAAACACAAAGTATATAGCTGTAAATGAAGTTGCAAGTTGATTGTTTGGATAAAAAGTTCATTACAGAACTAGGAATAGTTTCTAAGTCTCATCTTGGATCTAAACATGTGTTGTGACACTTTTATTTGATTATAGGAATCACTAAAAGATAGAAAATCACTATAGAGATAATGAACTCTCAAGAACAACATTACATATCCATTAACTAAAATTTATCCAACATCAGGATAATTGCCACTTAGAGAAGAAGGGTATGAGATACCATGGTGACTGGCTTTAGTGCAAGTGGGAGATTGAAAGTAGTATGCACACAAGCCAATCATGTTTGATGATAAAGTATATACTTTGTAACAATCTTATTCATTTATTAATAAAATGTATTAATTTATTAAAGGCATTTAATTATCTATACGATGCTGCTTTATAATATATGATAAACCCGTAGTTTTAAGCAATGCTTTTAGAATAATGATGATGATCATTCTAATGAGATCTAAATTCTTAGAAAACATAAAACTAAAATAGTTCCCAATCATTGGATTACTAAATTGGGGATTAGTGAATCTGGATAGATTGGTACATACGTTGCTTGCTTATTGGATGAGGATGATTGATCTTATGATCATTTGTGTGGAGACACTAAAGCAAGTATATAGGTGCTTATTAGAGAATAAGTTCACTAAACGTGGCTCGCTAAGGAATACCTAATAGAGTTTTACTTGCCTGTCAATAGGAATTCATGTAGTGATAGTAGTACAAGTAATCCTTAGACTTGAGATCATCTTAGTATCTTGTGTATGATGAATTATCCTTTGACTTATTCCTTAAGACCTTTAGGCTATATCAAAGGGTATGCTTGGGTATAATAAGTCGTACATGGAGATAATGTATGATCAATAAAGAATCTATCACTTCTAGTAAAAGAAGAGAAATGTACTATGTGATTCGATAAATGACAACCCAGTAGTCCTTGTTCAAGGCAGAATGAAATTAGAAAGGAGTTTCTAATTTGAATTATTTGGAGTTGTGCATTTAGGAGTCGAAATACATATAATAAAATAAAATAAGACTTGACAGTATTTCCATGTCTTATATTTAATTTGGACATTGTATGGTAAAATGATTGAATTGAATGGTAACTATTTACTCAAAGGTTCTTTTATGATTAATGTTGAAATCTATATTATCTAGAAAGTCGTTAATTGCTAGGGAGGCTTATCCCTATTGTAGGATAAATATTATTTATTTAAATAAATTATTAGTTTAATTTATTTATTTAAATAAGATTAGAATTGTTCTAATTGATTTATTCACAACCGGTTTAATATAGAGAACCTAAAGGGTAAGACCATAAAAGGAAGAATAATTATTTAAGAAGTTAATGGCATAATCATAATAATAAGTTAAATATATTTAATTTAATCTATGGTGATATAATAAATTAAATAGCTTAATATTTATTATTTAATATTTTAGAAATATTAAATATAAATTAATAAGAGGAATCTTATTATTATTATTATTATTATTATTACTATTATTACTATTATTATTATTTAATTTCTAAAGGAGTTTGAGAATTAATTAATAAACGTACTCTCATATATCCTAATAAGATTAGGAGGCTAATTAATTAAAAGATTTTAATTAATTATTCCTAATAAGATTGTGAGCATAATTAATTAAAGGAGTTTAATTAATTAAAATAAAATGTAATTCTTTAATTGTCAAGGAGGGTTGCCTACATCTATAAATAAGAGGAGTCTTATTATGGGTGAGTGGGGTTGTTGACTTTTTTCACAACAGACGTAATTCTAATAGTTGAGAGAGTAAACCCTTTTCTATGAGAGATAAAATAACTAGGATTTTGCCAAACATTCATCTTCTTGAATCTTTCTTCTTCCTTGGTGGATCACCTCTAGAGGCCAAATACTTGGGTGGCTAACATTGATCAAAGGAAGGAATCAACCCCGATGGATTCTAATTGAACGCGAAAGGATTTGGAGGTGAACTTGTACCTGAGAAATCTCGAATCTTCAATGGTATAATTCTTGTTCTTTATCTTTTCGTTTAATTAATAATTGTGCATAAAGGATGATCTGGGTATATGGTTTGTAAAATTTTAAAACTCTATTTTATCACGTTTTCGCTTATTTTGTGCAATTTGATTGCGTTCATAAATATTACAAACCTAACAGTTTTTCTCACAGATATATAAAATAAACTAACTCTATCATTTTCCTCTTTTTGTAAATTTTTTTAAAATAATGTGCTTCTAAAATAAGTAGATAAACTTTAGTACAATTTGATGCTTCTCAAATAAGCAGACAGAGATTAAAGATTACAAAGTTTAATGAATTTGATTCTTGTTAAGCAAATGTGAATTTTGGATCAGTTATAAAAGTTTAAACAAAACTTTTATATGTGTAAAACTGCTTTTTAATTAAGCAGATAAATAAATTTAAGTGTATGTCAAATAATGCTTCTGAATAATTAAGCAGATATATAGTTTAGTGTCAATTTATAAATAATTATTTATTCTTTATAATAAAGAATGTGTTTCTATGGATTTAAAATATAAATTTAATTTCAGATATTATGAATGAATTTATGCTCAATTAATTTGTGATGACAGATATCAAGTATTCAAAGTAAATCAATTAAGCAATACTTGATATAACAAATATATTTGTTTAACTCAAATGATATATAAAGATATTTTATCTATTATGTGAATAAAATATAAAGAAGGCCACTTATGATTTTAAAGACCGTTAGAATAATTCACGCTATCATATATTCAAGGGTGAAAAAGTTCAATTTTTTTCGGTATCTAAGTACTGACCAAATTTATATCTTTTCACACTTGTATATTTATATAAATATTTTCGATAAACAACTTGAGTTTTCAGGACAAGTCGAATAGTTCTCTATGAGAAGTATTTCGGGGTTAATCAAGTGTTAATCTATGGTATTTATATAAATAATGAATATATAAAGTATTTATATAAATATTTTCGATAGACTACTTGAATTTTAAGGACAAGCTTAATAGTTCTCTATGAGAAGTATTTCGGGGTCGATCAAGTATAATCTACTTTACGATATTTATATAAATAATAAATATATGAGATACTTATATAAATATTTTCGATAGACAATCTTGAATTTCAAGGACAAGCCGAGTAGTTCTCTATGAGAAGTATCTCGGGGTAGATCAAGTATGTGTCTACTTTACGATATTTATATAAATAATAAATAGTTGGAATATATATATATATATATATATATATATTATGGTGTATAACAATGTATATTATTATATCTATAGCAATAAACAAGTAAGAGATAATTTAATCAAGTAATTGAGCAACTTATCTCAACTACTTGTGACCAATTTTCTCTTCTCTAAATATTCAGAGTTTTTTAGTAACAAAGAGAGATTAAAATTTTAGAGAGAATGTAGGCAAGGAGTAAGCTTTTTATTGATAGTGAACGGTAAATTGAGAATGAAAGAAGAACTTCCTATTTATAGGATTTTCAAGCTTGGGGCAAGATGGTTTTTTTTTAAAAAATCAAAGGCTAAAAATCATTTGATTAAAATGTAAGGTTCAGATGAGATTAGCAGATTTATTTCATACGGATTGCCCAATCATCAATTCATCCGAATTTAGCAAAGCTCCGGACCTTTAAAAAATGCTAACATTATTCCTTTCATTAAATGCATTAAATGAGCTCATGTTCCTTTTGTTTTTCACAAATCAAACTTCCCATTACAATGAAAAACACGGCAATCATTGTCCCAAAATGAGTGACCCTTTCTATAACATTAAATGCAAGTCTTTTCTCTTTTCCATCATGTATACACGAACACATATATGCATACATAATCATTTTGCATGTATACACCGAATATACATATGCCCATAAACGGATTAAACACATACACATCATAACCGAAGATATTAATTTTTAGATCACGGATGTGTTACCAATTTTTGGTTTAAAAATCTTTTTTCCACTTTTTGTAAAGTAATTTTTTTTGAAAGTTTGAATATGAATATTTTTGAAAAAAAAATAGGAATACTCGCCTTGGAGAAATGTTATTTTGTGAAATAATATTTTTAACACTTGATATTAATTTAGCAAGGTTAGTGTTAACGCCAAGATCTATTTCTGCGTCCTAATCACGTAAGACGCTCTGATCCTGCACAATAAATACAGTCAACACCAAAAGTTTGACGATTTCGACCGTCGGGGGATAGCTCAGGCGTGAGAGTCAGTACAGGCGATCACCAGGTCAACAATGGAGGATAAAATATCTAGTGTATTGAGAGAGAAAATAATACAGTTCCCTTTGCATTTACGACTTCCTTGCCATGATATACTACCATTCCCGGTTTACCGTGCCACCCACTTCCGTCTAACACCAACCATCTGATCATAATGATCTCAGCCAACTACATGCAGCTCACCCACTACTTTCAGTCACTATTTTCCACCACCGGCCGACTAAGAATCTCATCCACATTAATGCATGACAGAAATAACAGTCAACTGTCATGCTTTTTCATTATTACCGGTCAAAGATAAATATTTAGTTACCTAATGGATCAGTCCAATGACTAAGCCCAATACAATAAGGATGACCCATCTGACTGGGTCCAACTGAAATGACCCAATAGAATAACCAAATAACTCGGCCCAAACTATTCGGCCCAAAAGGTAAAATATCAAGACCCAACATTGTCCCCCAATTTTTTATTAAACAAATTGTTTAATAGAAAACTATAAATGGTCCGTGATCCAAAAGATATGATATGATTGGTAAGAGCCCACAATGAAATTAACCGAAACCCATTCGGTAAATGACATATAATGAAAATGGAAGTCCAAACTGAAAAGCCCAACAAGTTTTAAAAATTGAGGATTGAAGCGGACACTACCCATTCCAATTTTGTATCATTACTGTCAATTAATGTGTCGCCCTCGAGCCTCGTGTAACTGTCAGTATAAAAAGTAAATTTCCCCCAAATTGACGGTTTTACCTGCCAATTTAAAATTCAAACGTCTTTTCGAGCTCTCGACTTCTCTTTCTCCCAAATCTCCTTCCTTCTCTGCAAATTTCCATCAATGGCTTCCCAAGACTCCGAGCAAGGTTCACCCATCCTTGTGACTCCGATTACCATCATTCCACCTAACCCAAATCCTGACAAAATGGCTTCAAGCTCAAACCCTAAGGCTGCAACTCCTAGTAAAAAGGTACCACCTCCAAAACCTCTACCTATTCCTTCTAAATTCTTCAGAAATAAGGAACTTTATTTCCATGCCAACACTTCATCGACTGTCACCGAAACTGAGTTGAGGAGGATTCGGACTCGCTGTCATATCCCGGACACCCATTTGGTGAGAGCTCCTAGGTCTGAGGAGAGAATATATCAACACCCTGAAGGATGGACAGTAGTTCCTGTAACGATTCTCGAGAAAGGAGTCAGGTTTTCTCTTCATATATTCCTGGTGACCCTCTTATGTTTTATCGGTGTTGGGTTCGCCCAATTAGTGCCGAACTCGTACATCCACATCTTAGCATTCATAGCCTTCTGCCACGAGATGGGAATCGAGCCCACTCTCGATTTTTTCTTCACTGTGTACAAGATCGGTCAATCTCGAGAGAAGGGATTTAAAGTTATAAGCAAGCAGTCACCGAAGACAAGTGAAAAATTTGAAAGACGCTCGTTGGTCTCCACCCCATCTAGCAACAAAGGATGGCACAAAGGGTGGTTCTTCATCAAGGGACCAGAGATTGCCTCCCTGTCGAACTAGGCCACTGATGAGAAAGTCTCTGCCGACTTTAGGGATATTCCTGAAGAACGCGTTGTTGAAATGATAGAGCTTTTTGACAAATTCCCGAAGGAGGAATGGAACTACGGACTTCTTTCCAAGCAAGCGTGGTTATATAACCACAAATGTGAGTTTTAAACTTTCTGTTTGATTTCTTGGAATTTTTGATGATATCGATTCTGATGTGTGTCATTATTCACCTTGCAGTGTCTTTGATCAAGCTGAGCACTTCTGAAGAAAGGGATTTTGAAGATATTCTATCTGGAAAATCTGCAGAAGCTACTGAGACTCCACTGTTAGAAGCTTCACCTGAAGACAACCCAATCATAGAAACACCCACTGTTGAACTCCAAACCAACGACCCAGAAGCTGACGATCTTCCTCCACCAGAAAAATCCCTCCAACCCCGCCGAAAAAAGAGAGCCGCTAGGAGATCTAGATCCAGTCACCCAGAAATAAACCCTAAAACCGACCCAGAAGCAAACCCTTCATCTGTGCCCAATCCCACACCACCAAACTCTGCTCCCGCCAGGGGAAGTCTGCTTGACATGCCCTTAAACGAACGGACACGAGTCCTTCGTGTTAAGAAATTGAGAACTAAGATTACCCCCTTAACTACCGATGACCTTCGAGTTCCTTCCTCTTCAACTGACATTCCCCCAACAATTCCTATAGAAATTCAAGTCTGAGATGACGATGAACCAATCAAACCCATCTCCTCACCCTCTTGCAAAAGAAAGCAACCATCTGATAGTCACCCAAGCTCAACATCTGCCCCCTCGCCAGTACGTGAACCCATTCCTGCTCAGTCCCCGTCTACTGAAAATATTTACACCGATCCACTGCCAACTCCTGAACGATCCAATCCTTCTCCCTCAAAGCCTTCATCATACGATTTCCAAAATGAGGCTAGGGCATCGCCAACCTTATGGCCCCAGTTCAATGCCAACATCCCCTTCCAACTATTTAATGCTTTCGTTCGGGATACTGACGATCACCGATTCGGCAACAGCTCAATTCGGGATTTGATCGACTAAGGCATGAGCTATCAGGCGAAGGTAAGTGAATGCCTTTTTAACTTCTAAACTTTTCCTTTTGCTTAGATATCTGAAACTAATTAAATAATGTTGGACATGGGCAGGCAAATGCTGTTTTTGGGCGTTTACGTCCCAAATACATTGAAGCCGAAGCAGGAGAAGAAGTTGCGAGAAAAGAGAATGCTATATTGCAATCGGCTCTGGCGAAGGCATGGCATGACTGTGATATCGCCCTCTTCAACAACGAATGTCTTCAGAAGGATTTGGCTCAGACCAAGGAAGAATTAAAGTGGTCCAAGGAAGAGCTAAAGATGTCCAATGACGAACTGAAGTCAACCAAGGCCAAACACCAAGAGATTGTCGATATGAACGTTGACTTGGTTCAGAGGAATGAAATAATGATGACAAAGAATGAGACTTTAGTTCAATACAACCAGAGTCTGGCCAGACAAGTCAACAAGCTCGAGGCTAAGGAAACACGTCATCTGAAGAGGCGTCAGAAGCATGTAGAAGAACTTAGAGAACTCTGAGCTCTTCGAGATTTAGGTCTACCCTTAACCGATGAGCTTCGCAAGCAGTTCTGTGAAGAGTATCAAAAATCTGATGAGCTGAACGAAGAAATTATGAAAATATATTCTGAGGGTTATGAGATCTGCCGAAGTCGTGGCAAAGAAAAGCTAGTTACGGCCAAGGTAGACCCAGCCCTACTCGACTCTTCAGATGGCGAGGATGATGCTTGAATATGAGATTGCTTCTTTCTAGCCTTAAAGGATTTGTACAAATTTATATATTTTGATGTAATTATTTGAATATTAATGATAAGTCAGCTTTTTTTCTCATGACTTCTGTATACTTTGCTTCTTGTCAATAATTCAATATCAATTAACTTGAAAACTGTATAGGTTTCTCTTGCACTTAACTTAAATTGTGAATCAGGCAAATCCTATAACAGTTAAGTTAAAGAAGGACATAAACCAAACTTAATGAACCGAACTCAACACTTGAACAAAAATAAAGTAATGCATACTTATCATTTACCGAAGTATGAAATAGATCATGTATAAGGTGAATCCAGCCGATCATCCTTGCACTATCGGGATCTTGTTTACCACACGGGGTATAGCAAGTATTTACGGACTATGGAATTTGTTTACCACGCAGGGTAAAACAAATCCATGAGGACACACCTGCCGATAAGGCTACCATCGAATGGTCAGCGAGTCCTCCCGAACCTCCTTACACCGATGAAGTTTGCCTACCAAGAAGGGTCTGATAAATTCATAAGGACCACCTGCCGATAAGGCTACCATCGAATGGTCAGCGAGTCAGCCCGAACCTCCTTACACCGATAAAGTTTGCCTACCACGAAGGGCCTGACAAATTCATAAGGACCACTTACCGATAAGGCTACCATCGAATGGTCAGCGAGTCCGCCCGAACCTCCTTACACCGATGAAATTTGCCTACCATAAAGGGCCTGACAAATTCATAAGGACCACCTGCCGATAAGGCTACCATTGAATGGTCAGCGAGTCCGCCTGAACCTCCTTACTCTGATGAAGTTTGCCTACCACGAAGGGCCTGACAAATTCATAAGGACCACCTGCCGATAAGGCTACCATTGAATGGTCCACGAGTTTGCCCGAACCTCCTTACTTTGATGAATTCTGGAGCAATGAAGAGAAGATCAATTGAAGAAAAATGAATCTTTTATTGATGATGATCCAAATATTTACAGACTTTCGGGAGACTGACTCGATCTTTACTGAAAATACATCTGAAGTCTACTAGCATGCCAAGTATTCTTGATCTCTGATCCATCCAATGCCCTCAACCGATAAGTTCCTGGCTTCGGTACTTCAACAACTTCACACGGTCCTTCCTAGTTTTGCATCAGCTTTTCCAAGTTCTGAGGCATAAATGCTTCGACTTCCCTGAGGACGAAATCTCTTACTTCAAATCTATAAAGCTTTACCCCTTTGTTGTAATGTTTAGCTACTCTTCGCTGATACGTTTCCAATATGATCAAGGCTATTTCTCTAACTTCTTCAAGAAAATCCAGATTGACCTTCAACTCTTCTTCATTGTAAATCTCTTTGAATTGACTGACCCGAAGACTTGGAGATCCAATTTCGACTGGGACTAAGGCATCAGTACCATAGGTCAGTCTGAAAGGTGAATCCCCTATTGTAGTTCTTAGGGTAGTCCGATAGGCCCATAATATACTGAGCAGCTGTTCTGGCCATCTTCCTTTAGCTTTATCTAGTCTACACTTGATCCCATTCAACAACGTTCTATTGGTCACCTCGACCTGGCCGTTCGACTGTGGATGAGCTACCGAAGTCTTCCTGTGTTGAACACCCAGCTCCTTAAAAAATGCTTTAAACTTTGATTCCACAAACTGGCGTTCGTTGTCCGATATCACCACCTTAGGAATTTCGAAACGAAATACTACTGACTCCTTCATGAACTTCAAGCATTCTTGTTCCCTTATCAACCTAAGTGGCTTGCTTCTACCCATTTGGTCATATAATCTATGGCAACTATAACAAAATTGACCTGACCTTTAGCTTTCAGTAATGGACCCAGTATATCAAACCCCCAAACAGCAAAGGGTATAAGAGATAAGATCGATTATAGCTCTTCTGGTGGCTGATGTGGGATCAGATTGTTGAGTTGACACTTCTCGCACTTCTTGACGTACTCCGTAGCTTCCTTGAAGATTGTAGGCCAATAGTACCCCTGACAAAGTACTTTGTAGGCTAATAACTTAGCAGCCATATGGTCGCCACAGATGCCTTTTTGAACTTCTCGAAGAGCATAATCAGCTTCGGACGGAGTCAAACATTTCACCAATGGAGTCGAAAAGGCCCTTCGATACAGATCCCAATCTATGAGAAAGAAGTTAGCACTTTTGTACTTGACTTTCTTAGCCAACATCTGATTTGAAGGAAGGACGCAATTTGCCAGATACTCTAGATATGGAGTCAACCAGCAGTTGGAACGATCAATACATATTACCAAATCGTGCTGAACACTAGGATGTTGCAAAATTTCCAAGTAAACGGACCCATCGAAGATATTAGCATCCGTAGTGGCCAGTTTTGATAGTGCATTGGCAATGGAATTGTCATTACGCTCGACCCCTTGGAATTTATACGACTAAAAATACTGAAGCTGATCTTTTAATTCTTCCAAGTATTTGACCATTCTCTGACCTCGAGCTTCGTATTCTCCTAAGACTTGCTTGATGACTAACTGAGAATCACTGAAGATGACTATCTGCTGTACTTCGAGACTCTTAGCCAGTTGTAACCCTGCTAGCACCGCCTTATACTCTGCTTCATTGTTCATTGCTCTGAAGCCGAATCTAATAGCCTGCTACACTTTGAATCCCTCCGAACTGGTCAAAATGATCCTTGCTCCACTGATGTCCGAAATAGAAGATCCATCTGCATACAGCGTCCACAAGTTTTGGTTCTACTAAAGAACTGCAACCGCTCTGTCGGACCCTTCGGCTTCTGTCACAACATCATCCGCTTTAGAAAACGAACATTAAACCATAAAATCAGCCAATGCCTGCCCCTTAATAGCTGTTCGGGGATGGTATTCAATAAAAATTTGGGATAACTCCATTGCCCACGCAGCTAATCTCTCCTAAACTTCAAGTTTGCTCAGAACTTTCTTCAGAGGCTAATCCGTATACACCACCAACAACCGACCCTAAAAATATTGCCTAAGCTTTCGACTAGTTATTATCAAAGTAAAGGCAAATTTCTCAATATTCGGATACCTAGTTTCAGCATCCCTAAGAATATGGCTGGCATAGTAAACTGGATGCTGCTTTCCCCCAACCTCTCAAACCAAAACTGCTCCTACTGCCAACGAACTAGCTGCCAAATATAAGTACAAAGTCTCAGCAAGAGCGAGTTTCACTAACAAAGGAGCCGAAGATAAATACGTCTTTATGCTCTGAAAGGCGTCTTCACACTCCGAAGTCCACTGAAACATCTTTGGATTCTTCGATCATTTCAACATGTTGAAGAACGGTAAACACATTTCTGCCGATTTGGACATGAATCTCCTCAAAGCGGCAATCCTCCGAGTAAGACGTTGAACATCTTTAAATGACTAAGGAGTCTTCATATTCAAGATTTCCTAGAGCTTCTCTAGGCTGGCTTCGATACCTCTCTGACTGACAAGGTAACCTAAAAATTTGCCAGCACCAAGACTGAAGGTGCACTTGGTTGGATTTAGCCTCAAGTTATGGTGACGAATCGTCTGAAAGCATTCTTCTAAATTGTCCAAGTGCTTCTGTACAAGCATGCTCTTGACAATCATGTCATCGACATACACCTCTATGTTCCTACCCAAATGACGTCTGAAGACGAAGTTCATTATCTTCTGGTAAGTGGCTCCAACATTTATCAAGCTGAACGTCATCTTCTTGTAAGCATACACCGAACGGTGTGTAATGAATGCTGTCTTCGGAATATCCTTCTGGCACATAGAGATTTGGTGATAACCTGAAAAAGCATCCATAAAGCTTAGTAATGCATACCCCGAAGTCACATCAATGAGCTGATCAATGTGGGGTAGGGGATAGAAGTCCTTCGGGCAAGCTTTATTTAGATCTATGGAATCAATACAAACCCGCCACTTCCCATTATGTTTTTGGACCAGCACCGCGTTAGCCATCCACTCCGAATAATCTATCTCAAAGATGAAGTCTGCAGCTATCAGCTTTGCAATCTCTTCATCAGTAATCCTCTGTCGCTCTGGTGCAAAGATCCGCCTCTTATGCCGAACTGGCTTCTTTGATGGATCCACTTCTAGCCTATGATCCGCTACGCTTCGGCTCACTCTGGGCATGTCTTTAGGTTCTCAGGCAAAGATATCCGCATAACAGTGAAAAAGTTCCATAAGGTTTGTCCGGAGAGGTTCCGGCTGACCCGAACCTATCTTCACAGTTTTATCCTTCTTGCCAAGAATCAGCTCGATTTCCTCCGTTTCCCCAGCTGGCATGACTAATGGCTTCGAACTACTTTCGGTAAAGGGCTCGATCTCTATAGCCATAGTCTTCTTTTACTTGCTGACCCCAACTCCTGAAGCAATCACAACATTCCGATAACATCTTTTGGCCAGATCCAAGTCCCCTTCTACTTCACTAACTCCATGTGCTGTTGGGAACTTGATTTTAAAGTGAGGAATTGATGTGACAGCCTGCAGTGTAGTCAAAGTAGGTCTACCCAGTATGGCGTTACATGCCGAATCTACATGCACAACATAAAATTTACACGTTATTTCTACCTGTCAAGGAGTTGTGCCGAAGATCACTGGTAGCTCAATAGTGCCTGCAACTTTGACTGGATCGTTGCTAAAACCATATAAGGCCTCCTGTCCAACCTCCATCTTTCGCCAATCAAGATGCATCCTCTGATAAGCATGGGTATATAGAATGTCAATAGAAGACCTATTATTTATCATCATCCATTTCATGTCCACCGAACCCACCTGTGCAGTTATCACCAACGCTCCTTCATGGGGTTCGATGGGTTCCGAAGGATAATCCTCATCAGTGAAAGCTATGACTGTCCTTGGAAATGACCTATCAATCTTCGGGAGAACACCCGCCATGGACATAATCGAGTCCAGATAACCCCTCCTCTTCTTCCCTATTAACTTTCCTGCCATCCCACCAGTATTTACATCAACGATGTGCCTTGGTGGCTGATTTGGAACATGTTGTACAGGCTGAACCGGCTGAACCACTTGAACAGTTCGATCTTCGTTCAATTGATCCTGCTGATGATCCCTCCCGGCCACATACTGAACCAACAAACCACTCTGAACCTTCCTCTCCACAAAATCCTTCAGACTACAACATTCATTCGCGCCGTAACCCGTGGCTTGATGATAGCCATAGAACTTCCAAGTATTTCCATGTCCTGGCTTAATATTGTCACGAGGTGGTTCAAAGTATGGCTGATTCCTGATCTGATCCAATATTACAGACCTATCCGTATTCAATTTGGTGTAAACCTTATTCACCTTCTAGGTAGGAGAAGGTGGACGATTGCTTCCTTGTCGCCAGTTGTTGTATTTCTTCGAACTGCCCTCTGGCCGATCATTATTCCCTCCATTCTTCCTCTGACCGCCTTCGGCTTTAGTATTTGTCTCCTTCATTCTGTCCGAAGAAGGACGCTTCAAGCTATTTATAACATCCTCCACCATAATATAGCCCTCAGCTTTATCAAAGGCTTCAACCAAGCTCTTCGGATGGTGAAACATCAACTTCTTCACCAACTTCTCAGACTTCACCAAATCCAAGTCGTTCTGAAATAAGCCCACAGCTTGGAGATCATTAAGATCTATCATCTGGTCAACTGCTTCCCTAAAGCGCTTCACATACAGACCTAGGGACTCATTCGAAAACTGTCAGACCTGTGCCAAAGAACCCGTAGGCTTTCCTCTCCTTCTATTGCTCCCGAAATGAACATGAAACTTGTCACATAACCCAAACCATGACAAGATCGAATCTGTAGGCTGAGTCCCCATCCACTACCTTACATCCTTTCTCAATGTTGTTACAAACGTATAACACTTGGTAGCATCAGTGAAATCATAGTAATCCATCTGTCGGTCGAACGCCTGTCTATGGTCATAGGGATCTCCTGATCCATCATAACTTTCCATGTGGGGTAACTTCTTGGTAGGGTCGCCTTTTTCCTTTAAAATATTCGAAGAAAAAGGAGATCCCTTCTTTCCTGGGGTGTCCTTCACCTGTTGAACTTCAGCCAGTTGCTTTCGGAGCTCTTTCAACTCCTTAACCAAAAACTCAACCCTTTCTAGCTTCGAGAAGACTTCTTTCTCTGGAGAAATTTTCTTCTTACGAGTAGAGTGGCCCCTTTCATCAGAACCCACTGCTCTCGATGGACTTATGGATCTACTTCGGCGTGGGGTCCTATCATCACGGTGAGAATATTCAAGACGATATTCCTTCTTTGTAGCCTCTAGTATATGTTCCCTGGATTCACTTCTTCGCCTACCGCCATCATGACCTCGAGTATTAATAAGATGAAGTACTTTCTTTGACGCCATAGGAGTTCTACTTCTCGATCTCCTTCGATCATGAGGACGACCTCGGGATACATGTCCAGAATGTTCCGGCTCCTTCCCTTCTCTCTGCTGTACATCCCTATGCTTACTACGTCTCTCAGACTGCATATAAGTAGATGCTTCGTCCTTCAGCTCAGCCATCTGAAGCATCTGCTTGGCTATATCTTCCCTTTATTGTAGAAGAGCCTCCAAAGCTTTATCTGCTTCGTCTGCCATCTTCGCCAACTTGATAGCTTTGTCATCCTGATCTTTTCGGTGCCGAGTTCTAGGCGGTGTGCCTTATACTCGCTTTTGACCATGACTACGTTCTTTGTCAGCAGCAAAGACCAACCTCCTTCTGGCTTCACACTGGGCTCTTGAACGAGAACCTCCTGAATCATGCTTAGAAGTCGTGCTCTCATGAGCACTCTTTGAGGGACCCAAACGATCCCTAGCAGAAATACGTTGAATAGACGAATTCACAGCCCTCGGCTGTCCTTCCGGTGTAACAGTTCTACTTCTCACCATAACTTCCGACGTAAAACAAATGAATAGATTGTGATTGAAAACTCTTGAACATTAGAACACAACCCTCCTTCTAGCGCCAATGTTAACGCCAAGATCTACTTTCGCGTCCTAATCACGTAAGACGCTCTGATCCTGCACAATAAACACAGTCAACACCAAAAGCTTGACAGCTTCGACCGTCGGGGGATAACACAGGCGTGAGAGTCAGTACAGGCAACCACCAGGTCAACAATTGAGGATAAAATATCTAGTGTATTGATAGAGAAAATAATACAGTTCCCTTTGCATGTATGACTTCCTTGCCATGATATACTACCATTCCCGGTTTACCGTGCCACCCACTCCCATCTGACACCAACCATCTGATCATATTGATCTCAGCCGACTGCATGCAGCTCACCCACTACTTCCAGTCACCGTTTTCCACCACTGGCCGACTAAGAATCCCATCCACATTAATGCATGGCAGAAATAACAGTCAACTGTCATGCTTTTTCATTATTATCGGTCAAAAATAGATATTTAGATACCTAATGGATCAGTCCAATGACTAAGCCCAATACAATAAGGATGACCCATCTGACCGGGTCCAACTGAAATGACCCAATAGAATAACCAAATAACTCGGCCCAAACTATTCGGCCCAAAAGGTAAAATATCAAGACCTAACAGTTAGGTAAATATTAGTTCAACTTAGAAAACATTTTTGGTTGTTCAATTAAGAAAACATTTTTGGTTCAAGTAAATAAATTTTAACACAAATAAAACCTATGGAGAGGATTCTAATTTAATTACCATATTTCCCAATTATTGTTATCATCAAAATATATTTTAAAAAATAAATACCTATCAATTATTATGTTATATTTTGTAAACATATGCATGTCAATGATGTCTTTCAATTGAATGTATGTGTAGTTAGTAGTACCGTGTAGCACCATCTAACGGGTTAGAAAATACCCGGATTTGGGGGCGTCACAGATTGATATCAAAGTTATAGGTTATAAAACGTAAGGGGGGGGGGGGGAGAACCTTAGGCTATAACCTTAAGAAAAGTCGGAGAAGTTAGAAGTAATTAAACTCACATTGAGTTTCTAAGTAGTGAATTGAGGAAATTAATTACAGAAAAAATTAAAAGATGAAGTTAACCTTAAAATTCATTAAATGTGATATGTGTTTATAATATTTTGATGTTTTGTACTAATCAGGATATAATGTCTTATTGTAGATATCATGTGATAGCTCTATGTATAGGGATATACATGTTGTTAGCGAGGAATCTGTAAACATGATAGAGCTAGTACCGATACCGATAGCAGAGGTACCTATAGTAGTTATGGAAGAGACTGATCCGGAGGAGGAGGATTCTGATAACTTAGGATTTACATCCTTGCTTGACAAAATGTCTGAGGAGAAGTGGAGGTGGCATCGTTTAATACGGTGATACCTACGGAGGAGACGACACCAGTTGAGTCAATGAAAGCATTGTTTGTGTTAGTGTTGGATTGGAATATTCAGCTGAGCAGCGAGGTGCGGAAGCTAAAAGAGGAAGTTCACAATGTCAAGAAAGATAAGGAGGACATGGAGACCTTCTGCGAGATCGAGCATGACGAGAAGGTTTTGGCTGAGGACAAGGTTCGTGAGCTGAAACAGAAAGCTTTGGAACTCAAGGAGGAGCTGCTGAGCAAGAAGCAGAAGATAGCACGGATGTCCTACATCCATAGGAGTGCTCATGAGGATTACCAATGACAAATCGCTAGGTATCCAGTGGAGGTTGGGCAAACTAGGCACACTATTAGCAGAGACGTGGTGGCTAGTTATGCGGAAAAGAAGTACATTAATCACGTTAGGTAGGTGTAGTCTAGTGTATGAGCTAGAGCATGTATAGATATGTAAATATTGTGTATCTATGTAGTGACGTAAAATCCTTTTTTGTAATTCCCAAGTTTTGGAAATTAATTGCGGGAAAGTAATCACTACAAAAAAGGCTATTTCCGACGGGCTTATCTTCGGCGGACTAGATTCCATCGAAATTAACATATTTTCGAGGGAATAGTTCGTCGAAACTAAATCCCTCGAAACTAGTATAGTCCTGACGGAAGTAGAATTCTATTAGTGGTGCCAGGCTTCCCGCCAGTGCGAAAACTAATTTTATTGAACCAAAGTTATTTTCGAGGGAATTTTCGTCGAAATTACGATAATTTCGAGGGAATTATTTTCGATGGACATTCTTTCAGATATAACAAATAAAACCTAAATAGTCGTCTTCTTCTCCAGCGCCTCCTTTCATTTTCATTCTCTCTCTCTCTCTCACTCAGCCGCCCACCCCCTCCTTTGCCACTGGTCCCCTACCCCCTCCCTCTACCACCGATCCCTCCACCCCCTCCCCTCCCCCTCCCGCTCCCGCTCCCGCTCCCGCTGACACTGGTCCCCTCCCCACTTTTCCCTCCACAGCCATCACCTCCACCACCGACCAGAGACTCAAAAATATCTCAAATTTCTCCTCCTTGCTCCTTTAATTTAAGGTAAATGTTTCCTAAATTTGATTGAAATTTGTGGGTTTGTTTTTAGGGTTAATATATATCATCTGATAGTTGTGCAAATTGGGATTAAAATTATTGTTGTTCGGGTAAATATTTCATAGAATATATACTGAATGAGCAAGATAATTGATATTGCTGAAATTTTAATATTTTTCGGGTTATTCATGTTATTGAAATTGTTGCAAATTGAGATGAACTATTGTTGTGCAATGAAGTATTGTAGCGTGTGTTAATGAATATATATCATTTGATAATTGTTTCAATTTGCTTTTCATTATGCAATTACAACTTATTATAGTGTATTTCTGCAATTACAGTACTGTAGTTGCATAACAGTGTATTGAAGCAATATGTGATATTTGATATTTTCGAAGGAATTTCCCATGAAAATTCTGTCAGAATTCTTCAGTTGCTAAATTTGTGGGCCCCACTAACTATTTATATATGTTACTTAATTTTCTAATACTAAAATAAACTAATTAAGTAGCATTTACTTAATTAGTTTCCGACTAATAAAATAAAAAAAAATGAACTAAGTATTACTAAATAAAATAGTATAATAAATAAACTAAATTAAAATAATATAATATAATACAATATAATATAATATAATAGATTTAAATAACATAATATAAGATAAAATAAAATAAAATAATTTATACTTCAAATAACAATTAATTTAATTAACTTAATTAAAAAATAAAATAAATTAAAAAAATTTATAATTTAGAATAAAATAAAATATAATTTAATAAACAAAAAAATATAGCATAATAAATAGATTAAATTAAATTAACTAAAATAAAAAATAATACAAAAGAAATTAAATAAAATTAAGTAAATAAAATATATAAAACAAATTATATTTAATACAATATTATAATATTATATAATATAAAAAAATAAAATAAATTGGAATAAAATAAAATGTAATGAATATAATTTAATAAATAGATTAAATTAAATTTACTAAAATAAAATATAATACAAAAGAAATTAAATAAAATAAAATCGAGTAACTTAATTAAGTAAATAAAATAAATAAAACAAATTATATGCAATAAAATAGTATAATATTATATAATACAACAAAATATTAAATAAATTAGAATAAAATAAAATATAATAAATATAATTTAGTAAATACATTAAATTAAATTTACTAAAAGAAAATATAATACAAAAGAAATTAAATTAAATAAAATTAAGTTAATTAATTAAGTAAATAAAATAAATAAAACAAATTATATGCAATACAATAGTATAATATTATATAATACAAAAAATTAAAAAAATTAGAATAAAATAAAATATAATAAATAAAATATAATAAATAGATTAAATTAAATTTACTAAAATAATGTCGATGTCTGGATTTTTATTTGTCCCTTTTCTGTTCTTCTTCTTTTGTGTTCTCATGTTAGGTGAGATTTGTTTGAAAAAACAAGCGAAAAAGGTCCGACATGTATATGTCAATGATTGGACTATAAGAGTCGCCAGTTGGGTTTTTAACTGGTTGTACCAACACAACCGAGAAAAAGTTTGTACATTGACCCAGTGATGTGGCACTGTTAAATGGGTCTGTGAAACCGAGATTTATTAGGGTTCGGGGCTTGGCTTATGCGGAGGGAAGGTGTTAGGTACCCCTCAACATCCGTGTTACCACGGTGATCGCCACTTTTCAAGAAACTGTTATATGAATGTGTGTGTGTGTGGGGGTCAATGTGCATTTATTTGGAAGTAGTGCTTTGCCTCGTTCGCGCCTATATACAAAGGGTTTGAATTTGTGTAAAAATTCAGTTTTAAACAAGATATATCAGTGAAGTTTTATAAAAGAGGTTTTTCAAACCCTGATGCTTAATAGTAATTGAGGCATTTGATACTTCTATTTTATTAAATGTTCAGCTTGATTGTTTTTATTTTCGAGATGCGAAGCATCTTCGAGAAAATAATGTACAAAGCAGTGCCGAACTCCTCAGGGGTATGAAAACCATATGAGGAAATCCAAGCACCGTGAATAAATTTACAAGCTGCTTACAGCTGAAAATGTCCATCACGGGAACCGAATCTAGGTTCAGTAGACTGAATATGTGATCACATGATTCCTAGGCTCACATGATAACACAGTTTATATGAAAGTTGTAAGCAGTTATATATAAAAGCTGTATATATATATATATATATATATATATATATATATATATATATATATATATATATATATATATATATATATATATATATATATATATATACATGATCAACCACCACGAAGCACCTCCATGGGGGATCGGAAAGGTAAATATAGAAAAGCATTAAATATATATTGACATGATCAACCGCCACGAAGCACCTCCATGGGGGATCAGAAATATAAATAAAGCTGTAAAAGCCATCAACCGCCACGAAGTAAACTCCAGGCGAGACGAAATGTAAAGAAAGCAGTAAAAACGGTCAACCGCCACGAAGTAAACTCTAGGCGGGACTAAACGTAAATATATATATACAAAAGCTGTAAACGCACCGGATATAAAATTCAGGCCCATCGAACAAAGTCCGACAACAGTTAATATATATAAGTATATATATATTAAAGCAGTAAATGCTCCGGATAAAAAATCCAGGCTCATCGAACATAGTTCAACACACCGTTCGTATATATATATAAAAGCCAGTAAACGCTCCAGACATAAGTCTAGGCTCATCGAACAGAGTTCGACACACAGTTCATATATATAAGTATATATATATATATATATATATATATATATATATATATATATATATATATATATATATATATACGAAAGCAAATAAACGCTCCAGACGTAAGTCTAGGCTCAATCGAGGCATAACTCGACATTGTTAGTCCATATATATATATATATATATACAAACTGAAATGAAATCACAGACCAAAGTCCAGGCATACACACGCAACACGACTCTCAACGTTAAGAATAGTGTGTGCAAAGATGAAGAGAAAGACTTTAAAATGTGTAAGAAGGCTTAAAGTGGACTGCTAAAGAAGACTTCTATAGCTTTAAGTGGATGAACACTCGGCTCCCGCCGGTAAAAAGTAGCTATATGTGAGCTTACAAGTGTTTAAAATGAGAAAGCACTCAGTTTAGGGTGTGTACAGAGCAAATTGGACAGGGCTTCCTCGCCTTTTTCTCTTACAAAATGGCCACCCCAAGCCCTCTATTTATAGAAGGGGGAGCCGCAGATGTACTTGCGGCTGCCCGGGGTGCCCCAGGCTCGGCGGGTCCGGCCGTCTCGAAATATGTACACGCATACAAAGTGATGTCTGCTCAAACTTTCAAAACTTCAATTCGAGCATCCGATTGAGGTGTATAAGACTTATTTCGGACCACCGTTGTCGAGAGTTACGTAATGACATGGGATTAGAGGTTGTACGAAGTCAAGAAGATGGGACCATGCCCTCCAGTCTTCAAGCTTCAAATTCTATCTGTTATTCTGCTCAATAGTCACTCGGGATTGGACTTCCTTTATTCTTGTGGGACATTGCTGTGTAGAAATATATGTATGACAATGTTTAGATGGTGCGATTTGGCGTCAAGGTGGCAAGATAACGACTTTGTCCCTTACCGGGGTTATCTCCGGTTTGGGCTGATAAAGTAGATGTTGCTCAGGGTTATCTCTGAGATTGGACTGTTGCAAGTGTTGAAGGTCCTCAGTGTCATCTCTGAGATGTGCATGTCTTCCCGGTGTTATCTCCAGGTCTTGTATTGAGTGCCTCAGTATGAGTGCCGAGTGTTCTGAAGCTATTTCATGGCTTTAAAACAAGCATTTCTGGGCTTATATCCGGAACTACAACTACACTCCTTGGGGTTATCTCCAAGGTTAGTGCAGCTATTCCCGGTGTCGGGACTGAGACTGAATATCTCGGGGTTATCTCCGGGATAAATCGGCCTTCTTCGGTGGAATTTCCAGTATTGGAACTGCATCCCACGGGGTTATCTCTGATGTTGGAACTGATACTCCTGATGTGTTTTTCGGGGTTGAAACCGAACTTTCGGTAGTATCCAGAATGGATATGAGTTGTCTTCTAGGGTTATCTCTGAAAGATGAATCTGCCTTCCTACAATGTCAGTAACAGGTGTGCAGAAAATTTCGAGTGTCTACAAATGCCCCTCTTTATCATATTCATGCAATGTAATGGCATGGATAGGATAAAGAATCCTAGACACTTGAAATGCAACAAGATAAATATGGTGCTATGCGTAGCAACATGATGCAAGCGTATGATGCATATGTATGATGCATATATTTTGGTTGGATTGCTCTCCAACATGGTGTGAAGATTGCCGGCTCCCTGTTGCTTCTACTGGGGATGATAATAAATAAGCAGCCTGATGAACTGTCATGGACGTGTGATCCACAACTAATAGGAATCTCTAGGATTGTTGACATTGGGGTTATCACCAAAGTCCTGAATCCCTGATACATACTTTATTCCGAAGATGTGCCTCTCGTGTACAAGAGATCTGTGGGGATAAAGCTTTGTTTGTTTGAGGATGTGTATAACATATTCCATCATCGATCCTCCCCGATGATGTTGATCCTTCCTGGTTTGTATCGCCAGGACATTTCAATGTTCTGTTGGATTTACTGCCAACAGTATGTTTTGTCAGGGCTGCCTGGCCTTCGTTGACGTGTGAACCAAAGGATGACCCCACGTTGTAACCCCCTTCGGGGATCTGTTTGATCCTCGCTAACGTGTGCATCAACGGATGAAATCCCTGCTGGGGATAAATGCCAAGGCTGCTTGACCTTTGTTGATGTCTATCATCTGATGCGATTATCAGATGGCTTCCGATGCGTCGTTGGGTTTACTTGCCAATGGCTGTACTGACGTCAAGATTGCTTGACCTTCGTTGAGATGTGCATCAATGGAAAATATGCGTTGTGACCCCCGTCGGGGATCTGTTTTTGGACAGATGACCGTGCGTTGTAACCCCCCTGGGGATATGCACCGTAGAATGCGTGATGCCCCCGCCGGGGATATGCACTTTGACATATGAAAATGAGTGATGCCCCCGCCGGGGATATGTACTTCAACATATGAAAACATGTGATGCCCCTGCCGGGGATATGCACTTCGACATATGAAAACGCGTGATGCCCCCGTCGGGGATATGCTTAAAAATTAGGGCGATGACCCTGAATTAACGACATTGGACCTTTGTGCGGTATTGCCGAATGTGATCTGTAACTGCTAAGATCATCGGTATAGTATACCATGTGTTTGGGCGAATACCAATGAATGATATAAAAGCCATAGTCGAGTCCAAGAAAACCAGAATTTCAGGCTATTCTGCTCAATCGCGTAGCATTTTTACCCCTGATTTGGCCTTTTTAGCTTGTGAGAACTGCTTTTCAACTCGAACTGGACCAAGCCGGAGGGGTGGGACCCACATAAGGGTGCCACAGGTACACCTGTAGTAGCCGCAGGTGGACCTACAGCTAGCCGTAGATGGCTATTAATGGGTTGGTTTGCATTTGCAAGTCATTTTACGTTGCGTCGCATAGGAAATCCGAGAGCTCTTCTTCAGATCTGCTGAGTTCGGACGACTTTCTGCAAATTCTGTCACCGTACAAGTGTTCTACATTGTCCTGGTAATGTATGCATGTCTTCTTTTCTAGTTTTTATCCGTTGGAAAATGACTTATTATATAAAATGCATCTAAGCACATAGTAGTAAATATACATGCTCAAATGACTTGATAAAAAATATTCAACATAGTAAATGTTAGTATTGAACCATGCTGAACATAATAATGTGAAAAAATTTGACTTTTGAAATAGTCAAGTTGGCACCTTTTTTTGCTATTTCTTATCCCATTTGAGGACAAATGAGCAAAAGGTAAAAATGCAAAGTAATCCTGCTAATTATGCTACCCTTATGGATTGATGACTTTGACTTTTTAATGCAAATAATATGTATATGACTGTGGGCAGGTGTGCTACTGAATGACCACCTTGTCATGCCTATGTGCATATGGATAGTCTTATTTATAGAGAAAACTATGGCAAAATTTTTCAAAATGTAGGCATTGAGTAGTCATGCATTTTTAACTCTGTCGTAGATGTATGTAAAAATAATGCATGCATGTAGTCATAAAATGCATTTTGAAAAGAAAGCTCCAGGTTTCAGAATTACCACACCCTTTCTGAGGTGATTTGGAGACTTGTTGTCCATATATTATGGATCCAGATCAGCCGAGTAGTTCTCGCAGGACCACTTCTGGTGTACGGAGGAGGGCTTCTGAAGTACCTCGACCCCGTTCTGTTAGACAGCCTCGTCATTTGGTGGAGGCGGTGATACTTCCAGTTCGGGTTGATGTGCTGGACGTCAAGGACGAGGAGGAGGACATTCTGTAAAAACCCAAAACCCTAATAAGATTCGGTTATGTAAAATCCAATTATATTAATAAAATTATCCGTTCTGAATGTGTTATGTGTTAATATATACTCTGTTTAACAAATTTGATCAATTAAAATTTTGTCCGAAAAACGACGTGCTTGACACCTCGTGCTTAAAATTTTCTTTCAAAAACGGACTTTTCGGTATATTTGTTGGGACAAGTTGCTTTATCGCGCTTACACTGACAAAACACTTTGTCGCGCTTGTTAGGATTAGTGAGAAATCTAGGTTAGTAACCCTAGCTTAACAAACCCTAACCCTAATCAACAAAACCCTAACCCTAATTTGTAAACCTAACCCTAATTAGCTAATTTAACCCTAATTAGATTGTCTTAATGTTGGCTAAAATCTATATACGCATAACACGCAAGTATACGTGGTCAACAAGTAATAAAGTGATAAGTTGAGTATCGTTCCCACAAAGACTAACTAGCAATAACTTTAACTTATAATTACCAATCTCCTATTAACCCTAATTTTATTAAACAAATCAACTCAATAATTAAAATTAAAGAATCTAAATTAAAGAATAATTAAACTACCACAAAATAATCACTAATATCAAAATCTGGAAATTCAAACAATTAATGGAGAATTAGACTTATGATTTCACCCTAAGCTTCACTCTAATTTTAACACCCTTATTCCAATTCAATGCACTAGCCCAACTTATTAATTAAGAACACGAACGTAGTACTAACCACCTCTTGATGCACTAATACCGTATTAACGTCAATCCACAATTAAGATAGAAATCCGTTAAACACCTTAATCAACTAACCCACTATATCTCTATGTGAATTGCACTTGAAGAAGGTTTAAGAACAAGTTCTCTATCCGATTACATGTGATGTCAAGCATATCTCTACCTTAACATTCATCAAAATTAAGCTATTCACAAAATTCATGAACACATGCTATATTAACTAGGTCTAGAATTGAATATCCTCTCTCGATTCCATCCAATTCCACAAAGAATTGTTGACCAGACAACTCATAGATTCCGCTCAAATCAATATAGATAAACTGGAGATAGATTATTAAAATGGAAATCAAAGTTTACAAAATCATTGTTTCACTTAAAGATCCATTATAAGCCTAAAAAGTGAATTAGTTCATACTAAACAAAATAAACACTGAATAATTCATAGAAAACATTCTTTTGATTACAAATAATAGCCTAAGATGAAGAATATTGAAAAACACCCTTCACGAAGCCTAGAATTGCAATCGTCTTGAAAATCTCCTCGAAATACTCTTCCACGCTTGATTTCAAAAACTCAGATCAGATCTTGGTAATATGTCCTGTTGTAATATTGAAGTTGTTGTTTATAGAGTAATAGATGTCTAGCATACAAGCTCTAGCCGAAAATCCCTTCAATTAGACTTCCATTGTCATGCAATTACTAGAAACCATGCCTCAAAAGAAGTTTAATCAAAGCAGGACAACTTCAGAGTTCACACCCCCCGCCCCGGTGGGGGTTCATGCACTAATAACGCCCGCCCCGGCGGGTTTCCTTTCCATCTAGCTCGAATGAAGACCCCCCACCCTGGCGGGGGTGTGTAGTATAAAATGGCCCGCCCCAGTGGGCTTTTCTTCTGCTAGATAACTTGACTGATTTTCATGTTGTACTCCAAATTCGCTCTAATTAACCTCAAGTCATCCCAATTAATTCCACATATCCATAAAATGCCTCAACAACCATCCTACACAAGAAATAACATAAAACAAGTAAAAAGGAACATGATCACAAGAATTTAGCAATAAATAAGAATGTAATGGATATTGAATCGCGTAAATAAAATCCACTCATCAAAATTCCCCAAACTTAAACCGTGTTAGTCCTCGAGCACAAAACAACTATATGCAATGAAATGAGATGAAATGAACACGACCTAACTTATATGCTTTCGAATCTAACAATACCGCAGAATCAAGATTATCTTAACAGCCTCAGCGAAAACAAGCAACCTTACAATATCAATTACCAAAAACCAATCTACAATTTCGTATTAATTCTCAAGTCTTGAACAATTATCACTAGTATAGTGTGTGTGTGCAACAACCATGATAACCGATACGGATTCAAATTCAATACATAACCAATCTCTTAGAAGGAATCATGCAGCGCAAACTTAAAAATTTCAAAAGTAGACATTTCCAACTAAAACTAAACAATCACTAACCTCGGGGGTTTAAGCAAGGTACTTATACTTTATTCATATACTTCTCTTTTTTTTAGATAAACGGGGACTTTTTGCTCTTATTTCTCGTTTTATTCTTTTTATACACATAGCTATGCAATGTCTTATTCCCTTAGGCTTTTCAATGCTACCTTAACGAGCTTTCGACCAACGATTCCCAAACCATTAAGACCTTAGGATGCTAGGTGTAGAGACAATCCCATCGGGCTTACTTACTCAAGTAATAAAGGCCACACAACTAGACAAGCACGCCACGGTGTTTATTCATACTTTATTTTTCCAACTGGATAAAGCTTATATACCCCACATATCATCCCCCAAACTTAGGTTCTTGCCTGAATTTAGCCTTTACTGTCTATCCTTGTCATTTTGTCATTTGCTCTAGCATTATCCTTTAGCGACCATTTATGTATCAATTTGAACTGACCAATCAACACATATGTTTGTTAATCGTGCTATCCTTTTATACCAGTTTCAAACAAGCTCAAGATTTGATTCATAGCAAAAATTGTATCATAGTTCTAATACTCAATACAATATTAGTTAACTTGTTCACACTCTCATCCTTGGCCCATACACAATATGAAATACAACATTGATGGACTTACGCAACACAATATAAATAATTTTATTTTTTTAGATAACATAGATAACAAAATGCATTACAAGATTATCTACTATGCAATGAAAAGTATTAACCTAAACTACTATGAATGCACCTAAGCTATCATGCAATACTGAATTTAAATGACAAAATGCAAAATGCAACCTAAATAAGCAAAATGCATGCAAACATATATATAAATCCCCCAAACTTAAGTAATACAATGTCCTCACTGGATGAATAGTCAAAATAAGTATGTGAGGACTTCCCTGCTATCGCTTAAGTCTGAGGAGGAGGTTGTTGTTCTTCTTCGTCCGAATCACTTGGTGGAAACCTTGGCATTGGCATGGGCTGTTGATAGGGAAATTGGGCCGCCGGGTTGAAGCTTTATAGAGTTGAGTTGAGTAAGGAAAAAGATGCGTTCATAGCATCAAACATATGATCTTGCCTCATCGGCAATCGCCTCATTCCCCGACGGGTTGCATTATTGTGTGCATTCAATTGATTTTGAAATTCAAGGAACTGAGAACTAGAAATGGCCTCAGCCTGCGGTACCTGCTCAGTCCCTTGATCGCCCATTGGCTCATCATCCTCCCCCGATGTCTTCGTAGCATCCACATTATCTTCCGACTCCGACAGAAAAGTAAAACCCAGACCACGTGGATGTGACTCGCCCCCTGCCCATACGGAATACCGCGCTATCATTCTAGAATCAACCAATGTAAGTGGCATTTGTGTGGGCTTGTCGTCTGACCATCTAACTTCAGCATTGCGACATAACCCGCAAATGAGAGATGGGTGTGGCAAGCCTCCAAAAAAATTTTCGCGTAAGTACCGGCGGATGGAGGAACAGATAATGGCCCCGACATCAATAATGAAGTCTTGCACAATGGCGTACAATAGTAATACCTTCTCTTTGGTGATGTCTGAGGTGTGTTGGGACAGAAGCAATTTTGCACACAGGAAGGCGTACCAAATTTTTCCATACCGGCTAAGGTCTTTGCTGTGAAACACGGTGCCCCCCTTCCGACCCTTGATCTAAGATGTTCCCGGCTTTATCATCTCTACGATTATAGCATCATAGTCCGGGTCAGAAATATAGAGATGAGCATAATGGCAGTGGCGAGGTACCCGCAGTTGGTAGTAGGTGTTGATGGCATCCACACTGAATGGAACCAACCGACCTCGCACAAATGCATGGAATGGTTCTTTGTCCTCAGCATTTACGGTGAATTCTTTGACAATGTTAACAACAGCTGGTTCCGGCTCCTCCGTGAATTTGGTCCATCCCTTTTGGTAAATTTATAGCATAAGCTCCCTATTGTTAAGATCCGGTACCAACCCCCGCTCCGGTGTAAGGGCTTTGGTGAGCATGTAGTCATACTGGTCGACGGCGGCGACACTTGCAAATTTTCGACGATCGAAGGTGCGGGTTGGTTGAGATGTCCTTGAGCTTTCTCCCCTTTTGTGTTTAGAATATGATGGTGAAGCCATGATCTCGATCTAGTGCTTGACTTGCTTTAACTTTCCCCCAAACTTTTCACTTTGCTCCTCTCTAACTCTCAAGTATACTCTATGAATTTTCTATGTTAATTGGTGTGAGAGATTTGATATGAGAGGTAGTGATATATATAGAGGTAGAGGGATGGCTATCATTGGTGGAGTGAAGAGGTGGAGAGGAGTGATGGAGTTATGGAATTAATGGGAGTGGTAGTAGTGGGTAGTGGGTAGTGGGTGGTGGTTATGGAACTTAATAGCTGAAATGGGGAAGTGAAGAAAGTGGGTTAATGGTGTGTTATGGGGAAGTGGAGAAGTCTATGTAACTGTCAAAATCTATTGCTGCCCAGGACCTCCGCCCCAGCGGGGGGTATTTTACTAGTAAGTCCCGCCCCGGCTGGCTTGCAGTTTGTCAACTGGATTTGGAGACCCCCACCCCGGCGGGGCTAATAGTGTAAAAGGGGCCCGCCCCGGCGGGCCATGCTACTGTCAGATTCTTTGTTCTGCTTCATGTAGTTCTCTTAATGCTACATTTTTCCATCCTGCAAGATTTAACACATGAAAATTAGTGAGTTATTGATAACATAATATAATGTGGAGATGTTAACGAAGACTTTTATTATTCTTCTACCTAATAATTTAATGAAAACTATGATTAAACAAATATGAATTAAAAATATGATAAATCAACTAAAGATTGGGTTGCCTCCCAATTAGCGCTTGATTTTAAGTCTTTCAGCCTGACTACTTCTTGCGTATGTTGTGTCGGTCAATGTGATGGCGATCACGTCGGTGTTGGCTTCTCCACCCCAATAATGTTTTAAACGTTTTCCGTTTACTTTGAACGTATCTAGTGAATTTTGACTGTAGACTTCCACTGCTCCATGGGAGAAAACCCGTTTGATAGTAAATGGTCCCGACCACCTCGATTTAAGCTTTCCGGGGAACAATCACAGCCGTGAGTTGAACAATAGTAATGATTGACCCGACTCGAATGTTCGATGCATAATTTTTTGGTCGTGCCATCTTTTTACCTTTTCTTTATATATTTTGGAATTCTCATAGGCGTGAAGGCGGAATTCGTCGAGTTCATTCAATTGAAGTAATCTTTTCTCCCCTACAGCTGCTTGATCGAAATTGAGTTTTTGCACCTCCCAATATGCCTTATACTGTAGCTCGACCGGTAAGTGACATTCCTTCCCGTACAGTAGTTGATATGGTGACATCCCGATTGGTGTCTTGTATGTAGTCCGGTAGGCCCATAATGCATCGTCCAATCTAAGCGACCAATCTTTCCGACTCAGATTCATCACTTTCTCTAATATCTTCTTGACTTCTCTGTTTGATACCTCAGCCTGTCCACTGGTTTGAGGGTGATACGATGTAGATACCTTATGGTTGACCCCATATTTGGCCAAAAGAGCTGTAAAAGACTTATTGTAGAAGTGACTACCTTCATCACAGATAATTGCTCTTGGCGTGCCAAACCTCGTGAAGATGTTCTTTTGTAGGAACTTGAGGACCACTTTGGCATCGTTTGATGGTAATGCTGCAGCTTCAACCCACTTTGATACGTAGTCTACTGTGAGTAGAATGTTATACTTGTTCAAAGATGAGGGGAATGGCCCCATGAAATCGATACCCCATACGTCAAAAATTTCAACTTCAAGAATCGTTTGTAAGGGCATCTCATTCCGTTTCGAAATGTTGCCCACCCTTCGACACCTATCGCATTGATTAACAAAATGGTGGGCATCTTTGAATAACGTAGGCCAATAAAAACCAGATTGCAACACCTTCGCTGTTGTACTCTAACTCCCATAATGCCCGCCATATGCAGATGAGTGACACTCATGCAGAATATTCTTCACTTTGCTGTATGGGATGCACCGTCGAATCATTTTGTCGGTGCACTGCTTGAAGAAATATGATTTGTCCCACATGTACCATTTAACGTCATGAAGAAATTTCCTTTTCTATTGTCTTGTGAGGTCAGGTGGTAGAACGTTGCTCACCAGAAAATTTGCATTATCACCATACCACGAAATCTCTGCTGAAATCCCAGACAGTTGCTCATCTGGGAATGATTCATTAATCTCACATCTGTCGTCTTTTGCTTTCCTGTGGTTTTCCACCCTAGACAAGTGATCGACGACTTAGTTCTCCGTCCCCTTTCTATCTTTAATTTCTAAGTCAAACTATTGAAGTAGGAGAATCCATCGGATAAGGTGTGGCTTAGAATCTTTTTTCGCTATTAGGTACCGAATCGCCGAATGGTCCGTGTAGACTATCACCTTAGTCCCGATTAAGTATGCCCAAAATTTGTCAAACGCGTACACCACTATAAGCAATTTCTTTTCTATGGTTATATAATTCATTTGAGTCTCTGTGAGTGTTTTGCATGCATAGTATATGGCGTGAAACACCTTGTCTCGTCGTTGGCCCAAAACAGCCCCAATCGCATAGTCGCTCGCATCACACATTAGCTCGAATGGCATATTCCAATCCGGTGAGACTATCACGGGAGCTGTAGTTAATTTCTTCTTCAATAATTCAAATGCTAGCTTGCATTCTGCAGTAAAACTGAAAGTAGCATCCTTCTCTAAAAGACTGCATAGAGATTTTGCAATTTTAGAGAAGTCCTTTATGAACCTCCTGTAGAACCTAGCATATCCCAAGAAACTCCTAATACCCTTAACTGAGCTCGGTGGAGGTAGTTTTTCAATAGTTTCCAGTTTTGCTTTATCGACTTCCAATCCTTGAGTCGATACCTTATGGCCCAAAATTATGCCCTCTTCAACCATGAAGTGGCATTTTTCCCAATTTAGTACGAGATTCGTGTCCTTACGTATTTGCAACACCATGACCAGATTTTTTAAGCAAATATCGAAGCTGTCCCCAAAGACCGAAAAGTCATCCATGAAGACCTCAACATTTTTCTCCACTATATCTGAAAAAAGGCCATCATACACCGTTGGAACGTTACAAGTGCATTGCATAGCCCAAATGACATCCTCCTGAATGTAAATGTGCCATAAGGGCACGTCAATGTGGTCTTCTCTTGATCCTCTGGAGCGATGACTATTTGGTTGTACCCCGAGTGCCCATCCAACAAACAATAATATTGGTGTCCCTCCAATCTATCTAACATTTGATCAATAAAGAGCAGCGGGAAATGATCTTTTCGAGTTGCCTTGTTCAATTTTTTGTAATCCGTGCAACCCTCCAACCTGTCACTGTTCTAGTTGGTATTAACTCATTGTCCTCATTCTGCCCCACCGTAATTCCTCCCTTTTTTGGTACACACTGAACTAGACTAACCCATTTACTGTCAGAAATCGGGTAGATGATACCGGCATCTAACCACTTCAGAATTTCCTTTTTCACAACTTCCTTCATAATCGGGTTAAGTCACCACTGTTGTTCCACCGTTGGTTTTGCCTCATCTTCCATTAAGATCTTATGCATGCAAAATGAAGGGTTGATTCCCTTTATGTCCGCAATTGTTCAGCCAATAGCTGACTTGTGTTCCCGAAGCACCCTCAGCAACTTTTCTTCCTGCAATTCATTAAGTGCATCTGAAATAATAACAGGTAAAGAATTTGAATTGCCTAAATATTCATACCTGAGGTGTTTAGGGAGTGGCTTAAGTTCCAGCTTTCGTGTCTCTTCCAATGATGGTTTTAGTTTTTCTGCAGCTACTTCTTCTATGTGCAATGGTTTAAACGGTGTTCTGAATCTGGAAACTCGTGGCAACGAATCTAGCATCTGTAAGTTGTCCACCAATTTCGGGTCGTCGACCTCTTCTTCTCCCAATAAAGTTATTTATAACGAATCATTGACCAAACTCTTGCTCATATCTTCACTGATGATTTACTCAATTAAATCCATTCGAAAACATTCTTCCTCATCCATGGGAAATTTCATGGCCTTGAACACATTGAATTTTATCTCTTGATCTTAGACCCTCATAGTCAGTTCTCCTTTTTGTACATCTATAAGTGTCCTACCCGTGGCCAAAAATGGCCTCCCTAGGATAATTGGGATATTCTTGTCCTCTTCAAAGTCCAGAATGGTAAAGTCTGCGGGAAATATAAACTTATCCACTTTCACTAAAATGTCCTCCACTATGCCTCTCGGATATGTGACTGACCTATCCGCCAACTATAATGAGATATTTGTAGGTCTTGGTGCGGGCAAACTCAATTCTGTGTATACTGACAATGGCATAAGGTTTACACTCGCCCCCAAATCACATAAACACTTGCTGAAATGCATATTCTCGATCGTGCATGGAATAGTAAAGCTCCTCGGGTCCTTGAGTTTTGGTGGTAATTTCTGCTGTAATACTGCACTACACTCCTCGGTTTTTGCAACTGTCTCGAAATCTTCCCATTTCTTTTTCCTTGACAGAATCCCTTTCATAAATTTTGCATAGCTCGACATTTGTTCTAGGGCTTCTACAAATGGTATGTTGATCTGAAGTTTCTTGAACACTTCTAAAAACTTTGCGAATTGCTTGTCTAATTTCTGTTTCTGGACCCTTTGTTGAAGCGGTGGTGGTGGATAAACAATTGGCTTATTGTTCAAATTTGTTCCCTCACTCTGTTTATCCTCACCCTTGCTTCTTTTAATTTTGCTGCTATCATCAACCTTTTCATCCGGAGTCACGAAATTTTCTGCATTAATACCCTCAAGTTGTTTCCCACTCCGCAATGTAATTTCCTGACACTGTTCATGGTTACCCTTCGGATTTCTCTCGGTGTCACTTGGTAACGTCCCTTGTGGCCTATTATTCAATGTCAACGCAATTTGTCCTATTTGATTCTCTAGATTCTTGATCGCCATCTCTTGTATTTTCATAGCCATTGCTTGATTTTTCATGGCCACTTCATTGGTAGTTATGTATTTTGTCATCAACTCCTCTAGATCTAATTTCCTTTCTTGATGTTGAGCTGGTTGTTGATGGTTCTGAAATCCTAGTGGATATGACTGTCGTGGAGGTTGATGTTGCTGATTATTGCTCCACGAGAAATTCAGATGATTCCTATTTCCTTGATTGTACGTGTTCTGGTATGTGTTCTGCGGAATTCTGTTATAATTACCCACAAACTGCATAGATGCTGGATTTATCGTGCATTGATCTGTTGGGTGCTCTCCCACGCACGACTCACATATAACTGCCACTTGCTGTGCTTGTTGTACCTGCGCCCCGGTCATAGAATCCAACTTTTTCGAAAGTGCTGAAATCTGTGCTTGTATAGCTGTCACACTATCCACTTCTAAAACCCCAGCTACCTTTGCCTGTGTCATTCTCACTGTGGGCCACTGGTAGTTGTTAGCCGCAATGGTTTCAATCAAATTATATGCTTCCTCGTAACTCTTGTCCATGAAGGCTCCGCCCGACACTGCATCAATACTAGTTCTGAGATTCCCATGTAGTCTGTTGTAAAAGGTGTTCAATTGCAGCCACTTAGGTAGTCCATGATGTGGGAATTTTCTGAGCAACTCTTTATATCTCTCCCATGCCTCGTATAACGACTCCCCATGTTGTTTCTCAAACATCGTTATCTCATTCCTCATCCTTGCAGTTTTTGTCGGTGGGAAGAATTTGGCAAGGAATTTTTTGAGCTAAGTCCTCCCCTATAGTAATCGAACCAGGCGGTAGACAATGCAACCAACTTTTTGCCTTGTCCCGTAGAGTGAATGGGAACAAGCGAAGTCTCACCACATCATCCGACACCCCATTGTACCTAAAGGTGTCGCAAATCTCCAAAAAATTGACTAGATGTTCGTTCGGATCGTCATTCGCTAATCCCCCAAACTGAACTGAATTCTGAATCATTTGAATCGTCCCAGGCTTAATTTCAAATGTGTTAGTGGCTATTGCGGGCCTGGTGATGCTTGACTGTAGTTCAGTCACCTTGGGTGTGGCGAAGTCCCTTAACGCTTTCTGATCTTCGACTGCCATTTCCTCTTCCTTCTCAGATGTTTCAAATTCTTGCCTCGTTTCCTTGACCCACTTACTTAACCTCTGAAACCTTCTCTCGATGTCGTCCTCAAAAGGCAACAAGTCTGGATTTTTGGACTGAGTTTGCATAAACTGCTTCCAACACCTGAAATAAGAACAAAACAAAAATAAAAATGTCTAAGTAAAACTGTATTAATTAAACTGATATTGTAAAACTATTAAGATTTATACTAAATAGTCCCTGGCAATGGTGCCAAAAACTTGTTGGCTAAAATCTATATACGCACAACACGCAAGTATACGTGGTCAACAAGTAATAAATTGATAAGTTGAGTATCGTTCCCACAGAGACTAACTAGCAATAACTTTAACTTACAATTACCAATCTCCTATTAACCCTAATTTTATTAAATAAATCAACTCAATAATTAAAATTAAAGAATCTAAATTAAAGAATAATTAAACTACCACAAAATAATCACTAATATCAAAATCTGGAAATTCAAACAATTAATGGAGAATTAGACTTGTGATTTCACCCTAAGCTTCACTCTGATTTTAACACCCTTATTCCAATTCAATGCACTACCCTAACTTATTAATCAAGAACACGAACGTAGTACTAACCACCTCTCGATGCACTAATACCGTATTAACGCCAATCCACAATTAAGATAGAAATCCGTTAAACACCTTAATCAACTAACCCACTATATCTCTATGTGAATTGCACTTGAAGAAGGTTTAAGAACAAGTTCTCTATCCGATTACATGCGATGTCAAGCATATCTCTACCTTAACATTCATCAAGATTAAGCTATTCACAAAATTCATGAACACATGCTATATTAACTAGGTTTAGAATTGAATATCCTCTCTCGATTCCATCCAATTCCACAAAGAATTGTTGATTAGGCAACTCATAGATTCAACTCAAATCAATATATATAAACTGGAGATAGATTATTAAAATGGAAATCAAAGTTTACAAAATCATTGTTTCACTTAAAGATCCATCATAAGCCTAAAAAGTGAATTAGTTCATACTAAACAAAATAAACACTGAATAATTCATAGAAAACATTCTTCTGATTACAAATAATAGCCTAAGATGAAGAATATTGAAAAACACCCTTCACGAAGCCTAGATTTGCAATCGTCTTGAAAATCTCCTCGAAATACTCCTCCACGCTTGATTTCAAAAACTCAGATCAGATCTTCGTAATATGTCCTATTGTAATATTGAAGTTGTTGTTTATAGAGTAATAGATGTCTAGCATACAAGCTCCAGCCGAAAATCCCTTCAATTAGACTTCCATTGTCATGCAATTACTAGAAACCATGCCTCAGAAGAAGTTTAATCAAAGCAGGACAACTTCAGAGTTGACACCCCCCGCCCTGGTGGGGGTTCATGCACTAATAATGCCCGCCCCGACGAGCTCCCTTTCTATCTAGCTCGAATGAAGACCCCCCGCCCCGGCAGGGGTGTGTAGTATAAAATGGCCCGCCCAGGCGGGCTTGTCTTCTACTAGATAACTTGATTGATTTTCATGTTGTAGTCCAAATTAGCTCTAATTGATCTCAAATCATCCTAATTAATTCCACATATCCGTAAAATGCCTCAACAACCATCCCACACAAGAAATAACATAAAACAAGTAAAAAGGAACATGATCACAAGAATTTAGCAACAAATAAGAATGAAATGGATATTGAATCACGTATATAAAATCCATTCATCACTTAACACCTAATCATGGTTAGTAAACTTCAATTAGGTACTAATAAAAATCATTTAACAATCCTAATCATTAAAAACAAAACCGTAATCAAGATTAGTGAAGATTAGGGCAAAATTAAGCTATTAAACTAACCTAACTAGCTCACAAGTAGGTTAGGAGTCACCTAACCAAGTCCCAAGGCTGCACATAAGTTGATAATAAACCCAAAGCAACACAAGTAACTTAGCATCAAATATTTAGAGAGACAAGTAGGTGAAAAAGACCAAAAAACCTAAGTTACTTAAGTCTATAAATAGCAACACATCATCTGGCCAAACCTACGAATTCTCTAAGCCAAGATACACTCATAAACATACGAAATCAAGCCTGGGTGATAGCAGCATCAAATTCAGTAGCTAGAATCGAAAATTAATTAAGAAAAGGTGCAAACCCTAACTCATAATTAGCTCTTTGATCCTTTGTTAATTTTATTGTTTAGATGTTTAGAAATATGTATTAGTATGTTAGAAAGTAAGTTGGATTGGTAGAACATGTTTTCATAACATCTAGATGCCTTAATTAAGTGTTTTTAGAAATATGGAAATTTTGAAAAATCTAGTCTGACAGCCGAATGTTAGGGCTTGTTGACTCATATGTGTTTATGTTTAGGTCTGTAAATTATATGTTACTTGTAGCCTGTTAGTAGGTCTTTAATCTGGAAAAGAAAACAGGTTCATTAGAACCATAGATTGCAAGTTACAAGTGGTCAAAGTGCGACTGTTCACGGATTGTAGTTTTCTGGGTTACCTAGAAAACTCAAGAACAGTTGAACCGGCTACCTTGACCAACCTTTTTAATCGCTTTTTGTTTGTTATTTTTGTAATGTTTTGTTTTATATTAACACTCTGATATGTGTACTACATCTTTATGATCTTAAATTGCGTAAACAACTCATAGGATTATTGGAATTATTGGTCAAAATCCGTTGACCGAACTTGACCAAGTTTTCTGGATTACCTAGAAAACTGAAAAACACGAAGAACAGTGTTTGGCTGTACTTTGACCAACATAATTAGAGACCTTAGAGTTATGATTTGTTCATGTTAATGTTATATATATGTACCCTGACATATATACTACATGCTACAACAAACACAACACATATCTAATACACAGAATCAAAGATATTAAAGCCACAATACCGTTGACTGACCTTGACCACTGTTTTTGGGTTGCCCAGAAACTCAAGAACAGCTCTGACAGTGACTTTGAGCCTCTATAACTTTTTGTTATATGTAGGTTATAGCATGAAATTTTCTTGATGTTGTACTACTATAAGAGTACTATAACACCAATACTTGTCTAAACCCAGAATCATAAACCATAGCTAGATAAAGCATGGTCAAACTGGTCACTCGACCATGACCAAACTGTTGCCCAGAAACTCAAGAACACCTACAGTGACACTTTCTGTCACTACATGGCTTTAGCGACGGACAGAAATTGATTTTTCTAAAAATTAAATTATAAAAATTAGAAATAATTAATAAATAATTATAAATAAATACAAAAACAGTTTTAAAAATTATATTAAATAATTATAATTAATTTTTGATATTTTTATATAAATTCAATAAATATTTTATTTTATTTAGATATTATTAATAATTAACTTAATAATAAAGTAATTAGAATAATTATTTATAAATACAAAATAATTATTGAAAAATAATATTAATGATATAAAAATCATAATAAATGGTTATAAATTTTTTAAAAATAATAAAAAATGTGTTTGTAAAATTTTAAGTAAATATTAATTACCTATAAATAGAAATAAATGATTTAAAAATCATTTAAAGGATAAATAAATATTTTAAAACTTCTAAAAATTATTATAATGGATATATAAATTATCTAAAAATATAATAAATTTTATAAATAAAATTTAGTCCATATATCAACTTATATAATATTCGGTAAAGAAAAGGAACACCGAAACCTTATCGAATCTAACCAGATTTTTATATAAATGTTATATTTGAGTATTGTTATCAATACTAACGTGTTAGATTTATATATATGAACATCGTAGATATATATTAAAGGAATTGAGTAGCATAACTTGACTGATCTACGCTCAGGCAAGTTCTTCTTAAACCTTAACTTACTTATGCAAAATTCTTAAACCCTGTTTATTCGTTGAACAAAATTTTATCTTGATATGCTGTTGATATAATATATTACACCTACATTTGAATTACTATTTATTGTAAGGTTATTGCTATAGCTTCAACATAACTAAGAAATGAACTGTTTATTCATATTGATTGTTAAGCTTAAATTGTTGTGTCAAACCAAATTATTTGGTAAGACATCCTATTCTGAAGTTGGGTATCCCATATGGGATCGTTCGGTCGATAATATATTGACACCAATTTGGGTGCATTTGAGCACTGATAGGATGAGACGCATACTCCTAAGATATTGAATAGGCTGATCCCCTATCTCATATCTAAACAAAATTTTTAAGTCTGTGTGACTGATAGAAATAAAAATCCATATTGAACTGGTAACAACTATCAGTCAAAATTTGAATTGTTGTATTTTTTCAATTCATATATTGTTATAAATACAAAACTTGCTGAGCATGTCATTGCTCACCCTTGCAAATTATTCCCTTTGCAGTTTTAGATTGTAATCCTGGAACATCTGGAGTAGGTAAAGGGAAGCGTCCCTTCTTAGATTAGGTTATATTCATGTCTAGTTGAATACTCTGTAATAAGAAACTCGTTATGAGAATCATGTAATCGAATATATATATATATATATATATATATATATATATATATATATATATATATATATATATAACATCTTTTATTTTCGCAACCGTATTTTCTTACATATATAGATGTAAATTTAGAATTCTTGGAATCTAGTTGAGATCCTTGGGAACTATTCATCTGAGTGAGGATATTAGTAATATGGACTGTTCATGTTATTACTGATATTCTAGATTTTGGATAAATAGTTACTATCTATACGATAATATAAATTCACATGGCATAGACTATATATTTTGGTGAGGTTATTAGTAATATGGACTGTTCATGTTATTATTGATATTCTGGATTTCGGATAGATAGATTCTATTCACAGATACAATTCATATATCCAAGTGAGGGTATCCAAACACAGTAATAGTTCTCTTGAGAATTGTCATCTGTTACGGGATATTATGAATCTTGGATCTATGAGAATTATATATGTTAGTCCCTTAATTTAATATAAGCTTATAATCAGATACCATGGGTGTATAGATTTAAATGCATTATATTTATTTGTTATAAGCACCATATCAGATACCATAGGAGTATAGATATGGGGGCGTTACAAGTTTGGTATCAGAGCCCAAGGCTATAGATATAAGGAGGAGAAATCTTAGTATATAGTCTTCGAGTCCGTAAAAATTTTAAAGTACACCTAAAATATAACATTAAAATTATTATGTTGTGTAAATTTCTATACCAGTATTAAGGGAGTTTTCTTTTATAGATGGCCAACTGCAATGCTGAAGAAATGGTGATAGCAAATAATCGACCACAAATTGAGTCATTTGTAGTTAGTGATGTAGATGATGAATAAATGCTTCATGATCAGCAACTGCTAGATGCTGAGGAAGAGGAAGATCCAGTAGCAGGATAGTTAATGAGAATTGATGAACATGATGAAGTAATAGCATCACTAATGAAGATAACAGAATATGAGAATAATAAAATGAAGTTTAGGGCTGATATAGCTGAGGAAATGCTATAACATGAGAGGAAACATAGTCACCGACTAAATGTACAACTGCACCATACACAAAAGGGCAGGAAGGAAATTCAGTCATGACTTCTTAAAACATCTCTGGGTGTTCGAGATACTTTTAATGATTTGCAGCGCCAAATAGTTTGATATCCAGTAGAGGAGAAGAAAACTGCTTATCTCATCGATCGATCTGTGGTTTGTCATATGATTCAGGATTCCTTTGATGATATCAATGAATTCTAGAGAGTAGTATAGGTGGTTGAATGCTTTATATTAGTATGAATAAAGAAGCATTCAAAGTTTGTATTGTAACAGTGTTTTGTAAGTTAGTAGTATGTTTAACTATTAAGTTGTTTTGTACGACTTTTGTTATATAAATAAACGATATGTTTGTATTATCCAAATTCTTATGTGAATTTTGTTGTTATTTTGTATAGAATCATGCCACCAACCAGAAGACCCCAAATAGAAATGAATAATGATGATAATTCTACTCAGCAGTTAGTAGACCTTATGCTAGGAGCTATGAATAGACCTATGAACCAAAACACATCTTTTAAAGATTTTAAATTAGTTGGACCACCTGAATTTAAAGGTACATCAGAACCTGTAGACGCACAAATTTGGATTTTTGAGATAGAGAAATTTTTCCTAGTAACCGATGTCAATAGTAATCAAAAGATAACTTTTGCAACCTTTTCTTGAAAGGTAAGGCTAATTATTGGTGGGAATCAACCAAAGGTCGGGTAGAAACTTAAATTGTTCCCTGGGATAGATTCAAAGAGTTGTTCTTTGAAAAGTATTTTTTCCAATCCCTGAAAGATTGCATGGAAATAAAATTTTTAGATTTGAAACAAAGAGACCTGACTGTAACCCAGTATACAACCAAGTTCAATGAACTGTCCAGGTTTGCTCCGCATCAGGTAACCACTGAACTTAGAAAGACTCGTAGGTTTCAGGAGGGTTTAAAACCTCAGATTCGGAGTAAGTTGTCAGTGCTCCAAATAAAGACTTTCTCTAAAATACTGGAGAAAGCTACTATAGCTGAAAATGAGAATGAAAGTCTTGCTAAATTTCACCAGGACAAGAAGAGTCAAAATGAGAAAGGGAAACTTAGGACAGAACTCAGTTCAGGTGGGTTTAATAACAAGTGAAAATGGGATAATACTTTTTCTAACAACCCGGGAAAAAAGATAGGTAATACTAATAATAACTCTAGTAATAATATCATTAAACCTTGTCCTACTTGGGGAAAGAAACATAAAGGACTATGCTTTCATAGAAAATGTTATAATTTTAGACAATCAGGACATCTTTCTCCACAGTTCCCTCTCCCAAATAAAAATAAATGTTTTAATTGTGGTTCGTTGGACCATTTTTCAAAGAATTGTCCCAAACCTAAGAACTAAGGAGGAAAGGGGAATAAAGTACCAGAGAATAATCAGTCATTAGTAGCTGCAGCTGGGGTTCAGAATTGACCTACCGCGAGAATATTTTATGTCTGTGAGGGATGCTGTTGCTTCACATGACGTGGTGACAGGTATCATCCCTATCAACACTTTAAATGCATATGTGTTATTTGATTCTAGAGCTACTTGTTCATTTGTGTCTGAAAGTTTTTCTAAAAACTTGAATATACCTTGTTAAAAGTTAAACAAACCATTTTGTGTAGAAGTTGGTAATAAAGATAGGATCCCGGTTGAAACCATATTTAAGAACTGTAGTGTGGTGATAAAAGGACATAATTTTTATGGTAGATCTTTTACCAATCTAGTTGGGAGAATTTGATGTAATTTTAGGAATGAATTGGTTAGTTAACCACAACGCGATGATTGATTGTCATAAAAAACGTATAAACCTTTTGACTGCATCGAACTTAAAGGTAGTGTTCAACGGTAGTGTTCACCTAAGAAATCTCGATGTTTGAATATAGTTCAGGCATAAAGATTACTTATAAAGGGTTATTTAAGGTATTTGGCCTATATAGTTGATACTCGACAGGAAGGAGTAAGATTAGATCAGATACCTATAGTTAAAGATTTTCCTGATGTATTTTCGGATGACTTTCCAGGTTTACCTCCAGATAGGGAAATTGAGTTTGTCATTGATCTTGCACCGGGAATGTCACCAGTTTCTAAGGCACCGTACAAAATGGCACCTATAGAACTGAAAGAGTTACTTATACAGTTACAAGAACTCTTAGATAAAAAGTGCATACAACCTAGTGTTTCACCCTGGGGAGCACCAATATTGTTTGTAAAGAAAAAGGATGGAACTATGAGGTTATGTATAGACTATAAAGAGCTAAATAAATTAACTATTAAGAATAAATACCCTTTACCAAGGATTGATGATTTGTTTGACCAATTAAAGGGGGCCGAACATTTTTCAAAAATTGACCTTAGAACAGGTTATCATCAATTAAAGGTAAGAAAGGAGGATGTGCCGAAAACAGCGTTTAGGACACGCTATTGATATTATGAGTTTCTTGTAATGTCTTTTGGATTAATAAATGCGTCGACAACATTTATGGATTTAATGAATCGAGTGTTTAAACCATGCTTGAACAAATTTGTTGTAGTGTTTATCGACGATATTCTGGTATACTCAAAAACACGGGAAGAGTATACTGAACACTTGAGAGTCGTTTTGGAGATATTACGAAAGGAACAACTTTATGCAAAGTTTTCCAAGTGTGAATTCTGGTTAAAAAGAGTTCAATTTTTAGGTCATGTAATTGACAAGAATGGAATATCTGTAGATCCAACTAAGATCGAAATGGTTGTGAATTGGGAACAACCAACATCTCCAACAGAAGTACGAAGTTTTCTCGATTTAGCGAGTTATTATCGACGGTTTATAAAAGATTTTTCAAAAATAGCAACCCCATTAACAAATTTAACTCGAAAGACTGTAAAATACGTCTAGACAGATAAATGTGAAGAGAGCTTCCAAGAGTTGAAGAAGCGACTGAGCATGGCTCTAGTGTTGTCCTTATCAGATGAGACAGGAGGCCTTTGTAGTATTTAGTGATGCATCACACAGAGGTTTAGGGTGTGTGTTGATGCAACATGTGAAAGTGATTGCTTATGCATCACGACAACTCAAAGATTATGAGAAGAGGTATCCTACTCATGACCTAGAGTTAGCCGGGGTAGTTTTTGCTCTAAAAATTTGGAGACATTACTTGTATGGGGAGAAGTGTGAAATATATACAGATCATAAAAGTCTGAAATATATTTTTACACAAAAAGAACTAAATTTAAGGCATAGAAGATGGTTAGAACTGATAAAGGATTTTGACTGTGAAATCTTATATCATCCCGGTAAAGCTAATGTCGTAGCTGATGCGTTGAGTAGAAAGAATCAGGATAAATTGAACGCAGTAACCACCAATGATAGGTTAATAAAAGATTTTGAAAAGTTAGAAATTGAGGTGGAATGTCCAACTACCTCTACCCAAAAATTATACATTTTAGAAGGAGTTTCATCTCTACTTGATAAAATCAAGCAGGAAAAGGATGAAGAATGTCTGAAGTATAAGTCTAATCTAACTCAGGACAAGTATAACAAATTCAGAATAGATAAGGATGGAATAATAAGATATGAAAATAGAATTTGGGTTCCGTTAAACCAAGCTTTAAAAGACGAAATCTTTAACGAAACTCATAATTCTAAATTTGCCATACATCCTGGCAGTACTAAAATGTACAAGGATTTAAGTCGACACTTTTGGTGGTCAAATATGAAAAGGTAAATAGCTGAATGGGTAAGCAAATATCTCACCTGTCAAAGGGTTAAGGCTGAGCATCAAAAGCCAAGTGGTTTACTTCAACCCTTACCAATTCCTGAGTGGAAGTAGGAACATATAACCATGGACTTTGTTGTAGGCCTTCCAGCTACACAAAAGGGCCATAATGCCATTTGGGTAATTGTTGACCGTTTAACTAAATCAGCTCACTTTATTGTTGACCGTTTAACTAAATCAGCTCACTTTTTATCTATTAAAATTACTCATAACTTAGATCACCTTGCCAAGCTGTACATTAATGAAACTACCTCTAGACATGGTGTGCCTGTTTCCATAGTATCAAACCGCGATCCACGTTTTACTTCAAATTTTTGGAAAAGTCTTCAGAAACACTTAGGAACACAATTAAGATTGAGTACAACTTATCATCCTCAGACTGATAGAAAGAGTGAGAGAACCATACAAACATTAGAAGATATGTTGAGAACATGTATCATAGACTTCAAAAGAAGTTGGGAAGATCAGTTACCTTTAGTAGAGTTTACCTATAACAATAGTTATCATGCTAGCATAGGTATGCCACCCTATGAAGCCTTATATGGCAGAAAGTGTAGAACACCTTTGTGTTGGGATGAAGTCGGGGAAAGACAAATGTTAGGACCCGAAATAATTTAACAAACAACTGAAACCATTAGAATTATACGTGAATGATTACAAGCATCTCAAGATCGACAAAGGAAATACACGGATCCACATCGTCAATAACGAAACTTTAACGTAGGAAGCCACGTATTCTTGAAGGTATCTCCTTGGAAGGGCACAATACGTTTTGGAAATAAAGGAAAACTAAGTCCGAGATTCATTGAACCTTTTAAAATTTTGAGAAGGTTTGGTGAAGTTTCTTATGAAATAGCATTACCTCCTGAGTTGAATCATATCCATAATGTGTTTCATGTGTCCGTATTACGACCATACAAACCTGATTATAAACACGTTATAAATTATAAGCCAATCCAAATAGAAGAAGATATTTCTTATGTAGAAGAACATGTGCAGATCGTCGATCGTAAAGAGCAAGTCCTGAGAAATAAAGTGATAGCATCGGTTAAAGTGGTCCGGAGAAATCAAAATGTTGAGGAGGCTACATGGGAGCTCGAAGATAAAATTCGAGAGAATTATCCTCAATTATTTACTTAACTTTTACTTTAATTTTGAGGAAGAAATTCTTATTAGTGGGGGTGAATGTAAAAATCCAAAACCCTAATAAGATTCGGTTATATGAAATCCAATTATATCAATACAATTCTCCATTCTGAATGTGTTATATGTTAATATATACTCTGTTTAACAAATTTGATCAAATAAAATTTTGTGCGAAAAACGTCGTGCTTGATACCTCGTGCTTAAAATTTCCTTTCGAAAACGTACTTTTCTGTATATTTATTGGGACAAGTTGCTTTATCGTGCTTGTTAGGATTAATGAGGAATCTAGGCTAGTAACCCTAGTTTAACAAACCCTAATCAGCAAAACCATAACCCTAATTTGTAAACCTAACCCTAATTAGCTAATTTAACCCTAATTAGATTGTCTTAACACCTAATCATGGTTAGTAAACTTCAATTAGGTACTAATAAACATCATTTAACAATCCTAATCATTAAAAACAAAACCCTAATCAAGATTTGTGAAGATTAGGGCAAAATTAAGCTATTAAACTAACCTAACTAGCTCACAAGTAGGTTAGGAGTCACCAAACCAAGTCCCAAGGCTGCACATGTGCCGATAACAAACCCTAAGCAGCACAAGTAACTTAGAATCAGATATTTAGAGAGGTAAATAGGTGAAAAAGAACAAAAAACCTAAGTTGCTTAAGTCTATAAATAGCAACACATCTTCTAGCCAAACCTACGAATTCTCTAAGCCAGGATACACTTATAAACATACCAAATCAAGCTTGGGTTATAGCAGCATCAAATTCAGTAATTAAAATCGAAAATTAATCAAGAAAAGGTGCAAACCCTAACTTATAATTAGCTATTTGATCCCTTGTTAATTTTATTGTTTAGACGTTTAGAAATATGTATTAGTATGTTAGAAAGTATGTTGGATTGGTAGAACACGTTTTCATAACATCTAGATGACTTAATTAAGTGTATTTAGAAATCTGAAAATTTTGAAAAATCAAGTCTGACAGCCGAATGTCAGGGCTTGTAGATTCATATGTGTTTATGTTTAGGTATGTTAATTGTATGTTACTTGTAGCCTGTTAGTAGGTATTTAATTTGGAAAAGAAAACAGGTTCATTAGAACCATAAATTGCAAGTTATAAGTGGTCAAAGTGTGTTGACCGTTCACGGATTGTAGTTTTCTGGGTTACCCATAAAACTCAAGAACAGTCGAACCGGCTACCTTGACCAACCTTTTTGATCGCTTTCTGTTTGTTATTTTTGTAATGTTTTGTTTTAGATTAACACCCTGATATATGTACTACATCTCTATGATCTTAAATTGCATAAACAACTCATAGGATTACAGGAATTATTGGTCAAAATCCGTTGACCGAACTTGACCAAGTTTTCTGGGTTACCCAAAAAACTGAAGAACACGAAGAACAACGTTTGGTTGTACTTTGACCAACATAATTAGAGACCTTAGAGTTATGATTTGTTCATCTTAATGTTATATATATGTACCCTGACAATTAACTACATGCTACAACAAACACAACACACATCTAATACACAAAATCAAAGATATTAAAGTCACAATACTGTTGACCGGCCTTGACCACTGTTCTGGGTTGCCCAGAAACTCAAGAACAGCTCTGACACTGACTTTGTGCCTCTATAACTTCTTGTTATATGTAGGTTAAAGCATGAAATTTGCTTGATGTTGTACTACTGTAAGAGTACTATAACACCAATACTTGTCTAAACCCAGAATCATAAACTATAGCTAGATAAAGCATGGTCAAACTGGTCACTCGACCAAGACCAAACTGTTGCCCAGAAACTCAAGAACACCTACAACGACACTTTCTGTCACTAAAGGGCTTTAACGACAGACAGAAATTAATTTTTCTAAAAATTAAATTATAAAAATTAGAAATAATTAATAATTAATTATAAATAAATACAAAAACAGTTTTAAAAATTATATTAAATAATTATAATTAATTTCTGATATTTTTATATAAATTCAATAAATATTTTATTTTATTTAGATATTATTAATAATTAACTTAATAATAAAGTAATTAGAATAATTATTTATAAATAAAAAATAATTATTGAAAAATAATATTAATGATATAAAAATCATAATAAATGGTTATACATTATTTAAAAATAATAAACAATGTGTTTGTAAAATTTTAAGTAAATATTAATTACCTTTAAATAGAAATAAATGATTTAAAAATTATTTAAAGGATAAATAAATGTTTTAAAAATATTTTAAAACTTCTAAAAATTATTATAATGGATATATAAATTATCTAAATAGAGAATAAAATTTGTAAATAAAATTTAGTCCATATATCAACTTATTTAATATTCGGTAAAGACTTTGAACACCGAAACCTTATCGAATCTAACCCGATTTTTATATAAATGTTATATTTGAGTATTATTATCAATACTAATGTGTTAGATTTATATATATGAACATCGTATGTATTTATTAAACGAATTGAGTAGCATAACTTGACTGATCTACGCTCAGGCAAGTTCTTCTTAAACCTTAACTTACTTATGCAAAATTCTTAAACCCTGTTTATTCGTTGAACAAAATTTTATCTTGATATGCTGTTGATATAATATATTACACCTACATTTGAATTACTATTTATTGTAAGGTTATTGCTATAGCTTCAACATAACTAAGAAATGATCTGTTTATTCATATTGATTGTTAAGCTTAAATTATTGTGTCAAACCAAATTATTTGGTAAGACATCCTATTCTGAAGTTGGATATCCCATATGGGATCATTCGGTCGATAATATATTGACACTAATTTGGGTGCATTTGACCACTGGTAGGATGAAATGCATACTCCTAAGATATTGAATAGGCTGATCCCCTATCTCATATCTAAACAAAATTTTTAAGTCTGTGTGACTGACAGAAATAAAAATCCATATTGAAATGGTAACAACTATTAGTTGAAATTTGAATTGTTGTATTTCTTCAAATCATATATTGTTATAAATACAAAACTTGCTGAGCATGTCATAGCTCACCCTTGCAAATTATTCCCTTTGCAGTTTTAGATGGTAATCGTGGAACATCTAGAGTAGATAAAGGGAAGCATCCCTGCTTAGATTAGGTTATATTCACGTATAGTTGAATACTCTGTAATAAAAAACTCATTATGAGAATCATGTAATCGAATCTTAATAATATATATATATATATATATATATATATATATATATATATATATATATATATATATATATATAACATCTTTTATTTTCGCAACCGTGTTTTCTTACATATATAAATGTAAATTTAGAATTCTTGGAATCTAGTTGAGATCCTTAGGAACTATTCATCTAAGTGAGGATATTAGTAATATGGGCTGTTCATGTTATTACTGATATTCTAGATTTTGGATAAATAGTTACTTTCTATACAATAATATAAATTCACATGGCATAGACTATACATCTGGGTGAGGATATTAGTAATATGGACAGTTCATGTTATTATTGATATTCTGGATTTCAGATAGATAGATTCTATTAACAGATACAGTTCATATATCCAAGTGAGGATATCCAAACACAGTAATAGTTCTCTTGAGAATTGTCATCTGTTATGGGATATTGTGAATCTTGGATCTGTGAGAATTATATCTGTTAGTCCCTTAATTTAATATAAGCTTATAATCAGATACCATGGGTGTATAGATTTAAATGCATTATATTGATTTGTTGTAAGCACCATGTCAGATACCATGGGAGTATAGATATGGGGGCGTTACACGTTCCGATTACGGACCCTGCTCTTACTGCATATGTTCCCTGTAGGGACCTCCCGAGTATTCAGGTGACAAACCCAGAGCTTCTGGGTGACTTGAGTCGACATCCCTTAATGTATTTGCACGCCAATGAGGTATAAAGTTGGATCTTAATCTTCCTTTTTTCCTATTGATAAGGAGTAAATGATTTTGATGTCGATCTATATTTTATGTAGGTTCCCGACTTTATACAGCCTCAAGGGAACTGATTCAGCATTCACTCCATGTACCAGGCTCTGCATCCTGACTATAGAGCGATTGTGCATGACTGGGGATTTGGGGCGTTCTTTTCCATCCTTCCTTGTTGCTATCCCTTGGGTTACTTTAGGGCATTGTCTGAGCGCTGGTTTCACCAGACTCAGTCTCTCCATTTACTGGATTGTGAGGTGATAATGACGCCGATGGATTGGCAGTTTATCATAGGTATGGAGTTTGGAGGGGCACCAATGCCTTGCATGGCGGATATTACCCCCACTACCGTCAGATCTTTGTTAGGAGTTTCAGCAGAGGCGTTTAAGGGCAGGACTGTTCGTACGGGTCCTTTGAGTGTAGATGCTATGAGTGTGTTGTTGAGCAAGCCCAAACCAGCTGATGTCAGAGTCAGGGATCACATTCTTTGGCGATTATTCTTGATGATCATTAGGGGCTGCTTCATAGTAGATAACTCTTCTACGATGTCGTTTGCTTTGATCAGCACCACGCGACATATGGACCGTATTGAAGAGTATGATTAGGGTTCCTACACCTTTTCCTATTTCCTCAAGGGCATGCATATGTGCTCGCAGGGCTTGACCGAGGCTTGGTTAGAATTTTACCCATTTCTGCTGGTGAGTATTTCTCTTATAATTTACCATGTACAGGTTAAAAGTGTTAACTGACAGCAGATGTTTGCCTTTGTGTTGGCAGTTTTGGGCCTAAGAGAGGCTTCCATGTTTTCGTCTTATGAGTGTATTAGGGTTGGATACTTATCCATGAGGACGGCGATGACATCATTCCATACTGGCGGAGATCCCTGTAGCTGAGGGTTTCACTCACTGTCGCCTACAGTTGGAGTTGTTGACAGCTAATGTCATCACATGGATTCCATATTCTGGAGAGCACTTGGCCATTGGATTTGAGGATGGATACTCGACTGGTGTTGAGTATGTGATTTCCACCCGTATGATTCCTCTCTTCACAGATGGAGGATGGGAGCTCTATTTAGGAGAGCGTGCTATTAGGAGCATTATAGGAGAGATCCATATACCGATCTTGCCTCTTGTCAGAAGTTATTGTCCTATTTCGCAGTCACCTATCATTGATATCCCATTATTGGATGTTAACAGTTTTGTATTGTCAGAGGGTCCCGACACTCAGGATGTATTCCAACATTTGTAGATCCCTCGTACTATTGGAGCCCAGACCTGCGCCACTCAGTTCATGGGGGATATGGTTCCAGGATCCGTGATGATGACGGATTGGCTAGCCTGTGTCCGAGATCTGACTTATGTGACACAGATTGACCACTTGACCCAGCTACTGAGCCGAGCACATTTCTTTATTCGGCATTTGGGCAGAGATCCGGTAGAGGCAGATTCTTTTGATCCTTCCAGCGCAGGAGCTGGACCCTCAGATGACCCATTTGGCTTTATCGGCACAGATCCTACTTTGTATAAGCCTGACATCCCTGTTGATAGAGATCCAGTGACTCAGGAGGAGTTACATCAGGTGGACAGGATTGATGATGTAGATATTGACACCATTGTCTTCTTCTGATGTGTATTCTCGTTATCTCTTTTGATAGGCCTCTTGTTAGATATTGGGTGGCTGTGCCCCATTCTCGCTATATCTTTTGATAGTCCTCTATTAGTATTAGGGCATCTGTGCCCCATTTCCCTGTATTTTTAGCTGTACAGAGATGATATATATAGATGATGATGTATTTAGGAATGTATTTACTACCTTCTATTCCCTGCATCATATTGCCATCTATTATCTGTTATGCATGTATCATGTTATGCATATGTATGTCCAGAGATATTCGGCATTAACCCCTGGATGGTATTATGATACGACCCACACAGATGTCTTCTTCGACAGTCCGCCGCATAGATCACACCCCACCAGTATTGGTGGCATCCCGTCTGAGATTCTGGTATGATAGTATGTCACCCCCAGATAGGGTGACCGTAGATCAGCTGTTACAGCATACCATGACCCTTTTGATGTTTCAGGTTCCCATAGGATTTGTAGATGGCATGTTGGAGCACTAGATACCGGAGAGACATGTTTTTCGATTTGGTATTCACTAGTTGACTCCTACTTTAGAGGAGTATGCATGTTTAACGATGCTGCCACTTAACAGACCTTGCGTGTATATGGCCATTGGTGACATGAGCTGTCAGTTTATGACTCTCATTAGGCTGAGGTGGAGAGTTGTGCAGGATAAGATCACATCCGGCCATGTGATATCCCAGTATTTTTTGATTGATAGATTTGGCTACGAGGACAACTATATTCGGTATTCTGGGGATTTCACCATACCAGAGGACCAGTGACGCTTGGCCAGAGTAGATGTATTGCTGCTGTGTGTATTATCATACGTGTACATAGCACGATACATGGATGAGTTGGACATCGATGTCATCATGGTAGTGAGAGCTCTTAGGGAGGGTCGTACCATTATTCCAATGATCATGGCAGAGACACTGAGGTCAGCCACATTCTGCAGGACTTACCCTACAGGGGTATTCACAGGTAGTTCGGTCATGCTGTACGTGTGGTTTATGTCACACCTGAGACCAATTGGCACATTCAGACGACACGGGTATTGTTTTACCCATGAGATAGCTATGTCATATTCCTTCCAGCCTACGGAGTGTACAGATCCTGCATCTTGGTTCATTTTCCTAGCTGGGATTAGAGGTCCGTTTGCTATCTTACAATGTACAGGGCTCAACTCACCCTATAGCTTCATTACTCATGCTCCGGGCATGGATTATCTACCTCTGGCTGGTTTGAGGGATATGACTACCTATCACCCATTGGCCGTGATGTCACAGTTTGACCAGTTCCAGGATTTCCATCCTTTTGATGGGGCATTAGGTCAGCATTTAGCTTCTTACCACTTGTCAGTAGAGGACCGATCCAGGGTATATGCCTATTAGGATCAGTGTGAGATAGCTGCTTTTTCTGTTAGCCATCCGGGCTTTTTGCCAGAGTATTCTACGTGGATGGAGACAGAGACTTCATCGGCTGCGGCAGTATCCATAGTACTGAGTATTTATTCAGATGATGGAGAGCCCATGGAGGACATTGACTCTCACACCGAGGAGGAGCCATTTATTAGGTTGCCAGTAGCTCTCTTAGATTCTCCCAGTACTAGTACTGTTGTGATCCAACATTCAGCACAGTACTTTGAGCAGAGTCTTCATTTGATGACCTTTGAGAGAGATTAGGCTAGAGCCCTGATATTGACAGCTCTTGATGGGAGAGACGCAGCTCTATTAGAGAGAGACGAGGCATTAACTCGTAGAGATGCCGCTGTTATTGAGCAAGATAAGGCCAGATCAGCTAGAGATGCAGTGATCATTGAGTGAGATGCTGCCCTATCTGATAGGGATACAACTGTTGTAGACAGTACTTTAGTGAGATCCCTGACCACTGGTATGCTTGTCGAGATGAGTGCATATATAGATGAGCATTGCATCACCATGTAGATGGCCTCAGACTTGCTGGCTCGTGTGGATATCCTTGTACAGGAGAGCATAACATTACCTCCTTCTTTGGATAGAGATGCTATGTTAGATCTGTTAGCCTACATACATACCGATCTGTAGATAGCCTTGTATTTTCCAGCACAGACTAGCTTAGCCATTTTGTCATGTACAGTTTATTTTGTGTATATCAAACAGTATTATATATAGCAGGGAAATATATTTTTGATCACTTCCCTTTTAAATATGCCTGAATACTTGCTTGATATTTGCCTGCTTCTTCAGGGCTTGTGATCTTGATGTATTTTGAATTCCTCCTTGCTGGATGGACATTGAGTTATCTCTGGATAGTTCAGAATTGATCATTGATCTATGTGTTCCCCACCATCTTTGTTGTCTTGGGACTGGTTTCTGTATGGAAATGTGGAGAGGAGTGTGGCTTTCCTCTCTAAGATTGACCGCACCACATATGGTGGCCAGTACTCCTATTTAGGAGGAGCCTAGTTAATTCCATCTCTTATGGATTGGTATTTCTCTTCAAGGTACAACCGTAGATTAGATGGTCGCCGAGTCTCTCGTTTACATGGGTAGGTCAGGTAATCCCATCCCTTTGGTTTGAAGCCAATGAAATGTGGTGGATTGAAGTTTGATCCTAGTACCGTTGATAAGTATTTGTGTTTTGGTAAGGGGTTAGATCGAACCATAAATGGCTGCCTACGTACTCCTATTGAAGAGGAGATCAGGTCTGCGTAGTTCGAACCTAGTGTAAGAGGTTCAACGCTATATGTGGCAAAAAGGGTGCAAAGAAGGGTGTAAAAATGTTTTTGTTGTTTTTTGTTTTATTGCAATCGGGCCATATAAAATGGTTGCCTACGTACTCCCGTGTATCAAGGAGATCAGGTCGACGTAGTTCGCCCCTCTGGATGATTTGTAGCCAACGAAAAGTTTGATCCTATATGGAGGACAAACTGTAGGGGAAGAAAGTTTAATCCAAGTTCAGGATAAACTGCAGGTGTGAAAAGTTTGATCCCATGTTTGGGGACAAACTACAAGTGTGAAAGGTTCAATCCCTAGTGGGATAATCGAAGTTGAGTAAGGGTTAAAAAACTAAGTGGAGAGGAAAGATCTGATGATTTGAAAACTAGGTTGCTGGCTTGAAAAGTGTGTTTCCTTGAGGAGCGCAGAGTTGAAAAGAGTTGTATGTAGTGAAGGGTTAAAGAACCGGAATGACTGGTGATCTGATGATCCAACACCAGGATGTTTACTTGATGGTAACTTCAGACATAATACTGTTTCACGGTGTTCGAGTTAATGAGTTGTAAAAATTTATCGCCGTCCATTTCCTGCAATCTGAGATCACCTCCTGTCAATACCTCCTTGACAATAAATGGGCATTCCCAGTTAGGAGCGAATTTTCCCTTAGACTGATCTTGGTTGTCGATGATTTTCTTCAAAACCAAGTTATTTTATTTAAACTGCCGTAGCCGGACTTTTCTGTTGTAGGATCGGGCGATCCTTTGTTGATATAACTGACCATGGAAGATAGCTGCGGTTCGCCTTTCATCTATTAGAGATAATTGGTGATACCTGTCTTGTACCCATTAGTCTTCATCCAATTGAGCGTCTATCAATACTCTAAGGGATTCCATTTCTACTTCTATGGGGAGCACTGCTTCTATCCCATAGGTTAATGTGTAGGGAGTTGCCCCAATTGAAGTGCGCATTGATGTTTTGTAAGCTAACAGAGTAAGAGACAATAAGTCAGGCCAACCTTTGTGGTTGGCAGACATCTTTTGCATGATTTTCTTGATATTTTTGTTAGCCGCTTTAACAACACCATTCATCTTTGGACGGTAGATGTCGGAGTTAAGATGTTTGATGTGGAATTTACTGCAAAACTCCTCCATAATTTTGTTGTTGATGTTCTTAGCATTGTCTGATACAATCACCTCTGGTTGTCCATATTGACAAATGATATTATTTCTGATGAAAGCAATGATGACTTCTTTGGTAACCCTGGGGAAGGAGGCTGCTTCTACTCACTTGGTGAAGTAGTCGATCATGGTGAAGATAAAGCGATGTTCATTAATGGCTCTGGGCTCTTTGGGCTCGATGGGCCCGATCATCTCCATTCCCCACATTTAGAAGGGCCAAGGTGAACTCATATTGTAGAGCTCCCATGGAGGGGCGTGGATAGTATTCCCATGAATTTGGCACTGATAATATCTCGTGACGTGGTCATTGTAGTCAGCCTTGAGAGAGAGCCAGTAATGTCCTGTTCTGAGGATCCTCTTTACAAGTAGAGGGCCGCTCATGTGCGGGCCACAGACTCCACCATGGACCTCATCCACGAGTCTCTGAGCTTGGTCTTTGTCCAAGGATCTGAGGAGACCTATTTCTGCATCTCTTTTGTAGAGTGCATCTCCGCTCAGGTAGAATTTCATAGCCAGTCGATGATTCCAGCTTTTCTCAGTCAGGCTCACCTCAACGGGTGTAGATCCATCTCGCAAGTACTCCTTGATATGCTAATACCAAGGTTGTTGGATGGGAGGTAGCTCATCTGATACTTCTCCAACATAGTCCCCATAGGCTGGCGCCTTTTGCAGGGCAAATGTGACGCTTGGCATGTGTTCCTTGTCAGGTATGTGAATCAAGGAGGCCAAAGTTACTAGCACAACTGCGAAGTCATTCCTATTATGAGGAATGTGTAGAAAGGACATCTCTTCGAACTCCGAAGCCATCTGTAAAACTTACCGATGGTAAGGCAGTAAATGTAGCTCTTTAGTTTGATAGATTCCCGTGGATTGTTTGACTACCAACTCTGAATCTCCAAAGATAGTTAATTGCCTGATGCCCATTGAACGGGCAAGTTTTAGCCCCATGATACAACCTTCATACTCAGTTGTGTTATTGGTGCTGACAAATTACAATTTGACGGCGACGGGATACTTCTCCCCCGTACCGGATACTAGAACTGCTCCAGCTCTAGAACCTTCCATATTAACAGCTTCATCAAAATACATGTTCCATGTTTGGCGTGTATCGTACTGATGGTGTTGCTGAATTGCCATTACCCCTTCATCGGGGAAGTATGTTTCCAAGGATTTAAAATCCCCTGAAGGTGTGGCGACCAATTGATCCGCGATTTCTTTACCTTTAATAGACTTCTGCGTCACGTAAATGATATCAAATTGTTACAGAATCAACTGCCATCTGGACAGTCGGCAATTCAGTATGGGTTTGCTGAACACATACTTGAGAGGATCCACACGAGATATGAGATGGGTTGTGTGCCCATGGAGGTAATGTTGTAACCTCATGGAAGCCCATGCTAAAGCACAACAAGTCTTCTCAATTAGAGTCTAATTATATTCAATGCCGCTGAATCTTTTGCTGAGGTAATAGATAGCTCGTTATCGGCCTCTATCGTCTTTCTGACCCAACATGCAGCCCATGGCATTGTCACCTATAGACAGGTACATGAATAGGGGAACATCATCCTTGGGTGGTACCAAGATAGGAGCTCTGACTAGATGCTCTTTGATTGTAAGGAAGGCCTTCTGGCACTCATCATTCCATTTCATGGAGGAGTACTTCCTTAACAGCTTGAAGATAGGCTCACAGGTTGCTGTGAGTTAAGAAATGAACCGGCTAATGAAGTTGATTCTTCCCAAAAATCCCCGTATTTCCTTCTTTGTATGCGGAATGGGCATTTCCGTGATGGCTTGGATTTTGGTGGGATCCAGCTCAATCCCTTTGTGGCTGACTAGAAATCCTAGCAACTTACCTGATTTAACGCCAAAGGCACACTTGGCTGGATTTAACTTCAAGTTGTACTTACGCAACCTGTTGAAGAGCTTTTTGAGATGATTTAAATGGTCTTCCTCCCTTCAGGACTTGACAATGATGTCATCCACATAGATCTCTTTCTCCTTATATATTAAATCGTGGAACAGAGCCATCATGGCTCGCTGATAGGTAGCTCCGGCATTGATAAGGCCGAAAGACAACCGTCTATAGCAAAAGGTTTCCCAAGGTGTGATGAAAGCAGTTTTCTCATGATCTTCTTCAGAAACCATGATTTGATGGTACCCGACAAAACAATCAGCTAAGGAGTACATGTTGTATTGAGTAGTATTGTCAATGAGAATGTGGATAAATGGCACGGGAAAGCTATCTTTAAGGCAAGCTTTATTCAGATCCCAATAATCCATGCAAACTTTCACCTTTCCTCTAAGCTTAGGCACGGGAACGATGTTGGATATCCATTCAGGATATGTGGACACCATGATGATACCAGCTTGAAATTGTTTCACAATTTCTTCTTCCACCTTTAAACTCCACTCAGGTTTCAATCGCCTAAGCTTTTACTTGACTGGCTTGAATCCCTCTTTAATGGGAAGGCAATGAAGGACAATGTCATTGGACAAACCCACCATATCTTCATGAGACCATGCAAACACATCCTGAAATTTGGTTAGTAGTGTAACCATGTCATTCCTCTGGTTTGGGGTAAGGTCTGAACCAATCTGGATTAACTTAGGGCTTTCTAAGTTTTCGAGATTGAAGGAGGTGGTTTGATCAATATTGGGTTTAGGTTTGTCTTCGACCCATTCTTTGATCTCCTGAGGCACCACAATGTCCTCTTGTATTTCCATCAAGTCTGAGTCCAACTTTTCATCAAAGTTACAATCCTTATGGAGAAGAGGCATCTTATCAGCAAGTACAGGCGCATCTAAGTTCAGAGTCCTGAAACAAAATATGCATTCACTTAATATATATGACACTATTTAATCATACAAAGTGTTAGCATATACTGACAAAATAACTGCTAATACTATACAGAAAAGTAAGGAGTTTATGATATCTACAGGGCAGAAAGAAGTCCTGCCCGTTTTACCCTTGTCAACCAATGCAAGGAATGCTGCTCCAATTGGTAAGGGCAAAGTCCTGATGGACTGCAGTGATAGAGGGGCTATCATCGTCCTCCTTTTCCCAAAAGATGACCATTATGTCTAGGCGATCATCGTCTGGGGTGTATCTGTTTGTATGTTCATCATGGACAATGATGCGTATGCCTGACATCATCCAGATGATGTCTTGTTTAATTCTTCGCTCCTCTTCTTCCACCTTGGGATCTAGAACAAAGACTTCCTTCTCCTTTAACGGTATCGGTTTGGGAAATAACATAGCCATTACATTGGCTGGCACCTTTACCGGAGGTTGTGCGGACTCTAGATTTACAGGTGGAAATGATCGTCGTATGGCTAAAATTGAAGGAATCTACTTATGCTTATGCGAATTCCTGTAACTGGAATGGCAGAATAGCCTAGTCCGGCTGTCCTAATTTGACTGGACACTTGAATCGGGTGCTTAATACTTTGATTATTTTTACCCAGCCCTTGTCCTGGCTAGTGTCCCAATGACATCATTTCTTGAGTAGCTACCATTACTTCGGTAGAAATCTTGGGTACGGGAAATGGCGTCCCAATGGAATGGTATTGAGTGTTGCTCACTTCCAAAGCATGAAAACTGACCAGCTCAACTTCGAAATTGAAATTGATGATTGGCATGTCACCATGTTGAGGACATTCCGGTTCAGCATTGACTGTGACTAGGCTATTGTTGATAATGTATTTAAGTTGTTGATGAAAAGTGTAAGGGACTACCCCGACCATGTGAATCCACGGTCTCCCCAGAAGCAGGTTGTATTCTGTATCTATTTTGAGAACGTGAAAAGATACACAGAATGTATAGGGACCAATCTTAATTGGCAGCTCAATCTCTCCTACTGAATTTTGACGGGATCTATCAAAAGCTTTAATAACCGTATGGCTGCTTTGGATCCATTTGAGATTGACGTTCATCTTCATCAACGTAGCATAAGGACAGATATTCAGAGACGAACCTCCATCTATCAAGAGTCTAGCTAGCATATATTTGGAGGACAAAATCGTAATATGTAACGGCTTGTAATGACCGGTCCCTTCGGGCAGTATATCATCATCAGTGAAAGATATCACATTGTTTTTGAAAATATGACCAACCAGATGCTGAAAATTTTCCATATCCACTAATTTCGGCAAGTATGCTTCTTCCAAAACCTTCAATAGAATCTTTCTGTGATCCTCGGAAGTGAAAACCAAGTCCAGTATTGAAATTTGATGTGGAGTTTCTTTTAAGCTTAAAACCACCTTGGCTTCATTATGACCCATAGTATAGAGGAATTTTTCAATCTTCTCCATGGGAATTTTTCCCTTTGATTTGATGGTATGCTTCATCACCCGTTGGGGAATATACAGTGGATTTTCCTTCGACACTATAGCAGTTGTATGAGAGGTGGATCCTTCAGGTTCTCTATAATTCTAGGGGACTTTTTGTAAGTTGGTAATAGGATATTATGGTCTGAATGGTAAGTTGATTGGCTCTAGAGCAGCCACTTTCAAAGGATTATCAATTCCTTTGAGTTGAATTGCCAATATTGTGAATGGTTTGACAGTCCCATCAGCCTCGGCGGATATAACTGCTACCAGCCCCTTCCATTTAGTAGGACAAGTATTTTCACTCTCAAACAACACAGTATCGTCATCTGCTAGTTGCAGGACACCGCTATCAATTAGATTCTGAATAAGGTGGCAAAGTGCCCAACATTTTTATGTGATGTGACCGCGAGAATGGGAGTGATATTGGCATACTCCATCAGAATTAAATCGTCCTGAACGGGGATTGATTGGAGGTAGAAGGGAAGTTATCCTTCCTTCATTGATTAGCATCTGAAGTATCTCCTCCATAGGTTGGCCCAGGTATATAAATTTCCTTCTATTGGCAAAATCCCGAATAGCTTTGGCAGTTGCTTTTTTCATCACTTTATCCTCCAATGTTTCATTTCTTGAAGGTGACGAGGGAGTATTCATAACCAAGGGAAGGAGACTAGCATGCTCCTGGCTGACTAATTGACATGTGACTTGATGCTGATAGGCCACCAGTTCTACGAATTGCTCAATCTGCTTACACAGAGCTTTCATCTTTCGTTCCATCATAAACTGGAACTTTGCATAATTCCATTTGTCAACACCGTCTTTGATGGTCTGGGAGGATTTACAGTTAAAATTGGAACTCTATCCTCTGCTCTAATTAATTATGTTGACCTCTTCCTGTTTGTGTTGAGGAAGAGGCTTATCTTGTACGTGAGGTTGATCTGGTTTGGTGACCACGATCTCACCATTGTCTATCAAATCTTGGATCTTGTGTTTCCAGCCCAACAATCTTGAGTATCATGTCCAGGTGCCCTGGCATGATAAACACATTTCCGAGCAGCATTGAAACCCTTCCCATTAGTGTTGGCTGGTGGAAGAAGGTGCATAATTTTCTTCTGAGTGGTCATAAGACTGAGAATGTTCTCGAGTGAGTCCCCTAGGGGTGTGAACACTCGAGGCAGTTTGACTTCTCCACCTTTAGGCAATGGAGGGTTTGAAGACTGTGCTTGAAAGGGAGTGTAATTTCTCCTCTGAATAGGTATATTCTGATTGCCCTTTTGACCTTGTAGTATCAGGGAAACATCCTCCTCTTTCTTTGTATGGACCCTCCGGGGGTTGTTTCTATAAATTCCAGATTAGATGTGTTCAGCAACAACTTTAAGAGCGGCTATGTCTTGAATCTTTCTTGACTTCAACCCCATCTCAGCCATTTATCCATGTTTGATCATTTCAAAAAATGGTTTACCAATGCCAGCTAAAACTCTCTTATAGAAAGGAGCTTCTTGTATGTCGATAAAGGTCATGACCATTTCTGACTCTGTCATAAAAGGAATCACTTGAGCAGCAAGGCGCCTCCACCTTTGAGTATATTCTCTGAATGACTCATTGGACTGGTTCTTGACCTTGGTAATCTAGTACCATTCAGGAGCCATCTGAGACTAGAAGTTGTATTGAGTAAGGAAGGCATGAGCTAGTTCTTCCCAACTATGGATCTTTGAATTGTCTAATCTGGTATACCATGAACGGGCTTCTCCAGTCAGACTCTTTTGGAACAACTGCATTCTGAGCTTCTCGCCCTCTGCATAAGATCCAAGTTCTCCAATGAACACCTTCAAATGTGTGTAAGGATCTCCTAACCCGTCATATTTTTTGAAGTCAGGAGTTTTGAACTTCTCTGAATAATGAATACTAGGGAATATACAAAGGTCAGCATATGAGAGACACTCCCATGTGCTTCAATTCCTTTGATAGAACGAAGGGTTTCTTCCATTTAAAAGACATTTTTCCTGATGTCACCGGTGTCTAGATCTCCTTTGAGATGGGTGGTATCATGAATTTTGTTGGTTGTATCCAACTGGAGCTCAGGTACTGTAATGGCTTTATCAGAACCTTGGGTTCCTCCTTGTGCAGAGGATTCAACATGTATGGGTATCTTCGTACCTTGAGTAGACTGATGTAGTTCTTTAAGTTGAACAGCCAAATCTGTGATTTGTTTACTTAATCCGTCAAATTCTTCGCGAGAAACTGGATTAGCCTGGTCAGATGAGGACATGATTGGCTGTAGGCCCGTGACCTTTTTGGATTTTGACCGGGTAATAGGTTCGATTGCTTCCCTGTGATAAAACTTGCATAGTTTAGTCTTAGGGATTGTGCAAATGTTTATATGTTATGTGATGTGCCCATTTTAGGATTATTATCATGCAAAACGGATGTTAGCTGTTTGTAATATAGGATAACATGTTAATATAAAAATGCGTGTGCACATATTTCTTCATATTTCTCATTACATGGAGATGAATATGAAATGAAATTACAAGTAATTGACTTTACGAGTAAATAAAATGAGAAAGCATGAAGAGACTTTCCTCCGCGTTTGGTTTATGGCATGAAGGTTCCCAAATCATCGCAATTTACTCAACGGGAAGTTAATTCGATCTTTCAACTGGAGCGAATTTGGGTGGTGCCTTTCCTGAGCCTCGTTGGAATTAGTCTTCCTACGAGTCCAGTAATCAAACACCGACATGATAGCCTCCTAGTGGAGGAACCACACAACATACATTCACATACAACGTGTCTCACCGTTTATGAAAATGATGACATGTGCGAAGCACTAATATCATAAGCAGATATAGTGTAAAGCATTAAGTGCAGTAAATATATGCATTCATACACATTCATCATAAATGTAAATGCAACATCCACACACAAATATATAACAGTTTTGAAAAGCTTGTAATAACGGCTTAAGTCCTCTTACTGGTTGTCCCCAGCAGAGTCGTCGTGTAACGACCCCAAAATAGGTCCATTCCATCCAACCATTTCTGAGTCGCCAAATACATGGTACAGAAAATAACTACAACTTTATTACAACAATTGTCGTATTAAATACAACAACACATATGCTGTGAGTTTGGATACAAATATATACCAAATGTGACACGTGTCCCAACCGTGGATAGCACCTCACAGTGGCACCTTACATAAAGGTATAGTCAAAGACTGTTTTAGAAATTAGAATCTTTGAGAAGTGCTCAAGGAAACCTTCGTACATGGGAGGCCTGCATCTAGGTTATGATAGATATCATATGGCCACAGAATTATCCTTGGTTGACCAATAGACCCCAAAGAAAAACGAGAAGTTTACTATCATATTCTTCCCAATAGTGAGTCTTCTCTTGACATATCATTATCTCCACTGTCTCTAATTGAAAATTATACTTCAAATAAACACCAAGATTATATAGGTAGTGCTCGTAAAGATACTTAGCAAGTGGATGAGCATAACCCTGTCTTATAATGACACGAGGTTGTATGTCATTAGACATCTTGTATGATAGTGACAAAACACCCTTCCAACGTTGGGTTCGCCTCACCCTATTTTCTTCACCAAATATAACTATTAAATGATGACCACCGTTCTATTCCCTTGTTACCCCCGCTCGACCCAGCTACACTCTTATTACCTGAAAGGAATTATGAAACAAAAGGGTGAGTACAACTAGCCCAGTAAAGAATATCATGACTAAAGATAAATAAATTATCAATAGTCTTCATCAGTAATAAATCAGAGATTTAGAACATATGGTAGATGATAAAAATTTCAACCATAGTTGCAGCGGAACGATCAATCCATTAGAAGAGTCAAATAGACTATAAAATCTATTATCTTCTCCATGTTAAAAATCCACCAACAATGTTTTATCCCTATAACATCACTCAACAGTTCCTTTCCACAATCATATGAATAACTCATAATCATAATTGTGATTCTAAATTTTTCTTCACACCCAGGACGAATAATATTTTCATCACCTGTCTTTACCTGAAACATCAAAGATCATGATTATACCAAATCACAGTTCCTGTTCATAATCATGCTAATAAATCCATCTTCGCACTACGGCCAAAGATATTCATCAACAAACCATCTTTGCACTACGGGCCAAAGATATTCAATAACAGTTCATCTTCGCACTACAGGCCGAAGATATTCAATAACAGTTCATCTTTGCACTACAGGCCAAAGATATTCATCAACAGTTCATCTTTGCACTACAGGCTAAAGATATTCATCAACAATTCATATTTACACTACAGGCCAAAGATATTCATCAACAGTTCATCTTTGCACTACAGGCCAAAGATATTCATCAACAGTTCATCTTTGCACTACAGGACAAATATATTAATATCTCAAAGAAATATATAATCATTTCAGAATTATATAAACAATAATTATAACCATGTTGATCAATTCACCTTTACACTTAAGCTAAAGATATTTAGTTATAAATTCAATGGTCATGATCATACCAGTCAACAATTCAACTTTGCACTACTGGCCAAAGAGAACCCATAGTCATGATCATACCAACAATCTACCCATCTTTACACTCAAGTGAAAGAGAATTTCAACATCAGGGTTACACAAATGTTATATATGATAATAAAAACAATATGATCAAAATATAGATTTAATTTCAAGAGTAATATTCATAAATTAACTATAATTTGGTCAGAAAAAGAAACCAATTTTGTCGTGAATAGTAACTCGTGAATAGTAACTCATGAATAGTAACCAAGAGTGGATCAGCACATTTCTTCACCAACCAAGAGTGGAGCCCACCAATTCTAGAATTTTCCACCAAAATGATAAACTCCGAAAATTCAACAATTTCTGAACCAGTCATCTCGTAAAATTCACAATAAATCATACGTTCATTTTTAACGGTTCAAAATTTGTGGACATATACTCAACTTATATATGTATAACATATCCAAAAATTACCACGATCCAACGGTCGGATTAAAAATTATAACCCCCGCAATATTTCTCAACAATCCTGATTGATTTTTAATACCTCCATTCCGACAAAAATACTGATAAAACACCTCAACATTAACTCCTTCATTTTTAACCACAAAATATATCCAATATTTATATTCACATAAAATAAATATTTCCTTATCATATGAATCAATAATTAATTATTCATAATTAATATTACAGAATCACATTTATGACAACTAGGTCGTTCCCAGGAAAGAGGGGGCTTTCCAATAAGGATTTCTCCTTACTAGCGCGCAATTAGATGACCAAAACCTCTCCTTAGACAGAACTTTCTAGACATTGCCAATAATGCTATCTAATAATATTATTCAAATAATATGAATTATTGATCTGATAATGAAAAATACTGTGCAGCAACAATTATTGAAACAACAATAATATAAAATATCAACGCAGCAATTATTGAATCAATAAAATAAAATAATGAACAGTAACTACTGTAACAATTATTGAGTAGTGCTTCGTTCGTAAGAATCAATAATTCTAAAATACTGTGCAATCCGTGTGCTACTCTTCAACCACGCGTATTACTGTATTTTAACTACCGGGTATTCCAACAGTGTTAACGGTAATAACTACGCCGTTATTTATAAACAACTTATACTTGTCGTTTTCTTCATTCGATAGTTATTCTGTTATGGGGCCCACAAATAGCCGCGCCGTCGTATGAATATTCTCCGACAGAAAGAATATTCCACGACCAAACGAATATTCCCTGACAAAATGAATATTTTATAACCACTTGCTTATTTTGAAAAATATTCATATATCACCCTTAACTTTAACTTTTTATCAATTTAACCATTTACTAAATAGAAAAATTGAATACTTTTATTTGATAAAATTCGGGGTCTTACACGCCACCTGTCGACGTCGGGATTTTTATTTGTTCTTTTTCTCTTCTTGTTCTTTTGTGTTCTCATGTTAGGTGAGATTTGTTTGATAAAACAAGAGAAAAAGGTCCGACATGTATATGTCGACGATTGGACTATAAGAGTTGCTAGTTGGTTTTTTAACTGGTTGTACCAACACAACCGAGAAAAGGTTTGCACATTGACCCAATGATGTGATACTACTAAACGGGTCTGTGAAACCAATATTCATTAGGGTTCGGGGACTTGCTTATACGGAGGGAAGGTGTTAGGCACCCCCCGACATCCATGTTACCACGGTGACCGCCACTTTTCAACAAACTGTTATATGAATGTGTGTGTGTATGGGTCAATATGCAGTTATTTGGAAGTAGTACTATGCCTCGTTCGCACCTATATACAAAGGGTTTGAATTTGTGTAAAAATTCAGTTTTAAACAAGATATATCAGTGTAGTTTTATAAAAGAGATTTTTCAAATCCTGATGCTCAATAGTAATTGAGGTCTTTGATACTTCCATTTTATTAAATGTTCGGCTTGATTGCTTTTATTTTCGAGATGGGAAGCATCTTCGAGAAAATAATGTACAAATCAGTGCCGAACTCCTCATTGGTATGAAAACCATCTGAGGAAATCCAAGCACCGTGAAAAAATTTACAAGCTGCTTACAGCTGAAAATGTCTGTGATGACCCGAGAATGTAGAAAATTAATTAAAATCTTAAATGATGGATTAAAGGTTAAATAATAAACCTAGACAGAAAATAAGTGAATGGATTTGGCATTTTTGAAGGATTTTATGGAGAAATTAATTTTTTTCTGGAGAATTATTCAGGATTAAGTATATGAGTGTATATGTTCTGTATGCATGGTTATTTATGTTTACAGTATGTGGTTGAGAGTCAAGGGTTGACCAGATAACCCTTATCAGTGGAAAACCCTACTATTATACTAAGAACGTCAACGTTCAGTTAGAAAACCCTAACGACTGATAAGAAACCCTAAAACCGATTTTAAAACCCTAATTTTAGTTCTGGAGATTTTGAAACCCTAATTCGGAATATGAAACCCTAATTTGGTAGCTTGGATATAAGTATAAAGGTTTTGATGTTATTGATTATATATTTAATTAGGGATAACCCTAATGGATTTTTTTGAAAAACCCTAATTGTTCTGTTTGAAACCCTAATGTACAATTATGGACCTAATCGCTAAATTAACAATTTTAATTAGGATAAATTAATCCTAATTAGAAAACTTGAATTTATGATTAGGAAATCATATTATAATTATAGAATCCTAATTATAATTTAGAAATATTAAATTTCTATTTTAAAACCTAAATTGGAAATTCAAAAAAAAAGATTTTAAGAACCTTAGGTTTTAACCCTAAGGGTTAAACCCTAAGGGTTGTAGCCAATGTCTATTATGCCCTTTGTGCCCAATTTGCCCTTTGTGTTATGCCCTTTGTGCCCAATTTTAAGAACCTTGTCTAAATGACCAATTTGCCCTTTGTGCATTATTGGAGGAAACATGTAAATCTTGCCAAGGTATTGGGTGTTGGCCAAATCTAGCTACCCCATATGACTGAATTCAGCAAATATTAGGCCCTCATACCAGCCATTACATTTCATCCAACATATATGTAGATTAAGGAGAAAGAAAGTTCATAATATTAAGTCATTTGCTATCCAACACTCAACCATACCATCCTCTCTCTAGACCCACGAAATTCTTAAGTTATTCAGTCCCTTGTATGATCCATAGCAAGTCATGATCAGATCATGAGGATCAGAATCAAGATCAAGTATGAATAAGGTATAAAAACCCTAAATCATAAAAATATTATGATCTGATGTTAGATGTTGTTGCTTATTGGTTAAAGTAGTGTTATAGGATGTCCTTTAGTGATATGGGTTGTTAGATCAAGGATCTATAACATCTAGATGCACGATTTTGAAGTTTTGAAAAATCTAGAAAAAATATTAAAATGTTGTCTGACAGTCAAATGTGAGGGCTTCTAGATCTGTGTGTGTTAGGTGTTATGTGTGTTTTATGATCTGGATTTATTCTTTGCTGTGTAGGCTTCAATCTGGAACTGGAATAATGGTCATAACATGTCTAGATCTCCAGATATGAGCAGTCAAACTGCGTTGACCGATCACGGAATCTGGTTTCTGGGAACCCAGAAACCTAGAAATCACTGACAGCGTTTTTACAGGCTCTTTATCTTGTTGATCTTTGTTAGTTAAGTTATGTTGTTGGTTGAATCTTGTAGCCTGACATGAGTTCTACACATCCATGCTTTTATATTACTCAGATCGTAACCAGAATGTGATTTAATCATGGTCAAACTAAGTTGACCGAACTGCCTGAAGAATAATCCGGAAAACCCAGATTTTTTCACGAACACGTTCCCGACCTCTACTTTGACCAGCCAAAATCGTTAAAAAATGATGTTGTTATGTTGATCTGTTGATGTATTATTGTTCCTTGACATCAAGACTACAAGACTGAACCCTTAAAACACAGTTACTAAGCCTGGAACGCGATAATTAAAGGTCCAAAAAGCAGACCCTCGAACTAGTCTTCATTTCTGGGTAACCCAGATCCCATAAATGAAGAACAGGTCTGACAACATTTTCTGGAGCATTGATCTTGCAGGTTGATTATGTTTTGACCATGGAATTTGTTTAGGGATGTAGTACTACATCAGTTCTACAACATTACCACCATAACCAGCCCAGATAACAACTAAATCTAAGTTTTAATTGTGGTCAAACTGAGTACCTAGTAGTCTGACATGAAGTTCTGAAAATTGCTCAAGAACACCTATATCGACGGTTCTGTCGCTATAGGGCCCTTTAGTGATAGTTATTTTCCGAAAATTAATTATTTTATTTAATAAATAGAAAAAAATAGTTTTTTATTATTAAAAATACAAAATAAATTTCTAAAAATTATTTTAAAGTCCGAAAATTAGTTTTTATTTATTTAGAGTATATTTCATAAATATTTAATATTTTTGGAATATTAATAATATGTAATTTATTTAATTATAATGTTAAATAAATTAGTTAAAAATGATTTGTATACTTGAAAAATCATGAAAAAAATTATATTTTGGTATAAGAAAATATTTTAAGTTATTTTAATGACTTTTAATATTTTGTGATGAATTTCATTAATTAATTAATATTAATGATAATTAATTTATTTAATGAATATATTAAATAAATTATGAAAAATTAAAATTAATGATTTAAAAATTATATAAAAAATAATTTAAGTGTTATAAAAATATTTCAAGTTATAAATTATAACTTTTGATATGTTTCCATGAAAATATTAATATTTTAATATTAATATCAATTATCGGATAATAAATTTAATTGTTTAAAAATCATATAAATGTGATTTTAAGGTATTAAAAATACTTTATATTATAAATATATTATAATATTATGACATGTATTTCATTAATATTTGATATTAAATAAATATTAATGATAAAGGAATTGTGTGGTATTTAATTCATATAAATACGAGTTTAATGATTTAAAAGTCGTGGTAAATGATATCAATTATTTGAAAATTATTATGAGCCTATGAAAAATATTTTGACTGATAATAAAATTATCTAAGATAATTGTTAAGTGTTTAGGCAGAGTTTAATTGAACTTAAACTCGATATTTGTCCGACTTGACCGTCAGGATGATAGAATTGTGCCAAACTCGACTCGGACTAAAAAGTTTAACTTGAGGTTAGGTTTTATGTGCTGTATAGACGGATAGGGTTATGTGTTAATGTGTTTAGATTACATAGCGGTATTCAACGGTTCAAGTAAGTTTTCTTTGACTCAACTTTGAGTTGTTTCATTCAATTATACTTGTGGTTAATTATTACTGATTTCCATGTCTAAGAATCATTAAATCGCACTCTGTGCATACTGTATGTACTCATCAGGTATAAAAGGCTGATCACCTTCATTTTCATTCAGTCCAGATATATATATATATATATATATATATATATATATATATATATATATATATGTTCAATGTTCGTTCAGCTATGTAAAATTTATTCATGCTAGTTTGCAATTATATTGTAGAACTGTAGCCAGCTTTTGTTCAATTCTTTCAATCATGATATATCCTTAATTTATTGAACTTAAACTTGCTGGGCAAACTTATTGCTCACCCTTGCTATATCATGATAAACATTACAGATAAGGCGAACACGTCGAATACATGAAAGGATAAAGCCAAGTTCAGCTTGGATTTTATGTGCAGCTTAATTGTAATAGAATAGTATGATAATAATGTTATTGTAAGTCAAATAAGTTGTAAATTGTGTATTAAGTGAAGGTTTCTCGACCTTGGGGAAATAATGTGTATGTTTATTATATAAACAATGTATGTTTATACCTTCCACAATAGTTATAGAGTTAGCATACCAAGATCCGTGGTGATTTGGGACCCGAATTTTGGAAATACTACAATATCCATCACGGGAACCGAATCTAGATTCAGTAGACTAAATCTGTGATCACATGATTACTGGGCTCACATGATAACGCAGTTTATATGAATGCTGTAAGTAGTTATATATAAAAGTAGTAGATATATATATATACAGACATGATCAACCACCACGAAGCACCTCCATAGGGGATCGGAAAGGTAAATATAGAAAAGCATTATATATATATATATATATATATATATATATATATATATATATATATATATATATGACATGATCAACCGCCACGAAGCACCTCAATGGGGGATCAAAAATATAAATAAAGTTGTAAAAGCCATCAACCGCCACGAAGTAAACACCAGGCGGGACAAAATGTAAAGAAAGCAGTAAAAACGGTCAACCGCCACGAAGTAAATTCCAGGTGGGACTAAACGCAAATATATATATACAAAAGCGGTAAACGCACCGGATATAAAACCTAGGCTCATCGAACAAAGCCTGACAACAGTTAATATATATAAGTATATATTTATTAAAGCAGTAAACGCTCCGGATATAAAATCCTGGCTCATCGAACATAGTTCGACACACAGTTCATATATATATATATATATATATATATATATATATATATATATATATATATATATAAGCCAGTAAATACTCTAGACATAAGTCTAGGCTCATCGAACAGAGTTCGACACACAGTTCATATATATAAGTATATATATATATACAAACTAAAATGAAACCACGGACCGAAGTCCGGGCATACACACGCAACACGACTCTCAACATGAAGAATAGTGTGTGCAAAGATGAAGAGAAAGACTTTAAAATGTGCAAGAAGGCTTACAGTAGGCTGCCAAAGAAGACTTCTATAGCTTTAAGAGGATGAACACTCGGCTCCCGCCGGTAAAAAGTAGTTATATGTGAGCTTACAAGTGTTTAAAATGAGAAAACACTCAGTTTAGGGTGTGTACAGAGCAAATTGGACAGGGCTTCCTCGCCTTTTTCTCTTACAAAATGGCCACCCCAAGCCCTCTATTTATAGAGGGGGGAGCCGTATGTGTACCTGTGGCTAGTCGAAGATGTACCTACGGTTTCCCGGGGTGCCCCGGGCTCCGCGGGTCCCATCGTCTTAAAGTACGTGCACGCATGCAACGTGATGTCCGCTCGAACTTTCAGAACTTCAATCTGGGCATCCGATTGAGGTGTTTAAGACCTATTTCGGACTGCCGTTGTCGAGAGTTACGCAATGACATGAGATTAGAGGTTGTACGAAGTCAGGAAGATGAGACCATGCCCTCCAATCTTCAAGCTTCAAATTCTATCCATTATCTTGCGCAATAGTCACTCGGGATTGGACTTCCTTGGTTATTGTGGGACATTGTTGTGTAGAAATGTATGTATGAGATTGTTGAGATGGTGCGATGTGGCGTCAAGGTGGCAAGATGACGACTTTGATAAAGCAGACGTTGCTCAGGGTTATCTCTGAGATTGGACTGCTGCAAGTGTTGAAGGTTCTCAGTGTCATCTCTGAGGTGTGCCTGTCTTCCCGGTGTTATCTTCAGGTCTTGTACTGAGTGCCTCGGTATGAGTGCAGAGTGTTCTGAAGCTGTTTGCATGGCTTTGAAATAAGCATTTTTGAGGTTATCTTCGGAACTACAACTACACTCCTTGGGGTTATCTCCAAGGTTAGCGTTACTATTCCCGTTGTCGGGACTGAGATTGAATATCTCAAGGTTATCTCCGGGATGAATCGGCCTGCTCCGGTGGAATTTTAGGTATTGGAACTGCATGCCTCGGGGTTATCTTCGAGGTTGGAACTGATACTCCCGGTGTGTGTTCTGGGGTTGAAACCAAATTTTTGATAGTATCCGGACTGGATAAGAGTTGTCTTCCAGGATTATCTCTGAAAGACGAATCTGCCCTCCTACAATGTCAGTAACAGGTGTGCAGAAAATTTTGAGTGTGTACAAATAAAATATAATACAAAAGAAATTAAATAAAATAAAATAAAGTAACTTAATTAAGTAAAGAAAATAAATAAATCAAATTATATTTAATACAATGGTATAATACAATAAAATATTAAACAAATTAGAATTAAATAATTAAAACAATTTATATTTAATATAATAATATAATATTATATAATACAAAATAAAAATAAAATAAATATTGATATGAATAAAATAAAATAAAATAACTACCAATATATATGTTTAACACATCATGTAGTATACATAGGAGTTTTATTAAACTAAGTAGTATTTGCTTAGTTTGCCACAATCTTCAATAAACTCGATCAATATATACATGTGCATGTAGTATATATAGGTTGTAGCTTAGAAACCCGTTTGACATTCACTTAGTAAGAGTGAATGTCGTATAGTCCCTAATTTGGGTCTGTTACTGGATGTTATGTGTCTCACTTAAGTCGGTGCCAATTCACAGGGTACATTTTTATTTGTATTGAGATTTTTTTAGCTGGTGGATCTCTACATGTTCTCTGAGTGCATACTTAGAGTAAGTTGCCTTGGTCTATTTCGTTTACTTGGAAACTAAGGGGAGGCGCTGCTGAAATTTTCTTAAAACAGAAGAAAGGTGCTCAAGATTGGCGCTAGTGAGGAGACACATCCATGAATGAGATAGAAGTCTAACCTTGTAGAGTGGAGATATTTACGGATGGAAAATATAATTCATGCATGGACCACGTACATGATTGGTGGCCTTTGTAATATAGGCATTTTTTCTTCAATTAAAAATGTCTGCCGACCGGAGTTGGATGTACTGTAGGATACGGGTTGATGGGAGGGGATTAGTTGATGTGTTCCGTGATGGTGTGACACCCCCAAATCTGGGTACTTCATTCCCATATGTTTTGGTGCTCACTATCCAAAACAATCACATCCAACTACCCGTAATCAAGGATAAAGACACAAGCTAAATGACTTAAACAATAATCCTCGCCATTAAAGGGTTACATCAACTTAAAACAAATAATAGGTAATCTAACCTTAAATTATTACATAAGTTTATGGAATACATCATATAAATAAATTAAGTCTCATAACATAAATTCTGTCAAATAAAATCAAACAAGTCTTCATCTATTGGTTGCTTTGCCTTTGCCCTTACAAGTGCACGACTCATCTAATCTTTCAACCTTAGCTGTAATGTTTTATATGCAAGAGTGAGCAAACAACTGCTCACAAATATAATGATAACAATAATAACATCATAAGAGTAGATAATGAATACTAAATAATAAAGTACTTGACCTTTGAATCAAGATTAGAAAATTAGATCTAAATATATATCTGACGGTCTAAAGACCATGAACTATGTCCCAGGTTACTAAGTATTTCTACTTCAACTTTTAACAGTTATTAGACTATATGAACATTTCTTCTCGTACTTAGGGAAATCAGCCTTTCGCACCATGTATTGTGCACGCATATCTTAACATAAACACGTAAATAATCCCCTATAATAGGCTTGTTTATCTCAGTTTCACTTATGAATCTGCACTAAAGAAAGTTTAGTTTGGATTAACTTCAACAATGGTTCTAGAATTTTAGAGCGATCATCGACTATGGACTAATCAAATCAACAAAGGTTCACTAGCCATTCAAAGTTCGATACAATAAATTGGTATTGAGTAATGATATTTAAATCAAAAAAGGAATCACAACAATATACAATTGAATAAAACATTGTATATTCAATAAACTACCTTCAAAGGAATTAGAAAGACTTGTTTGAAATAATGAACAATTTAAGCTTTGAATTAATAGGAAACAATGGCTAGAAATTCGCTAAATATAGATAGACAAATTAAATCATCGTAATCAAACAATAACAAGTTCAAGATTAGGAAACTTACTCAACGAAAAGTAGGGTTTAAAAACTTGTGTAATAATAAACAGGATAAGGATAAAAAACTTGCCTCGTGTATAAGCTATTAAATTATAACTCACGTTCATCAAATATGCTACGTATACCATTATAATCGCAACACCGATTAGTTACACTAACATTAACCCAATATGTTTAATTCTCATTTTAATTCAACTTGTTAACATAGTTCATCTTGCTATTTTAATTCATGCTCTAACAATTAACACCATTTAACAATCTGAAATCCCAAGTCTAGTATGGCACACAACATTTAAACCACATCTCAAGACTTAAAAAAATAACAAGTTAAAGTTTTTCCACAACTTATCAACTTTATTTGAAATCATCATACACATGCTTAAAATGTATTATAAAACCTTATTAAAGGTTTAACATGTTATTAAGAACATTAGACTAGGTTAAACCAACACATCATGTTTTGAAACATAAAAAAAACTATTTCTAGTCAGGGGAGGGCATAGCTGCGCTGCCCCAAGCCTTGGTATCGACGCAGCAGAGCTGGTGCTCAATTCTCAAAAAACTCAGCAGGCGCAGCTGCGCCGTTTCTGTCTTTGATACAAGTGCAGCTGCGCTGGTACGCAGACAGAAACTTGTAGACTACTTTCCTACTACACAGTTCAACCCAAACATCTTAATTTTCCTAATTAAACAGAAATTCAACAAACCTAGAAGTTATAAACTTATTAACAACATCACCAAACATGCATATTACAATTTTAACAACATAAACATCTAAAACAATCACTTTTAAAGGATTAAAATCAAGTTTATGCTTAAAAAACTAAAGTTTGACATGTTTAACGAATCACATCACTACGACTTTGTTAATTCACCAAATTAATCCATTTCAGTTGCACTCTTTTCGTAATTCAACATACCCACATATTTGAAAATCAATTTACAGATTACCAAATAAATTAAACACCAATTTCGACTCCAAAATCATACATGTCACATATATATCACCAAAAACTTAAGAACAACAAAAATATCCATTCTAAAACATAACTTCATGAATTTTAACCTCTGAAAATTATTTCTAAATGATAGCCAAAAGATTATATATATACTAACCCACACATACAATCCAATTCCTCACAAATTAGCCATAGAAATTCAATTTTTCATGAAAACTCAAGAACACAATTAAAGTTTAAAATTGAGAATTTACCCTTTATTGGACTAGTTAGATGGTGATCAAAAAGCTTGAAGAAGCTTGATGACTCCACCCTTCTTCTTTGATCACAGAATTTCTCTTTAACTCTCTCAATTTTTTCTCTGTCTCTTTGTGTTTCTAGCTTAAGCTTAATACATATAATATAAACTGATAACATAACACGCTTAACGTATTAGTTATACAGACAAAAGGTTTTGTCAGCTTAATAAACCAAAGGTCATAAGACCATGTTTGGCAAACCAACTCAAAGACTTCCTAAATTATTTTTATGTTTTCCTTATTATATAGTATACAAATGTCACACTTATTAAATTTAAATCATAATCTTTAATTATCTACATAATATTTATTTAGCCAATATAATTCTTAATATTTATTTAATAAATATTAACCCTCAAAATTAATCATTCTTTTAATTCCAATAATCAATTAAATTAAAATAATACCATTACACAACATTATAATTATTAAATAATTTATTTAATTTAATTATTTCATTAAATTAAATCTTAAACCCATAAAATTATTATACATTAATTAATTAATATAACTCCCTAATTAAATTATTGCACAACAATTTCATCGAATATTTATTAAACTTAATAAATAAATCAACTCAAATATTTATTTAATTCAATAAATATTTAAAATTAAGCACAAAAATTTTCGTTCGTTACATCCTTCCCTCCTTAAAAGGATTCTGTCCCTAAAATCACGACTCAATAAATTCAACAAATTCATTTATCACATTCTTCCCTCCTTAATAAGATTATATCCCTAGAATCGCTATACAAGGATTAAGCAAATAACTGAGGTTAATTTTTCATCATAACGTCTTCGATTTTCCACGTAGCTTCTTCAGCATTGTGGTTCCTCCAAATTACCTTAACAAAAGGTATCACTTTATTCCTTAGTACTTGCTCTTTCTTGTCAACTATCTAAACATGAACTTCTTCATAAGACAAATTTTTTTCAAACTGTAACGGTTCATATTCTATAACAAGTTTACAATCGAGCTTATATGGTCGTAATACCGAAACATGGAAAACGTTATGAATATGTTTTAGTTCTGAAGGTAGAGCTACCTCATAAGCCACTTCACCAACTCGTCGTAGCAATTCAAAAGGTCCTATAAACCTAGGGCTTAGTTTCCCCTTTTTACCAAACTGAATTTTCCCTTTCTAGGGAGACACTTTCAAGAAAATAAAACTACCAACATCAATTTCCTGATTATGTCGGTGTTGATCAACATGTTTCTTCTGCCTATCCCGTGTAGCTATTAATCTTGCTCGAATCACCATGACGATCTCAGCGGTCTGCTGTACCAATTTTGGCCCTAATAGCTAACGTTCATCAACTTCGTCCCAGCACAACTGGGTTCTGCACTTCCTGTCGTACAACACTTTGTAAGGCGGCATGCCAATACTTGCGTGATAACTGTTATTATAGGTAAATTCAACCAACAATAGATGGTCATCCCAATTCCCTTTGAAATCCATAATATATACAAGCTCTGAGTATATCCTCCAATGTCTTGATTGTCCTCTCACTCTATCCGTCGGTTTGAGGATGATACGCTGTAGTCATTTTTAAAAATTTAATGTGAAACGTGGATCTCTATCTGATACAATAGACAACGTGTCTTAATACAATCTCCTTCACATACAGTTTTGCCACCTGATCTAGGTTAAATCTAATTTTAATAGGCAAAAAGTGTGCTAACTTCGTTATTCGATCCACAATCACCCAAATCGCATCATAACCTTTCTGAGTCATTGGAAGACCTACCACAAAATCCATTGTGATATGTTCACATTTCCATTTAGGTCTCTCTAAAAGTTGTAATAATTCGCTTGGCCTTTGATGTTCAGCTTTGACTTTCTGACACGTTAAGTATTTTTCCATTCATTTAGCAACGTCCTTTTTCATATTCGACCACTAGAAATGATGTTTGAGATCCTGGTACATTTTCATACTTTCAGGGTGAATCGAATATCGTGAGTTATAAGCCTCAATCAAAATTTCCTCTTTAGCTTCCAGTATTAGCGGAATCCAAATTATCCCCTCAAATCTAAGCAACCCTTCCATATCAATTTTAAATTTATCTTCTTCACCTTCAGACACTTTTCTTTTTATCTTTTCACAGTTTTCATCTTGAAGTTGTGCGATCTTCACCTTATCCACCAAAATTGAACTGGTCTCCATCTAGAACAATTTTTCACCTAATTTCGTCGGATATTTTACTTCTAATTCCAACTTGGCCATTTCTGCTACAAGCTTTTCTTGAGCAGTTAACATCAGTAATTTCTCCTGACCCTTTCTACTTAAGGCATCAGTAACAATATTCTCCTTTCCGGAATGATAAAGAATCTCACAGTCGTAGTATTTAATTAACTCCAACCATCTTCTTTGTCGCATATTCAGACCATTTTGTGTAAAGATATACTTCAGACTTTTATGGTCTGTATATATCTCACACCTCTCTCCATAAAGATAGTGTGTAAGACCCCAACTTTTTATGAATAAAGATTTAATTTTCTCTAAATATTATTTTGAATAATAAGGTGTTGATTTGATATAATGCTATAGTTATGGGTGATATGTGCAAATTTTACAAACCAAGAAAATTCTCATAAAATATTCGTTTAGTCAGAAAATATTCTTTTTATCGGAGAATATCCGTATAACGACACAATCATTGGTGGACCCCACAATAGAATGACTGTCAGATATAGAAAGCGTCAAATATAACATTTTTATAAAAATAACGGCAAAACTTTTATCATTAACTGTTGAAATACCGGTGATAAAAGAACAGTAATACGCGTTATTGTATAGTAGCACACGGTATTGCACAGTATATCTGATTATTGATGCTTACGTAAGAAGTCACTCAGTTTTATTTAATTATTGTAATAGTAGTTTTTGCATAGTATCTTATATTATTGATTCAATTATTGTCACAGTATCATCTGCATAATATTTTATGTTATTAAATTAATAATTGAGACGACACAGTTATTCATATTATTATTTGCATAATGGACAATGTCTAAAAAGTTCTGTCAAGGAAAGGGGTTAGGTTATTTAATTGCGCGCCAATAAGGAGAAATCCTTATTGAAAAGCCCCCTCTTTTCTGGGAACGATCTGGTTGTCAATATTATGAGTTATAATATTAATGATGAATAATTGTTAAAAGATTAAAAATATGTTTATTGAAGATAAGTGATTTGTGGTAAATAGACGGGTTTGTCATGAGACGTTTGTTGTAAGTTTGGATTATTATTCCATGGGGAGATGTACTGGTTGTTTAAACCATCGGTTGAAGTTTTAATAGTAAATCAATATGGATCGTCGATTGAGGTTTTAATAGTAAATCAATATAGACCGTCAGTTGAGGTTTTAATAGTAAATCAATATGGACAGTCCGTTTTAATAGTAAATCAATTTGGACCATCCGTGAATCAGTTAATATTTAGTTCATTCTCCTATAAATAGAAGCTCATTTCTTCATTCTTTCTTACGGATTCACTAAAATTATAGAGAGAGAAACTATAGAGAGAAAGAAGAAAAGTATTTTGCTACTTTACTATTGCAATATTCAATCTCCTACTAAAGTAAGGGATATTATTTTTCGTATTCATTCTTTATTAATCTGCAGGAGTAACCTGTATACGCGGATTACCGCATGCATGGTGAATAACCCTTCGTATTCATTCTTTATTAATCTGCGGGAGTAACCAGTAAGACCCCAATTTTTATGAATAAAGATAAATTTTCTATAAATATCATTTTTGAATATTAAGGAGTGAATGTCATATAATGTTATATTTATGGGTAATATTTATAAATTTTGTAAAGTACGCAAGTTGTTATATTATAGTCGATTGGTCGAGGAATATTCGCTTTAACAGGAAATATTCGTACGACGACACAATAATTAGTGGACCCCACAGTGATATTATTGTCGTAGTGAGAAAACGACCAAAATATCTTTTTATAAAAATAACGACAGAAGTTTTAGCGTTAACTGTTGACATACCCAGTGGTAAAAGTACAGTAATACGCGTGGTTGCATAGTAGTACACGGTATTGATTATTGATGCTTACGTGAGAAGTCACTCAGTTATACTCAATTATTCCAACAGTAATTGTTGTATCATATCTCTCATATTATTGATTCAATTATTGTCACTACATCATCTGTATAATATTTTATATTATTAAATTAATAATTGAGACGACAAAGTTATTAATATTATTATTTGTAATATTGATGATGTCTAGAAGTTATGTCAAGGAGATGTTTGGTCACCTAATTGCGCGCAAATAGGGAGAAATCCTTATTGGAAAACCCCCTCTTTCCTTGGAATGACCTGGTTGTTAAATATTATGAATTATAATAATGATGATAAACGTTGTTAAAAATATTGAAGGGATTTTTATGAAGTATTTATTGTAAATTTTAGTGTATTATTTGGGCCCCCATTTACCCAATTTTCAAAATAATCGGTAGAATTTTATTCTTTATATTAAAGGTGGGGGCCGCGTGTTGGGCCCACGTGTGAAAGAAATAATTTTGGACATGGGAAGGGGAAAGAGTATACGTATATATATATATATATATATATATATATATATATATATATATATATATATAGGTATGTGATGTGTGTATATATATAATATGATGTGTGTGTGAGTGGAAAGTGGTGGGTGAAAGGGATAGGTAGAAGAAATGTGAAGAAGTGAAAGTGATGTGTATGTGTGTGTGTGTAGTGGTGAGAGTGATATGGTGAAAGTGATGTGTGTGTGTGTGTATGGTGGTGAGAGTGATATGGTGAAAGCGATGTGTGTGTGTGTAGAATTAAAATTCAGCCCGTGACTTTACATCCGTGAATTCAAAATTTTCATCCGTGAATTATCAGTATGTGCGCCCGTGATAGAATAGTATCCTTTCCATTCTCCTATAAATAAGATGCTTAGTTAGAATTGAAAATCACACAAGAATCAGAAAATTCTTCTTCTATAATCTTGAGCGTATTTCTTTAGAGTTTAAGAAAGTTTTGAGCGTAGAAAATAGTGCAAGTTTTCTTCAAGAATATCCCCGCCCTACCAGTCGGAATACTCTTCTTTTCAAGGTAAGGGATGTTATTTTTGTTCAATATTCATATGAAATAATATTTTCTTCCATACTCAGTAGTATGTAAGTAATATTATTTCGTTTCAGATTCTGAATTCTATACTCATTTTGTTAAAGTTTTTGCTTTTATACTCCATGAAATTAGTAGAATATCCTTGATATTTGCGCTTCATCCAGTTTTTTTGTTATGAAAATATTATTCTGAGCATTCTTGATAAGTTTTAACTTTTTCATGTCGGGGTACTATTCACGGGGTTACTATTCCCGAAGTTACTATTCACATGATTACTATTCTCAAAGTTACTATTCATGGGTACTATTCACTCGATTACTATTCAAATGGGGTACTATTCATGATAAAAATTGATTTCTTTTCGAACCAAATCATTTTTGATATAATATTATTCTTGAATTTTACTCCACAAAGCAGTATTATGTTGACAATGTGGACGTTATTAATTTCTGGATAAATTAAATTATAAATATTTTAAAATTTATCCTTGAACTTGTTTTATTCTTATATCATTATCATCGTCCTCATGCTGATATTATGTTGAAAGTCATCTGTGGCCTGTAGTGCATAGATGGACTTGATATGATTATGACCAGAGATTATTCGGTATAATCATGACCGTAATGTTACAAGTGATATGGTAAAAGTCCTCATTGGCTCGTAGTGCATTGAGAGACAGTTGTTGGCATGATCATGACCATTGATGAAAATACGAATATCTTTGGCTCGTAGTACATGGATAAATTGTGGTCGTGATACTAATGAATATCCTTGGTCGTAGTGCAGGGATGATGTGGATTATTTATTAAGATGAGTCTCAACGATAAAATTGTTGATAAACTTTTTAAATCATAGAAGATAGTGGATTTCATGTTCTACTTGACTCTTCTAATGGATTGCTTATTCCGCTGCAGTTAAACTTGATGTTTATTATATTTTATCAGTTTAACACTATTGAAAGCTAACGATAATTTATTCTGTATTATCTTAGTCATAATATTTCTTATTGGGCTAGCTGAGCTCACCTTTTGCTTTCATTGTTCTCTTAAGGAAATGAGAATATAGATGAGACTAGTCGGGGAACGGAGTGACGGTCCAGATGGTAGGATTAGTAGTCCTCACTATTCTGTAAAATAGTGTGACAATAATGTAATGAGGATTTTTTTTGAGTTTGAATGCTGTTTAGAAGACAGTATTTGTATTAAAACTCACAGCTCATGTTGTATAATTAAGTTTGTATTTGTATTTAGTACCATGTATTTGGCGACTCAAGATGGGTGATGTATACCTATTTTGGGGGCGTCACATAACCTGTCTACGCGGATTACCACATGCATGGTGAATAACCCTTCATATTCATTCTTTAATCCGTAGGAATAACTTGTCTACGCGGATTACCGTATTCATGGTGAATAACCCTTCGTACTTATTATTTATTTGTGGAAAAGATCTGTCTACGCGGATTATCGCTTGACGGGTGATAATCCATTTGCAGTTTCGTATATTATTCCTTTTCATATTCCTAAATCTAAACTCACTATGGTAAGTATTGCTTCTATAATCCCTGAAATTAGTAGAATATCCTTGAGTTTTGCGCTTCATCTAGTATCGTTTCATTGGAATATTGGAATGAACTTTCTTATTAAATTTCAATATTTTCATTCGGGGTACTATTCACGGGATACTATTCACTCGGGGTACTATTCACTCGGGGTACTATTCACAACAAAATTGGTTTCTTTTCTGTTCAAATTATTTTTACATGAATATCATTCTTAAATTTTTCTCCACAATTAATTATCATGTTGATAATTTGGATATTCTTGAACTCTAAATAAATTGAATTATAAATCTCTAATATTTATCCTTGATCTCACTTGATTTATTTCTTATATCATTGGCATCATCCACATGCTTCTATTATGGTGAAAGTCATCTTTGGTCCGTAGTGCATATATGGACTGTTGATTAGAATGATTATGACCAGGAATTGTGTATTGGTATAATCACGACCTGTAATGTTACAGACAAATGATGTGGTGAAAGTCCTCTTTGGCCCGTAGTGCATAGATGGACAGTTATTTGGCATGATCATGACCACTAGTGATACAAACGAATATCCTTGGCCCATAGTGTGACGCCCCCAAATCTAGGTTCACTAACCTCAAATTCAGTGTTCACGATCTATCATCATCTTAAGCATTCTATAAACTATTGCGGAATAATAAACATACATTGTTCATTATAATAAAGTTTCATAACATAGTCCCAAGGTCTTCTTAACCTTAACTTAAACACACCATTCATATTACAAAAGGTTTACATAAGTAATTCCATCAGATAATAATAATTAACTTTCATTCTAAACTATTCTTGGATCTTGCCCTTACCTTTGTCTTTCGTATTGGATCCTTCAGGCTTAACTATAATAAATATCATGATATAGCAAGGGTAAACAACTAATTTACTTAGCAAGTTTATATACAAGGGAGATATATCATGATTAGAAAGAAATTTAGCTTTCAATGTTCAACAATAGTATAAGATTGTGAAGGAACATGAATTAATAATCAACAATTGAATATTAGAATAATTGAATAACATGTACTGAGTGGTTTTGAAATAACCATGAACATTTGTCAAGGTTCTCAGTCATTTAAATTGGACCTCTTAATTAGTTTTGGTATTCAAGGGGATCAACCTTTCATACCCCATGATTTATGCATAAACACTTATTAATCCAGCATCACGCCTTAATCAAATTCGTCCTTTTCTCAATCAAGGGTTCTTATTATATCAATTTAATAAGAACAGCTTTTTTAAAACATATTTGATTTAACAAATTTAAACATGCTTGATCTAGCTGATACAATTAGCATAGATTTATCTCATAAATAGTTCATGAATGAAAGAACTTTAATTTAATTCACAGTTTAATAATAATAGAACAAGAATTCAATTACACAAAGTGCGAATCTCAATAATCAATATAGATGTGAATAATAAACAATAAATATTCAATAACATGCTTCGAAAATATTAACTCGAGTTCGAGTTAGGGAACTTGCCTGTTTGTCGAGCTACAGCTAACTAACTTTAATTAAAACTCTTTGATCGACCTAGCATTGACAATGTTGGTCTACTAATTAGTACTGCGTATAATCGTACGTTTATACGTTTACTTATGCTATTATGTAGCAAAGAACTCAATCACAATATACACGTAATGTAATATACCATCATTAATCTTATAGGATATTTAATAAACCTTAGGTTAATGATTTAATAATTTATAAGGTCTTTCTTAACTAATAAACACTTGTTAGACCCTTAAACAATTTATTATAATTATTTAATTAACGAGTCTTTTAAAATTATCTCCATGTATTAACTTTATCTTTCTTTAATTACCATTTAATATTGGTTAAAGAGTAATTAATTATTTACCTTTAGTTATTATTAAATAAATAATAACTAGTTACATCTACTTATTATTTAATGTTAATTAAATATTGAATAATTAACATTATTTGTCTTTAATTATTATTTAATATTAATTAAGTAATAATTAATTAATCACTTATCCTTGAATAAAAAATAATTGATTTATTAGTCTTTAATTATTCATTACTATTAATAAATGAACAATTAATTAACCTTGGTCCTTATTTAATATTAATTAATTTATTATTTATCCTTGAATAATAAATAATTAATTTACTTCATAAATCTTTAATTATTCTTTCTTATTAACTTAAGAATAATTAATTATCATTTATTCTTATTAATTAATTAATTAATTATCCTTGAATAATAAATAATTAATTTACTTCATAATTCTTTAATTATTCTTTTTTTATTAACTTAAGAATAATTAATTACCATTTATTCTTATTTATTATTTAATATTAACTAAATAATAAATAATTACTTTATAAATTTTATTTCAATGTAAGTAAATAATTACATTATTACATAATCGTACTTAAGCATTCTTTAATCATTATTTAATAATAATCAATGGTTTAACCCTATTTATTATTTAATCTAAATTAAATAATTAATAATTACTTTATTATTACTAACTCTACTTAATTATCACACAATACTACTTAGATAATAATTAAATAGTTAATTACATTCAAATTTCATGTAATTAGTTTAATAATACAGTAATTGCATTAAAAGTTATAAATTAGTAAGTTTTAAAATGATTTAAATGAGTTTAAACCACTAATTACTTAATAATTAGTTATCTACCCAGAAATTTTTTGGATTAAATATCTTAATATTCTTCTGAATTTTAGAAAAATTTGGGTCCAAGAACCACCGCCACCGCCGAAACCGGTCGAAAAGTAGTCGAACTGGCCGCCAAATAAATTCCAGCCGGTCCGGTTACCACTGAACCGGCAATAGCTTTTGAGATTTTTTTTTGATTTTGTTCCAGATTTGGGGTCCTTCACTAAAACTTGAATAAAATGAAATCTACAACTCCGATTTGGGTCCAATCAAACTCGTTGGATTCATATCTTCCCGAACTACAGTTTTCAAGCATCAAACATCAAATTTGGATCTGGTTTGGTCCCGAAAATTTGTCCAGAAGTGACTGTTATTGCACATGAGTTCTTTAGTTGAGGTGTTTTAGTAATAAATTCATATCTCACTCATTTTGTAACACTTTTACATGATTCCAAAGGGGTTTTGGTCTTAACTCATAGTTCTAGCATACCAAGAAACAAAATCACAAAACAAATTTGTAGATTTCAAATCGAAAAGCAATGATCACCCCTTTAAATTAAGGTTTTTCCCCAAAACTACTTTAGATTCCTTTTTCCAAAATTTCCTAACATAAACTATATAGATGAGCAAGATAAACATACTATACACAAGATTTATCATTCATATGAGACTCTAGCCTATTAGAACTTGTTCTTCCATGAATCTCTCACAAGATCACATAGAGCATACATGACATAGAAACTAGGGTTTAGTTTTTACCTTGTCTTGTGAGATGCTCTTCTTTTCTTTCCAAAGTAGACTAGGAACTTGGGATGCATGAACAATATACTCCTCTTCCTCTCTAGAATCTGAACCTCTCTTCTCTCTATTGTTCTCTTTGTGTTTTGATGGGTTGGAAGAAAAGAGAAGAAGAAGAAGAAGAAGAATGGTGTAGAATAAAATGAAGAATGAAATGTTTGTGAAATGAAATGGGGTGCTAATATCCCCCATGTTTCTTTTGTCCCTTGAACAAAAGGGTTAGCCTTATCTCATCTTAATCATACCTAATCATGCCATTAAGGTTGTTAATTAGATTTTCCAACAATAAGAGCATGACACACTTGTTCTTGTGTGTAAGAGTTTCTACTTATAAAACTTGATTAGCTTAATATTCTTGCCTTAAAAAGGCTAATGTGGCCAGCTATACATATGCCCACTAATTCCACTATTTAGCTTTTATTTTAATGCATAAATTAGATAAATCAAAGGTCTAAAATACTCTTAATCAAGTAAGCTATGTTTGGGCTTGCTTTTTATTTCTTTTGAGCTTCTCATTTAATTGTTTTGGGTCATGTAATAAACATTGTCTAACAATTTTAATATACGTTACCCTAATTATTTATGTAGGATTTCCATGTCCAATCTTATGAAATTTAATTACTTATACATGTGACTTTAGCTCATAACCTAATTAGGTTTACTAGAAATATGTTTAAAATTATTAGTCACTTGAAATAACAAAATTACCCACTTAAGTTAGTATACATATTAAATACTAACTTTTCCTTATTACCATAACCCTTAGGTTATTTAGTTGTCTCATCTAATGTATAATTAGGTTATGAAGCTTCATTTTTAATGAAATCTATAAATGTATATATCCATAACTATAGTATATATGTTTATTAAGTCATGCACCACTTCACATATGTTATCACATATTAAATAACTATATAACACAAAGTTTTAAATATCAATAATATGCATACATAAAGTTACTTGAAATTCCTGGTTATTACACGTAGTGCATGGGTAATTCGTTGATTTGAAATATTTATTGATTGGTGTTACAAGGATAAAATATATATGATGTACTTTTAAATCATATAAGATAGTAGACATCATGCTCTACTTGACTCTTCAAATGGATTACTATTTCCGCTGCAGTTGGTCATCTAAAACTTGTTGTCTATTGTATTCTATCAGATTTTTACCTGTTGAGGACTAATGATAATTTGTTCTACATTATCTTAGTCATAATATTCTTTACTGGGCTAGTTGAGCTCACCCTTTTCCTTTTGGTTCCATTGTTCTTCTCAGGAGGCGATAATGTAGTTGGGACTAGTCGGAAAATGGAGTAATGGTCCAAGATGGTTATTTTAGTAATCCTCAATATTTTGTAAAAGAGTGTGACAATAATTGTAATGAGGATTTTATTTGAGTTTGTATATTGTCTACGAGATAATATTTGAATTAAAACTCATAGCGTATGTTTTGTTGTATTTTACACTTCAATTAATAGTTGTATAAATGAATTTTGTATTTGAATTCTGTACAATGTATTTGGCGACTCAGAATGGGTTGTGTGGACCTATTTTGGGGGCGTCACAGTTGGTATCAGAGCTTAGGGATATGATCTCTGACGAATATCTAATGTTAGAACTAGGAGGGGAGAGACGGGTAAAACCTTCGCTAGTGTATCCTACCTAAGCTTATTTGTTATTTAATTGGTTGGTTAGAATATATGGATAATATATGGTAGGTCAATTTCTTTAATTAACCCTTGTTTTGTGGCAGTATTTGAGAATGACATCTGAAAATTTTGAGATAAGCAATGTAGCACATGCGACCATTGAGTCACCGCTAATCAATAACCAGGATAACGTGCATCAGGAGGCAATAATCCTCCTGTAAACAATAACACTGACCAAACGATGAACGATGGGATGTTTAGGAGCTTTCTACAATTCATCCAACACCAAACTAGAGAGACACCTGTTCAAAATACAGGTGGAAACAATGGTAACTTACGGCTAGTCATTGCTAAGCAATTCAAGGAGTTGGGACCGCCGGAGTTTTTGGGAAAGCCAGAGCCACTTAAGGCAGAAGCATGGATTAAACAGATTACCTAGATATTTGATGTCTTGGAATGTAGAAAGGAGTAAAAGGTTCCCTTCACCACCTTTATGTTGCATGGAGATGAAGATTACTAGTGGAAATATATAAAGTGTACTTATCTTTCCGCACTTAAAATTTCTTGGGAGAAGTTCCAGGAATTGTTCAACGATAGGTATTTTCTAGAAAGTATTCGTCATATGAAGGAGGTGAAATTCATTAAACTGGAACAGAACGATATGACTGTATCACAATACAAGGCCAAGTTTGCGGAATTATCCCAGTTTGCATCTCATTTGGTGGATAATGAGGAGCTAATTCCACGAATGTTTTCGAGAGGTTTAAAACCTAAAATTCGTCAATACCTCATTTCTCATAAACTTTGTTTGTATTCAGATGTTGTGAATAGGGCTCAACTATTTGAGCGAGATAATGAGTCAGTTTAACAAAAAGATAACGTCCAACAACACGATAATAATCGTACCAGAGGCAACGACCATCGGAACAACGATAACCATCGTGGAGAAAATTATCATGCCAAAAATAGTAACCACTTCGGTGGTAATCATGGCTAAGATAATTGGAGAGGTGAACTAAATGGGAACAACTTTAAGAAGAGAAGATTCAACAATGACAACGGAAAGACATCGACACCAGCACCAGTACCCGTTTCTAAGGAAGGAGAACGACCACCGGTCGTATGCTATTAATGCGGACAAGAGGGACACATCAGTCCACCGGTTGTATGCTATTACGAAAAGGAAGGTCACTTAGCTCAATTTTGTCATGCAACGAAGTCAAGTCCAGCTGGGATGGTGACACCAAAGGCTGTCTCAGACAAGTCAAAGTCGGTGGTTCAAGGGAGAGCATTTTTCGTGACTTCCCAAAAAGCGAGGAACCCGAACGAAGTTATCATGGTTAAGTTAATCATAAACTATTGTGAAGTCTATACCTTATTCGATACCGGTTCTACCCATTCTTTTATTTCACCTGCTTGTGTTCAACATTTAAACTTTACTTCGGAGAAATTAGACTTTGAGTTATCAGTTGAAACTCCGTTGGGAGAAACTTTTATTACATCCACCATTTATAAATCTTATTTGATTCAAATTGGCACTCTCCCATTACCTGTTGATCTCATCTCTTTGAAAATACTTGCATTTGGTGTATTTTAGGGATTGATTGGTCAACTACTCATCACACTAAAATTGATTATTTTCATAAGGTCGTTAGCTTTCATATTCCTAACCAACCAGTTATGCGAATTCAAGCAACCAAACCACTAAAGTCAGTCACTGTCATATCAAGCCATAAAACAATTCGTTTATTGAAAAACGAATGTCAAGCTTTCTTGGCCCATGTCACGGATTTAAATAAAAATACATCAGATTTGAATGATATTTATGTTGTTAATAAATTTTCTGACGTATTTTCTGAAGAACTTCCATGCCTACCCCCAGAGCGTGAAATCGAATTTTGTATTGATCTTGAACCCGGTATAAAACCCATTTCCAAAACCCTATTTCTAATGAGTCCTATTGAACTTCAGGAGTTAAAAACCCAACTATAGGAATTGTTAGACATCGGTTTCATTCGTCCTAGTACATCGCCTTGGGGTGCTTCTATTTTATTCGTAAAGAAGAAAGATAGGAGTATGCGACTTTGCATTGACTATCGGGAGTTAAACCATATCACCATCAAAAATAGGTATCCGTTACCTCACATTGATGACTTGTTTGACCAGTTTCAAGGTACTAAATTCTTCTCAAAGATCGATCTTCGTTTAGGATATCATCAGTTAAAGATTAAAACTGATGACATTCTAAAGAATGTGTGACGAACGAGAATTTTGTAATTTAATTTTAATATTTATTGAATTAAATAAATATTTTTCGATGATTTAATTATTAGATTTAATAATTAATCGATGCAATTGTGGTAGATTAATTTAATTTTATGTGTTACATTTATTAAATTAATGTAGAAAATTTTTATTTTTCAAGTATGTAATTATGTGAGATTGTCGAATTAAATGAAATATTTAATTAAGCATGATGTTTTTTAATTAATTTAATTATTAATTAGAGATTTAATAATTTGATATTATTAATTAATGAGAAAGTTAATTTTTTTTACTATGTGAATTAATGAGAAATTATTATATTTTAGTTAAAATAAATTATATAAGATATTGATTTATTTATAAAGAAGTGTGACATTAATTAAACTATATTATAAAGCTCTATTAAATTAAATAGTTTTGAATTAATTTGCTAAGCTAAACATGACACTAAGGGAGGTTATGGGCAGTTAACCCATGACTGGGTTAACTGACCATAATACGCCAGTTCTTATATCGACGTCTTCTTCTTTTCTATTTTTTTCTCTAAGTCTGAAATCACAGAGAGAGTTTGAGAACTTTGAGAGAAATTGTGAATACTGTGATTAAAGGAGAAGAAGTGTGAGAAGTTGGGAATTGTTGTCACCCTGTGTAATCTAAGCCGAGTATTCAAGGGTAATCCCTTCTTCCCAATTTTTTTTAAGTTACGTCTTTTAGTTTTATAATAATGGCCTTCAAAACTTCTGTTAATCTCTGTGAAGTGAGAAATTGTGTTATGTTATATCAAATTGTGTTTAATTTTGTATATATTGTAAACCATAACATCAAATTCATGAAAGCATGTCGTACGTATGTTTTTCAAAATAAATAGAGTACGTGATATGGCCATATGGCCTTATACGCGATAATTGATGTATTGATCATATATTATCCATAAATTTTACACTCCTATATTATTATGCATGTTGATACGAAGAGACCAAGCTTTAAATGAACGGATTTGGCTTTATAACGAATCCGTGGCGTTGAATTTTAGGAATTTATGTTAAAAACTTCAAGAACAGAGGAAAAATTTATGTTTTAATTATGTGATTATATGTTTAATGGGTTAAAATCACTTTATAGATGTTGTATTATGATTATACATGAATTATAACATGTGGGTATGTCTAAATTCGTTTAGTAATAAATTAAATTGGAGTTTTTGGCTGTGTTCTGCAATTTTCGCGAATTGCAGAACAGTTTCTGGTTCGCCGCGCCGCGGCGCCAGACTCCCGCCTAAACATCCGCGCCGCAGCGCCACAGCGCTGCAGTGCCATGTGTCCGGCTGCAGCGCCACGGCGCCGCATCGCGAAGATCAAGTATAACAGTGGTGCCGCAGCGCCACTCTCCAGAATGTCTAGAAATGTAATTTTTTTTAAATGTTTAAGTCTAACAATGTGTTAGTGGCTTAATGTAATGAACATGTAAACATGTTAGAAATATAATGAAATGATGACATAGTTGTTTAACATGTAGATAACATAATTACATGTGAATTGAATTATTGAATACATAATTAGCTTGATAATTCGTGAAGTGTAAATTATGTGACAAAGTGGTAAATTGATTAAGTATAGTCAATAATCAAAGTAGACAAAGAGAATGAGTTTATGATGATTAGTTAAGTTATAATTAACTGGTATTGTGAATGTGAATGGTATGTAGGATTTAATTCAAAGAACGTGCTTAGTTAAAGTGTAATCTACGCACGAGGCAAGTTTCCTAAACTTAAACTCTTAAATTTGAGCAAGTTTCCTAACGCTACTTGTCATTATTATTCAAGTTTATTATTTACCTCGAGTAAATTATCATTGCCATTATTCAATTTCAAATGTTATATTAAAGATTGATTATCTTTTCAAAGTATGATTTAGTTATACAATAATTGTTCTATTGTATACTTCTTGAGATTATTATTTAAATTGAATATCATTGTTGTTGAACCTTATTAGACTAGCGAACCCTTAATGATTCAACTAGTCCATAGTTGATGAGCGTTCTAAATTTCAGAACCCTTGATGAATTATCCAAACCAAACTTCCTTTGGTGCGGACTCGAATGTTAAACTGAGATGAACAACCCTGTATAGGGGATTATTTACGCTTTAGCGTTAAGATATTGTGCACAGTATGGTACTAAGGGCTGATCCCCCTAAGTACGAGAAGAAGGTCCATAGTCTTATGACTGTTAAAAGTTTCAAGTATAACCCTTGTTAACCTAGGACACAGTTCAAGGTCTTATGACCCTCAGAATTCTTTTGGTTCTTGTTATTCACTCTCGATTCAAAAGTTGAGCTGTTATTCAGATGTCTTTGATTTATTCGCATGTTGTTATACTGTTGTTTCATTTTTTTTTATATACTTATGGGCATTTGTGCTCACTCTTGCTTAATAATAACATTGCAGTTAAGAATGAAAGAAGCGATGAACCCTCCACTAGTAAGGGCAAGGGCAAAGTTAGCAAATGATGAAGACCTGTTATTTATTAACTGATGTATTTGTTTAAGACTTGAGTTATGTTGATGTTAAGACCTATTTGTTTAGAATTCCGCACAGATGTTTTAAGGTTAGAGTAACCTGGGATTTATTTATGATTCAGTTGACGTAATCCTTAAGGGAATAGATTTTATTATGATTTCTATCTATTGTATGGTTTGATATTATTTATGGGTAGATAGATAGATGATGCTTGCACAGTGAACACCAAATCCCGTGGAATCGAAGTACCCGGATTTGGGGGTGTCACAGACTGTCTTTAAAACTCAATACGGGCATTATGAATTTCTAGTTATGTCTTTCGGATTAATCAATTCCCACATTGCCTTCGTGGACATGATGAACCGAATATTCAACGAATATTTGGATCATTTTGTGGTTGTCTTTATTGATGACATTCTAATATACTCCAAAAGCCTCAAATATTTCTTCACACAGAATAAACTTAACATGCGCTAAAGACGTTGGCTCGAGCTGTTGAAAGATTACGACCAAACCATTCAATACCGTCCTAAAAAAGTTAATGTGGTAATTGACGCGTTGAGTAGAAGATCGTATGCGGGTACAAGTGCGATATTGTCAACACAAAGGCTCATTTTGTATAACTTACAAAGGATGGAGATAGAGTTAACAACTCTAGGTGTGACGCCCCCAAAATTAGGTATACATCGCCCATCTTGGGTCGTCAGATACATGGTACAGAATACAAATACAATTTACTAATACAACTGTCGTGTACAACACGACAAAACATAACTGTGAGTTTGAATACAATTATTATCTACTAGAGATTATACAAACTCAAAAGGAGTCCTCATTACAATTATTGTCACATTATTTAATAGAATAGTGAGGACTACTAATACTATCATCTGGTCCATCACTCCGTTCCTCGACTCGTCCCATCTATATTCTCATTTCCTAAAGAGAACAGTGAAAGAAAGGGTGAGCTCAACTAGCCTAGTAAGAAATATTATGACTAAGATAATTCAGAATAAATTATCATTAGCCTTCAACAGTGTTAAACTGATAAAATATAACGAACATCAAGTTTAACTGCAGCGGAACAAGCAATCCATTAAAAGAGTCAAGTAGAGAATAAAATCTACTATATTCTATGATTTAAAAGGTTTTTCAACACTGTTATCGTTGGGACTCAGCTTAATAAAATAATCCACCTCATCGAATCACCCATGCACTACGGCCAAGGATATTCGTGTATTCATTAATGGTCATGATTATGCCAACAACTTTCCATCAATGCACTACGGACCAGTGAGGACTTTTACCACATCATTTATAACATTACGGTCATGATTATACCGAATAATCCCTGGTCATAATCATACCAAGTCCATCTATGCACTACAGGACACAGATGACTTTCAACATTTTATAAACATGAGGATGATGACAATGATATAAGAATTCAATAAAACAAGTTCAAGAATTAATTTATCCAAGAATTAACAACGCCCAAATTGTCAACTTGATACTGCTTTGTGGAGTAAAATTCAAGAATGCTTAGAAGAATATTTTCATGAAAAGATACTGGATGAAACGGAATTATCAAGGATATTCCACAAATTTCATGGAGTATAGAAGTCAAAACTTAACCAACTTAGTATAATAAAGAATGGAATAACAAAAGAAATCACCATGCATGCGATAGACAGGACAGACATGTTATTCCAACAGAATAATAAATAATGGAACCAGGTCCGGCGTAGAACGCACAGACAGGATATTCCAACAGAATAATAATAAAGACGGAACCAGGTCCGGTGTAAAACACACAGACATGATGTTCCAACAGAATAATAATAAAGACGAAACCAGGTCTGGTGTAAAACACACAGACATGATTTTCTGACAGAATAATAATAAAGACGGAACCAGGTCCGGTGTAAAACACACAGACATGGTGTTCCAACAGAATAATAATAAAGACGGAACTAGGTCCGGTGTAAAACACACAGACAGGATGTTCCAACAGAATAATAATAAAGACGGAACTAGGTCCGGTGTAAAATACACAGACAGGATGTTCCAACAGAATAATAATAAACGGAACCAGGTCCGGTGTAAAACACACAAACATGATGTTCCAACAGAATAATAATAATGACGGAACCAGGTCTGGTGTAAAACACATAGACATGATGTTCCAACAGAATAATAGAAGAATGTCATCAAGTATATAGTAGACCGCGTATACAGGTTATTCCAACATAATAATAAGAAATGGAATAATAACAGTTCTCTTCATGAATAAGAAAGAATAACACCCCTTACCGTTTTAAAGAAGAACTGAAATAAGGAAGTAGTTAAGTAGCAGAATACTTTTCCTCTCTCTCTCTCTTTAGTTTCTCTCTCTAGAGTTCAGTGAATTCGTAAGAAATAATGAAGGAATGAGCTGCTATTTATAAAAAAATAGAATGCATAGTAACTAATTCATGAACGGTCCAAATTGATTACTTTAATCTGACGGTCCATATTTAAAGAAAAATCTTTTAAATAAAATATAATATATTCTATTTATAGAATAACTTTAATAAAGTATTCTGTTTTATATAAAAAGATGTTTCTGTTTTATTACGTTAATAATACGAATAAAACAAAATTTCATTATCGCTAAATAATTTATATTATTAACTGACAATAATTGAATCAAACTGAGTGACTTCTCACATAAGTATTAATAATCAATACCGTGTGCTACTATGCAACCACACGTATTACTGTACTTTTACTACCGAGTAGTTCAACAGTATCAATGGTAAAACTTTCGCCGTTATTTTTAATAAAATATTTTTGTCGTTTTCTCAATCCGATAATAATTTCGTTGTGGGGTCCACCAATGATTGTGCCATTGTACGAATATTCCCTGTTAAAACGAATATTCCCCGACCAATCGAATATTATATAACAACTTGCGTACTTTGCAAAATTTATAAATATTACCCACAACTATAACATTATATCAAATTAACCCAACAACGTTGCTTCACCCACCTCATCCCAGCATACCGGAGAACGACATTTTCTTCCATACAATGCTTCGAATGGAGCCATGCCAATACTTTCTTGATAATTGTTGTTGTAGGAAAACTCCACCAATGGTAAGAACTTGTCCCAACTTCCCTTGAAGTCAAGGACACAGAGTCTTAATAAATCTTCTAGAGTTTGAATAGTCCTCTCTGATTATCCGTCCGTCTGAGGATGATATGCCGAACTATATCGTAAATCCGTGCCTATAGCTTTTTGTAAACTAACCCAAAATCGTGAAGTAAATCTTGGGTCTCGATCAGAAACTATGGATACTGGCATACCATGCAGTCTTACAATCTCGTTTATATACATACGCGCAAGACGTTCAAGTGTATAAGTTTCTCGTATCGGTAAGAAATGAGCAGACTTGGTCAATCTATCAACAATGACCCAAATCGCATCTATACCTTGAGAAACCTTAGGAAAACCGGTAACGAAATCCATGGTAATGTGCTCCCATTTCCATTATGAAATTTCAAGTGGTTGCAATGGACCATTTGGTAATTGATACTCCGCTTTGACTCGTTGACAAGTTAAACACCTTGAGATAAACAGCGCTATCTCTCTCTCTTCATATTGCTCCACCAAAATGTATGACGAAGATCATGATACATTTTGGTACTTCTAGGATGGATTGCAAACGGTGTGTTGTGCGCCTCCATCATGATTTCATACTTTAAATCAGGGTTGTTAGGAACACAAAGTCTGGAGTTGACTCGAAGTATTCCTTCTTCATCGATTCTTGCTTCCGGCATAGCACCTTCTTGCACTTTCTTCCTCATACGCATCAGCTCCAGGTCTGTAGCTTGAGCAGCTTTAACTTTATCGATTAAAGTTGGTTCTACTCGTATATTTGCCATCATTACATGGGTCCCTGGAGTCTTTAACTCTATCTCCATCCTTTGCAAGTCACACAAAATGGGCCTTTGTGTTGACAATATCGCACTCGTACTTGCATATGATCTTCTACTCAATGCGTCAGCTACCACGTTCGCTTTTTCAGGATGGTATTGAATGGTATGATCATAATCTTTCAACAGTTCAAGCCAACGTCGTTGTCGCATGTTGAGTTCCTTTTGAGTGAAGAAATATTTGAGGCTTTTATAATCCGTAAAGATCTCCACCTTCTCCCCATACAAGTAATGCCTCCAAATTTTAAGTGCAAAGACAACAGCTGCCACCTCTAGATCATGAGTAGGATAATTCCTCTCATATTCCTTGAGTTGTCTTGATGCATAGGCTATAACTTTTCCATGTTGCATAAGAACGCATCCTAACCCTTTGCTCGAAGCATCACTGTAGATGACAAATCCCTCCGAGCCAGATGGTATTGTTAAAACAGGTGCTGAAATGAGTCTCCTCTTGAGTTCTTGAAAACTCTTCTCACATTCTTCGCTCCAACCGAACTTTGTATCTTTCCGAGTCAGCTGAGTTAATGGAGTAGCGATTCGAGAAAAGCCTTCAATGAATCTTCGATAATAACCAGCTAAACCGAGAAAGCTACGTACTTCGGTCACTGATTTAGGTTGCTCCTAGCTTTGAATAGCTTCAATCTTTGCCGGGTCAATCGATATTCCACGACTTGATACTACGTGCCCAAGGAATGCTACCTCTTCCAGCCAGAACTCGTATTTCTTCAACTTGGCATAAAGCTTGTATTCACGAAGCTTTTGGAGTACCAGCCTCAAGTGTTGCTCATGATCTTCACGGCTTTTGGAATAAATAAGGATGTCATCAATAAAGACGACCACAAAGTGATCCAAATATTTCTTGAATACCCGGTTCATCATATCCATGAAGGCATCAGAAGCATTAGTCAATCCAAAGGACATGACTAGGAATTCATAATGCCCGTACCGAGTTCTGAAAGTCGGCTTTGGAATATCCTCAGTTCTAACCTTCAACTGATGATATCCAGAACGAAGATCGATCTTTGAAAAGAATTGTGCTCCTTGCAACTGGTCAAACAGGTCATCAATACGTGGCAATGGATACCTGTTTTTGATGGTGACATGATTCAACTCCCTATAAACAATACAAAGTCGCATACTTCCATCTTTCTTCTTCACGAATAGCACAGGAGCTCCCCAAGGAGAAGTACTAGGACGAATAAAGCCAATGTCTAACAATTCCTGCAGTTGGATCTTTAACTCCTGAAGTTCAATAGGAGCCATTCGATATGGGGCTTTGGAAATGGGTTTTGTACCGGGTTCAAGGTCGATACAAAATTCAATTTCACGCTCTGGGGGTAGGCCAGGATGTTCTTCAGGGAATACGTCAGGGAATTTATTAACAATAGAAATATCATTCAAAACTGACGTATTTTTGTTTTGATCCATGACATGAGCTAAGAAAGCTTGACATCCGTTTTTCAATAAACGAATAGCTTTATGGCTTGAGATGACAGCGATTGATTTTAATGGTTTGGTTACTTGAATTCGCATAATAGGTCGATTAGGAATATGAAAGCTAACAACCTTACGAAAACAATCAATTTTTGCATGATGAGTAGTTAACCAATCAATCCCTGGAATCACGTCAAATGCATGTATTTTTAATGAAATAAGATCGATAGGTAATGTGTGGGTACCAACTTGAACCAAACAAGACTTATAAACCGTGGATGTAATGAAGGTTTCTCCCAATGGAGTTTCAACAGATAAGTCAAAGTCTAATTTCTCCAGAGTCAAATTTAATCGATGAGTGCAAGTAGGAGAAATAAAAGAATGGGTAGAACCGGTATCAAATAAAGTATAGACTTCGTTAGAGTTTATGATAAGCTTACCTGTGATGACCTCATTCGGGTTCCTTGGTTTCTGGGAGGTCACAACAAACGCTCTCCCTTGCACTACCAGTTTTGACTTTTCTGGGACGGCCTTTGGTGTCTCCATCTTGGCTAAACTTGTTTTTGGTAAACGACAAAATCGAGCTAAATAACCTTCTCTTCCACAATTATAACATGCTTTAGACGGCATCGCGCAGTTTGGACTGATGTGACCCTCCCCTCCGCATTTGAAACATATGATAGGTGGTCGTTCTCCTTCCTTAACAACGGGTGCTGGTGCTGACGTCTTTCCATCATTGTTGAATCTCCTCTTCTTGAAATGATCATTCGTATTATTTTGGCCCTGATTACCATCGAAGTGGTTACCATTTCTGGCATGTTGATTCCCTCCACGCTTGTTGTCACCGCTTCGATGACTACTCTCACTGGTATTATCATTTTGCCGACTGATCTCTTTTGGTTGCGTTGACTCGTTATCGCGCTCCACTAACTGAGCCCTATTCATAACATCTGAATACAAACACAGTTTATGAGAAATAAGATGTTGACGTATCTTAGGTTTTAAACCTCGCAAAAACATTCGTGTCATTCGCTCTTCATTATCCAACAAGTGGGATGCAAACCGGGATAACTCAGCAAATTTAGCCTCATACTGCGACACGGTCATATTATTCTACTCCAATTTGATGAACTCCACCTCCTTCATGTGGCGAACACTTTTAGAAAAGTATTTGTCATTGAACAGCTCTTGGAACTTCTCCCAAGACATATTCAGTGCGGCAGGTTGAGTACGCTTAATCGATTCCCACCAGTAATCTGCCTCTCCTCGCAACATAAAGGTGGCAAAGGAAACCTTTTTCTCCTCGGAGCATCCCAAGACATCAAATATCTTGGTGATCCGCTTTATCCATGTTTCCGCTATAAGTGATTTTGGCTCTCCCTTAAACTCCGGTGGTCCTAGCTCCTTGAACTATTTAGCGGTGACCGTCCGAGAGTTTTCAGTGTTTCCACCTATATTTTGGACAGGAGCCGCTCTCGCCTGCTGTTGCATGAACTGCATAAACCTTCTGAACATTCCATCAATCATCATCTGGTCAGTGTTGTTGTTTGCATGAGGATTGTCACCTTCCTGATGCGCATTATCCTGATTAATGATATGTGGTGAATCAACAATCGCCTGTGCTCCATTGCTATTCTCAACATTCTCAGATGCCATTTTCAGATACTGTCACAAAACAAAATTTAATTGATATGTCATATATTATCCTTATATTACGACCGACCAATTAAATACCGTGCAAATAAACTTAGATAGGTCATACTAGCGAAGGAATTCCCCGTCTCTCCCTTCCAAGTTCTATTCTCACATCTTAGCCAGGGATCATATCCCTAAGCTCTGATACCAACTGTGACGCTCCCAAAATTAGGTATACATCACCCATCTTGGGTCGTCATATACATGGTACAGAATACAAATACAACTTACTAATACAACTGTCGTGTACAATACGACAAAACATAACTGTGAGTTTGAATACAATTATTGTCTACTAGAGACTATACAAACTCAAAAGGAGTCCTCATTACAATTATTGTTAAACTATTTAATAGAATAGTGAGGACTACTAATACTATCATCTGGTCCATCACTCCGTTCCCCGACTCGTCCCAGCTATATTCTCATTTCCTGAAGAGAACATTGAAAGAAAGGGTGAGCTCAACTAGCGCAGTAAGAAATATTATAACTAAGATAATGCAGAATAAATTATCATTAGCCTTCGACAGTGTTAAACTGATAAAATATAACGAACATCAAGTTTAACTGCAGCGGAACAAGCAATCCATTAAAAGAGTCAAGTAGAGAATAAAATCTACTATCTTCTATGATTTAAAAGGTTTTTAAACACTGTTATCGCTGGGACTCAACTTAATAAAATAATCCACCTCATCGAATCACCCCTGCACTACGGCCAAGGATATTCGTGTATTCATTAATGGTCATGATCATGCCAACAACTGTCCATCAATGCACTACGGACCAATGAGGACTTTTACCACATCATTTGTAACATTACGGTCATGATTATACCGAATAATTCCTGGTCATAATCATACCAAGTCCATCTATGCACTATAGGCCACAGATGACTTTCAACATTTTATAAACATGAGGATGATGACAATGATATAAGAATTCAATAAAACAAGTTCAAAAATTAATTTATCCAAAAATTAACAACGTCCAAATTGTCAACATGATACTGCATTGTGGAGTAAAATTCAAGAATGCTTAGAAGAATATTTTCATAAAAAGATACTGGATAAAACACAATTATCAAGGATATTCCATAAATTTCATGGAGTATAGAAGTCAAAACTTAACCAACTTAGTATAATAAAGAATGGAATAACAAAAGAAATCACCATGCATGCGATAGACCGCACAGACAGGTTATTCCAACACAATAATAAATAATGGAACCAGGTCCGGCGTAGAATGCACATACAGAATATTCCAACAGAATAATAATAAAGACGGAACCAGGTCCGGTGTAAAACACACAGACATGATGTTCCAACAGAATAATAATAAAGACGGAACCAGGTCCGGTGTAAAACACACAGACAGGATGTTCCAACAGAATAATAATAAAGACGGAACCAGGTCCGGTGTAAAACACACAGCCACGATGTTCCAACAGAATAATAATAAAGACGGAACCAGGTCCGGTGTAAAACACACAAACATGATGTTCCAACAAAATAATAATAAAGACGGAACCAGGTCCGGTGTAAAACACACAGACAGGATGTTCCAACAGAATAATAATAAAGACGGAACCAGGTCCGGTGTAAAAGACACAGATAGGATGTTCCAACAGAATAATAGAAGAATGTCATCAAGTATAGGGTAGACCGCGTATACAGGTTATTCCAACAGAGTAATAAGAAATGGAATAACAGCAGTTTTCTTCATGAATAAGAAAGAATAACACCCCTTACCGTTTTAAAGAAGAACTGAAATAAGGAAGTAGTTAAGTAGCAGAATATATTTCTTCTCTCTCTCTCTATAGTTTCTCTCTATAGTTTCTCTCTCTAGAGTTCATTGAATTCGTAAGAAATAATGAAGGAATGAGCTGCTATTTATAGAAAAATGGAATGCATAGTACCTAATCCATGAACGGTCCAGATTGATTACTTTAATTTGATGGTCCATATTTAAAGAAAAATCTTTTAAATAAAATATAATATATTTTATTTATAGAATAACTTTAATAAAGTATTCTGTTTTTTATAAAAAGATGTTTCTATTTTATTACGTTAATAATACGAATAAAACAAAACTTCATTATCGCCAATTAATTCATATTATTAACTGACAATAATTGAATCAAACTGAGTGACTTCTCTCATAAGCATTAATAATCAATACCGTGTGCTACTATGCAACCACACGTATTACTATACTTTTACTATCGAATAGTTCAACAGTATTAATGGTAAAACTTCCGCCGTTATTTTTAATAAAATATTTTTGTCGTTTTCTCAATCCGACAATAATTTCGTTGTGGGGTCCACCAATGATTGTGCCGTTGTACGAATATTCTCTGTTAAAACGAATATTCCCCGACCAATCGAATATTATATAACAACTTGCGTACTTTGCAAAATTTATAAATATTACCCACAACTATAACATTATATCAAATTAACTCCATAATATTCAAAAATGATATTTATAGAAAATTCATTTTTATTTATAAAAGTTGGGGTCTTACACTAGGGACCCACGTGAAGATGACAAATATGCGAGTAGAATCGACTTTAATCGATAAAGTTGAAGTTGTTCATACTATAGACCCGGAGCTGATGAATATGAAGAAGAAATTACAAGAATGTGTTATTTCCAGAAGTATGAATTGACGAATAGAGGAAATCTCAACCCTCGATTCGTTGGTCCATTTGAAATCCTTGATCTAGTAGGAACAGTGACCTATAGACTTGTGTTACAGCCAAGTATGTCTCGAATTCATAACGTTTTTCACATATCTATATTACGTAAATAAGGAGCATATTCTACGCTCAAAAGTTATACCTTAAGTAAAAGTTTTATGGAGAAACCATGATATTGAGGAAATTACCTGGGAGTTAAAATTTAAAATGAAAATAACGTATCCTCACCTCTTCGACATACCAGGTACGTACATCAATTTCGAGGACGAAATTTCATAATAAGGGAGATTGTAAGACCCAAACTTTTTATGAATAAAGATTTAATTTTCTCTAAAAATTAATTTGAATAATAAGGTGTTGATTTGATATAATGCTATAGTTATGGGTGATATGTGCAAATTTTATAAAGTAAGCAAGTTGTCATAAAATATTCGTTTGGTCGAGAAATATTCTTTTTATCGGGGAATATCCGTACGACGACACAATCATTGGTGGACACCACAACAGAATGACTGTCGGATAAAAAAAGCGACAGAGATAACATTTTTATAAAAATAGCGACAAAACTTTTACCGTTAACTGTCGAAATATCGGTGATAAAAGAACAGTAATATGCGTTATTACACAGTAGCACACGATATTACACAATATCTCTAATTATTGATTCTTACGTAAGAAGTCACTCAGTTTTATTCAATTATTGCAACAGTAGTTGCATCATAGTATCTCATATTATTGATTCAATTATTGTCACAGTATCATCTACACAATATTTTATATTATTAAATCAATAATTGAGACGACATAGTTATTCATATTATTATTTACATTATTGACAATGTATGGAAAATTCTGTCGAGGAAAGGGGTTAAGTTATTTAATTGCGTGCCAATAAGGAGAAATCCTTATCGGAAAGCCCCCTCTTTCTTGGGAACAATCTGGTTGTCAATATTGTGAGTTATAATAATAATGATGAATAATTGTTGAAAGATTAAAAATGTGTTTATTGAAGATAATTAATTTATGATAAATATTTATTCAATTTTTGATATAAATAGAGGGGTTTGTCATGAGGCGTTTGTTGTAAGTTTGGCTTATTATTCCATGGGGAGATGTACTAATTTTTCAGACCGTTGGTTGAAGTTTTAATAGTAAATCAATATGGATCGTCAGTCGAGGTTTTAATAGTAAATTAATATAGCCCGTCGGTTGAGGTTTTAATAGTAAATCAATATAGACCGTCTATTTTAATAGTAAATCAATCTGGATCGTACGTGAATCAGTTACTATTTAGTCTATTCTCTTATAAAAGCTCATTTCTTCATTCTTTCTTGCGAATTTACTAAAACTACAGAGAGAGAAACTATAGAGAGAAAGAAGAAAAGTATTTTGCTACTTTCCTATTGCAGTATCCAATCTCCTACTAAGGTAAGGGATATTATTTTTCATATTCATTCTTTATTAATCTGTGGAAGTAATATGTCTACGCGGATTACCACATGCATGGTGAATAACCCTTTGTATTCATTCTTTAATAATCTATGGGAGTAACCTGTCTACGTGGATTGTGACGCCCCCAAATTCGGGTTACCTGACTCCCGAGTTTGGTGGTCACGATCTACAATATAATAACATCTAACTACCCATTTATTTATAAGTAGAAATACATATCTCATTAACAGATGATGTTAATACATTAGTCCTAGGTTATCTAACCTTAATATTACAAACATACCCTTTAGATATACAAAAAGGGTTTACAAACATAACATAATAATAATGTTCATTAAAACTATTCCAGCATTTTGCCTTTGCCCTTGTTTTTCACAGCACCTCCTGCCACTTCTTCCCTAGCTGAAAGGTTTTATTTAGCAAGGGTGAGCAACAAATTTGTCCCGCAAGTTAAGACATGTGATGAATGCATAAGAATCAATAATAATAGCCTATCTAATTTAATAGAATAACACCAAAGTTCGGGGAACTTTGAAATAGCTGAACCAATCTTTAATAACTAACAAGTCTTCTCGCATTCTATACAACACAATAATCTGGTAATGAAAGAGTACAACGCTTTCAAAGTTTCTACGATATTCTAATGAATAATCAAGAATCAATTCTACGCAATAACCAAGTGGAATGATTTCCAGATTTATGCTGAGCGATCCATTGGATCTTGAACTTCTCTTCTCGAGTAACTATCAAAGATTTGACTTTGATATACCCAGGTGTATCAGATAACTATAAAGATTAAATTATACCCCTCTGCAAGTACTTAGAGCGGCCAACTCCTTGTACCCTATATTATTCATAATACTTACACGCGCGCAAAGGCCGAATATACGACCAAAAATGTTCTCTTTATGTAAAAGGTTGTTCTTCTCAGGCTGTTAATCAGTGTTTGATTTAACAACGAAATACTATGATTTCAATATCTAATCACTTCTCGATCTAGCCGAAATAATTGACATCGATCTGTCAATAATAATCGAATTATCTTCTCGAACCTATCAAGTTCTAACAAATGTTCGTCTAGCCAGAATAATTAGCTAAGACATTTCTCTACACACTTTGATAATAGACATGAATTATCTGTATTATCAATAACAGCTTCTATTGATGTAAGTATTCAACAGCAGATATTCTCTAAGTATATTCTCAAAATAACTAATTCAATTTGAATTAATAAACATGAACTAACTGCGAATAATCAATAATAATTCTCAGATGTGGTCTAATCAACAATAATTAACCACCATAATATTTGAAAGTATATAACTCAAGTCTGAGTTAAGGAAACTTGCCTTCTCCATGGATTACTGCTACATAATATACTTATCTCCGTTTGAAACATTGACTAGCACTTCTCATTTCATAACAACGATTCCAAAGTATATATAATAGCTTAGGAATTCTGAACCGGTCGAAAGATCATGAACATACTCTTTCCATTTTCATACATGAAAAGGACATCCCGTCACTAAGGACGTACGTTCGGCATTACTTACGAGCACTTCTAGGTGATCAGCCTATAGTACTCTATGTTGATTAACACTCGTCCGTTAAACGTATTTACGTTTAAGTTTTGGCAACCTCGCGTGCCCATCGAATAATCGATGAAAATACATTTATTTGTTCTTAGATAAACTTACCTTTACATCCGTACCAAATACTTGGCATATGATATCGTTAATAGTTCTATATCGAAAGACTTGTAAACAAATCAATCTAACCTTTAAGAATAGTCTAGCCAAGTTAAAACGAGCATCGACCCTTTCGTAAAACAATTCATGCATTTCATAACATGAATCACAGAAAACTTGACTAACACGGAGGTTAGACAAGCGTTAATAAAACTTGCCTTTAAGCGTCTTCAAATATAATATTCAACAGTTCTCAGTCTTTACAGGATCTACATGATATATTCACATAGCACACTATAATTAGCTACCAAATAAACTTACTTTATTGCTTTAACCAACGTCTTTCTCTTCTATGTCTTAGTTAACTTTATTCCATTAATAATGTCAATTCAACTTACCATACTTCATTACGACTCGTTATCGTTCTTACGTTATTAACCGACACTCGATCATCATTGGTGAGATACCAACGTTGAACACCATTCACGGTTTACTTGTTTTACACTTTTGCGTTCTTCCCTTAATTATTGTTAAACCATACTTAACCTTCTAATGTTATCACTTTATAAGTGATTTAAAGTTAGACTTACTATGCAAATTAAGTACATTCATGTCTTACTATTGGTTTACATTCAATTGAAATTACAAAACCTAATTTGGTCAACCATTTCCCACTACCGGCGCTGCGGCGCCAGACTCTAGTACACTATTGGTGCTACGGCGCTAACTAACAGTAGCTAGAGTCCAAAGCCGGTGTTGCAGTGTGGCCATTAACATTGGGGTTGGTGCTGCGGTGCGGCCCCTGTTCCTCAGTTGGCTTTGACAGTTAACGTTTTCTATGAACTTCCCGGCCTCGTAACTTATTCGTTTTACATCCGAATTAGCTCATTCAAAAGCCCACAACTCACAAATTACCTACTCTAGGTGTTCATGCGAGAATCTTACATATTCGAATCCGTTATCTTAGAATTCACCTTTTAGTTCATTATCGAGTGTTCGTTTATCGTTCGTGAGCGTTTAATACTCGTTTTCTTTGTTCTAAGTCGGAATTCGACGATTCTTGAGTCCACGACTCTTGAAGACCTTATTTCACGTGTTATCATTAAAAACCAAAGTTTCCAAGTCACACGGTAACTTTTGACTATTAATCCGAGATTTTTACGTTTTCGACGTTTAACGTCTATTTTCGTAAAATTCGCCACAACTTCGTTACTCATGTTCTATAAGCCAAATCAAATGGAACACTCCATTGATTCATCATCGACATCCTAACCAAATAAAATTCACATACCTTATCTAAGATAGTTTTTAATTTGTCCATCAATAACCAAGTTCACGTTCAAAGATTTTTATAGTTTACACTTACGTAAACTCTTATAATTTCTAATTAAACATGACTTATAAATTTTTTCATTATTAATAGCCATCCTTATTCCTCCTTAATAGACATGCTCCACCAATCCATGATTCTCTACGAGAAAGAAATCGAAAAGGATGAAGACTAATGTTTACGAAATATTACCTTTGCGTTCTACACGTTCTTGACTAGATGTATATGGTTTGCTTTAAAGTAGATTGATTACTTGTTTCTAGCTCTTTCTCTCTCTCAATATATGTTGGACAAAGTTTACAAAACACTAAATGACCAACATAAGATTTCTTTTTATAGGCAACCAAATAGAGGGCAAAATGGTCCAAAAACCACCTCCTTACTATTCTCCACCTCCTTAACAACTTAGTGACCAAGTAATCACTTTACTTGGTGGCCAAGTGGCTGGCCCACATGTCCATGGGTCTTCCCATGGGTTGCCCCATGGGTTTTACCCATCCCGTGACCTACCGGTTTAATTCGTGGTTTAATTTGTTGGATCGGGCTTGACATAACTTAACATTGGGCCTTAACTTGGGCTTTCTTACACAAATCATTGGGCTTGCTTATTAATCCAACTCTAATTGGATTATACAAAGTCCTTAACTCAAAATCCAATAAGAACTAATCGTATTCTATGTGTATAACTCACATATTCTTTTCGTTTAGTATTTATACGATATTCGCATTATACGTCATACTATTATTCATATCATACTCGTATACCATACGTATAATAACCGAAATGATTATATACATTACATTTTCCTTTCGGAAATCACTTTTACCAACCCTTAGTTTTTAAACCCACAGGCAAAAATTTCGGTTGCCATAACTGAAATATTATTGGATATTCCATTATATCTTAATATTTTATCATTACGCGTTTCTCGGAATTTCAAACCTAGTCTCCGAGTGAAATCGGATGAATAGTATTTTTATGGAAAAATCTTGAAAAATATTTATTTTTGTCTTGGTAATTCAAAATAATTAATCCTAGCACATAGCCACAATACTAACCACATCCACACATTCTAGGTCATAGAACAACCTTCAAATAGCTTACTCACATAAATAATCACTTAAATTCATTTAATTCAAATAATTAAATAAAAATGTAATTCATATAAAGATCTGATTTTCTCGGGCGTTACAACTCCCTTCACCAGTCTTCTTCTTGCTGAGACACTTGTTGACTCCGTGACCCGTTCTCCCATATGAATAACACTTCGTCATATTCAGTTTGGGACAATGTAGGGAAATATGTCGTTCCTGCTTACAATTGAAGCACACGTCCTTCCATATCATGCATTCTCCCGCGTGAGTCTTTTCACACTTGCTACAGATTTGCTTTTCTTCGGGTTTGAATTTTTAGAATTATCAATTTCGTTGTCCCTCTTTCTCTTATTCTTATCTTTCTTCTGCTTGATTGTTCCTTCAGACGATCCACCACCTTCAATCTTCATCCTTTCCACCTATGCCTTCAGCTCGTTCCGTTCTTCAGTCATCTGGCGTAATGCTCGCTCTGTCTTCCATAACTCCTCCAAGAGAAACACTTTACTCTGGAGTTCTTGGACTTCTGCAGATTCTTGATCTCTCTCTCCAACTTTGGTCTTATTCCCTTTCTCCACCTTAGCTTCTTCGAAATCTGCCTCCTCATCACCACTCAGATACATCTCGGGATAATCATCATGATCACTCCCCATATTGATCATAGGTTCATCTTTTCCCACCTTCTCAACTTATTTACTTTGCGCTTGCACCTCGGCTACTGGCACTAGTGCAACAGCCGCTAGCACTTCTGTACTCTTTTCATCTTCTCTTGACATCCTACAGTCAGTTTAAACAACTTGATTAGTATTTCATTAGTACAAACTTCTCACACTATGTGCCTACATAACTCACTATCGATACGCTTCGGCAATCCCTCACTTATTACTCTAAATAAGTATTCTCTATCTAACTTATGGTTATAATCCTAGGGTTTTCCCCCACCCCACTTAAGGTTTATAACCTACAGCTTTGATACCAACCCGTGGCGCCCCCAAATCCAGGTTACCTGACTCCAGAGTTTGGTGCTCACGATCCACAATATAATAACTTCTAACTGCCCATTTATTTATAAGTAGCAATACATATCTCATTAACAGATGATGTTAGTACATTAGTCCCAGGTTATCTAACCTTAATATTACAAACATACCCTTTAGATATACAAAAAGGGTTTATAAACATAACATAATAATATTGTTCATTAAAACTACTACAATATTTTGCCTTTGCCCATGTTCTTCATAGCACCTCCTGCTACTTCTTCCCTAGCTGAAAGGTTTTATTTAGCAAGGGTGAGCAACAAATTTGCCCCGCAAGTTAAGACATACAATGAATGTATAAGAAATAATAATAACAGGCTATCTAATTTGATAGAATAACACCAAAGTTCGGGGAACTTTGAAATAGCTAAACCAATCTTTAATAACTAACAAGTCTTCTCGCATTCTATACAATATAATAATCTGATAATGAAAGAGTACAACGCTTTCAAAGTTTCTACGATATTCTAATGAGTAATCAAGAATCAATTCTACGCAATAACCAAGTAGAATGATTTCCAGATTTATGCTGAGCGATTCATTGGATCTTGAACTTCTCTTCTCGAGTAACTGTCAAAGATTTAACTTTGATATACCCAGGTGTATCAGATAACCATAAAGATTAAATTATACCCCTTTGCAAATACTTAGAGCGGCCAACTCCTTGTACCCTATATTATGAATAATACTTACACGCGCGCAAAGGCCAAATATACGACCAAAAATGTTCCCTTTATGTAAAAGGTTGTTCTTCGTAGTCTTATAATCAGAGTTTGTTTTAACAACGAAATACTATGATTTCAGTATCTAATCACTTCTCGATCTAGCCGAAATAATTGGCATCGATCCGTCAATAATAATTGAATTATCTTCTCAAACCTATCAAGTTCTAACAAATGTTCGTCTAACCAGAATAATTAGCTAAGACATTTCTCTACACACTTCGATAATAGACAAGAATTATCTGTACTATCAATAACATCTTCTACTAATGTAAGTATTCAACAACAGATATTCTCCAAGTATATTCTTAGAATCGCTAATTCAATTTGAATTAATAAACACGCACTAACTGCAAATAATCAATAATAATTCTCAGACTTGGTCTAATCAACAATAATTAACCACCATAAAATTTGAAAGTATATAACTCAAGGTTGAGTTAAAGAAACTTGCCTTCTCCATGGATTACTGCTACACAATTTACTAATCCGCGTTTAAAAGACCTATAATCACAATATCGGTCTCACAATCATTTATAACACGTATCACTATAATTTACAGTCAATCTTTCTCGTAGGCACATTACCACATATCCACATCAGTGTTTATAACCTATATAAACACTTATCAAGTCTAACTAGTTCGGTCTGGTTGGACTTCGGTCTCATCTCAGTGTCTTGGTCACCCTATCCGATAATTAACACATTTATTGTCACTTAAATTCGGTCTCAAAGCTTTAATATTATTTTAGATAAGTCATATATCATTTATAATATTTTTTCAGAAGCTTTTAATAATTTATAAACAATTATTATAATTTATAATAATTTTTCAAACACTGAAATTATTTTTAAATGATTTAATTATCAAATAATCTTATCATCATTAATATTTAATAATAATAAAATATTAATGGCGTACTTGTCAAAATTTTAAAGTTATTTTTAATAACTTAAAATATTTTTAAATCATCAATATTATGCTTAAATAATTTTTAAAATAATTAAAATTATTTTTAAACCATCACCATTAATATTTAAATATTAATGAATTTATCATAAAAATATTAAAAGTCATTAATTATATCCTAAAATATTTTTAAATCAATAAAATTATTTTTAATTCATTTGTTTAATATAATAATTAAATAAATCTAATATCCTTAATATTAATTTATTGATAAAAATTACTCAAAAATATTAAAAGTTATATTTTTTAACTCAAAATATTTTTAAACACTTTATTCTTATTTAAAATAATTTTTATAATATTAAAATTATTTTTCTCTAATTTATTTAATATATTAATTAAATAAATTAAATATCATTAATACTCAAATAATTATAAATATTAATGAAAAACATCCAAAATAATTAAAAGTTATTTTTCATAATTTAAAATAATTTTTAAAACCATTTTTTGTAATTTTTAGAATTTATTTTCTATTTTTAATTAATTTTCGGGAAAATCAGAAATTAAAAATTAAATAAACCGTCACTGAAGGCTATAGCGACAGTAACCGTTGTTGTTGGTATTCTTGAGCCTTAAGAACACTGACAGCTCAGTTAATAACATGCCAAGTTTGACCGCTTGTAATTCTCTGTTAAATTTGTTTCTGGGCTAACTTAGGGTTCAATCTTGTAGTACACATGTAGCGCTACAACTATCAATCATCAACTTGGTCATATCACATCTCAGATGCAAAATTCGAAGCCCCAAAGTAGCTGTCAGAAGCTTCTGGGCTTTCTGGGTTACCTAGAAACACAGACATCTTCGACTGCCTACTTTGTGGTTCGATTTGCTTCTAGTTCTAGTCATCACATACGTGTTATTATGGTCCATACCTGTAGTACACATGACAAAGAACAACTATATAACATGATCGCAGTCTAACAATAATAGAATCACAATTTATGACTCGGTCAAACTATGACAAAAACTAGTTCATCCGATTTCTGGATTTTTCAGAAACTCTAAATCAGTGCGAGTGGCCTACTTTGACCACCTATTGCACCCGATCTGTTGATGTTTTAAAGGATCTTAAGGCAAAGGTCTACAGTCCAGACAATAGTCTACAAATATGTTACAACAACATCAACAAAACACTTAATACCTGACAGATCTGGACGTTACAAGATCTTGTCAGACCCGACTTAAGGCTTTCTGGGTTACCCAGAAATCGCCGGTCAAGCTTGGTCAACGGGTTTTGACCGTTTATAACTTTCAATGTAGACATGTAATCGTTGTGATTCCACTTCCAGATCAAAGAGCTCATTTCAGACTACAGATCTAAAACTTTAAACAAGAAAAATCATGAACAAACAAGAATCTGTGGCTCCTGACATTAGCTTGTCAGACCACAAATTATGTTCTTGGACAGTTTTTGAAAAATATCAATTTTACCCTCTTTGATGCTATGGATCTATAATAGATCATCATAAAACATCATTTAACATAAATCTAAACGCATAAACACAAATTCTTTCTTAGCATACAAGATCAAATGATGAGTCAGCGCTTATACCTTTCTTGTCCAATCCATGATCTTTGATCTCCTTAACTGATCTAGGTGTTCTAGGAGGTTACTTAGTTACTGATTTACTATAGAATTTCGGAGGTTTGGGAGAGAGAATGAGTTGTTGAGAGCTAGAGTGCAAAATAAGTAAAATGCTAAATTTTCTCTCTTTAATCTATATATGATATGATATAATGCATATGGCTGATACATTGAATGATTTGCCGGAGGTTTTTAAGTCATAAAGTCAAAATAAGTTGGTCACCAACTCGGGATTTGGCAAGATTTTCAAGTTACCTAATAAAAATTTAAAAAGGGCATTTTAGACTGTTGCATTCCAAATTTAATGGCATTCTTGACTGTTGTCCAAACCCTTAGGGTTTAATCTTAAGATTCTAACCCTTAGGTTTTACAACCTTATCTTCTAGGATTTTTTAAAATAGGATTTTAAAATAAAAAATTAAGATTTCTAAAATATAATTAGTGTTTACTAATTATATTAAAGTTTACTAATCACACTAAAGTTTACTAATCACCTTAGGGCTTACTAATTAGGATTATAGTTTCCTAATTAGGGTTTAATTAAGATTTCCGAATTTAAAATTAGGGTTTCCCAACTTTCGATTAGAGTTCCTAACTACGCGTTAGGATTTCTAATCTCGAGATTAGGGTTTCTAATCTCGAGATTAGGGTTTCTAATCTCATACCAGGGTTTACTAATTTTGTACCCTACCCGATCAATCATTGGTCAATAATTCTAAACAGTACCAACACGTACTCATTAATACAATTATTTTAATTATATTTTCTATCGAATCCCTATCCGAACTTGGGGTTAGGGTTTTTAAATTTTTTAAGCACAACTCTGCTCTTATTTTCTCAGTCAATACACAAATTGACTACTTCTCGAGACTCGTATCACAGATACTCATCATAAAATTGATAATCAATATTAATATTAAATAAAAAAAATTTATTCAAAAAATGCGGATTTTTTAAAATCTCGGGTTATCACACAGATTACCACATGCATGGTGGATAACCCTTCGTATTCATTCTTTAATCTGTGGGAATAAGTTGTCTACGCGGATTACCGCATGCATGGTGAATAACCCTTCATACTCATTCTTTATTTGTGGAAAACACCTGTCTACTCGGATTACCGCATGACGGGTGATAATTCATTTGCAGTTTCGTATATTATTTCTTTTCATATTCCTAAATCTAAACTTACTATGGTAAATATTACTTCTATAATCCCTGAAAATAGTAGAACATCCTGGAGTTTTGCGCTTCATCTAGTATCGCTTCATTAGAATATTGGTCTGAACTTTCCTATTAAATTTCAATATTTTCATTCGGGGTACTATTCACGGGGGTACTATTCACTCGGGGTACTATTCACGACAAAATTGGTTTCTTTTCTGTCCAAATTATTTTTACATGAATATCATTCTTGAATTTTTCTCCACAATTAATTATCATGTTGATAATTTGGATATTCTTGAACTCTGAATAAATTGAATTATAAATATCTAATATTTATCCTTGATCTCGCTTGATTGATTTTATATATCGTTGCCATCATCCTCATGCTTATATTGTGGTGAAAGACATCTTTAGCTCGTAGTGTATATATGGACTGTTGATTAGTATGATTATGACCAGGAATTGTGTATTGGTATAATCATGACCTGTAATGTTACAGGCAAATGATGTGGTGAAAGTCCTCTTTGGCCCGTAGTGCATATATGGCCAATTATTTGGTATGATCATGACCACTAGTGATACAAACGAATATCCTTGGCCCGTAGTGTGACGCCCCCAAATCCAGGATCTCTAACCTCAGATTCAGTGTTCACGATCTATCATCATCTTAAGCATTCTATAAACTATTGCGGAATAATAAACATACATTGTTCATTATAACAAAGTTTAATAACATAGTCCCAACGTCTTCTTAACCTTAACTTAAACACACCATTCATATTACAAAAGGTTTACATAAGTAATTCCATCAGATAATAATAATTAACTTTCATTCTAAACTATTCTTGGATCTTGCCCCTTCCTTTCTCTTTCGTATTGGATCCTTCAGGCTTAACTGAAATAAATGTCATGATATAGCAAGGATAAGCAACTAATTTACTTAGCAAGTTTATATACCAGGGAGATATATCATGATTAGAAAGAAATTTCGCTTTCAATGTTCAACACTAGTATAAGATTGTGAAGGAACATGAATTAACAATCAACAATTGAATATTCGAATAATAGAATAACATGTACTGAGTGGTTTTGAAATAACCATGAACATTTGCCAAGGTTCTCAGTTATTTAAACTGGACCTCTTAATAAGTTTTGGTATTTAAGGGGATCAGCCTTTCATACCCCATGATTTATGCATAAACACTTAATAATCCAACATCACGCCTTAATCAAATTCGTCCTTTTCTCAAACAAGAGTTCTTATTATATCAATTTAATAAGAACAGGTTTTTAAAACACATTTGATTTAACAAATTTAAACATGTTTGATCTAGCTGATACAATTAGCATAGATTTATCTCATAAATAGTTCATGAATAAAAGAACTTTAATGTACTTCACAGTTCAATAATAATAGAACAAGAATTCAATTACACAAAGTGTGAATCTCAATAATCAATATAGATGTGAATAATCAACAATAATTATTCAATAACATGCTTCAAAAATAATAACTCGAGTTTGAGTTAGGGAATTTGCCTGTTTGTCGAGCTACAACTAACTAACTTTAATTAAATCTATTTGATCGACATAGCATTGACAATGTTGGTCTACTAATTAGTACTGCGTATAATCGTACGTTTATACGCTTACTTATGCTATTATGTAGCAAAGAACTCAATCACAATATACACGTAATGTAATATACCATCATTAATCTTATAAGATATTTAATAAACTTTAGGTTAATGATTTAATAATTTATAAGGCCTTTCTTAAGTAATAAACACTTGTTAAACCATTAAACAATTTATTATAATTGTTTAATTAATGAGTCTTTTAAAATTATCTCCATGTATTAACTTTATCTTTCTTTAATTACCATTTAATATTGGTTAAATAGTAATTAATTATTTACCTTTAGTTATTATTAAATAAATATTAACTAGTTACATCTACTTATTATTTAATGTTAATTAAATATTGAATAATTAACATTATTTGTCTTTAATTATTATTTAATATTAATTAAGTAATAATTAATTAATCACTTATCCTTGAATAACAAATAACTGATTTATTAGTATTTAATTATTCATTACTATTAATAAATAAACAATTAATTAACCTTTGTCCTGATTTAATATTAATTAATTTATTATTTATCATTGAATAATAAATAATTAATTTACTTCATAAATCTTTAATTATTCTTTCTTATTAACTTAAGAATAATTAATTATTATTTATTCTTATTAATTAATTATCCTTGAATAATAAATAATTAATTTACTTCATAAGTCTTTAATTATTCTTTTTTTATTAACTTAAGAATAATTAATTATCATTTATTCTTATTTATTATTTAATATTAACTAAATAGTAAATAATTAATTTATAAATTCTATTTCAATGTAATTAAATAATTACATTGTTACATAATCTCACTTAAGCATTCTTTAATCATTATTTAATAATAATCAATGGTTTAACCCTGATTATTATTTAATCTAAATTAAATAATTAATAATTACTTTATTATTACTAACTCTACTTAATTATCACACAATACTACTTAGATAATAATTAAATAGTTAATTACATTCAAATTTCATGTAATTAGTTTAATAATACATTAATTGCATTAAAAGTTATAAATTAGTAAGTTTTAAAGTGATTTAAATGAGTTTAAACCACTAATTACTTAATAATTAGCTAACTGCCTAGAAAATTTTTGGATTAAATATCTTAATATTCTTCAGAATTTTAGAAAAATTTGGGTCCAAGAACCACCGCCGGAACCGGTCCGAAAGTAATGGAACCGGTCGCCGAAAAATTTCGGCCGGTCCGGTTACCGCTGAACCGGTAATAGCTTTTGATATTTTTTTTCTTCTAGATTTCGGGTCCTTCACTAAAACTTGAATAAAATAAAATCTACAACTCCGATTTGGGTCCAATCAGACTCGTTGGATTCATATCTTCCCGAACTATAGTTTTCATTCATCAAATAACAAATTTGGATCTGGTTTGGTCCCAAAAATTAGTCCAGAAGTGACTGCTATTGCACATGAGTTCTTTAGTTAAGGTGTTTTAGTAATAAATCCATATCTCACTCATTTTTTAACATTTTTACATGCTTCCAAAGTGGTTTTGCTCTTAACTCATAGTTCTAGCATACCAAGAAACAAAATCACAAAAAACATTTGTAGATTTCAAATTGAAAAGCAATGATCACCTCTTTAAATTTGGGGTTTTCCCCAAAACTACTTTAGCTTCCTTTTTCCAAAATTTCCAAACATAAACTGTATAGATGAGCAAGATAAACATACTATACACAAGATTTATCATTCATATGAGACTCTAGCCTATTAGAACTTGTTCTTCCATGAATCTCTCACAAGATCACATAGAGCATACATGACATAGAAACTAGGGTTTGGTTTTGACCTTGTCTTATGGGATGCTCTTCTTTTCTTTCCAAAGTAGGCTAGGAACTTGGGATGCATGAACAATATATTCCTCTTCCTCTCTAGAATCTGAACCTCTCCTCTCTCTCTTGATCTCTTTGTGTTTTGATGGGTTGGGAGAAAAGAGAAGAAGAAGAAGAATGGTGGAGAATAAAATGAAGAATGAAATGTTGGTAAAATGAAATGTGGTGCTAATATCCCCAATGTTTCTTTTGTCCCTTGAACAAAAGGGTTAGCCTTATCTCTTCTTAATAATGCCTAATCATGCAATTAAGGTTCTTAATTAGATTTTCCACCAATGAGAGCATGACACACTTTTCTTTGTGTGTAAGAGTTTCTACTTATGGAACTTGATTAGCTTAATATTCCTTCCTTAAAAAGGCTAATGTGGCCAACTATATATATGCCCATTAATTCCTCTATTTAACTTTTATTTTAATGCATAAATTAGATAAATCAAAGGTCTAAAATACCCTTAATCAAGTGGGCTAAGTTTGGGCTTGCATTTTATTTCTTTTGGGCTTCTCCTTTAATTGTTTTGGGCCATCTAATAAACATTGTCTAACAATTTTAATATATGTCACCCTAATTCTTTATTTAGGATTTCCATTCCCAATCTTGTGGAATTTAATTACTTCTACATGTGACTTTAGCTCATAACCTAATTAGGTTTACTAGAAATATGTTTAAAATTATTAGTCACTTGAAATAACAAAATTACCCACTTAAGTTAGTATACATATTAAATACTAACTTTTTCTTATTACCATAACCCTTAGGTTATTTAGTTGTCTCACCTAATGTATAATTAGGTTATGAAGCTTTCATTTTTAATGAAATCTATAAATGTATATATACATAATTATAGTATATATGTTTATTGAGCCATGCACCACTTTACATATGTTGTCACATATTAAATAACTATATAGCATAAAGTTTTAAATATCAATAATATACACACATAAAGTTACTTGAAATTCCTGGTTATTACACGTAGTGTATGGATAATTCGTTGATTTGAAATATTTATTGATTGGTGTTACATGGATAAAATATTGATGATGTACTTTTAAATCATAGAAGATAGTAGACATCATGCTCTACTTGACTCTTCTAATGGATTGATATTTCCGTTGCAGTTGGTCATCTAAAACTTGTTGTCTATTGTATCCTATCAGAATTTTTTCTGTTGAGGACTAAGGATAATTTGTTCTACATTATCTTAGTCATAATATTCTTTATTGGACTAGTTGAGCTCACCCTTTTCCTTTTGGTTCCATTGTTCTTCTTAGGAGCCGAGAATGTAGCTGTGACTAGTCGGGGAGTAGAGTAATGATCCAACATGGTTATTTTAGTAATCCTTAATATTTTGTAAAATAGTGTGACAATACTTGTAATGAGGATTTTATTTGAGTTTCTATATTGTCTGCGAGATAATATTTGTATTAAAACTCATAGCGTATGTTTTGTTGTATTTTACATTTCAATTAATAGTTGTATAAATGAATTTTGTATTTGAATTCTATACCATGTATTTGGCGACTCAAAATGGGTTGTGTGGACCTATTTTGGGGGCGTCAAAGTTTGTATCAGAGCTTAGGGATATTTTCTCTGACGAAGATCTAAGGTTAGAATTAGGAGGGGAGAGACAGGTAAAACCTTCGCTAGTATGTCCTACCTAAGCTTATTTATTATTTAATTGATTGGTCAGAATATAGTGATAATATGTGGTAGGTAAATTTCTTTAATTAACCCTTGTTTTGTGGCAGTATTTGAGAATGACATCTAAATTTTTTGAGATAAGCAATGGAGCACATGCGACCATTGAGTCACCGCTAATCAATAACCAGTATAACATGCATCAGGAAGGCAATAATCCTCCTGTAAATAATAACACTGACCAAACGATGAACGATGGGATGTTTAGGAGCTTTCTACAATTCATGCAACACCAAACGAGAGAGACAGCTGTTCAAAATGCAGGTGAAAACAATGGTAACTTACGGCTGGTCATCGGTAAGCAATTCAAGGAGTTGGGACTGCTGGAGTTTTTGGGAAAGCCAGAGCCACTTAAGGCAGAAGCATGGATTAAATAGATTACCAAGATATTTGATGTCTTGGGATGCACAAAGGAGCAAAAGGTTCCCTTCGCCACCTTTATGTTGCATGGAGATGCAAATTACTGGTGGAAATATAGAAAGCATACTCATCTTTTCGCACTTAAGATTTCTTGGGAGAAGTTCCATGAATTGTTCAACGATAAGTATTTTTCAGAAAGTATTCATCATATTGTGGAGGCGGAATTCATTAAACTGGAATAGAACAATATGACTGTATCACAACACGAGGCCAAGTTTGCAGAATTATCCCGGTTTGCATCTCATTTGGTGGATAATGAGGAGAGAATGACACGAATGTTTCTAAGAGGTTTGAAACCTAAAATTCATCAATACCTCATTTCTCGTAAACTTTGTTTGCATTCAGATGTTATGAATAGGGCTCAGCTATTTGAGCAAGATAATGAGTCAGTTCAACCAAAAGATAACGTCCAACAACATGATAATAATCGTATCGGAGGTAACGACCATCGGAACAACGGTAACCATCGTGGAGGAAATTATCATGCCAGAAATGGTAACCACTTCGGCAGTAATCATGACTAAGATAATAGGAGAGGTGAACTAAATGGGAACAACTTTAGGAAGAGAAGATTCAATAATGACAACGAAAAGACATCGACACCAGCACCAGCACTCGTTTCTAAGGAAGGAGAACGACCACCAGCACCAGCTCTATTTTGTTATGCAGCAAAGTCAAGTCCATCTGGGATGGTGACACAAAAGGCTGCCCCAGACAAGTCAAAGTCGGTGATTCAAGGGAGAGCATTTTTCGTGACTTCCCAAAAAGCGAGGAACCCTGACGAAGTTATTACAGGTAAGTTAATCATAAACTATTACGAAGTCTATACCTTATTCGATACCGGTTTTACCCATTCTTTTATTTCACCTGCTTGTGCACAACATTTAAATTGACTTCATAGAAATTAGACTTTGAGTTATCGGTTGAAACTCCGTTGGGAGAAACCTTCATTACATCCACCATTTATAAATCTTGTTTGATTCAAATTGGCACTCTCCCATTACCTATTGATCTCATCTCTTGAAAAATACTTGTAGTTGGTGTAATTTTAGGGATTGATTGGTCAACTACTCATCATGCTAAAATTGATTATTTTCGTAAGGTCGTTAGCTTTCATATTCCTAACCAACCTGTTATGCGAATTCAAGCAACTAAATCACTAAAGTCAGTCACTGTCATATCAAGCCATAAAGCCATTCATTTATTAAAAAATGGATGTCAAGCTTTCTTAGCCCATGTCACGGATTTAAACAAAAATACGTCAGATTTGAATGATATTTATGTTGTTAATAAATTTTCGGACGTATTTCCCGAAGAACTTCCTGGCCTACCCTCAGAGCGTGAAATCAAATTTTGTATTGACCTTGAACCCGGTACAAAATCCACTTCCAAAACCTATATTGAATGGGTCCTATTGAACTTCAAGAGTTAAAAACCCAACTACAAGAATTGTTAGACACCGGTTTCATTCGTCCTAGTACATAACCTTTTGGTGCTTCTATTTTATTCGTAAAGAAGAAAGATGGGAGTATACGACTTTGCATTGACTATCAAAAGTTGAACCATATCACCATCAAAAATAGGTATCCGTTATCTCGCATTGATGACTTGGTTGACCAGTTTCAAGGTGCTAAATTCTTCTCAAAGATCGATCTTCGTTTCGAATATCATCAGTTAAAGATTAAAACTGATGACATTCTAAAGACTGTCTTTAAAACTCAATACGGGCATTATGAATTTCTAGTTATGTATTTCAGATTAACCAATGCCCACGTTGCTTTCATGGACATGACGAACCGAATATTCAACGAATATTTGGATCATTTTGGGGTTATCTTTACTGATGACATTCTAATATACTCCAAAAGCCTTAAATATTTCTTCACCTAGAACAAACTAAACATGCGCTAAAGATGTTGGCTAGAGCTGTTGAAAGATTACGACCATACCATTCAATACCATCCTAGAAAAGTGAACGTGGTAACTGACGCGTTGAGTAGAAGATCATATGTGGGTATAAGTGCGATATTGTCAAAGTCCCATTTTGTATAACTTACAAAGGATGGAGATAGAGTTAACAACTCCAGGGACCCGCGTGAAGATGACAAATATGCGAGTAGAATCGACTTTAATCGATAAAGTTAAAGTTGCTCAAGCTATAGACCCGGAGCTGATGAATATGAAGAAGAAAGTACAAGAATGTATTATTCCAGAAGGAAGAATCGACGAATAGAGGAAATCTCAACTCTCAATTCATTGGTCCATTTGAAATCCTCGATCGAGTAGGAACAGTAACCTATACACTCGCGTTACCGCCAAGTATGTCTCGAGTTAATAATGTTTTTCACATATTTATGTTACGTAAATAAGAATGAACATATTCTACGCTCAAAAGTTATACCTTAAGTCAAAGTTTTATGGGGAAACCATGATATTGAGGAAATTACCTGGGAGTTAAAATCTAAAATAAAAACAACGTATCCTCACCTCTTCGACATACCATGTACGTACATCAATTTCGAGGACGAAATTTCATAAGAAGGGGAGGTTGTAAGACCCAAACTTTTTATGAATAAAGATTTAATTTTCTCTAAAAATTAATTTGAATAATAAGGTGTTGATTTGATATAATGTTATAGTTATGGGTGATATGTGCAAATTTTACAAAGTAAGCAAGTTGTCATAAAATATTCGTTTGGTCGGGAAATATTCTTTTTGTCGAAGAATATTCGTACGACGGCACAATCATTGATGGACCCCACAATGGAATGACTGTCGGATAAAGAAAGCGATAGAGATAACTTTTTTATAAAAATAATGACAAAACTTTTACCGTTATCGATTAAAATATCAGTGATAAAAGAAAAGTAATACGCGTTGTTACACAGTATCACACGGTATTATACAATATCTCTGATTATTGATTCTTACGTAAGAAGTCACTCAGTTTTATTCAATTATTGCAATAGTAGTTACATCATAGTATCTCGTATTATTGATTCAATTATTGTCACAATATCATCTACACAATATTTTATATTATTAAATCAATAATTAAGATGACATAGTTATTCATATTATTATTTGTATTATTGACAATGTCTAGAAAGTTTTGTCGAGGAAAGGAGTTAAGTTATTTAATTACGCGCCAATAAGGAGAAATCCTTATCGGAAAGCTCCCTTTTTCTTGGGAACGATCTGGTTATCAATATTGTGAGTTATAAAATTAATGATGAATAATTGTTGAAAGATTAAAAATGTGTTTATTGAAGATAATTAATTTATGGTAAATATTTATTTAATTTTTAATATGAATAGAGGGGTTTGTCATGAGGCGTTTGTTGTAAGTTTGGATTATTATTCCATGGGGAGATGTACTTATTTTTCAGACCGTCAGTTGAAGTTTTAATAGTAAATCAATATGGATCGTCGGTCGAGGTTTTAATAGTAAATCAATATAGACCGTCGGTTGAGGTTTTACTTGTAAATCAATATGGACCGTCCGTTTTAATAGTAAATCAATCTGGACCGTCCATGAATCAGTTACTATTTAGTCCATTCACTTATATATAAAAGCTCATTTCTTCATTCTTTCTTACGAATTCACTAAAACTATAGAGAGAGAAACAATAGAGAGAAAGAAGAAAAGTATTTTGCTACTTCACTACTATAGTATCCAATCTCCTACTAATGTAAGGGATATTATTTTTCATATTCATTCTTTATAAATCTATGGGAGTAACATGTCTACGCGGATTACCGCATGCATGGTGAATAACCCTTCGTATTCATTCTTTATTAATCCGCGGGAGTAACCTGTCTACGCGAATTACCACATGCATGGTGAATAACCCTTTGTATTCATTCTTTAATTTGTGGGAATAACCTGTCTACGCGGATTACCGCATGCCAGATCTAGTTAAGGAAAAAGCATGGATTAAACAGATTACCAAGATATTTGATGTCTTGAGATGCACAAAGGAGCAAAAGGATCCCTTCACCACCATTATATTGCGTGGAGAGGCATATTACTTGTGGGAATATATAAAGAGTACTCATCTTTTCGCACTTAAGATGTCTTGGGAGAAGTTTCAGAAATTTTTCAACGATCCAGAAAGTATTCGTCATATGAAGGAGGTGGAATTCATTAAACTGTAACATAACGATATGACTGTAACACAATATAAGGCCTAGTTTACGGAATTATCCCGATTTGCGTCTCATTTGGTGGATAATGAGGAGTGAATGAAAGGAATATTTCTAAGAGGTTTGAAACCTGAAATTCATCAATACCTTATTTTTTTTTTTGTATTTGAATGTTGTGAATATGGCTCATTTATTGGAGCGAGATAATAAGTCAGTTCAATCAGAAGATAACGTCCAACAACACGATAATAATCGTACCAGTAGTAATGGCCATCAGAACAACGATAACCATCGTGGTGGAAATTATCATGCCAAAAATGGTAACCACTTCGGTGGTAATCATGGCCAAGATAATAGGAGAGGTGAACTAAATGGGAACAAATTTAAGAAGAGAATATTCAATAATGACAAAGGAAAGACATCGGCATCAGCACCATCACCCGTTTCTAAGGAAGGAGAACAACCACCGGTCGTATGCTATAAATACGGACAGGAGGGACACATCAGTCCAAACTATACGCATAAACCCAAAGTGTGTTACAATTATGGAAAAAAAGGTAACTTAACTCGATTTTGTCATGCAGCGAAGTCAAGTCTAGCTGGGACGATGACACCAAAGGCTGTCCCAGACAAGTCAAAGTCAATGGTTCAAGGGAGAGCATTTTTTATGACTTCCCAGAAAGTGAGGAACCTAAACGAAGTTATCACGGGTAAGTTAATCATAAACTCTTACGAAGTCTATACCTTATACGATACTGATTCTACCCATTCTTTTATTTCACCTGTTTGTGCTCAACGTTTAAACTTGACTCCGGAGAAATTAGGCTTTTAGTTATCAGTTAAAACTCCATTGGGAGAAACCTTCATTACATCCACCATTTATAAATCTTATTTGATTCAAATTGGCACTCTCACATTACCTGTTGATCTCATCTTTTTGAAAATACTTGCAATTGATGTGATTTTAGGGATTGATTGGTCAACTACTTATCATACAAAAATTGATTATTTTCGTAAGGTCGTTAGTTTTCATATTCCTAACCAACCTGTTATGCGAATTCAAGCAACCAAACCACTAAAGTCAATCACTATCATATCAAGCCATAAAGCTATTCATTTATTGAAAAACGGACGCTAAGCTTTCTTAGCCCGTGTCAAGGATTTAAACAAAAATACATCATATTTGAATGATATTTTTGTTGTTAATAAATTTCCTGACGCATTTCCCAAAGAACTTCCTGGCCTACCCCAGAGTGTGAAATTAAATTTTTTTATTAACCTTGAACCCAGTACAAAACTCATTTCCAAAACCCCATATCGAGTGGGTCCTACTAAACTTCAGGAGTTAAAAACCCAATAACAGGAATTGTTAGACATCTGTTACATTCGTCCTAGTACATCGCCTTGGGGTGCTCCAATTTTGTTTGTAAAGAAGAAAGATGGGAGTACGCAACCTTGCATTGACTATCGGGAGTTGAACCATGTCACCATCAAAAATAGGTATCCACTACCTCGCATTGATGACCTGTTTGACCAGTTACAAGGTGATAAATTCTTCTCAAAGATCGATCTTCGTTCTGGATATCATCAATTAAAGATTAAAACTGATTACATTCAAAAGACTGTCTTTGGAACTCGATACGGGCATTATGAATTTCTAGTTATGTCTTTCAGATTAACCAATGCCCACGTTGCCTTCATGGACATGATGAACCGAATATTCAACGAATATGTGGATCATTTTGTGGTTGTCTTTATTGATGACATCCTAATATACTCCAAAAGCCTCAAATATTTCTTCACCCAGAATGAACTTAACATGCACCAAAGTCTTTGGCTCGAGCTATTGAAAGATTACGACCATACCATTCAATACCATCCTTAAAAATTGAACGTGGTAGCTGACGCGTTGAGTAGAAGATCGTATGCGGATACAAGTGCGATATTGTCAAGACAAAGGCCCATTTTGTATGACTTACAAAGGATGGAGATAGAGTTAAAAACTCCAGGGACCCACGTGAAGATGACAAATATGTGATTAGAACTGACTTTAATTGATAAAGTTAAAGTTGCTCAAGCTATAGACCCGGAGCTGATGAATATTAAGAAGAAAGTACAAGAATGTGTTATTCCAAAAGCAAGAATCAATTAATAGAGGAAATCTCAACCCTCGATTCATTTGTCCATTTGAAATTCTCGATCGAATAGGAACTGTGACCTATAGACTCGCGTTACCGTCAAGTATGTCTCGTGTTCATAACGTTTTTCACATATCTATGTTACGTAAATAAGAAGTAGCATATTCTACACTCAAAAGTTATACCTTAAGTCAAAGTTTTATGGAGAAACCATGATATTGAGGAAATTACCTGGGAGTTAAAATCTAAAATGAAAACAACGTATCCTCACCTCTTCGACATACCAGGTACATACATCAATTTCGAGGACGAAATTTTATAAGAAAAGGAGGTTGTAAGGCCCAAACTTTTTATGAATAAAGATTTAATTTTCTCTAAAAATTAATTTGAATAATAAGGTGTTGATTTGATATAATGTTATAGTTATGGGTGATATGTGCAAATTTTACAAAGTAAGCAAGTTGTCATAAAATATTCGTTTGGTCAGGGAATATTCTTTTTATCGGGGAATATCTGTACGACGACACAATCATTGGTGGACCCCACAACGGAATGACTGTCGGATAAAGAAAGCGATAGAGATAACCTTTTAATAAAAATAACGACAAAACTTTTACCGTTAATTGTTGAAATATCGGTGATTAAAGAACAGTAATACGCGTTGTTACACAGTATCACACGGTATTACACAATATCTCTGATTATTGATTCTTACGTAAGAAATCACTCAGTTTTATTCAATTATTGCAACAGTAGTTGCATCATAGTATCTGATATTATTGATTCAATTATTATCACAGTATTAACTACACAATATTTTATATTATTAAATCAATTATTGAGACGACACAGTTATTCATATTATTATTTATATTATTGATAATGTCTAGAAAGTTCTGTCGAGGAAAGGGGTTAGGTTATTTATTTACGCGCCAATAAAGAGAAATTCTTATCGAAAAGCCCCCTCTTTCTTGGGAACGATCTGGTTGTCAATATTATGAGTTATAATATTAATGATGAATAATTGTTGAAAGATTAAAATGTGTTTATTGAAGATAATTGATTTATGGTAAATATTTATTCAATTTTGGGTATAAATATAGGGATTTGTCATGAGGCGTTTGTTATAAATTTGGCTTATTATTCCATGGGAAGATGTACTAATTTTTTCAGACCATTAGTTGAAGTTTTAATAGTAAATCAATATGGACCGTCGGTCGAGGTTTTAATAGTAAATCAATATGGAACGTCGGTTGAGGTTTTAATAGTAAATCAATATGGATCGTCAGTTTTAATAGTAAATCAATCTGGATCATCCATGAATCAGTTACTATTTAGTCTATTTTCCTATAATAGACGCTCAGTTCTTCATTCTTTCTTACGAATTCACTAAAACTATATAGAGAAAGAAGAAGAGTATTTTGCTACTTCACTATTGTAGTATCTAATCTCCTACTAAGGTAAGGGATATTATTTTTCATATTCATTCTTTATTAATCTACGGGAGTAACCTGTCTACGTGGATTACTGCATGCATGGTGTATAACCTTTCATATTCATTCTTTTTTAATCTGCGGGAGTAACCTCTCTACTCAGATTACCACATGCACGGTGAATAACACTTCGTATTCATTCTTTAATCTGTGAGAATAACCTGTCTATGCGGATTATCGCATGTGTGGGGAATAACCCTTTGTACTCATTCTTTATGTGTGAAAAAGATCTGTCTACACGGATTACCGCATGACGGGTGAAAATTCATTTGTAGTTTCACATATTATTTCTTTTCATATTCCTAAATCTAAACTTACTATGAAAATTATTACTTTTATAATCCCAAAATTTAGTAGAATATCCTTGAGTTTTGCGCTTCATATAGTATCGTTTCATTGGAATATTGGTCTGAATTTTCTTATTAAATTTGAATATTTTCATTCGAGGTACTATTCACTCATATACTATTCACCCGGGGTACTATTCACGGGGTACTATTTAGGACAAAATTAGTTTCTTTTATTTCTAAATTATTTTTACATGAATGTCATTCTTGATTTTTTCTCCACAATTAATTATCATGTTGACAATTTGGACATTCTTGAACTCCGAATAAATTGAATTATAAATCTCTAATATTTATCCTTTGATCTCACTTGATTGATTCCTTATATCATTGTCATTATCCTCATGCTTATATTGTGGTGAAAGTCATTTTTGGTCCGTAGTGCATATATGGACTGTTGATTTGTATAATTATGACCAGGAATTGTGTATTGGTATAATCATGACATGTAATGTTACAAACAAATGATGTGATGAAAATCATCTTTGGCCCGTAGTGCATAGATGGACAGTTATTTGGCATGATCATGGCAACTAGTGATACAAACGAATATCATTGGCCCGTAGTGCATGGACAATTCGTTAATTTGAAATATTTATTGATTGGTGTTACAGGTTTAAAATATTGATGATGGATTTTTAAATCATAGAAGATAGTAGATATCATGCTCTACTTGACTCTTCTAATGGATTACTATTTCCGCTGCATTTGTTGATCTAAAACTTGTTGTCTATTGTATTCTATCAGATTTTTTCCTGTTAAGGACTAAGGATAATTTGTTCTACATTATCTTAGTCATAATATTCTTTACTGGGCTAGTTGAGCTCACCTATTTTCTTTTGATTCCATTGTTCTTCTCAAGAGGCGAGAATGTAGCTAGGACTAGTCGGGGAGTGAAGTAATGGTCGAAGATGGTTATTTTAGTAATCCTCACTATTTTGTAAAATAGTGTGATAATAATTGTAATAAAGATTTTATTTGAGTTTGGATATTGTCTACGAGACAATATTTGTATTAAAACTCACAGCGTATGTTTTGTCATATTTTACATGACAATTAATAGTTGTATAAACGAAGTTTATATTTAAATTACGTACCATATATATGGCGACTCAGAATGGGTTGTGTTGACCTATTTTGGGGGCATCACAGTTGGTATCAGAGCTTAGGGATATAATATTTGATAGAGATCTAAGGTTAGAACTAGGAGGGGAGAGACGGGTAAAACCTTCGATAGTGTGTCCTACATAAGCTTATTTGTTATTTAATTGATCGGTTAGAATATAGGGTTAATATGTGGTAGGTCAATTTCTTTAATTAACCTTTATTTTGTGGCCATATTTGAGATTGACATCTACAAATTTTGAGATAAGCAATGGAGCACATGCGACCATTGAGTCATCGCCAATCAATAACCAGGATAACGTGCATCAAGAAGGCAATAATCCTCCTATAAATAATAACACCGACCAAACAATGAACGATGGGCTGTTTAGGAGCTTACAACAATTCATGCAAAGCCAAACGAGAGAGACTCCTGCTCAAAATGGTGACAATGGTAACTCACGGCTGGTCACTGCTAAGCAATTCAAGGAGTTGGGACCGCCATAGTTTTTGGGAAAGCCAAAGCCACTTAAGGATGAAGCATGGATTAAACATATTACCAAGATATTTGATGTCTTGGGATGAACAGAGGAGCAAAAGATTCTCTTCGCCACCTTTATATTACGTGGATAGGCAGATTACTGGTGAGAATCTATAAAGCGTACTCATCTTTCCGCACTTAAGATGTCTTGGGAGAATTTTCAGGAATTGTTCAACGATCCAGAAAGTATTCGTCATATGAAGGAGGTGAAATTCATTAAATTGGAACATAACGATATGACTATATCCAAATACAAGGCCTAGTTTGCGGAATTATCCTGGTTTGCATCTCATTTGATGGATAATGAGGAACGAATGACACGAATGTTTCTGAGAGGTTCGAAACCTGAAATTCAATCATACCTCTTTTTTTTGTTTGTATTCAGATATTATGAATATGGCTCAATTATTGGAGCGAGATAATAAGTCAGTTCAACCAAAAGATAACGTCCAACAACACGATAATAATCGTATAGGTGGAAATGGATATCGGAACAACGATAACCATCATGGTGGAAATTATCATTCCATAAATGGTAACCACTTCTGTGGCAATCATGGCCAATATAATAGGAGAGGTGAACTAAATGGGAACAAATTTAAGAAGAGATGATTCAACAATGACAAAGGAAAGACATCGGAACCAGCACCATCACCCGTTTCTAAGGAAGGAGAACGACCATCAGTCGTATGCTACAAATGCGGACATGAGGGACACATCAGTCCAAACTATACGCAACAACCCAAAGTGTGTTATAATTGTGGAAAGGAAGGTCACTTAGCTTAATTTTGTTATGCAGCGAAGTCAAGTCCAGCTGGGATGATGACACCAAAGGTTGTCCCAAACAAGTCAAAGTCAGTGGTTCAAGGGAGAGCATTTTTGTGACTTCCCAAAAAGTGAGAAACCCAAATGAAGTTGTCACGGGTAAGTTAATCATAAACTCTTGCGAAGTCTATACCTTATTCGATACCGATTCTACCAATTCTTTTATTTCACCTGTTTGTGCTCAACGTTTAAACTTGACTCCGGAGAAATTAGACTTTTAGTTATCAGTTGAAACTCCGTTGGGAGAAACCTTCATTACATCCACCATTTATAAATCTTGTTTGATTCAAATTGGCACTCTCACATTACCTGCTGATCTCATCTCTTTAAAAATACTTTCAATTGATGTGATTTTAGGAATTAATTTGTCAATTACTTATCATGCTAAAATTGATTATTTTCGTAAGGTCGTTAGTTTTCATATTCCTAACCAACCTGTTATGCGAATTCAAGCAACCAAACCACTATAGTCAATCACTGTCATATCAAGCCACGAAGCCATTCGTTTACTGAAAAACGGACGTCAAGCTTTCTTTGCCCATGTCACGAAATTAAACAAAAATACGTCAGATTTGATTGATATTTATGTTGTTAATAAATTTCCTGACGTATTTCTCAAAGAACTTCATGGCTTACCCCCAAAGCGTGAAATTAAATTTTGTATTAACCTTGAACCTGGTATAAAACCCATTTCCAAAACCCCATATCGAATGGGTCATATTGAACTTCAAGAGTTAAAAAACCCAACTACAGGAATTGTTAGACACCGGTTTCATTCGTCCTAGTACATCGTCTTGGGGTGCTCCTATTTTATTTGTAAAGAAGAAAGATGGGAGTATGCGACCTTGCATTGACTATCGGGAGTTAAACCATATCACTATCAAAAATAGGTATCCACTACCTCGCATTGATGACCTGTTTGACCAGTTGCAAGGTGCTAAATTCTTCTCAAATATCGATCTTCGTTCTGGATATCATCAGTTAAAGATTAAAACTGATTACATTCAAAAGACTGTCTCTGGAACTCGATACGGGCATTATGAATTTCTAGTTATGTCTTTCAGATTTACCAATGCCCACGTTGCCTTCATGGACATGATGAACCGAATATTCAACGAATATGTGGATCATTTTGTGGTTGTCTTTATTGGTGACATCCTAATATACTCCAAAAGCATCAAATATTTCTTCACCCGTAACGAACTTAACATGCGCCAAAGACTTTGGCTCAGGCTGTTGACTGATTACGACCATACCATTCAATACAATCCTAGAAAATTAAACGTGGTAGCTGACGCGATGAGTAGAAGATCGTATGCGGGTACAAGTGTGATATTGTCAAGATAAAGTTCCATTTTGTATGACTTACAAAAGATGCGGATAGAGTTAAAAATGCCAGCGACCTACGTGAAGATGACAACTATACGAGTAGAACCAACTTTAATCGATAAAATTAAAGTAGCTCAAGCTATAGACCCGGAGCTGATGAATATGAAGAAGAAAGTACAAGAATGTGTTATTCCAGAAGCAAGAATCGATTAATAGAGGAAATCATAACTCTCGATTCATTGGTCCATTTGAAATTCTCGATTGAGTAGGAACTGTGACCTATAACTCGCGTTACCGTCTAGTATGTCTCGTGTTCATAACATTTTTCACATATCTATGTTACGTAAATAAGAAGTAGCATATTCTACACTCAAATGTTATACCTTAAGTCAAAATTTTATGGAAAAACCATGATATTGAGGAAATGACTTGAGAGTTAAAATCTGAAATGAAAACAACGTATCCTCACCTCTTCGACATACTAGGTCCATACATCAATTTCGAGGACGAAATTTCATAAGAAGGGGAAGTTGTAAGACCCAAACGTTTTATGAATAAAGATCTAATTTTTCTAAATATTGTTTTGAATAATAAGGTGTTGATTTGATATAATACTATAGTTATGGGTGATATGTGCAAATTTTTCAAAGTAAGTAAGTTCTCATAAAATATTCGTTTGGCCGAAAAATATTCTTTTTGTCGGAGAATATCCGTATGATGGCACATTCATTAGTCGAGCCCACAACGAAATGACTGTCGAATATAGAAAGCAACAGATATAACCTTTTTATAAAAATAATGGCAAAACTTTTACTGTTAACTATTGAAATACCGGTGATAAAAGAACAGTAATACTCGTTGTTGCACAGTAGCATACGATATTGCACAGTATCTCTGATTATTGATGCTTATGTAAAGAAGTCACTTAGTTTTATTCAATTATTACAACAATAGTTGCATCATAGTATCTTATATTATTGATTCAATTATTATCATAATATCATCTGTACAATATTTTATATCATTAAATCAATAATTGAGAGGACATAGTTATTCATATTATTATTTTCATTATTTACAGTGTCTAGAAAGTTCTGTCGAGGAAAGGGGTTAGGTTATTTAATTGAGCGCTAATAAGGAGAAACCCTTATTGGAAAGCCCCCTTGTAATACCCGCAAGTTTTAATAAATTATAATATTGAGAATAAAGATTGTTTGCATTTATATATATATATATATATATATATATATATATATATATATATATATATATATATATATATATATATATATATAGTGTTGGCATGAGTTGTGGTAATTAGTTTAATTGACTAAGCATGTGTTAAATAAGCAACACAGTAGAAGCGATGAGAAACTTAGTTTAAGCTTGTGAAATTATGCCTAGTGTGGCAAGGTGGTGAAATGAGAAAGTACTAATTTAATTAATGATGAAATGGATTAAATTTATTAGTACTATTAATAAATAAATAATATCATTGACTAATTGTTATTCATTAATTATCATGAATAATGACATGTAAGGAGAAACCATATATAATAAGGTTTTTCATTCATGTATAAAATGAGGTGTGACATTGGAATGTAAATAATTATTATATGTGATAAAAGTAAGCTTAACTTATGTAAATTATTAAGTTGTATGAAAAAGTCTTATGTGATATCAAGATGTGTGTGGGATTAATTAAATGGGTATTTTAAACCTATTAGAGAAAATAACTTTGATTAAATAAATAATTAATAATAAGTGATTATTTTAATATCTATGTAGAATTGGAATAAGAAGTAATATTGGTACCCAATTAAATTATATCCTAGTCTAGGGTATATATTATTTGAAATAAACCAATGTACATGGATTGTATAATTCTATGTGTAATTTAGGAGTGAGAGTATATGTATGCTTAATTATGGACATATATCAAATAAACCTAAGTATGCTAAGTAATGACTTGCAAATGCTGAGTATTGGTAGTGTCCCAAATTGAGTGTCACTCTATTTTCTTATTCACGTAATAGACCATTGACCTAGTCCCTCATTACCAACCATATAGCTTGCAAATCATGAGTGGTATACACAGTACTCTTCCACCAAATCCTTCATAACCATCAGCTTCTTCTCCATTCCAATGGTTTAATTCATTGACTAAAACCAAATTTGGTCACAAGCTTTCCTGTAAATGAAGCCCTTCTCATTCTCAAGCATGTTGCTAAATTATCTGTTAAAACTTCAAATTGTGTGTGAGTGTGGTTAGGTTGAGCTTATATTATCTGCAAATTAAAGCTAGAGTAGCAATTCAACTTCAGAGAAGGTAACATTCCTCTATATGTTCTTACATTCAAGTTTTGCAAAGTTCTTAGAAAAGTACAAAAATACTTGTTTTGAGTTGAAAGGTTTATGGTTGAAGCATGCTAGAATGTGTAAATTGATGCTAGACATTGTTAATATGGTTAAATACGAAATCAACGAAAGTTAAACGGAGTAAATTAGTCAAGTAACGAATCCATAGTAAAGAAAATCGCTAAATGTGTTAAACTTTAGAAAAATAGCAAAAATCTTGAATTGGTCCATGAATTTAATTGTTTGTATGTTTGGGATTGTTAGAAGCATGATATGGATGGTTGTAGCAAGTATATATCAATTATACATCATTACATTGTTGTTTGAATGGTTATTAGGTTGAAAATTTCATAATGGCTCGAACAGGGGATGTCTGTGTTCTTAAGGCATCAGACATGCCCACCCTGGCGGGGTCATGCAGTGTATAAGGCATGCCCTAGCGGGGGGGGGGGGGTGGGAGATGTTTAGCAAGGGAAATGCCCGCCCCGACGGGGGGTCCTGTAGTGTAAATGCCCGCCCCGACAGGGGGGTGCTGCAGTGACTGATTTTTTTTATTGTTGTTGTTTTGTTTTGATTATTTAACTTCACTTAACTTCGAGAACATACATACTTCTTAAACATGTGTCAGTGCATATTGCAAGATGTTTTAGTAGGTTTGGAGTTTGAATCATATCCTTTTGAATGAAAAGTTAAAAGACGAAAATCATGTTTAGAAAACCTTACACCTTTTCGAAACTAACCTTTTGAGCATATGTTTATAGCTTAGTTAGTCTCATAAATACATATGAAATGTAGACTCAACATACTATGCATGTGTAGTTGTTTGTCATGAAATCTTTTAATAATTAAAAACCAATTAAGTTGAGAACTCTACGACTTGTATTGTGAACTTTTGAACAACTATGAAAAGATGTTTTATGCCTCTAGAGATAATCAACATGTGCACACATCTAGTTAGACACTTTATAAACTAACGCAAGCATGAACTAAAAGAGTTTTAAGTAGAAAGTTATACAACCAAATCTAATACATACAAGCATGTGTAGAAAGAGGTTGTTTGGAAATATTACGTGGTTTAATGAATACTATAGTTAGTAATTGACATAATGAGCTCTTTTAACTTTGAAAATGGAAATGTATGAGTAACTTTATTAAAGAGCCAAAACTAGCTTAAAGGTTCTTTAATATGTGAAACGACTTAAAAATACGTGAAGTAAGGGACATTTTGCAAATACAAAATGAGCATATAGTACTAAAGATTTTCAAAAGTAAGAACAATGTGAATTATGCATCTATGAGTTTGACTATGTATAAACTACATGAGTTTAAATATGTGTGATAAATGTATGTGAATATGTATGTCAAGATGTATGACTAATGAATACCTATACATGCATAAATAGGATAACATAGTTCATTGAGGTGATTTTAGGCTATAAGTGGTAATCAACGCTAAAGGCAAGTCTCCTAACCCACATAACTTTGGATTTTGTGCGAGTTCTCTAACTTCGTTTGATTCTCATATTGAATGCAAGTTTTCTAAATTCTTTACATTATATATTTTATAACCCGAATTGTTGCCATACTTATATCAAGCAAAATATCTATTACTATTCGAAAATCATTTGTATGCCTTAACATTATTACAAGCATTGGACTTATCGTTCATAAATGCATTTTAAAAGTGGTTTAAGCCTTTGATTCGGCTAGACTATAATCACGTGTTAGGAAAGCTATCCAAACCAATTGACTTGGTACGGACTCTTGTAAATCTACTGAGATGAACAACCCTCTTAAAAAAGGGAAATTTTATATTGTCGGGGAACCGACGTGCGCACATGAGTATGATTAAATGTTATGCATAACATAGGGTACTTTAGGGCTGATCACATGTTGTACTCATTTATATTGGGTTTACAATATAATACTGTTTATTCTTGTAAGAGTTCTTAGTCCTTAGTGACTACTAAGTGTTCATTCTTAATAAACCTTAAAATATTGTGGTTATCCTTTAGTCTATAGCAACACTTATTGAATACTCTTGACATTTCTTGATATCCTTAAACTATCATTTACTGTTATACTTTGGAAGATTCAAATGTCATAACTGCTTATCCTTATTGCTATATTACTTGCTGGGCAAATTCATTGCCCATTCTTGCTTCCCTAAAACCATTACATTTAAGGCAGAGCAAGGCGGTACATTGGGAAAGGAAAAGGGAAAGGGCAAGGCTACAGAATAGCTTAGTCCTTTAAGAGTAGAAGTATTATTATTATTGTTATGTTTATTATGATGTATTAAGGATGATTAAAATATGTTTAAGTTTAATCTCTAAATTGTTGTAGTAATGGTTACGGTACCTTGGGACACGAATATTTATATTATATCAATGTAAATTATTTTATTATTTTCGTTGTTAATAATTTTAGTGTGATATTAGATTTAGTACGTGACAAACTAAATTCGAGATATGAGTGTCTGAATTTGGGGGCGTCACACCCCTCTTTCTTCGGAACGATCTTGTTGTCAATATTACGAGTTATAATTTTAATGATGAATAATTGTTGATTGATTAAAAATGTGTTTATTGAAGATAACTAATTTATGGTAAATATTTATTCAATTTTTGATATAAATAGAGGGGTTTGTGATGAGGCGTTAGTTGTAAGTTTGACTCATTATTCCATGGGGAGATGTACTAATTTTTCTGACCGTCGGTTAAAGTTTTAATAGTAAATCAATATGGACCGTCGATCGAGATTTTAATAGTAAATCAATATGGAACATCAGTTGAGGTTTTAATAGTAAATCAATATGGACCGTCTATTTTAATAGTAAAGCAATATAGACCATCCATGAATCAGTTACTATTTAGTCCATTTTCCAGTAAATAGAAGCTAATTTCTTCATTCTTTCTTACGAATTTACTAAAACTACAGAGAGAGAAACTATACAGAGATAGAAGAAGAGTATTTTATTATTTCACTATTATAGTATTTAATCTCCTACTAAGGTAAGTGATATTATTTTTCGTATTCATTCTTTATTAATCTGCGGGAGTAACCTATCTACGCGGATTGCCGAATGCATGGTGAATAACCCTTCGTATTCATTCTTTAATATATGGGAATAACCTATCTACATGGATTACCGCATGCATGGTAAATAACTCTTTGTACTCATTCTTTATTTATGGAAAAGATCTGTCTACGTGGATTACCGTATGACGGGTGAAAATCTATTTGTAGTTTCGTATATTATTTCTTTTCATATTCCTAAATCTAAACTTGCTATGGTAAGTATTACTTCTATAATCCCTAAAATTAATAGAATATCCTTAAGTTTTGCGCTTCATCTAGTATCGTTTCATTGGAATATTGGTCTGCACTTTCTTATTAAATTTTAATATTTTCATTCGGGATACTATTCATGGGGTACTATTCACTTGTGTACTATTAACTCGGGGTACTATTCACGGCAAAATTGGTTTCTTTTCTATCTAAATTATTTTTACATGAATATCATTCTTGAATTTTCTCCACAATTAATTATCATCTTGACAATTTGGACATTCTTGAACTCTGGATAAATTGAATTATAAATTTCTAATATTTATGCTTGATCTCACTTGATTGATTCCATATATCATTGTCATCATCCTCATGCTTATTTTGTGGTGAAAGTCATCTTTGGCCCGTAGTGCATAGATGGAATGTTGATTGGTATTATTATGACCAGGAATTGTGTATTGGTAAAATCATGACCTGTAATGTTATAGATAAATGATGTGGTGAAAGTCCTCTTTGGCCCGTAGTGCATAGATAGATAGTTATTTGGCATGATCATGACCACTGGTGATACAAACAAATATCCTTGGCCCGTAGTGCATGGATAATTTGTTAATTTAAAATATATATTGATTGATGTTACAGGGATAAAATATTAATGATGACTTTTAAATCATAGAAGATAGTAGACATCATGCTCTACTTGACTCTTCTAATAAATTGTTATTTACGCTACAGTTGTTGATCTAAAACTTGTTGTCTATTGTATTCTATCAGATTTTTCCCTGTTGAGGACTAAGAATAATTTGTTCTACATTATCTTAGTCATAATATTCTTTATTGGGCTAGTTGAGCTCATCCTTTTCCTTTTGGTTTCGTTGTTCTTCTCAGGTGGCGAGAATGTAGCTGGGACTAGTCGGGAAGTGGAGTAATGGTCCAAAATGGTTATTTTAGTAATCCTCACTATTTTATAAAATAGCGTGACAATAATTGTAATGAGGATTTTATTTAAGTTTGGATATTGTCTACGAGACAATGTTTGTATTAAAATTCACAGCGTATGTTTTGTCGTATTTTACACCACAATTAATAGTTGTATAAATGAAGTTTGTATTTAAATTATGTACCATATATTTGGCGACTTAGGATGGGTTGTGTGGACTTATTTTGGCGGCATCACATAGTGCCTCTAGATCTTAAAAGCAAACACCACCGTAGCCAACTCCAAATCATGAGTTGAATACCCTTTCCTGTAATCCTTCAATTAAAACGATGCATACGCAATGCCCTTGTCGTTCTGCATAAGCACACGGCCTAGTAATTTATACGATGCGTCACTATATACCACAAAATTTCCTGTATCATCAGGCAAGGACAATAAAGGTCCTGAAATCAATCTCTTCTTTAATTCTTGGAAATTCTCCTCACATTTCTCTGTCCAAACAAACTTAACTGCCTTCCTAGTCAAATTCGTCAACAGGGTTGCGATCTTGGAAAAATCCTGAATAAAACGCCTATAGTAACTTGCCAACCCCAAGAAACTTGTTATTTCTGACGGTGTCTTTGGCAGATCCCAGTTTATTACAGCTTCAACTTTTACGGATCTATCGAGATTCCGTCCTTGTCAATAATGTGCCCAAGAAACTGCACACGTTATAACCTGTGACGCCCCCAAACCTGGGTATCTTCCAACCCGATAGATGGTGCTACACGGTGCTACTGTTCACGCATACATTCAATTGAAATACATCAATAGAGTGAATATGTCTTCTATATATTACATAAAAATATTTCCCTTCCTAGGTTCTTTGTAACCATTACATATGTTCTTTGTCATAGTACCAAATTAATACAAAAGTAATACTATTCTATTACAAGGATAACTACTTATCCGCCTTAGCCTTCCCTTTGTCCTTACTAGATCCTTCGATCTGTTCATTTTTAGCTGCAATCATATGGTTCAAGCAAGGGTGAGCATAGCTAGCTCAGCAAGTAAAACAATTATCATCGAGCAATATGCATGAATCATGTGATTATATCTGTTATAACTGAATCAATAGTTATGAAGTACTATAAATAATTCAAAATAGCACTTCTCTTTTCTTAAAAATATTTAACGATGAATGTCATCAGTTAAACCTTGAGTTTGGTCAAATACCTTGAGCATTTCATTCTTTCTTTCTTGGAAAAGGATAACCCGACCCAAAGTCCGTAAGTCCGACATTTCTTACGAGCACGTCTAGGTGATCAACCTATAGTACTCTATGTTGTACAACACTACTACATTGAATATATCTACGTTTAAGTTTTTGGCAAACTCACGTGCCAGTCGCTTTACGACAAAACATTTGTTTATTCATACTCAGTCTTTCTTTGAATCCATAGCAAAATAGTTGGCACAAGATAACAATATTTATAATATTTTAATAGATTATAATGAAATCCCCAAAATACTATAAGTCTGGTCTAGCCGAAGGAAATGGCTTCGACTTCTTTATTACATCAATTCATGCGTATAATACATGAATCATAAAGCTTGTACAAACAAATATAGACAAGAGTTTAGAACACATGCCTTCAGCGTCGTCTAGTGTTAATTCACTATACTCGGGAGTCTTTAAAGTTTCTACATATATAATCACATAGCATACCATGTTAGGTCATAACCAATCAATAAGTATTGTCATTAACCTATCTTCTCCTTCTTCTCGATCTAACTATTTGTTTACTTGACTTACTAACATTCGTTAGGTTAGTTAACATTCATTACGACTTTATAACCTTTTATTGTTATAAGTAACCTTACGTATTCAATGTTTAAGTAATTACATATCAAGAAATCTCAAACATCCCTTTAACGTGCATACAGTTTACCGTATTATTAAAATTACTTTGTGTTTACATTTTCGTAACCTTTTGTTAACTTTTAATTGATAAACTTAAGGTTTTAATCATCTTTTAAAATGTTAATTTAAGTTTAATTAAGGTCATAATTCACCTTCAATCAATTTACCTTTCTTTTGTATTCATTCTTATTCTTCTCTGCCTTTGGTCTAGGACCGGCACCGCGGCGCTGTGTCCTTTGTTATTTTCTGCGCTGCGGCATATCTCTCCAGTGTCTGATCTCCCGTTATGGCGCTGTAGCGCCACTTTCTTAGGCTTGGGAGGCGCTGCGGCGCCGGCCCTGAGCCTTTGAATTTTTTTTAAGTTTTTCATTTCAAATTCTTTTCGGGCTCGTAACTTAATCGTTATAAGTCAGAATTGGCTCATTCAAAAGCCGTTATCTCACATATCTTGCATACTTTGATTTCATTCGGACAAAATAAGTTTCTGAATCTGTTAACACTAAATTCATTGTTTAAATTTCTATTATTCGTTCATTAAACGTTCGTGAACGTTCATAGCTTGTGTGTTCGGTTTATGTCAGAATTCGACCATTCTTTAGTCCACAACTCTTAAATGCAAAGTTCTACGATACGCTATCGAAAACTAAAGTTTTTGAGTTAAACAGGCACTTTTGACTATCGTTCCAGAAATCTTACGATTTCGACGATTTTCGTCTAATCTCATACATTTCGTCATAACTTTGTTACTTAAGTGTTTTACTCCATTCAAAATGGATTCATTCCATTTTTTATATATCTATCATCCTAACCAAGCATATAGCATCTAATCATATATACGATGGTTTTAAACTTCTCCATCAACAATATGTGATAAATTTTCATGTTTTTTTCATTATTTCTTACTTATTTGATTATGATTCCACTTGTTACATGGTTATTAACGATTAAAGTCCACTAATAGCCATCCTTGTTCCTCTATAAGATACATGCTCCACCAATAATCACTTCTCTATTAAGATTCTAATTGAAGAGATGAAGATTAAAGGTTCAAGTTTCATTACCTTTTGATGTTCTAGCTTTCCTCTTCTTATTTGATTACTTGAAATAGCTCTCTCTTCTCTCTCAATATATTGCTCTAAGTGTTGGTGAAATTAAACAACCAACAAAAGACAACCTAAGCCTTCTATTTATAGAAAATTTAAGGTGGGGGTACAATGGTCAAAAGGTTACCCAACCTCCTTACTATTTCACCTCCTTACTATTCCAAACTTGCAAGGAAATTCTCTCCTCTTACTTAGCCATCAAGTGGACAGCCATGACTCACCATGGGGGCCCACATGTGTTGCCCCATGGGTTTTTATCATCCGATAACCCATCGGTTCTATCCATGGATTCAGTTTTTGGTTCGGGCTTAGGTTTAATTCAATTTGGGCATAACCTCTGTCAGTGTTTTCGGTTGTTCCCAATTAATCATTTCTTCCACCTTTGCTGGATCAACCGAGATTCCATCTCTGTCACTAATGTGGCCCAAAAACTGCACTATTTCTAGCTAAAATTCGCACTTAGTGAATTTCACGTATAACTTTTCTTTTCTTAGTGTCTCCAACACAAATCTTAGATGTTCGGCGTGATCTTCTAGTGTCTTAGAATAGACTAGAATATCATCGATAAACACTACGACAAACTTGTCCAAATATTATTTGAACACTCTGTTCATCATATCCATTAATGCAGTTGGTGCATTCGTTAACCTAAAATACATTACCATAAACTCATAACGGCCATAACGAGTCCTGAACACCATCTTAGGTACATCCTCCTTCCTGACTTTTAACTGATGATTCCCCGTTCATAAATCTATCTTAGAAAAATACTTTACACCTTTCAATTGATCAAAAAGATCATCGATCCTGGACAATGGGTATTTATTCTTTATCGTTAACTTGTTCAACTCTCGATAGTCGATACAAAGTCTTAACGATCCATCCTTCTTCTTTGCAAAAAGTACCGGTGCTCCCCACGGCGAAACACTCGATTGTATGTATTTCCTATCTAATAGTTCTTATAGTTGAACCATCAACTCCTTCATTTCTACTGGCGCCATACGATATGGTGCCTTTAAAACTTGTGCCGCTCCTGGCACAATATCTATTACAAATTCGATCTCCCTATCCGGTGGAAGACCTGATAATTCGCTTGAAAATACATCCATGAATTCTTGTACTATAGGTATTTGTTCTATTTTTGCTCCTACTCTATAGGTGTCAACAACATGACACAAATAACCCACACATCCCTTCTTTAATAATTTCTTAGTTTGTGTCATGGTAAGACAACATGAACGTCCAGGTGACTTGCTACCGTAAAACACTACCTTAGGTTATTTCAACGTTCGACGGTTTGTACATTTCTTTTGACAATCTATAATTGCTCCATAGTTAAACAACTAATCCATCCCGAGAATTACATAGAATTCTCGCAACTTTATCGGTATTAAATCTATCGACAATTTATAACCTCTTATTTCTACACAATAACACCTATGAATATAGTCAACAGGAATTATTTCTTCATTTGCTACCTTGATATTTAAAGGTATATGCAATCTTTCAGGGAATATTCCTAATCGTTTAGCAAATTCACATGCTATAAAAGAACAAGTAGCACCCGAATCAAACAACACATAAGCATTTATATTATTGATTGGGATAATACCTACAACTACATCTCCCGATGCAACTGCATCTTGGACTATCATATTAAAGGTACAGGCCATCGGCCTACTCATCTGAGCTAGACCACTAATAGTTAACTTACCACTATTAATGCCCTTATTACCATCCATCCCCTTTTTCGGGAAATTCTTCGCCATGTGATCAGTTGATCCACATACGAAGCATCCATTACTTTTCTTTGAACTTGGACAGTTAGGCAAAATGTGCCCTTCTTATCCACAGTTGTAGTACAATGATGAGTGAGTTTTATACCCATGAATTGAGTGTATTTGAGCTTAATCTTTTGAACTTTTTAAGTGTTTGTGTCTATTCATGCATGTTTTATGTTACTTGGATCGACGTTTGGGATTACTATATTTGCATTTTTGGCTTGCCATTTACATAGCAGCCAATTCAGGGAAACTTTTAACATTGTTCCGAACCTTATTTCGAAAAACTTAAAGAATTAAAGTTGTAGATATAAGTCTGCTCGATCCGGAACATCTTGAATTATTAAAATCGGAGTTCGGATGAAGAAGTTATGGCCATTTTCCCAAAGGACGTCAGAGCAGAAAATTTTCAGAAAAGAGGCCAGCGCGGGGGCACCCATTCCATGCCTATTTCTAGCGTCGGGGTGCTAGGGGGCAGTGTTACAGTGCATTGAACAGTGTTGGGGCACTGGGGTTGGGCCTGGTCAAGCTGGGATGCATTTTGGGGCGAATTTTGATACTTTTTTGACTCCAAATTCGATTGGGTTTGCTCCTAAGCTAAAAATTGGACTTGTAACCTATAAATACATGATGTGAGGCATAAAATAAAGATGAGATTTGATAGATTACATTAGATAAAACACTCCATTAGATTAGAGCATAAACCCTAGTTTATATTAGATTGTTGGAGATTGAAGCAACTTGGATATAATTGAAGTTCAAGAGCAGGAGCAAGAGGGGAGCATCAGATTTGCAGTCAACGGATTTTATTCTCTACTCTACTTCTATTCTTGTCTTTTAATGTTTATTCAGCTGTGGATTCTAGATTTTAATTCAATGACAATGAACTAAATATCTTGTTTAAGATTGCAACGGAGGATACTACATAACTTATTTTAGTATGATTCTTTATTAATTATTATGATCTATTCTACAGATTGTCTACTATGATTTGTGCATAATTATTTAATTGGCTAGCTAATAATTACCATTATAATTTATATAAATTTGGGAGATGAAATATAGATTTAAATATGATCATAATAGTATGTGATTGTGTTTTCTGCATGGTGATGGAATTCATGATTTGTATTTAGGATAGAGATATGCCTTTACGCCGCATGTAATCTGAAAAGGAATTTGTGCTTTAAATCCTTTTTAATTTTAATTCACATAGGAATATAGTGAATTAGTTAATTAGGATGTTTAATTTAATTTTATCAATTGTGGATTTGGATTAATATGTTTGTGATACATCGGAAGGTGGTTATAAATACTAATAAGTTCCTGGTTAACAATCCAGAATAGTGAGTATAATTAATAAGAGGTATTTTAATATAAATGAAGTAATAAGTGAAGTTGTGATCTTAAATCTCCATAACCTGATTTTCAACTAGTGGTGGTAGTAGTAGTAGTAGTTTAATTATATATTTTAATTCACAACATTAAATTAATTGTTTAAAAAAAATTAGTTTGGTTAAGAACTAGTATTTGGTGATTTTTATTAAACAATTCCTCGTGGGAACGATACTCTACTTTCACTTTATTACTTGTTGACCGTGTATACTTGCACGTATGTTTTGATTGTGAAATCGATCAACAAGTTTTTGGTGCCGCTGCCGGGGAATTTGTTAAATAATTTTGCCAATATTAATTTTTATCAAAATAGTTTTAATTTAAACGTTTTTTAATTATTTTCTTTAATTCCATTTCTATTATTTTTCTTTCTTTTCAGGTACCATGGCAGAATTTAATTATCAATGGATGTATACGAGAATGACTCAGTCAAGGGGAGCGGAGGTTGATGGACTCGCGACACTTTCTACATTGTCAGCATAGATTGAGACACGTTCGAGGAGGTTAGACGCTTTTGCAGCACAACGTCGTCAAAGTGTGGCGGTTACTTGTGATTATTGTGCTAGAAATCATCAGATTCATCAATGCACCACCAGTTTCAAGTCGGTACCGTATGGTGGTGATTACCCCGACAAATATATCAATCCCAACAGCTATTATCAGGATTGGGGGTATCACCTGGATTTTTCATGGAGCCATACTCATCAAAATCAATTTTATGCTCCAAGTCCAATATACCCACCAGATTTTTCATGTCCACCTCTACTACAACAGGAGGAACATTCAAATTTTGAAGAAATTTTTGTCCAAGTTCATAGCTACAACAGGATGAATTTTTCTAAATTGTGTTTTTGCTTGAGGATAAGCAAATGTTTAAGTTTGGGGGTATTTGATAAGTGAGTTTTATACCCATGAATTGAGGGCCTTTGAGCTTAATCTTTCGGATGTTTTTAAGTGTTTATGTCTATTCATGCATGTTTTACATTGTTTTGTAGGAATTGGGATAAAAGTTACTCGGATCGACGTTTTGGGTTGTTAGATTCGCATTTTTAGCTTGCCATTTACACAACAGCCACTTCCGGGCCAATTTCAACATTTCACCGGACCTTATTTCAAAACACTTAAAGAATGAAAGTTGTAGATCTACGTCTCCTCATTCCGGAACATCTTGAATCATCGAAATCGAAGTTCCAACGAAGAAGTTATTGCCATTTTCCCAAAGCACATCAGACCATAAATTTTTTGAAAAAGAGGCCAGCGCAGGGGCGCCCATTCCTTGCCTATTTCCAGCACTAGGGCGCTAGGGGGCAGTGTTCCAGCGCCGTGAATAGCGCTGGGGTGCTGGGGTCGGGACAAGTTTTGGGGCGAATTTTGATACTTTTTTTAACTACAAATTAGATTGAGTTTGCTCCTAAGCTAAAAATTGGACTTGTAACCTATAAATACATGATGTGAGACATAAAATAAAGAGGAGATTAGATAGATTACATTAGATAAAACACTCCATTAGATTAGAGCATAAACCCTAATTTATATTGGATTGTTGGAGATTGAAGCAACTTGGAGATAATTGAAGATCAAGAGCAGGAGCAAGAGGGGATCATCAGATTTGCAGACAACGAATTTTTTTTCTCTACTCTACTTCTATTCTTGTCTTTTAATATTTATTTGGTTGTGGATTCTAGATTTTAATTCAATGACAATGAACTAAATTTCTTGTTTAAGATTGCAACGGATCTTACTGCATAACTTATTTTAGTATACTTCTTTATTAATTATTGTGATCTATTCTTGGGATCATCTACTATGATTTGAACATAATTGTTTAATTATCTAGCTAACAATTACCATTATAATTTATATGGATTTGGGAGATAAAATATAGATTTAGATCTGATCATAATAGTATGTGATTGTGTTTTCTATATGGTGATGGAATTCATGATTTGTGTGTAGGATAGGGATATGCCTTTACGCCGCATGTAATCTGATAAGGAACTTGTGCTTTAAATCCTTTTTTATTATAATTCACATAGGAATATAGTGAATTAGTTAATTAGGATGTTTGATTCAATTCTATCAATTGTGGATTTGGATTAATATGTTTGTGATACATCGGAAGGTGGTTATAAATACTAATAAGTTCCTGGTTAACAATCCAGAATAGTGAGTATAATTAATAAGAAGTATTTTAATATAAGTGAAGTTGTGATCTTATGTGACGCCCCCAAAATAGGTATACAACACCCATTCTGAGTCGCCAAATACATGGTACAGAAAGCAAACTATAACTTCAATAATACAATTGTCGTGCAAAATACGAAAACACATACTGTGAGTTTAAATACAAATATTGTCTTCTGGATAATATCCACACTCAAATAAATCCTCATTACAATTATTCAAATACTATTTTACAGAAATAGTGAGGACTGCTAAAATATCTTTCTAGAACCATCACTCCATACCCCGACTAGATCCTGCTATGTTCTCACCTCCTGAGAAGAAAAATGGAACTAAAAGGAAAAGGGTGAGCTCAAATAGCCCAGTAAAGAATATTATGACTAAGATAATATACAACAAATTATCGTTAGTCTTCAACAGGGAAAAATCTAATAGAATATAATCGACAACAAGTTTTAGATCAACAACTGCAGCGGAAACAACAAACCATTAGAAGAGTCAAGTAGAGAAAGAATTCTACTATCTTCTAAGATTTAAAAGTCCATCATCAATATTTTATCCCTGTAACATCAATTAATAACCAGCTTTCGAGTCAGCTAAGTTAACGGAGTAGCGATTCTAGAAAATCCTTCCACGAATCTCCGATAATAACCAACTAAGCCCAGAAAGCTACGTATTTTGCTTACTGACTTAGGTTGCTCTCAACTGTGACTCATATCCCAATCTTGGATAGCACGTCATAATGACACCTATCAGTTTACTACCGCACGAATATGGCGTCCCCTACGGAGAGTCTGGATTCAGTGCATTCCATAAAGGAAGTCACCAGATAAAGGCTCAGTTATCAACTTCTATTGTTGGGTTTTTAACTCCTGAAGTTCAATAGGATCCATTTGATATGAGATTTTAGAAACGGGTTTTGTACCGGGTTCAAAAGTCGATACAAAATTCAATATCACGCTCTGGGAGTAAGCCAAAAAAATTTTCAGGAAATACGTCAGGAAATTTACTAACAACAGAAATATTATTCAAATCTGACGTATTTTTATTCAAGTCCATAACATGGCTAAGAAAGCTTAACATCCGTTTTTCAATAAAGGAATGGCTTTATGGCTTGATATGACAATGATTGACTTTAGTGGTTTGGTTGCTTGAATTCGAATAACAGGTTGCTTAGGAATATAAAAACTAACAACCTTACGAAAGCAATCAATTTTGGCATGATTAGTAGTTAATCAATCAATCTCCAAAATCACATCAAAAGTAAGTATCGTTAAAGGAATAAGGTCAACAGGTAATGTGATAGTGCTAACTTGGATCATGCAAGATTTATAAACTGTAGATGTAACGAAGGTTTCACCCAACGGAGTTTCAACAGATAAGTTAAAGTCCAATTTCTCCGGAGTCAAGTTTAAACGTTGAGCACAAGCAGGAGAGATAAAAGAATGGGTAGAACCGGTATCTAGTAAAGTATAAACTTCGCAAGAATTCAAGATTAGCTTACCCGTGATCACCTCGTTCGGGTTTCTCGCGTTTTGGCCAGTCACGACAAACGCCCTTCCAGGAACCGCTGATTTCGACTTATCCGGGACAACTTTTGGAGTCACCATCCCCGCTGAACTTGGTTTTGCAACAGAACACTATCGAGCTATATGACCCTCCTTTCCACAGTTATAACATACCTTGGATTGTTGTGGGCAGTTTGGGCTGATATGTCCCTCTTTCCCACATTTGTAACATACGACCGGTGGTCGTTCTCCTCCCCTAGAAACAGTTGATGTTTGTGCTGACGTCTTCACGTTATCATTGTTGTACCTTCTCTTCTTGAAATCTCCTCCCGACTCGCTCTTTCTATTATCACGACCACGATTACCACCAGAGTGGTTACCACTTTTGTCCGAATGTTTTCCTCCCTGCTGGTTTTCATTGCTTCGATGACTGCCGCCACCGGTATGACCCTGGTTGTGGTCCCTCGGTTGCACATACTCATTATCTCGCTCTAATAATTGAGCCCTGTTTACAACATCTGAATATAAAGAAAATTTATGAGAGATAAGATATTGCCGAATCTCGGGTTTTAAACCTCTCAGAAACATCCTTGTCATTCGTTCCTCATTCTCGACCAAATGAGGTACAAACCTGGATAACTCTACAAACTTCGCCTCGTATTGGGACACCGTCATGTTATTTTGTTCCAGTCTGATAAACTCCACCTCCTTCATATGACGAATACTTTCAGGAAAGTACTTGTCATTAAATAGTTTTTGAAATATTTCCCAGGACATGTTGAGTGCGTCAGGCTGGGTACGCTTCACAGACTCCCACCAGTAGTCTGCCTCACCGCGGAACATAAAAGTGGCGAATGGAACCTTCTGTTCGTCCGTGCATCCCAAGACATCGAATATCTTGGTAATTTGCTTGACCCACGTTTCCGCCATGATCGGATCCGGCTTTCCCTTAAATTCTGGTGGTCCCAACTCTTTGAACTGCTTGGCTGTGACAGACAGCACGTTGCTATCACTTCCACCCGTATTTTGTACACGAGTCTCCCTCGTCTGATTTTGCATGAACTGCAAAAAGCTCCTAAACATTCCGTCATTCAACGTTTGTTCGGTAACGTTGTTTACAGGAGGAATATTGCCTTCCTGTTGCACGTTCCCCTGGGTGGTGATCAAAGGTGTCTCCACGGTCTGATTTACTCCATTATTAACGTTCTCAGCTACCATTCTTAAATACTGTCATAAAACAAGGGTTAATAGTCATGTCATATATTATCCCTATACTCTGACCGACCAAATAAACACCAAATAAACTTAGTCAGGCCATACTAGCGAAGGAATTCCCCGTCCCTCCCCTCCTAGTTCTTGTCTCACATCTCAGCCAAGGATCATATCCCTAAGCTCTGATACCAACTGTGACGCCCCCAAAATAGGTATACAACACCCATTCTGAGTCGCCAAATACATGGTACAGAAAGCAAACTACAACTTCAATAATACAATTGTCGTACAAAATACGACAACACGTACTGTGAGTTTAAATACAAATATTGTCTTCTGGACAATATCCACACTCAAATAAATCCTCATTATAATTATTCAAACACTATTTTACAGAAATAGTGAGGACTGCTAAAACATCTTTCTAGAACCATCACTACATACCCCGACTAGATCCTGCTATGTTCTCACCTCCTGAGAAGAAAAATGGAAAAAAAAGGAAAAAGGTGAGCTCAACTAGCCCAGTAAAGAATATTATGACTAAGATAATATACAACAAATTATCGTTAGTCTTCAACAGGGAAAAATCTGATAGAATATAATCGACAACAAGTTTTAGATCAACAACTGCAGCGGAAACAACAAACCATTAGAAGAGTCAAGTAGAGAAAGAGTTCTACTATCTTCTAAGATTTAAAAGTCCATCATCAATATTTTATCCCTGTAACATCAATTAATAACCATCTTTATCCAAATATTCATCTTTGCACTACAGGCCAAAGATATTCATTTGTTTCACCTGTCAGTCATGTTCATCTCAACACCTATTCATCTTTGCACTACAAGCCAAAGATATTCATTAAGTAATCATACATCTTTGCACTACAGGCCAAAGATATTCAGTAATATCATCATTTAGGACTGAGGATGATGAAAAATATCTTAAAGAAAACGAATCCAGTGAGACAGAAGGACAAATAGTAGGGATTCGTATAACAGTTTATCCAAGATCAATAATACTTCATAATAATCAATTGTGAAGCAGAATTCAAAAATAAAGATCAAAACATGGGTACAATCAAAGATAGTAACCATAATAGACATCTTGGACAAAAAGGGAAAATTTTATTTTTCGGTGAATAGTACCGTATTCGTGAATAGTACCGTATACGTGAATAGTACCGTATACGTGAATAGTAATCCCGACACAAAAAGTTCCAAATTTAATAAAAATTCATATCAATATTTCAGTATAATGATATTGAAGAAAATAATATCATTTAAGAAGAAAATAATATCCCTTACCTCAAGATATCAGTACTTCTGGTCGGAATACCGGTATAAGGCTGAAAGAAACTTGCTCTGATGAATAGAAACTCTCAAAGTATCTAAATACTCACAAAATACACTCAATAATCTAGAGAGAGAAAGAGAGAAAACTTGTTTCTGGTGTGATTTTCAATTCTAACTTAGCCCTCTATTTATAGGAAAATTTTAGTAGGCTTGACCTGCAACCTGATGGCTTTACCTGCTACTATTCCCACCCACCACATTTAAAATATAATTCAGCACATTTCTTCACCAACCACAAGTGGGGCCCACCAATTCTAGAATTTTCCATCAAAATGATAAACTCCAAAAATTCAACAATTTCTGAACCAGTCATCTTGTAAAATTCATAATAAATCATACGTTCATTTTTAACGGTTCAAAATTTGTGGACATATACTCAACTTATATATGTATAACATATCCAAAAATTACCACGATCCAACGGCCGGATTAAAAATTATAACCCCCGCAAAATATCTCAAAAATCCTAATTTTTAATACCTCCATTCCGACAAAAATACGGATAAAAACCTCAACATTAACTCCTTCATTTTTAACCACAAAAATATATCCCTCATTTATATCCACATAAAATAAATATTTCCTTATCATATGAATCAATAATTAATTATTCACAAATAATATTACAGAATCACATTTATGACAACCAGGCCGTTTCCAGGAAAGATGGGGCTTTCCAATAAGGATTTCTCCTTACTGGCGCACAATTAGATGACCAAACCTCTCCTTAGACAGAACTTTCTAGACATTACCAATAATGTTATCTAATAATATTTTTCAAATAATATGAATTATTGATCTGATAATGGAAAATACTGTGCAACAACAATTATTGAAACAACAATAATATAAAATATCAACGCAGCAATTATTGAATCAATAAAATAAAATATTGAACAATAACTACTGTAACAATTATTGAGTAGTGCCTTCTTACGTAAGAATCAATAATTGGTACAATACCGTGTGCTACTGTATTTTAACCACCAGATATTTCAACAGTATTAACGGTAACAACTACGCCGTTATTTATAAATAACTTATACTTGTCGTTTTCTTCATCCAATCGCTTTTCGTTATGGGGCCCACACAAGGCTGCGCCGTCGTACGAATATTCCCTGACAGTAAGAATATTCCACGACCAAACGAATATTCCCCGACAAAATGAATATTTTATAACCACTTGCTTATTTTACAAAATTTGCACATTTCACCCATAACCAAAGTATTATATCAAATTAACCCCTTATTATTCACAATAATTTTTAGAAAAAATTTGATTTTATTCATTAATAAGTTGGGGTCTTACATCTTAAATCTTCATAACCTGATTTTCAACTAGTGGTGGTAGTAGTAGTAGTTTAATTATATATTTTAATTCAAAATATTAAATTGATTGTTTAAAAAAATTAGTTTGGTTAAGAACTAGTATTTGGTAATTTTTATTAAATAATTCCTCGTGGGAATGATACTCTACTTTCACTTTATTACTTATTGACCGTGTATACTTGTACGTATGTTTTGATTGTGAAATTGATCAACACACATGGATTTACCCATGAGACAGACTCCTAAATGAGTCTTCCCATAGTTCTTACTTGCCTCCATCCTCTTCTTATGATCTCCTTGTTTCACTCTAGTATTCCCAGATTTATATACTTTCATCTTCTGTCTGTTGCCACTCCCACTGGCTCCCTCAGTTTTCACTCCCCCATCTAGTTTACTCAAATTATTCTTTTCTCTGTAGTATTGGCTTAAAGCCTCACTACCACCCTCTGCGATTATTGCCTTCTCCAGAATGGTTCCAAAGGAATTGCTTTGAAACACTGATATCTAGCTATAGAGCCAGGGTTTTAAGCCCTGATCGAATCTCTGCGCCTTCCTCACCTCTGTATCCACCTAATGTGGAGTAAATCTCGCCAGTTCATTAAACTTGGCAGCATATTGGGGAACAGTCATGTCCTCTTATTTCAATTCTAAGACTTTCATCTCCATCCTACCTTGCATAGTCATGGAAAAACAGTTCTCGAAGAATATCTCTTTGAACTGTGTCCACGTAATCACCTCCACTCCAGCCCTAGACTAGTTCTCCTCCCACCAGAAGTTGGCCTCTCCCTTCATCATATAAGTGGAAAAAGGAGTTTTTTGCCCCTCTTCGATATTTGCAATAACAAATGCCTTCTCAATCTCCTTCACCCAAGTTTGGGCTTCTATAGGGTCCGTAGTTCCTTTGAACTTCGGCGGACCTACACTCTTAAAATCCTTAAATGTAGTAGCACGTGCTACCACATAACTAATTGGTATATTTGTACCATTTCTTTTAAAGACAACTATTAATAAATTAACAAACTCCAACATTGGGTTAATCGATCCCCCTTCTTGTTGATTAGCTTCTAGATTTCGTTGTCTTCTTCTTAGCGGTATCTTTCTATTAAAATGAATAACAGTTCATTATTACTTTCTTCTTATTAATTAGTCATTATTCATTTTGACAATAACTCAAACTCATTGCAAAACATGTTCAATAAAGTAGTTATATTAATATGCTTTTCTTCCTTATCGTATAATACTACATAGTTCACCATTACATAGCCTTAGCTAATTACATTACTTTCTCGTAATTACTTTCCAAAAATTGGGATTTAGAAAAGACTACCCTTTGATTATACAAAAGAGGGTTTTACGTCAGTACATAGATATACAATATTTACATATCTAAACATATCCTAGTTATTAACTAGATTACATCCACCTAATGGCATTTGCATAATCTGTATCGGCAAGACTGGCTACCACATCCCTACTGATCGTATGCCAAGTCTGCCCTGTCTCCACGGAATACTCAGCAACTTGTCGCTGATAATCCTCATGAGAACTCCTATGAATATAGGACATCTTCCAAATCTTCTGCTTCTTGGCCTTTGGCTCCTCTCTAAGCTCGAAGGCCTCATGTTTTAGCTCGTGGACTTTGTCCTTCACCAAAATGTTCTCATCATGTTCCACCTCCCAAAACATCTCCATGTCCCTCTTGTCCTCTGCGATGTCATGGATCTCCTCCTTCAAATACCTTACCACTTTAGCTAACTGGAAATTTCTATCCAACACAGTTATGAACAACGCTTTCATTGACTCCCCCGGTGTCATATCCTCTGCAGGTATTACCGTGTTAAACGATACTACCTCCACCTCCTCCTCAGACATTCCATCGAACAAGGATGTAAACCCTAGGTTCTCGAAATCTTCTGACTCAACCACCACCACTATCGGCACCTCAGCTACGGGTGTCGGTAAAATATATATCTGGTTCACAAACTCCTCACAAGCCACATGTATATCTCTATACATCATGCTATCTCCTGAAATCTATAATAAAATAAATTATCTTGATTAGTACACAATTATTAGAATATTATAAGCACATATCACATTTAATGCATTTTAAGGTTAACTTCATCTTTTAATTCTTCTTGTAATAAATTTCCTCAATTCATATTTTCTTCTTAAGGTTATGGCCTAAGGTTCTTTCCTCCCTTAAGTTTTATAACCTACGACTCTGATACCTCCCAAATCTGGATATCTTCCAACCCGATAGATGGCACCACACGGTGGTACTATTCACACATGCATTCAATTGAAATACATCAATAGAGTGAATATGTCTTCTATATATTACATAATAATATTTTCCTTCCCAAGTTCTTTATAACCGTTACATATTTTTTTTGACATAGTACCAAATTAATACAAAAGTAATACTATTCTGTTACAAGGATAACTACTTGTTCGCCTTAGCCTTCCCTTTGTCCTTACTTGGTCCTTCGATCTGTTCATTTTTAGCTGCAATCATATGGTTTAAGAAAGGGTGAGCATAACTAGCTCAACAAGTAAAACAATTATCGTCGAGCAATATGCATGAATCATATGATTATATCTTCTGTAACTGAATCAATAGTTATGAAGTACTATAAATAAATCAAAATAGCACTTCTCTTTTCTTAAAAATATTAAACGATGAATGTCATCAGTTAAATCTTGAGTTTGGTCAAAAACCTGGAGCATTTCATTCATTCTTTCTTGGAAAAGGACAACCCGGCACAAAGTCCATAAGTCCGACATTTCTTACGAGCACGTCTAGGTGATCAGCCTATAGTACTCTATGTTGTACAACACTACGACATTAAATGTATCTACATTTAAGGTTTTGGCAATCTCACGTGCCAGTCGCTTTATGACAAAGCATTTGTTTATTTATACTCAGTCTTTCTTTGAATCCATACCAAAATAGTTGGCACAAGATAGCAATATTTATAATATTTTGATAGATTATAACGAAATCCCCAAAATACTATAAGTCTGGTCTAGCCGAAAGAAATGGCTTCGACTTCTTTATTACATCAATTCATGCGTATAATACATGAATCATAAAGCTTGTCCAAACAAATATAGATAAGAGTTTAGAACACTTACCTTCAGCGTCGTCTAGTGTTAATGTGACGCCCCCGAATTCAGACCGCACTTGTCTCAAATTTGGTTGTCACGTGCTAACTCTAATAAAAATCAAAATCTCACACAACAGAAATTAGAATAAATTACATTGTTACAACATAATTATTCTTGTCCCAAAGTCTCGCAACCGTTACTAATACAACACAACTTAATTTAAACATAGCTTAATATATAATGATAATTAAGTTCTTCTGTAACGACCCCAAAATTCATACAATTTAATTCTCAACTTCGGTCGTTAACAATACATCTAACTTCTGATTTTACATCATTATTCGATATTAAACTTTATAAAATGTGGAATAATTTAAACTTTTATGTCTTCTTACTTTAATTCCCTGAATAAAAACCTTTATCAACTACATGTCTTTGTATCAATCTTATTTTATGATTCGCTTTGTCACTGTTATCATATAAAATTTTACATTTCAATCCGATAACCTTTACATATCAGATAACTCTAATTTTAGCTTTACAACTAATGTAAAACTACACATTATAAAACATTTAATACATCTTATGAGTCTTAATCATGGTTTAAGAAAATATCAACTTTAGCTAAAATATAAATCTTCATATATTAATTCTGATCCTCTTCATTCAAGTAGCACATAGTGTTATCTTCAATCCTTAACCTGCAAAAATGGTTATTTACAAGGTTGAGTTCGACAGCCCAGTAAAATCTAACAGTTTTCATGCAACACATAGCATATAATAACATGCTCAACATATATTTCTTAAACATTGGACTATCATAACATACAGACTACAGTTCATATAACAAGTATAATGATTGAGTTCCTTACTCAATCAGCATGCTTTACTCAATCAACGTAGTCATAACTTGACTTAACGTTTCATGCTTTCAACATAAATATAACACATCATGTTATTTGCAATAAAGATTTAAAACAGTTAATCACCAAGTTCACATAACAAATAGGAACTGAAAGACTTGCCTGGTTCGTAGATTACATATTATCGAAAAACAGCTTAAATGCTTTGCGTACATCCTACAACAGTTTAAAGGTTCATATTCACATGCATTAGTTACATATATAATGAAACCACAATGACTCTTAGTCTTAATCTTTTTATAACTTGCGTCTCTTTAAAACTTAACACTTAACGTCAGGTGTTTACTCCTCTTCGTACGACACCTATCATTACGTCCCATATTGTGTTTCTTTATACTTCTTTCGTAACTGACGCTTAACGTTCGGAAAAGTTGTCATAGACTCCATTGTCCCATATTAGATGTGTTACACTTGTTAACAACAACTAAGTTATATAACCCTTCTCGTTACGCTTCCCTTACAATTGACAGTTAAGTCTTCTAACGCGCATTTAAATCCTTTTAAATATATATTAGATTAACTAATCAAGTTAATATTCAAATCGTTCTTTCAACTTATATCTCACTATAAACCAACATAAACCTTATCATTTATTTCTTCCTTTTGAAAATATCACATTTAGTTCCATTGCATAACTTAATTAAGCAATCACTTAAAATCTTTACACTTTGCATTACAACACCTTACAATCTGTTATTGTAGTTTCTATTATGTCTTAACATCATTAACATACTTGCTTAGCTAACATAAGTCCATTACGCATGACCTGCAAATAGGCAGAAGTCACTGTCTGGACTCAGGGCACGGCGCAACTGCGCTTCCCCAAGGCGCAACTGCGCCAGTGCAGCTGCACCGTTTATGCCAGTGATACCGTCGTAGCTGCGCCAAGCACAGACAGAAACTGCATCAGTAGCTCTGCTACACGGCAGTCACCCATCTCAATCCAATTCCTACAAAAATAATGAAACCTAGCAACTAAAACTTTGTAATGGCATAGTTACACATGTCATACACCATTCTAACTATATAAACTTCACATTTACACAAATTTGAGGAATCAAAACCCCCAATTTCCAAATTTCTTAATTTTTTACATATTTAGCGAAATCGATCGCCACGAATTCGTTTCTTAATCAATTGACACGATTCCAAATTCGTCGCTTTCGTTTCTTAACATACAAACATATTCTAACATCATATTACAGATTATAACAAATATTGATCATGAAATTTCGTACTTTCAGAAGCCATTTTTCAAACATAAACACTGTTTTATATTTTTCTTCTTACAATTCAATTTCACGTGTTTGGTTGCTACCCCTTTTATATATATATGTCAATAACAAGTTCTACAATATTATCACACACCCATAACCCATATCTTACAATCAACACTTGTCCAAAACCCGATTCTAGAAAATGAAAATTTCAAAACTGAGAATTAGAATTAGGTGTAGGTTATACCTTAAATTCCCGATTGATTGCTAGCGATAAATAATATTAAGGCTTAGAAATTCTCCTTTTTCCTCTTGACAATCTCAGAAGCTCAAAATCACAGTGTTTTATCTCTTGCTTCCAAGCTCTCTCTCTAAACCCTCTAATATTTTTGCCTTAGAAGAATAAGATGCGAAGTAATAAAATGGCCACATCAGTTGGAATAAGCCAAAGGCCACAAGGCCTTGTTTGGCTAACCAAAAATTCCCCCAAACTAGATTACTTTTATATTATTTATATTATATAGTTACTTTTAACACACTTGATTTTAGTTCATTTAAATGACTTTAGCTTAATTAATTTAAATAACTAATACTGGTAATTATAATAATTATAATTTTTATTATAATTATACTTATAATTAATGAATAATTACATATGTCTAATTTAATTAATAAATTAGAAACATCACTTTATTTAATTTATTTATTTCTTTAATATTAAACAACTCATTAAATTTAATTAATTCATTAAATTAAATCTTCAAAGAATAAAATTTGCATTTGCTTTAACTTAATTACCATACACATGTAACTAAATTATTATACCACAATTTCATAAATTATTTATTTTTCTTAATTAAAATATTATTTAAAAATATTTATCTAGTTCAATAAATATTTAAACTTAATTATAAAATTTATTTAATTTCTTCAATAGTTAACTTAACTATTAAACCTCACTTTCCCAATATATGAATATATATTTCTCTTCACACTAGAACACATATTTCAAAATATGTAACATGTATATATACATACTCAAACTCAAAATATCTCATAATAAGAATTTTAATTATTAAATTCTTATTTTAATAACTTATAAAAATTCGGGTTGTCACATCCTTCCCTGCTTATAAGGATTTCGTGCTCGAAATCAACGAAACCTCCCTTACTCGGTTTTCACCAAATCTCTTTTTAAAATTTATCGTTGAATATCTTCAACACATTACCTTAATATAGGTTGAATATCTTCAACACATTACCTTAATATAGGTTTTATATTTCCTATTATATTCATTACCGCAACAAATTCTAGGTTTTATTTCATAACTTTCACTTGAACTCAATTATATTTTGAGTATTATATATTCTTTAACCCATTCATTTCCTTCTCTAAGTATCGTTATCATAAACACTCGGGATATTACATTCACCCCTTCTTCTAAGAATTTCGTCCTCGAAATTTTATTTATTACTCTTCATTCATTCAATATATCAAAATAGATTTTATGTTAATACTTTATTCATTTATTGGGTTCTATAACCACTTTCTTTCTCTAAAGATCTTTGTAAGACCATCATATTCCTCACCTCATCCTCTTCTAAGAGTTTCACATTTCTCTTCTTTCTGAAATTTCAATTCTTTCAATCCTCTTCAATTCTTTCTGAATCCTCCACAATTGCTTAATAATTGGGAAGCGATATGAATAACAGGAATTTAAAAGATGACAAATCATGCTGAGGGGTCATAAGACCTTAAACTACATCCCTAGGTTATCAAGTATCTCAACTTGAACCTTTAACAGTCATAAGACTATACGGACCTTGAACTCTTCCCCAAGTTTAACAGTGCATCACCACTATAAACCGTCATTAATAGAATGTTTAGCAATCATACAGACTGAAAACACTATTTGCAAGTACTCTAGGTGATTAGCCTATCGTATCCCTACGTCGTGCACAGCGTATTACATCTTTCAATATAAAATGTCCCCTTTTTATAGGGTTGTTCACCTCAGCCTTTCAACATCTGAATTCGCACCAAAACAATTTGGTTTGGCATAGTTTGACAAAGAATGCTTGAATTTCATGAACATCTTTCAATATTCGTCTAGCTGAATCAAATAACATAGACTTCTTCAAAAATTCGAACATCAATCGAAATATATATATACATATGTATATATATATATATATATATATATATATATATATATATATATATCATATCTTAAAGAATTCTCAAAAACCTTTTTATGGCATCATGATTATGACGTTGTCATACTACATCTCACCATAGTGGGTTGCCGATCATATGATCACATCCAACACCAAGTTCCATTGCATTGATGACTCCATCGTTTATCATATCACTTGATACGTATAGTTAAAATATATTTTGAAACTTAAAAAAAATTTATCTAGCCGAAACAAACAGCATAAATACGCGAATAATAGCACTATTTTAAAAAAAATTCTGGTTCACTTGTAACGACCGAGAAATTCGGATCTTATTGTAAAATGATTTTATTAATTTAAATAATAATAAAATCCTATTTTGTGTGTTATCAAGATGGTTGTCTTTGTATAACCTATTGATGTTAGAATGTCAAAGTATTTGAGCTACGTGGATGAATTAAAGTGTTTGAATTTTTAAGATGAAAATAAAAGTTTTTCGAAAATTTTTCCGAAAAACACTATTCATCGGTATTAGCTTGGGATATTATTTTGAGTTCCCGAGAAATACGTAATGATGGAATAACAAGGTAAGATGGATTATGTAATAAAAATCTATTTATGGAAAATACGATATTTCGCTTGTGGACTTAATTCGTAAATGTTAAGTAAAGCGAAGTGTTAAAGAATAAGTAATACTTGTATGATACCTTGGGTATTGTACGGAGTAGTGAAAACAAGTATAATACGAAGTATTATACGAGTTTGTATGAATGATGAAATATCGTATATAAATTCTATATGAATTATAATACGAAAATAATACATGAACTATATGAATATGTATTAAGAAATGTTAATGGATTTAATTGGAATTAATACAAGTCCAAATGAATTAAGGGTTAAGGCCCAAACATAAATTAATAAACCAATGAGAGTTATTAGTGTAAAGCCCAAAGGATTTATAAATCCAAGCCCAAGCTAGATTAAAATGAATTGGTTGACCCATGGGGCAAAACCATATTAATATGGTAAATGTGTGATGACCAAGATAAGTGGTGACCAAGAATGTGTGATGACCAAGTGAGGTGGTGATCAAGTAAGTGTGATGATCAAGTAGGAGTGTTGACCAAGACTTTTAATTAATGACCAAGTGTAGGATTAATGTTGTGCTAGCCAAGTATTGAATAGTAAGGAGGTGGGATTGTTTTAATGACCAATCTACCCTAACCTTGCAAGTTCTATAAATATAGAAGGCTTACAAGCCATTTGTTGGTTGATCAAATAAACTAACAACTTCTAAAGTGCTTAAGTGTTAGAGAGAATAAGCTAGCAATAAGTCACTTCCATAAACCAAGAAGAAGAAGCAAGCTACTTACAAAGACTTCAAGAGTACGACATCTTCTCTAAGTATCTTCTATCTCTATTCGTGATAGGTTGATAAGACAATTTAGAATTAAGGAACATGGATGTTAAGAAGTAAGAAGAATGAATAAGTCATGAACTTAAACCACATAAGTTGGCAATAAGTCATTTGAACTTATATAAGTTATAAACTTATTATAAGTTAACCTTGAATGTTAAAGATGAAAATAAGAAATTGGTAATGAGGTTAGTAAAATGAAAGTAAAGAACTTGTATGATCTTATGTATTATGTATACATAAGTGAAGCTATATGTTGAGAACATATAAGTATGATAATTAAAAGACTTTAATTATCATAAGTTATGAACAATGGAGTTATAAGTAGTTTATACCTTAAAAAGTCATAAACTCATGTAAGAATAAGTTCAAAAATCCAACAATGATTATAAGTTGTTGTTATAAGTAGGTTGAGATGTTCACATGATGAATGAAGTTCATTTGTAATGTTGAACAAATCATAAGAAGGAAGATTTGCCAAAAATTGCACGATTGGACGACAATCGTCGAATTCGTAAAATTCTCGAAATAGAAGTCAAATTTTGCGTATGATCACGGAACCATTATTTTACAATGGAGTTAAGTCATATTTGGCATTTAAGAGTTGCGAACTCGAAAATGACCAGATTCTAACTTAGAACGAAGAAACGAGCGTTGAACGTTCACGAACGTTTATCGTTTTCATTAAAAATGAACCAACAGGTGAATTTTTGGCAAACAAAGTTAAATAGATAAAATTCTTTGATGATCATGTAGATTACATAATTTGTGAACCGTAGGCTTTTGAACAAGCCAATTCAGACTTATAACGAAGAAGTTATGCGTCCGGGAAGTTCACAAAATTTTAAAACTGAAATTGATATCTGGTGCACAGAGTTGGCGCCGCGGTGCCAACCCAAGGCAAATGACCGGTGCCCCAGCGCCATGCACAGTACCAGACTTTCTGGAGAGTGGCGCCGCAGCGTGGCCCATTACACAAGGACTCGCGCCCCAGCGCCAAGTCCGGGATATGCTAGGTTAAGGCTCGCGTCGCAGCGCGATATGTAAGTATAGTACCGACGCCGCAGCGCCAGTCTCAGAACAAAGATAGTAATGAAGGTTTCTAAGTACAAAGAAAAGAAATGGAAATAAACACAAACTTAAGGAAGGTAATGTAACATTGTTTAAACTTTGTTAAACCTTAAGGAATGTAATGCAAAGGTTAATATAACCTAGTCGAGTGTAATTACAAGGATAAATGATAAACTGGAATGAATAGTAACCGAATCTAATACACAATTAGCTTGAGAAGAAAGGTAAGATATAATCATTTACATACTTGATTATATGTGACCTAATGTAAGACATTATGTGATCATGTATTGTAGGGACTTCAAAGACTTAAACATAAAGCGAATATACAATAGCAGATGCTAAAGGCAAGTATTCTAACTCTTGTTTCATTTCAATCTGAACAAGTTTAAGATTTATGTATTCTTTCGTATGAACTGAGGTATGTTGAGGTTAAAGCCAATTCCCTTTGGCTAGACTTGATAATCTACTCTTGTATTATCAAATGTTACTATCTTTTGTCAACTACTCGATATAGTTTCCAAAAGAAGACTGAAATGTTAAACAAACGTTTTGTCGGTAAAACGACAGGCACGTGAGGTTGCCAAATGATTAAACGTACATACGTTTAATGGATGTAGTGTTGATCAACACAAAGTACAATTGGTTGATCACCTAGAAGTGCTCGTAAGTAATATCGGGCTTACGAAATTCGTTCCGGGTTGTCCTTTTTCCAAGAAAGAATGAACACCCAAGGTTTTGACCGGAGTGAATGTTTTACTGAATATTGTCAATATTGTAAAACATTTTGAAAGAAAATATGAAGTGCTACTTTGAATTATCAATAGTACTTCATAACTATTGTTCAGTTATTGAAGATATACGATTCGTATGTGTCAAGCATGTTGTTATTGAATTGTTATACTTGTTGAGCTAGCCATGCTCACTCTTGCTTGAACCATATGAATGCAGCTAAGACTGAACGTCTGGAAGGATCAAAAAGAGATAAAGGAAAAGCTAAGGCAGATTGTTAAGCTGTCTTATAATAGTATAGGTCTATTGTTGTAATGTAACTGATATTATGACAAAGAACCTTTGTAATGGGTATAGAACCTAGGAAATTATAAATATTACTTTAATATATAGAAGTTATATTCATTCTTTGAGACTTTTCAAGTGAATGAATATATGAATGTTGTACAGTATTGCATCAACTGTCGGGTTGGAAGATACCCAGATTTGGGGGCGCTACAACTTGGTATCAAAGCCTAGGTTATAAAACTTAAGGTGGGAAATAGAACCTTAAGTCATAACCTTAAGAAAGAATAAAGAAGTAAAAGATGGAAAGTAATTCTATAAAAATGCATTATATTATGTTATGAGTTTCTATTATTTCACTGACGTGTACTAATCAAACTATATTGTTTTATTGTAGATGTCAGGAGAAAATGATATGTATAAAGATATACATGTAGTAAGTGAGGATTCGGTTAATCAGGTAGAGATACTACCAAATCCTGTAGCCGTAGAACCAGAAGTGGTGACAATTGAGTCTGGAGACTCAGACGATTTAGACTATATGTCTATATTTGATGGCATGATAAAGGAGGAGGTGGACGTGATGTCCTTTGATCAGGTTCCACCTACAGAGGAATTGTCTACGGGAGAATCAATGAAGGCATTGTTTATGTCAGTATTGGATAGAAATATCCATTACTGCCAAGAGGTTAAGGAGTTGAAAGAGGAACTCCAAGCTGTCCGTGAGGACAAGGCTAGTATGGAAGGAATGTGGGAAGAAGAGCACGATGATAGAGTCCTAGCTATGGACAAGGTCCGAGATTTGAAAGAAGAAGTCTTTGAGCTCAAACAGGAGCTAAAGACTAAACAGCAGAAGTTGGAGAAGATGTCCTATATACATAGGAGTTCTCATGTAGATTTCCAGCAGCAGTTAGCTGGATATCAAATAGAAACAGGACATACCCGTCATACCATCAGTAGAGATGTTGTTGCCGGTTTGGCCAGAGCAGACTTTGAGAATGCCTTATGGCAGATGTAATCTAGCAATATCTGGAGTAGCTTAGATATATAAATATTATGTATCTAGTAGTGATGTAAAACCCTCTTTTGTATAAACAAAGGGTAGTCTTTTGTAGATCACAATTTTTGGAAGTAATTGCGAGATGGTAATGTAATCAACTAAGGCTGAGTAATGTAAACAATGTAGTGTTATACTACAAGTTATGAATCAATATACGTCTTTTCTTGGAAAATATTGAGTAATGACTATGCGTTATTGTTTTATTACAAATAATAACAAATCAACAAATATAAAGTAATAATGATGTGTTGTTTTCTTAACAGCAAAATGCCGCCAAGAAGGAGTCAACAAAATCAAGACGCTAATGTTAACCAACCGGAGGGTGGTCCGGTTAATCCAATGCTGGAGTTCGTTAATCTTTTAACGGCTGCATTTAATTGAACGGGGGCTAATATACCTGTGATTCCTGGAGTAGTACGAGCTACTACTTTTAAGGATTTTAAAAGTGTAGGTCCACCGGAGTTCAAAGGAACTACGGACCCTATAGAAGCCCAGACGCGGGTAAACGAAATTGAGAAAGCATTTGTAATAGCAAATGTTGAGGAGGGTCAAAAGGTTGCTTTTGTAACCTATTTGATGAAAGGAGAGGCCAACTTCTGGTGGGTGGCAAACTAGGCTAGGGCCGATATAGGAAATCTAACGTGGGAAAGGTTTAAGGAGATTTTCTTTGAGAACTATTTTCCCACGTGTATGCAAGGAAGGATGGAAATGAGGTTTCTTGAATTGAAACAAGGGGAGATGACAGTTCCCCAGTATGCTGCCAAGTTTAATGAACTGGCACGATTCGCTCCACATCAAGTGGATACAGAAGTGAGAAAGGCTAGGAGATTTGAGCAGGGCTTGAAACCCTGGCTCTATAGCCGAATCTCAGTGTTCCAAAGTACTTCCTTTGGAACCATATTAGAAAAGGGAATAATTGCCAAAGGTGGGAATGAGGCTCTCAGTCAGTACCACAAGGATAAGAAAAACAAGGGTAAGGGTGATGGAGGAACCAAGATCGAGGGAGCCAGTGGAAGTGGCAACGGTCAAAAGAGGAAGGGATTTAACTCTGTGAATACTAGAGTAAAATAAGGGGATTCTAAGAGAAGGATGGAGGCCTGTAAAACCTGCGGGAAGACTCACTTAGGAGTCTGTCTCAAAGGCAAGTCAGCATTGTTATAATTATGGACAGGAAAGGCACATTTCGCCTAACTGTCCAAATCCAAAGAAAAATCACGGATGCTTTGTATGTGGATCAATTGACCACATAGCAAAGAACTGCCCGAAGAAGGGGACGGAAGGAAATAAGGGAACTAATAGTGGTAAGTTAGCTATTAGTGGTCCATCTCAGCCGGGTAAATCAATGGCTCGCACTTTTAACATGACGGTCCAAGATGCTGTGGCATCAGGGGAGGTAGTTGCAGGTATTATTCCGATCAATAACATAAATGCATACGTGCTTTTTGATTCGGGTGCTACTTGTTCGTTTATAGCATGTGATTTTGCTAGACGACTAGAATTATTTTCCGAAAAATTACCTATACCTTTGAATATTAACGTAGCAAACGAAGAGATAATTCCTGTTGAAGATATTCATAGTAGTTGTTGCGTAGAAGTACGAGGTTGTAAGTTATCAGTAGATTTAATACCGATAAAGTTAGGAGAATTTGATGTAATTCTCGGAATGGATTGGTTAATTAATCATGGAGCAATTATAGATTGCCAAAAGAAATTTGTGAGAATCAAGTCGTTGAAGCAACCTTCTGTAGTATTTTACGGTAGTAAATTGCCGGGACATCCGTGTTGCCTTACGATGACACAAACTAGAAAATTGTTAAGGAAGGGTTGTGTAGGTTACCTTTGCCATGTTGTGGATACCCAAAGAGTGGGAGCAACCATGGAACAAATACTTATAGTAAATGAGTTCATGGATGTATTTCCAAGTGAGTTACCGGGGTTACCGCCGGATAGGGAGATCGAATTTGTGATAGACGTTGTGCCAGGAGCGGCACCAGTCTCAAGGGCACTGTATTGTATGGCGCCTATGGAAATGAAAGAACTAATGGTTCAGCTACAGGAACTATTGGACAGAAAGTACATTCAACCAAGTGTTTCTCCGTGGGGGGCACCAGTGTTGTTTGTCAAGAAGAAAGACGGATCGTTAAGGCTTTGTATCGACTATCGGGAGTTGAAAAAGTTAACGATCAAGAATAAATACCCATTGCCCAGGATCGATGATCTCTTTGATCAATTAAAAGGGGCAAAGTATTTTTCTAAAATAGATTTGCGGACGGGGTATCATGAGTTGAAAGTTAGGAAGGAAGATGTACCAAAAACGGCATTCAGGACTCGTTATGGTCATTACGAGTTTCTAGTTATGTCATTTGGGTTGACGAATGCACTAGCTACATTTATGGATATGATGAATAGAGTGTTCAAACCATATTTGGACTAGTTCGTCGTTGTGTTTATCGATGATATTCTAGTCTATTCTAAGACGTTAGAAGATCATGTTGAACACTTAAGATTAGTGCTGGAGACACTAAGGAAAGAGAAGTTATATGCGAAATTCACTAAATGTGAATTTTAGCTGGAAAAGGTGCAGTTTTTAGGTAATGTCATTGACCAAGAGGGGATTTCAGTCGATCCAGCGAAGGTGGAGGCAGTGATGAATTGGGAACAGCCGAAAATGCCGACTGAGGTACGAAGTTTCCTAGGGTTACCAGGGTACTATCGAAGATTTATCCAAGATTTTTCGAAGATAGCTACCCCGTTGACACATTTAATAAGAAAGACGGTGAAATATGTATGGACGGATAAATGTGAAGACAGTTTTCAAGAACTAAAGAAAAGATTAAGTGAAGCGCTTGTTTTGTCATTGCCTGATGACACAAGAAATTTCGTAGTGTACAGTGATGCTTCGCATAGAGGACTTGGTTGTGTGCTTATGCAACATGGCAAAGTTATTGCGTATGCGTCACGGCAGTTGAAAGATTATGAGAAAGTTTATCCTACTCATGATCTGGAACTGGCCGCAGTAGTGTTTGCCCTAAAGATATGGAGATATTATCTTTATGGGGAAAAATGTGAGATATATATGGACCATAAGAGTCTAAAGTATATCTTCACTCAGAAGGAGTTGAATATGAGACGGAGGAGATGGCTAGAGTTGATAAAGGATTATGATTGTGAAATCATGTATCACCCTGGAAAGGCCAATGTAGTTGACGACGCCTTAAGTAGGAAGGGTCGGGAAAAGTTGTTTTTGTTAACGGCTCAAAATAAGTTAATAACTGAGATGGCTAGGATGGAATTAGAGGTAAAGTTACCAATTGAGGCGAATCAGAGACTGTTTGCGATGGAGATGCAGTCTACCATCGTAGAAAGAGTCAAGGAAGTACAAATCACGACAGACAAGTGTAATCAAATGAAGAAGCGGTTGTCCGAGAAGGAAGATACTAAGTATAGTCTTGATAATGAAGGATTATTAAGACTTGATGGAAGAATTTGGGTTCCGAATGAGACGGAATTAAAGGAGAAAGTGTTACAAGAAGCTCATAATTCGAGGTACTCGATACATCCAGGTAGCACTAAGATGTATCAAGACCTTCGACCGAGTTTTTGGTGGCCAAACATGAAGAGAGAAATAGCAGAGTATGTGAGTAAGTGCTTAACTTGTCAAAAAGTTAAGGCCGAACATCAACGAACCAGTGGCTTATTACAGTCATTGGAGATTCAAGAATGGAAGTGGGAGCATATCACGATGGACTTTGTGGTGGGACTTCCGACAACGCAAAAAGGGTACGATTTGATTTGGGTAATAGTGGACCGGTTGACGAAGTCGGCTCACTTTTTGCCAATAAGGGTCAAGTATAACTTAGACCAGTTAGCTAAACTTTATGTTAAGGAAATCATTTCCAGACATGGAGTACCGGTATCGATTGTGTCAGATCGTGATCCACGATTCACATCGAACTTTTGGAGGAGTTTGCAAGAGCAGTTGGGAACACAGCTAAAGCTAAGCACTGCTTATCATCCTCAGACTGATGGGCAGAGCGAGAGAACAATTCAGACGTTAGAGGACATGTTGAGGTCTGGCATCATGGATTTCAAGGGTATTTAGGATGATCACCTACCACTAGTAGAGTTTGCGTATAACAATAGTTATCATGCAAGCATAGGCATGCCGCCGTACGAAGCTTTGTATGGTAGAAAATGTAGAACACCTTTGTGTTGGGATGAAGTGGGAGAACGCCGTATGCTAGGACCAGAATTGGTGCAGCAGACAGCGGAGGTGAAAAAGTTAATTTGGATGCGTCTTGTCACAGCTCAGGACAGACAGAAAAAGTATGCGAACTCACATAGACTAAGTCGAGAGTTTGAAGTGGGTTCGTATGTGTTTCTAAAAGTATCTCCCTGGAAAGGAAAGATACGTTTTGGAAAGAAAGGAAAGTTAGGTCCAAGGTTTATAGGACCTTTTGAAGTGTTAAAACGGGTAGGAGGGGTAGCTTATATGATAGCATTACCTCCAGACCTAGAACGAATACGTAACGTGTTTCACGTATCTGTATTACGTCCATATAAGCCGGACTATAAGCATGTAATCGAGTATGAGCCAATTTATATAGAGAAAGACTTAATGTATGAAGAGTTACCGATGCAAATCATTGATAGAAAGGAACAACTTCTGAGGAGCAAGGTAATACCATCAGTGAAGGTATTATGGAAGAACCACGATGCTGAAGAAGCAACGTGGAAACTAGAAGAAAAGATGAAGAAAAATTTTCCTCATCTATTTGATTAAAGTAAGACGAGATTCTGGGGACAGAATCTTTATAAGGGGGGAGAATGTAACGACCGAGAAATTCAGATCTTATTGTAAAATGATTTTATTAATTTAAATAATAATAAAATCCTATTTTGTGTGTTATCAAGATGGTTGTCTTTGTATAACCTATTGATGTTAGAATGTCGTAGTATTTGAGCTATGTGGATGAATTAAAGTGTTTGAATTTTTAAGACGAAAATAAAAGTTTTTCGAGAAATTTTTCGAAAAATACTATTCATCGGTATTAGCTCGGGATATTATTTTGAGTTCCCGAGAAATACGTAATAATGGAATAACAAGGTAAGATGGATTTTGTAATAAAAATCTAGTTATGAAAAATACGATATTTCGCTTGTGGACTTAATTCGTAAATGTTAAGTAAAGCGAAGTGTTAAAGAATAAGTAATACTTGTATGATACCTTGGCTATTGTACGGAGTAGTGAAAACAAGTATAATACGAAGTATTATACGAGTTTGTATGAATGATAAAATATCGTATATAAATTCTATATGAATTATAATACGAAAATAATACATGAACTATATGTATATGTATTGAGAAATGTTAATGGATTTAATTGGAATTAATACAAGTCCAAATGAATTAAGGGTTAAGGCCCAAACATAAATTAATAAACCAATGAGAGTTATTAGTGTAAAGCCCAAAGGATTTATAAATCCAAGCCCAAGCTAGATTAAAATGAATTGGTTGACCCATGGGGCAAAACCATATTAATATGGTAAATGTGTGATGACCAAGATAAGTGGTGACCAAGAATGTGTGGTGACCAAGTGATGTGGTGATCAAGTAAGTGTGATGATCAAGTAGGAGTGTTGACCAAGACTTTTAATTAATGACCAAGTGTAGGATTAATGTTGTGCTAGCCAAGTATTGAATAGTAAGGAGGTGGGATTGTTTTAATGACCAATCTACCCTAACATTGCAAGTTCTATAAATATAGAAGGCTTACAAGCCATTTGTTGGTTGATCAAATAAACTAACAACTTCTAAAGTGCTTAAGTGTTAGAGAGAATAAGCTAGCAATAAGTCACTTCCATAAACCAAGAAGAAGAAGCAAGCTACTTACAAAGACTTCAAGAGTAAGACATCTTCTCTAAGTATCTTCTATCTCTATTCGTGATAGGTTGATAAGACAAGTTAGAATTAAGGAACATGGATGTTAAGAAGTAAGAAGAATGAATAAGTCATGAACTTAAACCACATAAGTTGGCAATAAGTCATTTGAATTTATATAAGTTATAAACTTATTATAAGTTAACCTTGAATGTTAAAGATGAAAATAAGAAATTGGTAATGAGGTTAGTAAAATGAAAGTAAAGAGCTTGTATGATCTTATGTATTATGTATACATAAGTGAAGCTATATGTTGATAACATATAAGTATGATAATTAAAAGACTTTAATTATCATAAGTTATGAACAATGGAGTTATAAGTAGTTTATACCTTAAAAAGTCATAAACTCATGTAAGAATAAGTTCAAAAATCCAACAATGATTATAAGTTGTTGTAATAAGTAGGTTGAGATGTTCACATGATGAATGAAGTTCATTTGTAATGTTGAACAAATCATAAGAAGGAAGATTTGCCAGAAATTGCACGAATGGACGACAATCGTCGAATTCGTAAAATTCTCGGAATAGAAGTCAAATTTTGCGTATGATCACGGAACCATTATTTTACAATGGAGTTAAGTCATATTTGGCATTTAAGAGTTGCGAACTCGAAAATGACCGGATTTCGACTTAGAACGAAGAAACGAGCGTTGAACGTTCACGAACGTTTATCGTTTTCATTAAAAATGAACCAATAGGTGAATTTTTGGCAAACAAAGTTAAATAGATAAAATTCTTTGATGATCATGTAGATTACATAATTTGTGAACCGTAGGCTTTTGAACAAGCCAATTCGGACTTATAACGAAGAAGTTATGCGTCCGGGAAGTTCAAAAAATTTTAAAACTGAAATTGATATCTGGTGCACAGAGTTGGCGCCGCGGCGCCAACCCAAGGAAAATGACCAGCGCCCCAGCGCCATGCACAGTACCAGACCTTATGGATAGTGGCGCCGTAGCGCAGCCCATTACATAAGGACTCGCGCCCCAGCGCCAAGTCCGGGATATACTAGGTTAAGACTCACGCCGCAAAGCGAGATGTGAGTATAGTACCGGCGCCGTAGCGCCAATCTCAGAACAAAGATAGTAATGAAGGTTTCTAAGTACAAAGAAAGGAAATGGAAATAAACACAAACTTAAGGAAGGTAATGTAACATTATTTAAACTTTGTTAAACCTTAAGGAATGTAATGCAAAGGTTAATATAACCTAGTCGAGTGTAATTACAAGGATAAATGATAAACTGGAATGAATAGTAACCGAATCTAATACACAATTAGATTGAGAAGAAAGGTAAGATATAATCATATACATACTTGATTATATGTGGCCTAATGTAAGACATTATGTGATCATGTACTGTAGGGACTTCAAAGACTTAAACATAAAGCGAATATACGATAGCAAAGCTAAAGGCAAGTATTATAACTCTTGTTTCCGTTCAATCTGAACAAGTTTAAGATTCATGTATTCTTTCGTATGAATTGAGTTATGTTGAGGTTAAAGCCAATTCCCTTTTGTTAGACTTGATAATCTACTCTTGTATTATCAAATGTTACTATCTTTTGTCAACTACTTGATATGGTTTCCAAAAGAAGACTGAAATGTTAAACAAACATTTTGTCGGTAAAACGACAGGCACGTGAGGTTGCCAAATGATTAAACGTACATATGTTTAATGGATGTAGTGTTGATCAACATAGAGTACAATAGGCTGATCACCTAGAAGTGCTCGTAAGTAATATCGGGCTTACGGAATTCGTTCTGGGTTGTCCTTTTTCCAAGAAAGAATGAACACTCAAGGTCTTTGACCGGAGTGAATGTTTTACTAAATATTGTCAATATTGTAAAATATTTTGAAAGAAAAGATGAAGTGCTACTTTGAATTATCAATAGTACTTCATAAATATTGTTCAGTTATTGAAGATATACGATTCGTATGTGTCAAGCATGTTGTTATTGAATTGTTATACTTGTTGAGCTAGCCATGCTCACTCTTGCTTGAACCATATGAATGCAGCTAAGACTGAACGTCCGGAAGGATCAAAAAGAGATAAAGGAAAAGCTAAGGCAGATTGTTAAGCTGTCTTGTAATAGTATAGGTCTATTGTTGTAATGTAACTGATATTATGATAAAGAACCTTTGTAATGGGTATAGAACCTGGGAAATTGTAAATATTACTTTAATATATAGAAGTTATATTCATTCTTTGAGACTTTTCAAGTGAATGAATATATGAATGTTGTACAGTATTGCACCAACTGTCGGGTTGGAAGATACCCGGATTTGGGGGCGCTACATCACAAGTGTGACCCAACATTTTTTTTAAAAAAAATCAAAAGTATAACCATCGGCACGAAGTCAATAAATTTCGAAAATCTAGCAAAACTAGAAGATTTGGAATATCTAATTTTCTCCATCAATTTAAATCTTTATACTAAATATTCTTGTATTTTAACTTACAGTCCTCCTATATCCCCAGTATAGTTCATTAAACTTACCGCACATTGAAAGTTCTAGAACTTGCCATAATAGTATAAGTTTAAGAACTTATCCTAGTCAGACCATAGGCGTCCATTCGATGAGGGGTTCAAAACATACCATATTATTATGAGTCACGAACTTACCATAAGCATTAGTTTGAAGAGTCGTACCTAATCCTAATAATATCTGACTAATCTTAATAGTTTCTAACTGTCAAATATACACATGAGAGAAGAATCACCTTTTCACCACATATACATTGATAGCGTGACACCGACATTCCAATGATTATCAATGTGATAAACCAAGTGCAAGCACAAAATCCTCGCCTATACAAAGGTTTGTACAACTCAGCCATCACATAAGTCCTCAATTGAAATCCCACCTAACTCTATCTTAATCATAACTTGCTCAATACGAATTCCTCGTATCACATTATCTATAACTCCTCGTGAGTTTACCTTGTACTTTATCATAGTACATTATCTTCGTAGCATTAAGCTATAACTATTCAAACATTACAAACCACATTTCTTATATAACTTAAACAGATCACGTCGTGATCTTGTTCTATAATCATCTCCCTTCAAATTCTTTTCTTAACTCGTGATCGTTTTGTTTTACGATCTCCTTTCTTTCATTTCATTTACGACATCATTCGTTATCTTGGCTATTGGAGTTAGGCAACTCCCATTTATTATCTTTATATCTCTTCAAGTTTCTTCTCTAAATTTTCTTGTTTATATAACAATTCCTCCTTTAAGGATTTCCAACTTCATTTATATCGTTCAACATTTTATTCGAGTTTCACATTTTCATCATATGTATCCATTCTCTATACTTGGTACACATCGAGTCTCTAACAGTTTCAATATGGTACGCTGAGTGGTTTCCCACAAACAACCAACAAACTAGGTTCCGAGTTGCTAGTTCGTGTATACCTCCGCTCTATGAAGGAATAGTTTAGCCCAGATACCATACATCAACAACTAAAGAGTACAACTATACCATACCTAACTATAACTTTTTTATTCTTAACTTCCTTACCAATCTCTTCTTATAGACATTGTCTATTTGTTATCACCTCACATCTTTGTTATTGGAGTTGGGTAACCCCACAACTCTACGAGATTCTTCTTTGAATCCTCTCACGCATGTTTTAATCCCTTCTCTATACGTTTCTTAATTTACTTCTTATTGTTCAAACTCTATATGAGCTTATTATTTCATTATCTTCACATCTCTTCTCTAAGGTTATAGCCTACGGTACTCCTACCTAAGGTTTATAACCTACAGCTTTGATACCAACTGTAACGACCCCAAAATTCATACAATTTAATTCTCAACTTCGGCCGTTAACAATACATCTAACTTCTGATTTTACATCATTATTCGATATTAAACTTTATAAAATGCGGAATAATTTAAACTTTTATGTATTCTTACTTTAATTCCTTGAAACAAAACCTTTATCAACTACATGTCTTTGAATCAATCTTATTTTATGATTCGCTTTATCACTGTTATCATATAAAATTTTACATTTCAATCTGATAACCTTTACATATCAGATAACTCTAATTCTAGCTTTACAACTAAATATAAAACTACACATCATAAAACATTTAATACATCTCACGAGTCTTAATCATGGTTTAAGGAAATAGTAACTTTAGCTAAAATATAAATCTTCGTATTCGTATATTAATTCTGATCCACTTCATTCAAGTAGCACATAGTGTTATCTTCAATCCTTAACCTGCAAAAATGGTTATTTACAAGGTTGAGTTCGACAGCCCAGTAAAATCTAACAGTTTTCATGCAACACGTAGCATATAATAACATGCTCAACATATATTTCTTAAACATTGGACTATCATAACATACAGACTACAGTTCATATAACAAGTATAATGATTGAGTTCCTTACTCAATCAGCATGCTTTACTCAATCAACGTAGTCATAACTTGACTTAACGTTTCATGCTTTCAACATAAATATAACACATCATGTTATTTGCAATAAAGATTTAAAATAGTTAATCACCAAGTTCACATAACAAATAGGAACTGAAAGACTTGCCTGGTTTGTAGATTACATATTATCGAAAAACAGCTTAAATGCTTTGCGTACATCCTACAACAGTTTAAAGGTTCATATTCACATGCATTAGTTACACATATAATGAAACCACAATGACTCTTAGTCTTAATCTTTTTATAACTTGCGTCTCTTTAAAACTTAACACTTAACGTCAGGTGTTTACTCCTCTTCGTATGACACCTATCATTACGTAATCCCATATTGTGTTTCTTTATACTTCTTTCGTAACTGACACTTAACGTTCAACAAAGTTATCATAAACTCCATTATCTCATATTAGGTGTGTTACACTTGTTAACAACAACTAAGTTATATAACCTCTCCCGTAACGCTTCCCTTACAATTGACAGTTAAGTCCTCTAACGCGTATTTACATCCTTTTAAACATATATTAGATTAACTAATCAAGTTAACATTCAAATCGTTCTTTCAACTTATATCTCACTATAAACCAACATAAACCTTATCATTTATTTCTTACTTTTGAAAACATCACATTTAGTTCCATTACATAACTTAATTAAGCAATCACATAAAATCTTTACACTTTGCATTACAACACCTTACAATCTGTTATTGTAGTTTCTATTATGTCTTAACATCATTAACATGCTTTCTTAGCTAACATAAGTCCATTACGCATGACCTGCAAATAGGCAGAAGTCACTGCCTGGGCTCAGGGCACGGCGCAACTGCGCTGCCCCAAGGCGCAACTGTGCCAGCACAGCTGTGCCGTTTCTGCCTGTGATACTGGCGTAGCTGCGCCAAGCACAGACAGAAACTGCATCAGGAGCTCTGCTACACGGCAGTCACCCATCTCAACCCAATTCCTAAAAAACCATGAAACCTAGCAACTCAAACTTTGTAATGGCATAGTTACACATGTCATACACCATTCTAACTACATAAACGTCATATTTACACAAATTTGAGGAATCAAAACACCCAATTTCCAAATTTCTTCATTTTTTACATATTTAGCAAAAATCGATCGCAACGAATTCGTTTCTTAATCAATTGACACGATTCCAACTACGCCGCTTTCATTTCTTAACATACAAACATATTATAACATCAAATTACAGATTATAACAAATATTGATCATGAAATTTCGTACTTTCGGAAGCCATTTTTCAAACATAAACACTGTTTTATATTTTTCTTCTTACAATTCAATTTCACGTGTTTGGTTGCTACTCCTTTTATATATACATGTCAATAACATGTTCTACAATACTATCACACACCCATAACCCATATCTTACAATCATCACTTGTCAAAAACCCAATTCCAGAAAATGAAAATTTCAAAACTGAGAATTAGAATTAGGGGTAGGTAATACCTTAAATTCCCGATTGATTGCTAGCGAGAAATAGTATTAAGGCTTAGAAATTCTCCATCTTCCCCTTGACAATCTCAGAAGCTCAAAATCACAGTGTTTTATTTCTTGCTTCCAAGCTCTCTCTCTCTCTCTAAACCCTCTAATATTTTGGCCTTGGAAGAATAAGACGCGAAGTAATAAAATGACCACTCCCACGTACTCTTCCGTTAAAAAAATAAAAAGACGTCAGTTGGAATACCCCAAAGGCCGCAAGGCCTTGTTTGGCTAACCAAAAATTCCCCAAAACTAGATTACTTTTATATTATTTAGATTATATAGTTACTTTTGTCACACTTGATTTTAGTTCATTTAAATGACTTTAGCTTAATTAATTTAAATAACTTATAATGGTAATTATAATAATTATAATTTTTATTATAATTATACTTATAATTAATAAATAATTACATATGTCTAATTTAATTAATAAATTAGAAACGTCATTTTATTTAATTTATTTATTTCTTCAATATTAAACAACTCATTTAATTTAATTAATTCATTAAATTAAATCTTCAAAGAATAAAATTTGCCTTTGCTTTAACTTAATTACCATACACATGTAACTAAATTATTATACCACAATTTCATAAATTATTTATTTTTCTCAATAAATAAATTATTTAAAAATATTTATTTAGTTCAATAAATATTTAAACTTAATTATAAAATTCATTTAATTTCTTTAATAGTTAACTTAACTATTAAACCTCACTTTCCCAATATATGAATATATATTTCTCTTCACACCAGAACACATATTTCAAAATATGTAACACGTATACATACATACTCAAACTCAAAACATCTCATTATAAGAATTTTAATTATTAAATTCTTATTTTAATAACTTATAAAAATTCGAGTTGTCACATCTTCTACATCGTAAGAGTAATAGTACATTCCTAGTATTAACTAATCCAAAGCCTTCTCTTTACCATTGTCCTTGCCAGAGAGTTCACCACGTTCTGCCTTAACTGAAAGTTTTAAGGAAAGCAAGGATAAGCAACAATTTTGCCCAGCAAGTAATAACAGTAATGAACAATCATATATAGAGTTCAATCTTCAAGGGTATACCAGTGAATAATAATTCAGGAATTATCAACGATTCTCAATAGAAGTCACTACGGACTGAAAGATATCAACAAGATTTAACGATTATTCAATTCAAGAAAGTAATGAATACTGAGCAGTCACTAATGACTATGAACTTCTCCTAGAATTAATAGTAATAAACTGATAATTCTACAAAACGAGTACAACATGTGATCAGCCTAAAGTACCCTATGTCATGCATAACATTTAATCATTCTCATGTGCGCACGTCGGTTCCCCGACAATTATAAAATTCACCTACCATGAGGGTTGTTCATCTCAGTTATAAGATTCCGCACCAAGTTAATTTGGTTTGGATAGCTTTAGATCATATACCGATAGTCTAGCCGAATCAATGACTTAGACAACTTTCTTTTAAAATATACACATGAACAATAATCATCCAAAATCATGGTTCGAAAAAAATTTCATTTCTAAATTACAGGGTATTAAGTCATTAGATATGAATCATACTTTCATGGATTTACAGGTACAGCCAATAATAGTACAAGCTAAAGTAATGCTCAATAAAGAATAGGGTTCGAGTACTTGCCTCAAGCTTAGTTTACCAAAGTATAACTTATCAACACTTTTCGAATCCTAACATAATATAGTTAGGCGTATAGGATAATCATTAGTTACGTATACTTATACATGATATGTAAGTTCAAATGCATACACAAACGTCTAACTTAGTTGTATACTCTTTACATACTCCATCACATACCTTGCGTACTTATATCACAAAATCAGTTTATAAGACACCACGAAGTCAAACAACATAGTTTCTAATCATTGCTTTATAGTTCGCAAACATCTTTTGGACTTAACATTTGAAAGTTTATAAACACATATCCAATCTATGATTTTTAATACTAGCATGCTTATAGATACTTCACATACTATAATTAAACATGTATTACAGGTTTAGACCTCAATACAATCATGCACCATATCTCAGATCTCAAATAGATTAGACAGATTGTACTGCAGGATGGCGCAGATGCGCCCTGGCTAGGTTTAGGGACGGCGTAGCTGCGCTGTCCCCTAGTCATACCAGAGTTGAGCCTTGCATTTCCTATTTTTGTCCCATTCTTTAGCATACCTAGACACTTATACTTACATGCATACATGCTAGAGGACTTTTCATAAATATATGACCATCTTAAGTTCACTTTTGCATGTCATAGTCTTATTTTAGGATTTCTACGAAATTAAGGCCAAATAAGGTAATGAAATCACAATGCGTACTAATTAGCCATATGTCCACATAAAGAGATTACACAATCTATACTACGTATGCTTATAAGTGTTCACATCTTTTGTTCATAACTTACATCGTTAATCACTTTAAAACATGTTTAAACTCATGCTTGAGTAACCTTCAATGTTTTTAACCAAAATGAGCATACGTATGTAATATGTGTGGTCACATAAGAAATATAAATCACATATGTTCTAAGTTCAGAATATGCACCACCTCATGTTTAATAGATTATAACACATCCAAGTTTGTTTTGAAAAGTTATTTTAATCCAAATGGAATTACATCTCAGTACATGTATATAATCTTGAATCACATCTCATACGTAGCTATATCATATATGCATGTTCAAAAAATCAGAACTTAAAGTTCATTAGTTTCATCAAAGCCTATTTTTTCAAAACTATCTGTTTCTTTATTACATGCATACTAACACTAACCAAATCATTTATGATATGCCAAGGAACCCAGATCCTCATGTTAAACTTATTTCCATATATGTTCAAGTCATATCAGTGTGCTAGAATTAACCAGATTGAAAATAGAAGTCAGAATCACATCTTCGGGTTCGGCACAGCTGCTTTGCACCCTAGTATAAACTGGGCGCAATTGTGCCCTTCCTAAACCAGCTCCAGTAAGATACTCTATTTTGCAGAGTATCAACCCACTCCGAATTTCTTTCAATCAAGCACACTTAAACTCATTCTTAGAGACTCTATATAGGTATACAACTTTATAAACACTTGATAACATGCTAATTCATACTAATTGACATAGAATTCAAGAGATTTTAAGAATTTAACAAAACTAAAAATGAAGAACAAAACATAATTTTTATACCTTTTGAAGCGTGAATGGATTCCTCAAATGCACTAATTATAATTCCTTAATGCTCAGCAGCTCTTACTCTCAAATCACACTTATCAGATAATTTTCACGTAACAGATAATTGAGAAGGAAAGGGTGCTTTATATAGAGACTTTGTTGCCCAGTTTCTAACTTTGCACCAAGGTTTGAATCAATAGAAAATGAAAGTCAACAACGGATCTGCAAGAGTTGGCCAACTGCCAATTTTGTAGCCATCATCACCATGGATTATAGCCGCTTGAGTTTACACAATGAGATTATAGGCTACTGTTCATGTACTGTGATGGTCACTAATTTTGGGACACGGCTAAATCCCAGCAACTATATTACATAAGGCTTTGTTTGGTTCCTTTAACTCCCAAAATATAATTTTAAGGTGGTAATGCTACTACATAATGTAAAGTTAGGAATTATATATGTACCCATATCATATATTCCATGTACATTAGATTCACATAATTTAATATTTATAACATGTATGAACTCAATTTAATTGGTCACTTATAATTTAATATCTCCTCTTACACATCAGTATTGAAAAAAAAAATTTAATAGTATATATTTATTTACTCCCATATTTCAGGGTACACATTTAATTGTCTCATCATACATGATAAGATAACAAAACTTATCTAAATCAACTTTATGATTTAATTACTTTTACTATATAGTTTTTGTATAACATTATTCACAATTAAGTGTCACACCTCTTTTAATCTTAAGCAGTAGGTAATTATATAATAATACTACTCACGTTTTCCTATATTACACATAGTGGCATGAAATAATATTTAATAATAATGTTCACATTAATAATAATGGTAATCCGATCCATTATTATTCTCATTCTTTATTAATGCTAACAAACTATCTTTATAACTCATGCACACAGTGGAAATTATTTTCCAAGTCTTGCTACCAGTGCAGCTGCGCTGGTTTACAGTACAGGAGTGGCGCAGCCGCGCTACTCTGGGAATTTCTCAGACTAAGTCACTGCTGCAATTAGTTCATATTCTAACTTAAATAATCTCTTTATTTAATAGATAGTACACTCATTTTATTATCTTGCCACACTAGACAATTACGTAAATTACTCTACTCCTTAGTATTCTATTACTCACAATAACAATTAATTAATAATATAATATTAATTCATTATTCACTTCTTAATTTATTCATTTCTTAATTAAATTAACCAACTTAACTTCAATTCTCATGCCACACAAGGCAATCCAAAATTATCAATTCTCATATAAATTCACTTTAAATTAATTGAATTACTCACCTCACAACACATCGATATTTATATTCAAATAAATATTTATTTTCTTATTACATCAAAATAATTATTTATTCATGAAATTCCCGGCTCTTACAGTTAATTCACTTTACTCGGGAGTCTTTAAAGTTTCTATATACATAATCACATAGCATACCATGTTAGGTCATAAACAATCAATAAGTATTGTCATTAACCTATCTTCTCTGTCTTCTAGGTCTAACTATCTGTTTGCTTAACTTACTAACATTAGCTGGGTTAGTTAACGTTCTTTATGACTTTATAACCTTTTATTATTATAAGTAACCTTATGTATTCAATGTTTAAGTAATTACATATCAAGAAATCTCAAACATCCCTTTAACGTGCATACAGTTTACCGTATTATTAAACTTACTTTGTGTTTACATTTTCATAACCTTTTGTTAAATTTTAATTGTTAAAATTAAGGTTTTAATAATCTTTTAAAATGTTACTTTAAGTTTAATTAAGGTCATAATTCACCTTCAATCAACTTACCTTTCTTTTGTATTCATTCTTATTCTTCCTGCCTTTGGTCTAGGACCGGCGCCGCGGCGCCGTGTCCTTTATTATTTTCGGTGCTGCGGCGCATCTCTTCAGTGTCTGATATCCCGTTACGGCGCTGTGGCACCACTTTCATAGGTTTGGGAGGCGCTGCGACGCCAGCCCTGAACCTTTGAAATTTTTTTTAAGTTTTTCATTTCAAATTCTTTTAAGGCTCGTAACTTAATCGTTACAAGTCAGAACTGGCTCATTCAAAAGTCGTTATCTCACATATCTTGCATACTTTGATTTCTTTCAGACAGTATAAGTTTTTGAATCCGTTAACACTAAATTCATTGTTTAAATTTCTATTACTCGTTCATTAAACGTTCGTGAACGTTCATAGCTTGTTTCTTCATTTTAAGTCAAAATTCGACCATTCTTGAGTCCACAACTCTTAAATGCAAAGATCTACGATACTTCATTGAAAACTAAGGTTTTTGAGTTAAACGACAACTTTTGCCTATCATTCCAAGAATCTTACGATTTCGACGATTCTCGTCTAATCTCGTAAATTTCGACATAACTTCGTTACTTGAGATTTGTACTCCATTCAAAATGGATTCATTCCATTATTTATATATTTATCATCGTAACCAAGCATATAGCATCTAATCCTATATACGACAGTTTTAAACTTGTCCATCAATAACATGTGATAAATTTTCATGTTTTCTTCATTATTTCTTACTTATTTGATTATGATTCCACTTATAACATGGTTATTAATGATTAAAGTCCACTAATAGCCATCCTTGTTATTCCTTAAGATACATGCTCCACCAATAATCATTTCTCTATCAAGATTCTAATTGAAGAGATGAAGATTAAAGGTTTAAGTTTCATTAACTTTTAATGTTATAGCTTTCTTCTTCCCCTTTGATTACTTCAAATGGCTCTCTATTCTCTCTCAATATATTGCTTTAAGTGTTGGTGAAATTAAACAACCAAAAAAAGACAACCTAAGCTTTCTATTTATAGAAAATGCACGGTGGGGGTACAATGGTCAAAAGGTCACCCAACCTCCTTATTATTCCACCTACTTACTATTCCAAACTTGCAAGGAAAGTCTCTCCTCTTGCTTGGCCATCAAGTGGTCGGCCATGACTCACCATGGGGGGCCCACATAGGTTGCCCCATGGGTTTTTCTCATCTGGTAACCCGTCGGTTCGATCCACGGGTTCAGTTCTTGGTTCGGATTTAGGTTTAATTCAATTTGGGCCTAACCTTGGGCTTGAATTAAATTATCGTTGGGCCTTGATTAAGTTTTCATTGGGCCTTAACATATATCACTTGGGTTTGCCAAAGTTAACATTCAAGTTTCACTAATCTAATAATAATGGTTTGTGCTTTTACCGTATAATCCTCGTATTCTTCTCATATGCTAGTTCGTAAAACATTCATCTTATACGTTAGATTATCTTTCGTATATACTTGCACAATACTTTGTATTATACTCGCATTCTTTCCAGTATAATAACTTCCTTAATATACATAACCATTAAATATTCAAATCTTCACGTTTCCTAACATTTTTGAATTTTGAGTATGAAGGCGAAAAATTATGTTTGCTATAACTGAATTATTAATAGATAATTAATCTTTTCTTAACATTCTATCATTACGTATTTCCCAAAAATTCACAAATAATTCCTGAGCAGTAATAGATAAATAGTATTTTTTGGAGAATTTCTCGGAAAGCTTTTATTTTCATCTTTAAAATTTAAACACTTTATTTCTAGCACTTAGCTAGAATACTACTATCATACTCCTCTTTCAGATTATAGAATAACCTTAATCTCACTTACTCGTTATAAACAATATAGAATATAATTTTATTCAAATAAAATTAATATACATTATAATTCGATTTTCTCGATTGTTACATAACCAAAATTCACATTTCAAAAATTTTGCGTACAACTTCTCTCTTCTTAATGTCTCCAATGTCACCCTTAAATGTTCAACATGCTCTTCCTTGGTTTTAGAATACACTAATATATCTTTAATAAACACCACTACAAATTTATCTAAGAAAGGTTTAAACACCCTGTTCATCAAATCCATGAACGTTGTAGGTGCATTGGTTAAACCAAATGACATAACTAGAAACTCATAATGACCATACTGAGATCTGAATGTCATTTTGGGTACATCCTCCTTCCTTACCTTTAATTGATGATATCCACTTCTTAAATCTATTTTTGAAAAGTACCTAGCTCCCTTCAGTTAATCGAACAAGTCATCGATTCTCTGTAATGGATACTTATTTTTAATTTTGATCTTATTCAATTCTCCATAATCAATGTAGAGCCGCATTGACCCATCTTTCTTCTTAACAAATAACATCGGCGCTCCCCACGGTGATACGCTTAGCTGGATATACTTCTTGTCTAGTAATTCTTGTAACTGCACCATCAACTCTTTCATCTCTACTTGGGTCATTCTATATGGGGTTTTAGATATCGGGGTCGTTCCTGGTACTAAATCAATCAAGAATTCAACCTCTCTATCTGGCGGAAGTCTAAACAAATCGTCTAGAAAATATATCCGCAAAATCTCTAATGACATGTATCTCTTCCAATTTCGCAGTCTTCTTCAGAGTATCAACTATGTAGGCTAAGTATCCTACACATCCTTGTCTCAGTAACTTCTTGGCCTGCATCATTGTCAGATAACTCACTTGTCTAGGCGACTTGCTTCCATAAAACACCACCTTTGATGGAGTCATAAGGTTAACACATTTCTTTTAGCAATTAATTACCATCACGTAATTGAATAACTAATCCATTCCCAGCATAACATCAAATTCCCCAAGTTTAATCGGTATCCACCATTATCTCGTTGCCCTTTATATCCCCCTACATTTCTTGTATATAAACCCAACATGAATCACCTCCCTATTCTCAATCTCTATGTTTAAAGGAAAATCAAGTTCTTCCAAAGGCAAATCTAAGTCCTTAGCAAAATTATCGGATATAAATGAACAAGTAGCACTCGAATCAAATAATACATAAGCATTAATACTATTTAAACGGGATTCAATCGCTGATAACTATGATGTCATGGAGATGTTGGTCGATGTTTATGGCCCTTCCAAATGATACACATGGAGATGTTGGTCGATGCTTAGAGCATTCGTCAAGCAGTGCTCAGCACATGCCAAATGATACAGCTTCAGCTTTTTACAATATGTTATCTAAATCGGGTGTCCTAGTGTATCCAGGAAATGATAAGCACACCATGCTATCTGCAGTGACGAAACTTTTACATTTCAAGAATGAGCACGACTGTAGTGAGAGAGGTTTCAATGATTTGCTTGCTATTATCAGCGAGTTCTTACCGACGGATCATACTCTGCCCATAAATTACTATGAAGTGAAGAAGATGGTAAAAGGGTTGAATCTGGGGTATGAAAAGATTGATGCTTGTGAGAAAGATGACATGTTATATTATGGAGAGCACAAAGCTAAGATGCATTGTGATATATGCAATACACCTAGGTACAAGATGACAAAATGTAGGGGGAGGAGAAAAAAATGCCGAAGAAGATCTTACGGTACATTCCTCTTTCGTCCAGACTGCAACGTCTATTCATGTCGTTGAACAATGCTGAGCATATAAGTTGGCATAAAAGAAAGGACGTCGTGCCAGGTCAGTTGACTCACCCTGCGGATGGAGATGAATGGAAGAAGTTCGATGAAATTTTTTCAGAATTTGCTGATAAAGTTTGGAATGTCATGCTTGGCATGCTACGGATGGCTTTTGTCCATTTAATAATTTTAGCCTGTGACGAATGAATTATTTGAGTTGTGATTCTAGGGACAGAATCTTTTTAAGGATGGAAGGATGTAACAATCCAGAATTTTATTTGTAATTTTAAATATTTATTGAAATAAATAAATATTTTAATTGATGTGTTTATTATTGAATAAAGATTTGTTTAATTTAATTCTTTATTAGTTAAATAAATAATTTATGAGTTGACAAAATTAGCTATTTTAATTTAATAATTAAATTAGAGAGTTGGTAAGGATTATATGAATTGCTATAATGTTGTTTTAATTTAATTTAGTAATTAAAGCAATGTGTTAATTTATTAAATAAAATTATAATGAAAATTATAATTTTGTGGCAATTGGTTAAGTGGAGAATTTATTTAATAAGTTGTAATTAGTTTTTTATTTATTTAAGATTGGATATGTAAATCCAAGTAAAAATGTGGGACAATAAACTATAGTATAAATGATTTATTAAAATAAATTAAAGAAGTTTTAAATGGGTTTACTAAACAAGGCTTAATGAATATTAAGTCTTTGTGATAACCCAAATTTTTGGATAATATTTAAAATAAGAATTAAATAAAGAAAATTCTTAGTAGATGATATATTATGTGATGTTGTAGTGCACAAAGGAATATGTAACATGCAATATGTGATGTGGTGTATAATAAATATATTAGAATTATATATTTATTATATGTAAGTAAGGTATAGGAGTAAATTATTAAAGAAAATTAGATGGGTAATATTAAAATAATTTATAATATTAAATTATTTTAATGTGGGAATTAGTGGCATTAAATATACTTCATGTATAACCACTATTTTATTGAAAAAATCATATATTACATTATTGAGTGTAATGTGTGCATGCATTTAATGTGGTAAATATATTAATATATTTACTACAGTTAAATAAATTGTGAAGACAATTTATAGAAAGGAAAAAAATAATTGAGTATATGATATTATGTTATATGGATAATTGTATAATATTTAATATTTTATCAAATGATGTAAAATAAAAATATGAGATGATATCCAATATGTAAAATATGTATATTGGTATCAACTAGTTAGTAAATTAAATTCTTATTTGAATAAATAATTGAATATATTACATTTTATATTTAATATATAAATAAATTATTTGAAAATAATTTATGGAGAGAAGGAGGAAATTAAATTTAATTATACAATATAAATTGTGTAATTTAAATAAGTTATTTAAATTAAGTATGAAAATTAAATAATCTAAATGGTTGTCGTTATTTAGTGGTCATAGTATTTTAATTATATACTAGTGACATAATCTAAGAGAATTATGATATTTAAAATATATACTAATTCGAAGAGATTTATTTTGTATATCTAAATTAATTAATTTTATAACCTAATTAAGATATGATTAATTAGGTTAAGAAATTAAATGTACTTGGGTAAGAATTTTTATTTCATTTGAGTACATGGAAAACCTAATTAAATGATTAGGGTAAGATAGAATTTAATGATATGGACTATATTAATTTTTATGGCCCAAACATTTTTATTAGGATGTCCAAATATTTTATTTAGAAAGCCAAAAGAATTAAGTGTTAAGCTCAAGTGAGCCCAATTGTTAAAGAACATATGAAACATTTGCTAAGTAAATAAAGTATTAGAAATTAAAACAAGAATGATGGAAAGTGGCCCAATAAGCTCAACACATTGAATTAAGTAGCTCAAGCTAAATTTATTTATTAAGTAACATGTAGGAGAATTATAATGATAAAAATTATATTAATTTAAGAGATATTTTTATCTCAAGTTCTTAATTTTATAACTTAATTAAAACAAGTTTAATTGGGTTATAAAATTAAATGTACAAGAGTGATTATTTAAATTCTAAATATTTGGAATGGATACCCTAATTAAATATTTAGGGTGGGATAAGATGGAAATGATTGGACTATGTAAATATTACATAGCCCAAAGGATTAATTGAAAGCCCAACAGAAATAAGTTTTAAGTCCAAATTGGAGAAGGGCATTTTGGACATTTAATAAAGCAAATAAAAAAAAGATGTGGGAGGAGAAGAGGCCACATGGCCGGTTAAATGAGTGGAGAAAAAGGAAGAGTTTTGTAGATATTTTTGATATATTAATATATCTTATTTCCTTAATTATTTCTCTCTCATCTCTTAAGTTTTATTTTCCTTCTTAGCTAATAAAACAAAAAAGAGAGAAAGCCAAGAGGGAGAAAGAAGAGAACGAGAGAAACCGAAAGGGAGAGAAGGGGGGCAGAAGCCATGGAAGAAAGAGTAGAGAGAAAAGAATATCCTGTATGGATGAAGAAGAAGAAGAAGAAGAAAAATAAAGGTTTAAAATTATTTTTCCTAAGCTTTCCTCTAATTTATTTTATGGATTTTATGAAAGAGGTTTATAATATGGATGTATAAAACCCTTTAATCTATGCGATTTATATGAATTCAAGTATGGATCTACCCATATTGGGTGTTAATTTGTTTGAAAATGAAAAAAAAAAAGAAAAATAATTTTTCTAGTTTATGAAACGTAACTTTTAGGTGCTTTGAATATCCACCGTTTTTTATCTACAACTTCTTTTCACGATCAGTCGAAGAGAGGTGTTAGATATATGTGTTTACTAGTAAACCCAAGTGGTAGAACTCAAAAATCATGTTTCTAAAAGTCGTGGTGTTGGTTTTGGTGAAAATAGTCCCGTTTTCTTAGAACTATTTTGGATCAGTCTGGCTCGGGGGTATTTTTGTCCACTTTTTGTACTTTAAAAATTTTTAAAAATTTTGGAGTGTTCATATCAGAAGATGTAAAGGTCTTGTAAAAATTTGAGAATTTATGGCCATACGATTTATGAGTTATGGATTTTACTGGTAAAGACAATATTTGAAAAGATACCCAAATAACTCTCTGTGTATAAGTTCAAATATTACGAAATTTTCACTAGAAGTACATATATATAACATGAGCTAACCCTGAAAATTTTAGAAATTTTGGAGCTAATCACGATTTATGAAAAATCTGGGAATATTTGGCTATTATGGACTATTTAAAAATAGTAGATGGATTTTAAAATTTTCGGGAAAAATATATGTTAAATGTGGGAGTATATTCTACAAAATCCCAGAAAAGAAATATTTTTGAGACTGATTTGGTATTTTTTATATAAATAATGTTATATGGATAAATGAGTTTAATTAAATATGTGATGTCAAAATTATGAAAAATAAGGTTTTTCGACTTGAAACCCTTAAGCATATTTTATGCAGATTTTTGATGGAGGTTTGGGTCGGGTGGAGAAGAGTTGATATGTGTATGGCATTTTATAGTGCTTAAATGAAATAATTAAGGAATAGAAAACAATTGAAATAAATTATTTATTAATGTGATTAATGACTTAAAATAATTTTATGTGACTAATTATATTGGATTAAGATATTATAAGTAATATTTAATTTAAATGTTATTAAAAGTTTAATAACCTTAGGTTGAAATACTATTAAATAATTAATAATATTAAACAAGAAATTAAAATAGAGAATTAAGTTATTTTTAAATGTAGTTGTTGAATTTGGTATTCAATGAACTATATTATGTGTATAATCTACTGAAAAAGGAATCAAGGGTACTGAATTTGATTTCGGGTTGCTGAAATTAAATTTAATCTGCTAAAACTGATTTTGGTTTGCTGAAATAGTAATTTTAGGATACTGAAATAAAATCCGACTTACTGAAATAGTATTTTGGTTTACTAAAATGTTATCTAATTTACTAAGATAACATATAAAAGGGAAAACTTATAAGTATAAGTTATGACATGATGAAAAGATTATCAAAGTATAATGATAATACTAAGGCTATAATGTAATATCTAATACTTAACTAGGTTAGACAATTTAATATAAGATGATGAGATTATAAATGAGTAAATGATAAGTCTAAAGTAGTACAGTGGTATTTTACAATAGTTGATGTATAATAGCTGGGCTAAACAATTCTTTCAGTGAGCCGATGTATATACGAATTAGTAACCGATCTAACTCGCTGTGAAACAGTGTAGACGAGATGGAAACTAATTTGTTGGTTGTTTGTGGAAAATCACTTAGTATACTATATTGAATACTATTAAAGACTCAAGGTGTGCTAGGTTTAGACTTGAGTATATGTATAGTGTTAAGATGTTATCTAATATTTGATTAAGTGTTAGATAATCAATGGATAAAGTAATAGTATTATGAGCTAACAGGTATGTTATGCTGACTGAAAGATCAATCTTATATTGATAGGTCTTTCATGAGAGTTAAATTAGATTGTTTAGCGGTAATCAGCAGTACATGCAATTTTCCTAACTCAACTTGAGTTGTTATTGTAAAGCATGTTAGTGGTTAATCATTGTTGATTATACCACGTCTATAATTTATTGATTCGTACATTGTGTATGTTGTAAATGTTCATCAGGTATGAAAGGCTGATCACCTTCATTACCATCTGGTCCAGTTGAATTATTCATATTCATTTTTGACATTAATTCTTGTCGTCCTGATCGTTCAGTTATGAAATTTGATTCCTGTTAGTTCTCAATTAATATATTGTTGAACGTAGCCAACTTTTTGTTCAATTCTTTCAATCATGATATATCCTCAATTAAAATTAAACTTGCTGGATAAATTTGTTGCTCACCCTTGCTATATCATGATAAAAAATTTCAAATTAAGATGAAAGCTCGAGTAAAGACAGAAGCAAAGGCAAAATGCAAGATTAAATTATGATGCAGTTAGATCTATTAAATTTTTTGACGAAAATGACATTGTAAACCTTTTTAGATATTGAAGGTATGTATTAAGTTAAGGTTGTAGACCTTGGGAATGATGTGTACAAGTTTAATGTATAAACAATTTATGTTTATATCTTTCGCAATAGTTATAGAAATGATGTACCCGATCTGAGGTAAAAAGTACCCGAATTTGGGGTCGTCACATGTTGGTATCAAAGCTGTAGGCTATAAACCTTAGGTAGGGATACCTTAGACCATAACCGCAAAGATGATGATAAGTAATATATTCAAATAGAGTTTAAGTGCTAAGAGATGAATTTTGGAAATTCATTATTAAGTTAAGAAGAAGATAAAGAAGATTCAAAGAAGAATCTTGAAGAGATATAAGGATAAGAATTCGGAGTTACCTGACTCAAGTAATAAAGATGAAAAGTGATAATAAATAGACGATGTCTAAAAGACGAAAAGTGTAAATAAAATCATAATATAATATGATTAAAGAGAAGAATAAAAAGATCGCAGTATAAAACAATCGTAAGTATAAGGAGAAATGATTACAAAATAAGATCACGACGTGATCAGATTAAATTGTTAAATAACATATGATATGTTAAGTGATTGGAATGATATAGCTTGATGCTATAAAGAGAAGGTACTATGAAATGGTACAATGTAAACTCAGAAAAGGGTGGTAAATGTTAAGATACAGATTAAAAAAAATTCGTATTAAGAAAAGAGAAAGTTAGAATGATGTGGGTTTTCAATTGAGGACTCATGTTAGCAACTAAGTTGTATGATTCCTTATATGGGCGGGAAATTCATACTTGGTAAGAGAACCAATGAGCTTCCTATATCGATATAGTGGTTGAGTTGAACAATTCTTTGTATGGGCGGAGAATTGTCCTTGGTGTAACAACCGCTTAACTTCCTATATTGATTAAGTGGCCGAGTTGACCAATTCCTTGTATGGGAAAGGGATTGTGTTTTGTTTGACAACCACTTAGCTTCTTGCATTGATAATCATTAGAACCTGATGTTACGCTATTTGATATATGCATGTTGAGAAGGTGATTCTTTTCTCATGTGTATAACGAATAGGTAGAGAATATAAGGTTAGTTGCGAGTTCTTAAAACTCATACTTATGGTAAGTTCATGACTCATAATCATATGGTATGTTTTAAACCCTCAGCGAATGGATGCCTATGGTCTGACTAGGATAAGTTCATAAACTCATATGGTTGTGGCAAGTTACTGAAGTCATAATGTGTGGTAAGTTTGATGAACTGGGTATAGGAAAATTGTGAATGGAGCATTGAGGGTTATAGGAATAGATAGATTTATTAAGTAATGGATCAGTAGATAAAGTGAAATTGATGATGGAAGCATATGTATTTTAAATCTTCTAGCTATGCTAGACTTAGAAGTTTTTGACATCAAGCTAAATTCGCACTGATGTGCCTTTAAAAATGAATTTTTGTTATCATCAACATATGTTGATAAGTGTGTAGGTGCGGACTTCGGGCCACAAACACATAGTTACATGTTGTGGCATGAAGACACCAAAAATGATTTTTAATGGTTTTGAACGGTTTAAAGAATAGTCTATGTTAATTGATTCGGCTAGACGAAAATGATTTGAATTATCAAAATGTATTTTTATATCATTAATGCATCATGTAACCTGGTGCAGAGATGATAAAAATGATGAAGTTATCAATGCAGAATTACTTAGTGTTGGATGTGATCTAAAGATCGTCAGCCCACTATGGAATGATGTAGTATGACAAAGTCACAAAATGACAGAATCCTCAAACAGACTGTATATACAGTGCGATATCATGACGTTAAAATGATTTTAAGGATTTAAAGGTAAATTATTGCCAAATGAATTTGGCCAGCAATGTTTCGATGGAAATTCGAATTATTGGTATGAGTCTAAGCTATTTGATTAAACTAGATAAATGTTTATGGAATTCAAAGTATTCTTTGGAAGCTTATGCCGAACCAAATTATTTTGGTACGGAATCTTATGATGATTCTGAGGTGAACAACCCTGAAAAAGGGGATATGCTGATTGGATAAAATAATCCAATCTAGTAGCATAAATATTCGCTATACATGATTGATACGTTATGCATAACGTAAGAGTACGATATGCTAATCACCTAAAGTACTAGCAGCGGTAGTTTACCTTCTTTGTGATTGTAAACATACCAAATATAAAATATTTCAGAGGTAGAGTACCTTTCCTTAATAATTGAAAGAGGTAGCAGGTAGAAATACCCCTAAACCTCAAAGTTCATAGTTTTTATGATCCCTCAGATATACATAATTTTTTTTTAACTCTTTAGAGTAATGTTGGGGTAGTATGTGATGATGGATATGAAATAGTGTGAACTCGTTGCGTATGAGTAGAATCTAATATGATTGAATAAATGTTATTATGAAAACCTAGTTTTGATTAATGAAAGGATCAATGTTAAGACAATGTAAACTCCTAGTGAGTTGTTATTGTAAAATGCGATGATAGAAGAGAAATCCTCACATGAGGAAATTGTAAAGGTTAAGTTAAAAACCTAGTTTTGATAAATGGAATAAACAGAGATTAGTATGCTATAATTTTGAGGACAAAATTTTTAAAAGAAGGGGTGAATGTGATAACCCAAATTTTTGGGTAATATTTAAAATAAGAATTAAATAAAGAAAATTCTTATTAGATGATATGTTATGTGATATTGTAGTGCACAAATGAATATGTGACATGCAATATGTGATGTGGTGTATAATTAATATATTAGAATTATATATTTATTATATGTAAGTAAGGTATAGAAGTAAATTATTAAAGGAAATTAGATGGGTAATATTAAAATAATTTATAATATTAAATTATTTTAATGTAGGAATTAGTGGCATTAAATATACTTTATGTATAATCACTATATTATTGAAAAAAATCATATATTGCATTATTGAGTGTAATGTATGCATGTATTTAATGTGGTGAATATATTAATATATTTACTACAGTTAAATAAATTGTGAAGATAATTTATAGAAAGGAAATGAAATAATTGAGTATATGATATTATGTTATATGGATAATGGTATAATATTTAATATTTTACCAAATGATGTAAAATAAAAATATGAGATAATATTCAATATGTAAAATATGTATATTGGTATCAACTAGTTAGTAAATTAAATCCATATTTGAATAAATAATTGAATATAGTACATTATATATTTAATATATAAATAAATTGTTTGAAAATAATTTATGGAGAGAAGGATGCAATAAAATTTAATTATACAATATAAATTGTGTAATTTAAATAAGTTATTTAAATTTGGTATGAGAATTAAATAACTTAAGTGGTTGTTATTATTTAGTGGTCCTAGTATTTTAATTATATAATAGTGACATAATTTAAGAGAATTATGGAATTTAAAATATATACTAATTCGAAGAGATTTATTTTATATATCTAAATTAATTAATTTTATAACCTAATTAAGATAAGTTTAATTAGGTTAATAAATTAAATGTACTTAGGTAAGAATTTTTATTTCATTTGAGTATATAGAAACCCTAATTAAATGATTAGGGTAAGATAGAACTTAATGTTATGGACTATATTAATTTTTATGGCCCAAACATTTTTTTAGGATGTCCAAATATTTTATTTGGAAAGCCAAAAGAATTAAGTGTTAAGCCCAAGTGAGCCTAATTGTTAAAGAACATGTGAAACATTTGCTAAGTAAATAGAGTATTAGAAATTAAACCAAGAATGAGGGAAAGTGGCCCAATAAGCCCAATACATTAATTAAGTAGCTCAAGCTAAGTTTATTTATTTAGTAGCATGTGGGAGAATTATAATAATAAAAATTATATTATTTTAAGAGATATTTTTATCTCAAGTTATTAATTTTATAACTTAATTGAAACAAGTTTAATTGGGTCATAAAATTTAATGTACAAGAGTGATTATTTAAATTCTAAATATTTGGAATGGATACCCTAATTAAATATTTAGGATGGGATAAGATGGAAATGATTAGACTATGTAAATATTACATAGCCCAAAGGATTAATTGAAAGCCCAAAAGAAATAAGTTTTAAGCCCAAATTGGAGAAGGGCATTTTAGACATTTAACAAAGCAATTAAAAAAAAGATGTGGGAGGATAGGAAGCCACATGGACGGTTAAATGAGTGGAGAAAAAGGAGGAGTTTTGTAGATATTTTTGATATATTAATATATCTTATTTCCTTAATTCTTTATCTCTCATCTCTTAAGTTTTATTTTCCTTCTTAGCTAATAAAACAAAAAAGAGAGAAAGCCAAGAGGGAGAAAGAAGAGAACGGGAGAAACCGAGAGGGAGAGAAGGGGGGGGGGGGGGGAAGCCATGGAAGAAAAAGGAGAGAGAAAAGAAGATCCTCTATGGATGAAGAAGAAGAAGAAGAAGAAAAATAAAGGTACAAAATTATTTTTCCTAAGCTTTCCTCTAATTTGTTTTATGGATTTAATGAAAGGGGTTTATAATATGGATGTATAAAACCCTTTAATCTATGTGATTTATATGAATTCAAGTATGGATCTACCCATATTGGGTGTTGATTTGTTTGGAAATGAAAAGAAAAGAAAAATAATTTTTCTAGTTTATGAAACCTAACTTTTGGGTGCTTTGAATGTCCACCATTTTTGATCTACACCTTTTTGCTATCCGTCGAAGAGAGGTGTTAGATATATATGTTTACTAGTAAACCCAAGTGGTAGAACTCACAAATCACGTTTCTAAAAGTCGTGGTGTGGCTTTTGGTGAAAACAATCTCGTTTTCTTGGAACTGTTTTGGATCAGTCTGCCTCGGGGGCATTTTCATCCACCTTTTGTACTTTAAAAATTTTGAAAAAATTTGGTGTGTTAATATCAGAAGATATGAAGGTCCTGTAAAAATTTGAGAATTTTTGGCCATACAGTTTGAGAGTTATGGATTTTACGGCTAATGACAATATTTAAAAAGATACCCGAATAACTCTCCGTATATAAGTCCAAATATTACGATATTTTTACTGGAAGTACATATATACAACAGGAGCTAACCCTGAAAATTTCAAAATTGTTGGAGCTAAATCTCGATTTATGAAAAATCTGAGAATATTTGGCTATTATGGACTATTTAAAAATAGTAGATGGATTTTAAAATTTTCGAGAAAAATATATGTTCAATGTGGGACTATATTCTACAAAATCCTAGAAAAGAAATATTTTTGAGACTGAGTTGGTATTTTTTATATAAATAATATTATATGGATAAATGAGTTTAATTAAATATGTGATGTCAAAAATATGAAAAATAAGGTTTTCCGACTTGAGACCCTTAAGCATGTTTTATGCAGATTTTTTTTGGAGGTTTGGGTCGGGTGGAGAAGAGTTGATATGTGTATGGCATTTTAGAGTGCTTAAATGAATTAATTAAGTAATAGAAAACAATTGAAATAAATTGTTTATTAATGTGATTAATGACTTAAAATAACTTTATGTGACTAATGATATTGGATTAAGATATTATTAGTAATATTAAACTTAAATTTTATTAAAAGGTTAATAACCTTAGCTTGAAATACTATTAAATAACAAGGGTTAATCAAGCAAATGAAGGTATAATTTCTAAAACTTTAGTTTTTTCGTGTATGATAAGTTTTATGTTCTTGAGTTTCTAACCCTCTGTAATTCAATTTTGGTGAATTGTTGGTATACAAAGTGATAAATTGTGTGTATATGCAGTTGTGATGTTATAACTAGTATCTAGACAAGGATTTGGTATACTAATTACGTTCAAAAATAAGAAAAACTGATTACAGTGAATATGAGTATGGATATGGCTTGTTGGAGTCCAAAATTGATAATTTATTTGTGAAATAAATTGTAAACTGAGTCTTGAATGTGTTAACTCATTAAGAAACGAAAAGAATACAGTTTGAATGAATTAATTTGGTGTTATTATGAAGTTCTAGTGATGATTTTTGCTAAGGATATCAAAAATAAAGTTTTTGACAAAAATATGGAATTCAAAGTATTTAATTTGGTTGTAGTGGTTGTTTAATTGTTCTAAAATAGTATATATGTGATGAATAATGTTTATATGAAATCTATATCATTTGGGTATGTGTAAAATGTAGTTTAATTGATGAAGTTCATGATAGTTGGAACTGAACAGAGTATGATAACTGACTGCGTAGTTTTTGTCTGCGCACCAGCGCAGCTGCGCTGGTATAAAAGGCAGAAACGGCGCAGCTGCGCTAGTTTCAGAGTTAAAAACGGCGCAGCTGCGCCCTAGCCAGAACAGTGGTAGTGAGGTCTGTTGATGTGCTAAAAACTCACTATAATCTAGTCTAATAAAAATGTTAATGTGGTGAGCATGTAATAAAGATACTATAACAGATTTGTATCATGTATGTGATGATTCCAAAGTTATAAAAATTAGTAAGTCGTGAAAACTTTATGTTGTGATTTATTAAAATCTAAAGTTGGTGACTAAGTGTTATAATTCTAAGACTTGTGATTTCTGAAGTGTATATGGTATTAGTGATTTGAAACTTGTACTAAAATAACAAGTTCAACTAAAATGGGATTTAACTTGGAAATTGGATGTTAGTATATCTAATATATGTTGTGATTCTAATAATATATGGAGGTGAACGTGAGTTGTAATTTAATAGCTTACGCACGAGGCAAGTTCTCTAACCCTTATTCTATTTGAGAAAGTTTTCGAACTCTAATCTTTGTTTGATTTACCCTAACTTGTTGATAATTAAGCAAGTTCTCCTAGTCTTATTCTCTTCATAATGAATGCAAGTTCCTGAACTTTAATCTCTAATTGAGTTTTCCTATCTCATTTACTTTACACAAGTTTCTAACCTTTATTGTTATATTGAGCAAGTTTTGTTCTCAACTTGTTATTCATTAATGCATGTTCAATAATTCAATTCTTGTATTCGACAAGATTATAGGCTTAGCTTAATATTGTTCAAGCAAGGTTTATTGTATTACTCAATGCTTATGCTTATTCGATATATAGTGTTGATTCACCTATGATTCATAAATATTCCACATTATGTTGTTATCGATCATTTGAAATGATATTGAAGTTTGTTGATTCAACTAATCCTTGGTTGATGATCGTTAGACCCTAAATTACCCTTGAAGCTTATCCAAATCAAACTTTCTTGGGTGCGGACTTGTACTCTAAAATTGAGAAGAACAACCCTATTATAGGGGAATTATTTACGCAGTGCGTTTAGATGTTTGTGCACAATACATGGTACGAAGGGCTGATCACCCTAAGTACGGGGAGTCCCTACAGTTTTATGACTGTTCAGGTTTAAGTTGAAAGATTACTTATAACCATGGACATAGTTCGTGGTCTTGTGGCCCTTAGATAAATTTCACATTTCGATTTCAGTTCTTGAATATCATTGATAGAAAATATTATTCAGTCTATTGGGCCTATTCGTTGGCAGTTATTATGCTGTTAATATTCATTGTCATATTCAAGTGAGCATTTGTTTTGCCCACTCTTGCATATATATAATCATTACAGCTAAGGTTGAGAAGGTCGACGAACCTACCACTAGCAAAGGGAAAGGAAAAATGAACAAGTGTTAAAGACTTGTAATTTATTGCCTTTCATGTTGATAAGCTTTATTTTAAATGATGTGATGTAACTATTTTAATTTTTCCGCACTTAATGTATGTTTTAAAGGTTAGATAGGCTGGGAGATTTATTGATTAAGTTATGTAACCCTTTTAATGGGAAGATTTATCGTTTAAATTTTATTATATTTGGGTAGTTAGATATGAATGAATGGAAAGTGAACACCAAGTCTTGTGAGAATGAAGTACCCATATTTGGGGGTGTCACATAGCCAACCTTACTCTGTTTGGCTAGTGATCATGGTAGCTTACAATCTTCCACCATCAATGTGCGTGAGGGATCCTTATGTATTCTTGACTTTACTCATACTGGGGGATAAAAGTCCTACAAATAATATAAATGTGTACCTCAGACCGTTAGTTGATGAACTTAAGATGATAAATTTGCTAATCAGAATTTTATGATGAAGGCCACCCTGTTGTGGAGTATCACTGACTATCCTGCACTTGGGATGATAAGTGGTTGGTTAACTCACGGGAAGCTATCATGTCCAGTGTTTATGGGGGATGTGCAAGGAACACAACTACTTCATGGGCGAAAAACTAGTTTCTTTGGAACTGCCCGTAGATTCTTTCCTGCTAAACACAGTTACAGAAAGATGGTTACTATAACAACCCAAAAATTCATACAACTCAACTCTCGACCTTGGTCGTTATCAATACATCTTTATTCTAACATTACATAATTAAACGATGTTAACCTTAATAAAATGCGGAATAATTTAAATTTTTTTATCTTCTTTTATTTTCCTTGAATCGCAACCTTTATCATCTTCATGTCTTTGAATCTTATACAATCCATGATTCACTTTATCAAACTTAGTATATATACACTTACATCTCAAATCTATATCCTTTATACATCAGATAGCTCAAACTTTAACTTTACAACTCAACAATTATTAAACATCATAAACCATCAAGTACATATCTCAAAACCTTAAACATGGATTAAAAGAATAACAACTATAGCTAAAGTATTTAATCTTCATGCATTGCATTTGATCCATGTCATTCAAGTAGCACATAGCGTTACCTTGAAACCTTAACCTGCAAAAATGGTTATTAGCAAGGTTGAGCTCGATAGCCCAACAAATCTAATAGTTTTCATGCAACACGTAGCACATAAATAACATGTTCATCTTATACATCATAAACATCTATCTAAACACATTATATATGTTGTACATAACATACTAAATAAATATTGAGTTTCATAACCCAATCAACATTCCTTACTCAACCAAGTCATAAATTGACCTTAAAATTTGATACTTGCAACATAAACCATACATCGTGCTTTTTGCAATAAAGATTTTAAACAATTCATCATAAAGTTCACATAACATATAGGAACTGAAAGACTTGCCTTGATCGTGGTTTACCGATAATAGTTTAACAGCTTACAACTATCTCCACTTCACGTGTCCTACACAATTATATAATCATACACATCAACTATTAGTCATATAGCAATGCATAGTAGTTGTAATATAAACTTTAATTTACATCATATAACCCTTCCTATTAATCAATACACCATGTTCAATTTGATTGAGTTAGCTTTTGACTTATATATCACTATATTTCTTCTTAGTCAAACTCAAAGTTCATTCAAGTGTTTAAGTCTTGCTAGGAATCATTATTGGTTTTATATTAACCCAATTTCATATCTTATAAAATTCATTTCTGTGACAACCCCAAAATAGGTCCATTCCATCCAACCTATTCTGAGTCGCCAAATACATGGTACAGAAAATAACTACAACTTTATTACAACAATTGTCGTGCAAAATACAACAATACATATGCTGTGAGTTTGGATACAAATATATACCAAATGTGACTCATGTCCCAACCGTGGACAGCACCTCACAATGACACCTTACATAAAGGTATAGTCAAAAACTGTTTTAGAAATTAGAATCTTTGGAAAGTGCTCAAGGAAACCTTCGTACATGGGAGGCCATGCTTCTAGGTTATGATAGATATCATATGGCCACAGAATTATCCTTGGTTGACCCAATAGACCCCAAAGAAAAATGAGAAGATTACTATCATATTATTCCTAATGGTGAGTCTTCTCTTGACTTATCATTATCTCCACTGTCTTTAATCGTGAATTGTACTTCAAACAAACACCATGATTATATAGGTAGTGCTCGTAGATATACTCAGCAAGTGAATGAGCACAACCCTGTCTTATGATGACACGAGGATGTATGTCATTAGACATCTTGTATGATAGTGACAAAACACCCTTCCAACGTTGGGTTCGCCTCACCCTATTTTCTTCACCAAATATAACTACAAAATGATGACCACCATTCTATTCCCTTGCTACCCCCGCTCGACCTAGCTACACTTTCATTACCTGAAAGGAATTGTGAAGCAAAAGGGTGAGCATAACTAGCCCAATAAAGAATATCATGACTAAAGATAATTAAATTATCAATAGCCTTCATCAGTAATAAATCAGAGATTTAGAACATATGGTAGATGATAAAACTTCTCAACCATAGTTGCAGCGGAACGAGCAATCCATTAGAAGAGTCAAATAGACCATAAAGTCTATTATCTTATCCATGTTAAAAATCCACCAACAATATTTTATCCATGTAACATCAATCAACAGTTCGAGTCCACAATCATATGAATAACTCATAATCATAATTGTGATTCTAAATTCCTCTTCGCATCCAGGACGAATATAATTTTCATCACATGTCTTTACCTAAAACATCAAAGATCATGGTTATACCAAATCACAGTTCCTGTTCATAATCATACTAATAAATTCATCTCTGCACTACGGGCTAAAGATATTCGTCAACAGTTCACCTTTGCGCTACGGGCCAAAGATATTCAACAACAGGTCATCTTTGTATTACGAGCCCAAGATATTCCTCAATAGTTTATATTTGCACTACAGGCCAAATATATTCATATCTCAAAGAAATATATAATCATTTCAAAATTTATATAAACAATAATTATAACCATGTTAATAAATTCATCTTTACACTTAAGCTAAAGATATTCAATTATAAATTCAATGGTCATGATCATACCAGTTAACAATTCATCTTTGCACTACAGGCCAAAGATATTCCTCAGTCACGATCATACCAATAATTTACACATCTTTACACTCAAGTGGAAGACAAATTCAACATCAGTGTTATAAAAATATTATATATGATAATAAAAACAATATGATCAACAACTGCATTTATTTTCAAGAGCAACAATCATAAATCAACGGTAATTTGGTCAGAAAAAAAACCAATTTTTGTCGTGAATAGTACCTATGAATAGTAATTCGTGAATAGTAACTCATGAATACTAACTCGTGAATAGTAATTCGTGAATAGTAACTCGTGAATAGTAATTCGTATTCGTACATAGTACCATATACGTAAATAATGTCATATACGTAAATAGTGCCACATACATGAATAGTGTCGTATACGTGAATAGTGCCGTATACGTGAATAGTAACCCCGACTCAAAGAGGTAGAAATTTCACAAAAAAATCCATACCAATATTTCAGTATAATGATATTGAAAGAATAACATCATTATGAAGAATATAACATCCCTTACTATCCCTTACTATCCCTTACCTCAAAAGAGCAGCACTTCAGACTGGATATCGGATATGACGCTGAATGAAACTCGCACTGATGAATAGCAACTCACCAAGTATCTAAATACTCACAAAATACATTCAATAATCTAGAGAGAGAAAGAGAGAAAACTTGTTTCTGGTGTGATTTTCAATTCTAACTTAGCCCTCTATTTATAGGAAAATGTTAGCACGCCGAAGCAGACTTGACCTGCTTCCTGAAGGCTTTGCCTACTACTATTTCACCCACCAAAAATCAGCCACCATCCCCAACAACCAAAAGTGGGGCCCACTTAATTCTAAAATTTTCCACCAAAACCTAATTTCCGAATCAGTCACCTCTTAAAATTCATAACAAATTATACGTTTATTTTTAACGGTTCAAAATTTGTGGACATATACTCAACTCATATATGTATAACATATCCAAAAATGACAACGATCCAAAGGTCGGGTTAAATATTATAACTCACACAATAAAGCTGTAAGAACACCGGTTTGATTTTTAATACCTCCAATCCGACAAAATACAGATAAAATATCTCAACATTAATTCCTTCATTTTTAACCACAAAAATATATCCCTCATTTATATCCACATAAAATAAATATTTCCTTCTCATATGAATCAATAATTAATTATTCACAAATAATATTACGTAATCACATTTATGACAACCAGACCGTTCCTAGGAAAGAGGGGGCTTTTCAATAAGAATTTCTCCTTACTGGCGCGCAATTAGATGACCAAACCTCTCCTTAGACAGAACTTTCTAGACATTGCCAATAATGCTATCTAGTAATATTATTTAAATAATATGAATTATTGATCTGATAATGGAGATGATGTGCAGCAACAATTATTGAAACAACAATAATATAAAATATCAACGCAGCAATTATTGAATCAATAAAGTAAAATATTGGACAGTAATTACTGTGACAATTATTCAGTAGTGCCTTCTTGCGTAAGAATCAATAATTTCAAAAATATTGTGCAATACCGTGTGCTACTTTGCAATAACGCGTATTACTGTATTTTAACCACCGGGTATTTAACAGTGTTAACGGTAACAACTACGCCGTTATTTATAAATACATAATTTTTGTTGTTATCTTTATTCGACAGTTATTCTATTATGGGGCCCACATATGGCTGCACCGTCGTACGAATATTCACCGACAGAAAGAGTATTCCACGACTAAATGAATATTCCCCGATAACAATGAATATTTTATAACCACTTGCGTAGTTTGAAAAAAATTCAGATATCACCCTTAACTTTAACTTTTTATTAATTTAACCATTTACTGAATCGTAATTATAAAAAAAATTGAATACTTTTATTTCATAAAATTCGGAGTCTTACAATCTCCCCTCCTTATGAAATTTCGTCCCCGAAATTTACGTACCTGGTATTTCAAAGATTTAAGAATACCTTGCTTTCATTTCAGATTCCATCTTCCCTATCATCACGATTTCTCCATTGCTCATCTCCTGTATTTCAGATATCATTCTAGAATACAGCTTCAAAACAGGGGTTAATTGAACAAATTAACATATCACATAATATCCCGATATTATGACTGACCAACAAATAAGCTTAGGTAGGACACACTAGAGAATGATTTACTCATCTCTCCCCTCCTAGTTCTATTTCTCGATCTCCACCAGAGATCATATCCCTAAGCTCCGATACCAACTGTGACAATCCCAAAATAGGTCCATTCCATCCAACCTATTTTGAGTCGCCAAATACATGGTACAAAAAATAACTACAACTTTATTACAACAATTGTCGTGCAAAATACAACAACACATATGTTGTGAGTTTGGATACAAATATATACCAAATGTGACTCATGTCCCAACCGTGGACATCACCTCACAATGACACCTTACATAAAGGTATAGTCAAAAACTGTTTTAGAAATTAGAATCTTTGGGAAGTGCTCAAGGAAACCTTCGTACATGGCTTCTAGGTTATGATAGATATCATATGGCCACAGAATTATCCTTGATTGACCCAATAGACCCCAAAGAAAAACGAGAAGATTACTATCATATTATTCCTAATGGTGAGTCTTCTCTTGACTTATCATTATCTCCACTGTCTTTAATCGTGAATTGTACTTCAAACAAACACCATGATTATATAGGTAGTGCTCGTAGATATACTCAGCAAGTGAATGAGCACAACCCTGCCTTATGATGACACGAGGATGTATGTCATTAGACATCTTGTATGATAGTGACAAAACACCCTTCCAACGTTGGGTTCGCCTCACCCTATTTTCTTCACCAAATATAACTACAAAATGATGACCACCGTTCTATTCCCTTGTTACCCCCGCTCGACCTAGCTACACTTTCATTACCTGAAAGGAATTGTGAAGCAAAAGGGTGAGCATAACTAGCCCAATAAAGAATATCATGACTAAAGATAATTAAATTATCAATAGCCTTCATCAGTAATAAATCAGAGATTTAGAACATATGGTAGATGATAAAACTTCTCAACCATAGTTGCAGCGGAACGAGCAATCCATTGGAAGAGTCAAATAGACCATAAAGTCTATTATTTTCTCCATGTTAAAAATCCACCAATAATATTTTATCCCTGTAACATCAATCAACAGTTCGAGTCCACAATCATATGAATAACTCATAATCATAATTGTGATTCTAAATTCCTCTTCGCATCCAGGACGAATATAATTTTTATCACATGTCTTTACCTGAAACATCAAAGATCATGGTTATACCAAATCACAGTTCCTGTTCATAATCATACTAATAAATTCATCTTTGCACTGCTGGCTAAAGATATTCGTCAACAGTTCATCTTTGCACTACGGGCCAAATATATTCAACAACAGGTCATCTTTGCATTACGAGCCAAAGATATTCCTCAACAGTTTATATTTGCACTACAGGCCAAATATATTCATATCTCAAAGAAATATATAATCATTTTAAAATTTATATAAACAATAATTATAACCATGTTAATCAATTCATCTTTACACTTAAGCTAAAGATATACAATTATAAATTTAATGGTCATGATCATACCAGTTAACAATTCATCTTTGCACTACAGGCCAAAGATATTCCTCAGTCACGATCATACCGATAATTTACCCATCTTTACACTCAAGTGGAAGAGAAATTCAACATCAAGGTTATAAAAATGTAATATATGATAACAAAAATAATATGATCAACAGCTGCGTTTATTTTCAAGAGCAACAATCATAAATCAACGATAATTTGGTCAGAAAAAAAACCAATTTTTGTCATGAATAGTACCTGTGAATAGTAACTCGTGAATAGTAACTCGTGAATACTAACTCGTGAATAGTAATTCGTGAATAGTAACTCGTGAATAGTACTTCGTATTCGTACATAGTAACATATACGTAAATAATGTCATATACGTAAATAGTGCCATATACATGAATAATGCCGTATACGTGAATAGTGCCGTATACATGAATAGTAACTCCGACTCAAAAAGGTAGAAATTTTATATTAAAATACATACCAATATTTCAGCATAATGATATTGAAAGAATAACATCATTATGAAGAATATAACATCCCTTACTATCCCTTATCTCAAAAGAGCAGCACTTCAGACTGGATATCGGATATGACGCTGAATGAAACTCGCACTGATGAATAGCAACTCACCAAGTATCTAAATACTCACAAAATACATTCAATAATCTAGAGAGAGAAAGAGAGAAAACTTGTTTCTGGTGTGATTTTAAATTCTAACTTAACCCTCTATTTATAGGAAAATGTTAGCACGCCGAAGTAGACTTGACCTGCTACCTGATGGCTTTACCTGCTACTATTTCACCCACCAAAAATCAGCCACCATCCCCAACAACCAAAAGTGGGGCCACTTAATTCTAGAATTTTCTACCAAAACCTAATTTCTGAATCAGTCACCTCTTAAAATTCATAACAAATTATACGTTTATTTTTAACGGTTCAAAATTTGTGGACATATACTCAACTCATATATGTATAACATATCCAAAAATGACAACGATCCAACTGTCGGATTAAATATTATAACTCACACAATAAAGCTGTAAGAACACCGATTTGATTTTTAATACCTCCAATCCGACAAAATACAGATAAAATACCTCAACATTAATTCCTTCATTTTTAACCACAAAAATATATTCCTCATTTATATCCACATAAAATAAATATTTCCTTATCATATGAATCAATAATTAATTATTCACAAATAATATTACAGAATCACATTTATGACAACCAGGCCGTTCCTAGGAAAGAGGGGGCTTTCCAATAAGAATTTCTCCTTACTGGCGCGCAATTAGATGACCAAACCTCTCCTTAGACAGAACTTTCTAGACATTGCCAATAATGTTATCTAATAATATTATTTAAATAATATGAATTATTGATCTGATAATGGAGATGATGTGCAACAATAATTATTGAAACAACAATAATATAAAATATCAACGCAGCAATTATTGAATCAATAAAATAAAATATTGAACAGTAATTACTGTGACAATTATTCAGTAGTGCCTTCTTGCGTAAGAATCAATAATTTCAAAAATATTGTGCAATACCGTGTGCTACTGTGCAATAACGCGTATTACTATATTTTAACCACCGGCTATTTCAACAGTGTTAACGGTAATAACTACGCCGTTATTTATAAATACACAATTTTTGTTGTTATCTTTATCCGACAGTTATTCTGTTATGGGGCCCACATATGGCTGCGTCGTCGTACGAATATTCCCCGACAGAAAGAATATTCCACGACTAAATGAATATTCCCCGATAACAATGAATATTTTATAACCACTTGCGTAGTTTGAAAAAAATTCATATATCACCCTTAACTTTAACATTTTATCAATTTAACCATTTACTGAATCGTAAATATAAGAAAAATTGAATACTTTTATTTCATAAAATTCGGGGTCTTACAATTTCATTTGACTTAATATACTTTTTACGTTCATTAACACTTGTCACAGCGTTTCGATGTTCATTCGTCAAACGTCTGATTCCTCTCTCTTGTGTGTGCTTAGTATGCTTATATAACTTATCTAATACATTATTTATTAATGTTAAGCATCATTATATTTACTAATATTCATGTTTTATAACTTAGGACAACATCTTTTATCGTCAAGAGCGCTACACTTGCATACGTGCATGCCCGATGCCCTTTGATTACCTCCTAATACATATCAGTCCCACAAATGACTATTTGGACCCCTGTTCCCAACCTCCAATTGAAATATTTAAAGAACGAAAGTTGTAGGTCTACTCTTTCTAGTTTCGGATCATCTTGAATCTTCTCAATCGGAGTCCGTGTAAAAAAGTTATGGTTGTTTTACTACAGGAGGTCTAAACTGTTCGGCCCCGACTACGATTCCGGTGCTGCAGCGCCCCAAATAGCCTTAGGGGCCGCACTGCAGCGCCCCTTAGCAGTAAGGTACGTGATATTTTCCCAGTTTTACTGTTCTTGCGAATTTTTGACCCTTTCTACATTCAACCTTCATAACTTGAGTTATACACACCCAAATCAGTCCGTTTTTGACTCTATGGATTTGTAATTCATAGAACTACAACATACTAGAATTATAACAATTTACGAAAAAACTAACAAATCTAAATCTCCACCCAAAAATCATGTTCATATTGGTTTAACATGTTTTAACATATTTAGCGTAATCATTCACCACGGATTCAATTCTTAACCAAATCAATCCGTTTAAACTTCATTATTTTCGTTTTTCAACATACTAACAACATCTATTATCAATTTCAGATTATATATATGTTCTAAGCATCAATTTAAGCCTTAAAATAGACCAAAATACATATACTAAGCCATAAACCAAATTTCTTCTTCTAACACTTGTTTCCACGAATTTGATTACACGAAAACCTGTTATAGATTACATATAACAAATTATACATACTAATTAACATATATGATCAATCTCTTAACAATCTAGCCATAGAAATCATATTTTTCAAAGAAACTCAAGAAGTATAATAATAAAAACTCAAAGCTAAATTATTACCTTTGATTAGCTATAGAATTTTGAACAATCATCTTCTTTCTTCCTTCCATAATTCTCACAAATTCCTTCTCTCAATTTACAGAGAACTTCTTCTCTTTCTCTCTCAATTTCTCCCTTTCTCCCTTCTTCTCCTCTTCTCTATTATTTCCTCCTTCTGTTCTTTTACGTAATAGAAAATATAACTGATATATAACGTATACTATAATACGTATTAATATATATATATATATATATATATATATATATATATATATATATATATATATATATATATATATATGATGTCAGTTTTTGTTTTTTTTAAATCAAAAGCAATAAAGCTTTGGTTGGCAAAACTAATTAAAATAATGACTTAATCATTCCTTAAGCCTTGTTTGACAAAACAAGATTAAAATAAGAATTTCAAAAGCTCTAAGGCTTTGTTTAGTAAAACCAAATTAAAACTCTTTTAATTTACTTTCATAAGTCATTTATAATATAGTTTATTGTCACATTTTATTTAAATAAATTCCCATATTCAAATTAAATTAAATCTAATAACAATTTATTAAATCAATTTACCACATAAACCAATACAATAAAATTATAATTTTCATTATAATTATAATTTTATTAATAAATTAACACATCACTTTAATTATAAAATTAAATTAAAATAACAATATAATAATTAATTTAATCATAATATAGTTTCAACTTAATTTAAATTACCCAATATTTATAGGGTTAATTTCGCTTGCCACCAAATTCCTTATCGTGATTAATTTCTGTTATTTCCTTTAATAGTTTAATCAACTATTAAATCTCATAAAAATTTAATTTTTTTCACACCAAAACACATAATTCAAAATATATACACCTCATAATAAGAATTTTAATTATTAAATTCTTATTTTAATAATTGATTAAATTTCGGGTTGTCATATTTACACAGTTCAATAGAAAGACAGAGAATAAGGGAGTTGTTGGTCGATTGTCGGGCAACGAGGTATTTGGTTGGCTCAATGATCTGAATTTTCCACCACCAAGGAAAGAGCATGGTAAGTTAAGAGCAATAAGGTACGAGAAAACTCATAACTGGACTCACTCGCCTAGTTGGTTTGAGTTTCCATACCGGGCCACACTATCAGTCCATCATTCTATAGATGTCATGTATACGAAAAAGAATGTATTCGAGAATGTGTTCTACACCGTGCTAGATGCAAGTGGTAAAACAAAAGACAATGATTAATTATCTCGTTGTTTCTAATTACATTAGTACAGTTATGGCTAGAAACAGCGGTGGTGGTCGTCGCGGTGGTAGCCGTACAGGATCTGGCGATGTCTCCCAAGGCGAGAGGTCGTCATCATCTAGTAAGTTTCCATCGTTTTGTAATTTAACTTTTTTCTACTTAATTATAATTTAATGCATATGGAAATATTATATATATACTTAAACTTACAAATAATGTTCGTCGACGTTAGCGAGTGACGAACCTCGGATTATTTGGGCGTCCACTAGCCAAGCCAGAGATTGCTGTAACAAACAGAATTTTAAATTGTAATTTTAAATATTTATTGAATTATATAAATATTTAATTGATGTGTTTATTGTTAAGTAAATATTTGTGTTGATTTGATTTGATTATTCATTTGTGAAATAAATAATTTATGAGTGAAGGAAATTAATTATTAGGAGATAATGTTCTAATTTAATTTAATAATTAAATTAGAGAGTTGATAGGGATTAAATGGATTGTTATAATATTTTTAATTTAATTTGGTAATAAAAGTGTGACAATAAACTATGCTATAAATGAGTTATTAAAATAAATTAAAGGAGTTTAATTTAGTTTTGCCAAACAAGGCTTGAAGATATTATGTATTTAATTTTTAAAGAGTTTTTGCAAAACAAAGCCCTATGGCTTTTGGATTTTTAAATTTTGAATTTTATTATAACAAATAAAATAAATTAATTAATAAATAAAATGTATTTAGAATCTATACATTTATTAGTTTGTAACTGATATATTTAGTATGCGTATTATGGCCATATCTGTTTCTTTTATTCCACGCCTAGTTGGTTATCAGTTTGGTTATTTGCTAAACTGTAAATTACAGAGAGGAACTTGAGAGAGAATTGAAAGAAATTTGAGACAAAGTCTAAGAATTCCAAAACAATTTCAGTGGTGTTAACAATGATTACCAAGTAGAGTGAAGGTATTTTCCATAACCTTAATATTATATATATATATATATATATATATATATATATATATGAGTTTTACGGCATAAAATTTCTATGTTCTGTGAATTATATTTTTCGAATTGTTGCTATACAACTAAATTATGGTGATTGTATGTGGTTGTGATGTTAGATGTGACATCCCCAAATCTAGGTACTTCATTCACACAGGATTTGGTGTTTACGAACCAAAACATTACATTTAACTACCCATGATCAAAGGATAAAGACATAAGTTAGAAACATCAACAATAATCTCTCCCCTTAAAGGGTTACATCAATATCTCAAAAACAATCCTAGGTAATCTAACCTTAAAATTATTACATCAATTGCAGAATACATTATAAAAGAAAACAAGTCTTATAACATCATGCATTATAAATAAATTCTCAATAATTCTTCATCACCTGGACATCTTGCCCTTTCCTTTGCCAGTAGATGACTCATCAACTCTTTCGACTTTAGCTGCATTGTTAATTGCAAGAGTGAGCAAACAATTGCTCATTGTCATAATAGTAATAATAATCATATGAGAATGAACAATGAATGCTGTACAATAATGAACTTGTTCTACGAATCGAAACAGAAACAAGTTCGAACTTTAATTATCTGAGGGTCTTAAGACCACGAACTATGTCTTTGGTATTTAGGTATTATTACCTTAACCTTAACAGTCATTAGACTGTACAGACTCTTCTTAGCGTACTGAGGGGGATCAGCCCTTGTACCATGTAATGTGCACAAACATCTAAACGTTACACGTACAAAATCCCCTATGTTATGATTGTTCGTCTCAGTTTAAATTTAGAATTTCCACACTAAAGAAAATTTAGTTTGGAACTAGCTTATCAGTGTTTCTAGAATTTTAGAACACTTATTCAATTTCCATCAATAAAGGTTTAATACAAGAATGTATAACTGAACAAGGCTATCAAAGTCAAAGATCGGATATTAACAATATATAACTAAATAAACATGATACACATACAAAGTACTATGTTCAAAAGAGTTAGAACAATCTCATTTGAATCGACGTATTAGAACAATGTATGCTTTGTATAATAATTAGAAAAGTGAAATTTGCTCGATGTAATGAATTATATTACAAGAGCTTAATCAATCGTATATAAGAATAGAATCAATAATATTACTCAATAAAATTTAGGAACTTCCATTCATTAGTAAAAGAATGAAGTTAGAAAGCTTGCTCAATGTAAAGAGTTAAAGTTTAGAAACTTGCACAATTATGAAAGTAGAGTTAGAGAACTTGCACAATTATAAAAGTGAAGTTAGAGAACTTGCCTTGTTTGTAAGCTACACAAGTGTAAAATAATCTCCAATTACCCTACATACATCATTACGATCGTAACAACAATTAGTTGTAGGAATATTAACACTATGGGTATTAAACCATCATTTAGGTCATAACCCTATCCTAGCACCTAACCACATTGGTTAACACCTTAACGATTCTAAAATCACACTATAAACCTTATCATTTATATTTAACTTTTGAAAATATCACATTTGGTTCATTACATAACTTATTCAAGTAATCACTTACATTCTTTTACACTGTATATAACAACGCATGACAATATGTTATTGTAGTTTATATTATGCCTTAACATTATGCCTTAACATTATTAACATGCATGCTAAACTAATATAAATCCATTACATATGACCTGCAATTAAGCAGACTTCACTGTCTGAGTCTGGCTACTCGCGCGACAGCGCGAGTAACATACTGGGTAACAGCGCGCCCGCGCCCATAAGCTGCGCGCCCGCGCCCATAAGCTGCGCGCCCGCGCGATACTTCAGTTCTAGTTTTTTACAAACACGAACTAATACTCTGTTATAGGACAAAAATCCCAATTCTACAGAATTTCTCCCAAATTCAACATCTAACACTTTGCCATGCTATAGTTATACATGTTAAACACCATTCTTTATACAAAAACATTACATAAACATCATTTTGAAGAATCAAAACTATACTTTTTTACCAAATTTCCTTATTTTTATACTTTTTAACGAATTTTATTGCCAAAATTCGTTTCTTAATCATTTGACACGATTCGAACTACGCCGCTTATGTTTCTTATCATATTATCACAATCCAACTTCAATTTGCAGATTACAACACATATAAGGCACAAAAATTGGTACTTTCTAAAGCCACGTCATATAAACATATCACTATTATATGAACTCTTTCTACTACAACCAATTTTATGCTTTTAATAATCAAATAACACTTACATATGCTAGATAACAGATTATAAATCATATATACATATATGTGTATCAATCTAACACCACTATCCATAGAAATTTCAAGAAAAGAAGAGTTAAAAATTAGAATTGGTTATACCTTATTCATTGATTGTTGGCTAGCAAAAGATGATAGAAATCCTTCCCAACCCTTCTTCTCCAACTCTTTATATTACTGAGTTTTTTTTTTCTCTTCTTCCAAGCTCTCCAAACTCTTTGTACTACTATATTATCTAGCCTTAGGGAAATAAGAAGTGTAAAACATAAACTGACTCCCACTAACCCACGTTCTCTTTCAGTTATAAAATAAAAGGTTTGCGTCAGTTGAATAAGCCAAAGGCCACAAGGCCTTTTTTGGCTACCACCTAATTCCTATACCAGATTATTTTTATATTATTTTATTACATAGTTTCATGTCACACCATTAGTTAATTTAATTAACTCATACTTATAATTATAATAATTATAATTCCCATTGTAATATACTTAATAAATCTTTACTTATCTAATTTAATTAATAAATTAGATTAAAATAACATTTTATTCAATTTAATTATTTTCTTAACTATTAAGAAACTGATTTAATTTAATTATTTCCTTAAATTAAATCCTTCAGATAAAATTAACATTATTCAATTTAATTAACATTAATCAGTTTAGTTATTAAATTAATTCCCTACAATTCATCAATTATTTATTTTCCTAAATAAATAAATTATTTAAAATATTTATTTAATTCAATAAATATTTAAATTCAAATTCAAATTTCTAGATCGTTACATTAGAATTAGTGTTTAGACAATAATTAGTATGCTAATTACGACATAAAAAGGAAGAAAACTGTTTACAATATATATATATATATATATATATATATATATATATATATATATATATATATATATATATATATATATATCATATGGCTTATGAAAGTATAAAATTTGGTAGTTAGTTTGTATGTTAATCTGTAAATTGAGTCTTGATTGTGCTAGTTCATTAAGAAACGAAGAGAACGTAGTTTGAATGAAGTCATTTTGATAAGAATTGTGATCACAGTGGTGATTTTTGTGAAGGATTTCAAAAATAGAGTTTTTGTATGAAAACATGAAATTCAAAGAATTAAATTAGTTGAAAGTGGTGTTTAATTGTTCTAAGTTGATGAATATGTGAGGAAACATGTTTGTGTTAGTTCTGTACCAATTACATATGTTAAATTTACTGTTTTGTGGGTGAAATTCATGTTAGTTGGCTTAGAACAAAGGCAAAACTCGCGTTCTGCAAAATTGATACTGGTGCCGAGCGTGGGCGCGCTGGACTCTAAGGCAATTATAGTGCGGCCGCACCATTAGACAGTCAGACCCAGTAAAGTCTGCTACTTTTGCAGACCTTGAACACTTGTCGTAGCCTAGTCTAATGATGTGCTAAGGTATCAAACGTGTAATGAGGAGGTTAAAATAGAACCATATCATGTCATTAATAATTTCAACGATGTAACATGATTAGTAAGTTACGAACGTGTTATGTTATAACTTAGTGTACACACTGGATAGTAAATAAGTGTTGTGAAGTTAACACTTGAGATTTCTGAAATGTATACGGTAGTGTAAGACTTGTTATGTTATGACTTAATGTTATGATTAATGTTTAAGGTTAGACCACCTGAGAGGACTTTTTGATTAACCCTTTTAAAGGGAGGATTTCTGATTTAATTTTTATTATATTTGCGTAGTTAGATATGAATGAATGGAAAGTGAACACCAAATCTTGTGGGAATGAAGTATCTAGATATGGGGGTGTCACAATTGTTGTAGTTGATGTCAACTTAGTCTCGTACGTGTCTACTATAATATAACTAACACATTGAAATTACTTTATATGATTGCATGAATTAAAGTAACACATATATCTCAAATTGCAGTATCTTGGACCCAGTCGTTAAGCATACGCTACAGACCATTTACTTGACACACCTGCCTACAGGTAGTATGCAATTCACGTAGTTCTCGCAGTATGATGCACACTATATGACTATTATGCTGCGATATTTCCATGAAAGTCGAATTACATAACTTAAATTAAATGCGATTCTAGGTATTATCATCGATTTTTGATATGTTAACATTTTTTTGTATAGATTTACTAGAGATATGAGGCCAGTGTCTCATAGCCATCCGACGAAAGTGTTATTACTTTACATGTTGCAAAGAACTATTCCGCTTGGTGTTGGATAAAATCTAGTTACGCACAACACGCAAGTATACGTGGTCAACAAGTAATAAAGTAATGAATAGAGTATCGTTCCCACAGAGACAATTTAGTAAGAAATTTAATCTCATAATTATCAATTTCCTATTAATACTAATTTTATCAAACTATCAAATTCAATGATTAAAACTACAAAAACTAAATTAAAATAAATATATAATCTCAAAACAATCACAAATATCAAAAACTAATATTTTAAACAATTAATGGTGAATTAGACTTATGATTTCACCGTAAGATTCACTCTAAATTTTACACTTTTATTCCAGTTCAATTCACTATCACAGTTTATTAATCAAGAACACAAATGTAGTATTATCCACCTCTCGATGTAGTAATACCGTATTAACTCAAATCCACAGTTAAGATAGAAACAAGTTAAACACCTTAGTCAACTAACACACTATATCTCTATCCGATTACATGTGATGTCAAGCATATCTCTACCTTAACATTCATCAAGATTCTGTTCATTCACAAAATTCAAAAACACATGCTATATTAACTAAGTCTAGATTCGTATATCCTCTCTCGAATCCATACAAATCAACAAAGAATTATTGATCAGACAATTCATAAATTCAAGCTCAAATTAATGTAGATAATCTAAAAAATAATTTATCAAACTGGAAATCAAAGTTATAAAACCATCGTTTCACTTAGCTATCCATCGTGAGCCTAAAAAGTGAATTAGTTCATAATGAATGAAATAATAACTGAATAATTCAAATAGAACATCCTTTCAATTATAAATATAGATCAAAGTTGAAGAATAATGCAAAACACCCTTCACGTAGCCTTAATCTGCAACCGTCACGAAAATCTCTTCAAAATCTCCCTCCAAAGCTTGCTATCAAAAATCTGGAATTAATCTCTATAATTAGCCTTGTGTGTTTTTAATTTGTTGTTAGCTGGAAATATGCAAAATTAACATAATGTTTAACTAATTTTTTATACATATATATATGATAAACTGATGATAAACATAACATAAATGCAAAACTAAATAATAAACTGACTATATGCTCCTAAGCTACTATGCAAATGCATGATTATATAAATGCAATAGATTATCAACCTAAACAAAATAATAAACTACTATGCAATCCTAGCTTAATAAATATACAAACATGAAATGCAAGCATGAATGTAAATCCTCCAAACTTGACAGTTACAATGCCCTCATTATAAAAATATAGCAATAAAACATGAGGACTTCCCTATAATTCCTTCAAGCCTGGGGTGGTGGTGTGTAGTGTTCTTCATTATCAGAGTCACTTGGTGGAAATCGTGGCATTGGGGCCGGCTGCTGGTATAGAAACTACGCAGTGGGATTAAAGCTTGGGAGTGTTGTATTCAAGGATGCAAATGATAAGTTCATTGCCTCGACCATATGGTCCTGCCTAGCAGCGAGACACCTCATATCTCATCGTGCTTGCTTATTGTGCTCATCTACTTGGCGTTAAAATGTAAGAAACTGAGAACTAGATAATGTTTCGAACCATGGTACCTGCTCTGTTCCTTGATCTCCCATAATTGCATCCTCATCCTCTGAAGTGTCTTCAGTGTCAGCTTCGTCCTGCGAAACTGATGGAAATACAAAACCTAAACCTCGAGGATGTGATTCACCTCCGGCTCACACCGAATATCGTGCTATCATTCTCGAATCAAGCAGCTGCAGCGGCATTAGGGTGGATTCATCATCAGACCATCGAACTCCTGCTTGGCGACACAACCCACAGATGAGGGATGGGTGTGACAAGCCGCCTGAAAAATTGCCTCTCAAGCATCGGTGAATAGAAAAGTTGATTATTGTCCTAACGTCGATGATGAAATCTTGCACAATCGCATATAGGAGTAGTGCCTTCTCTTTGCTCACGTCCGAGGTGTGCGTGGATGGAAACAGTTTAGCACATAAAAAGGCATACCAAATCTTCCCATACCAGCTAAGATCTTTGCTATGAAAAACCGTGCCTCCTTTTCGACCCTTTATCCATGTTGTTCCCGGCTTAGTCATCTCTTTGAGTATAGCCTCATAGTCAGGATAGAAATCACGTAGGTGAGCATATTGGCACTTTCGAGGCACTCGTAACTGATAATAGGTGTTGATGGCATCGGCACTGAACGGTACTAATCGACCCAACACATAAGCATTGAACGGGGCCTTGTCCTCGACGTTCGCATAAAATTCTTTGACCACATTGAAGGCGGCGTCGTCGGGCTCCTAAGTGAACTTGGTCCACCCTTTTGGATAAAATTTGTTGCATCATTTAGCCGTCGTGAGCATCCGGTGCTAACCCCCGCTCCTGTGATAACCCGAGATTTCGAATAATCAAAATTTACGAATAATTTTTTTTTCATTAATATTAATATTAATTATCATTTATGTGACAAATATCAGTGATACGTGTATCGAGAAAGTCAATTTATGTATTGACTAATAAAATTAGAGTAGAGTTGTGCTTAACACCTTTAGAAACCCTAACCCTAATTTCTGGAAAGGGATTCGATAGAAAATATAATTAAAATAATTATTTTAATGTGTTTGTACCGAAGAAATTTTTTGATCAATGATTGATCGGATAAGGTTTAAAAATTATAAACCCTAATAAGAGATTAGAAACTCTAATCTCGGGATCAGAAACTCTAACGTACCGTTGGAAACCCTAATCGAAAGCCGGAAAACCCTAATTTTAAATTCGGGAATCCTAAACCCTAATTTAGGAAACCCTAATCCTAATTTGCAAGTCTATTGTGTGTATTAAACTTTAATATGATTAGAAAACCCTAATTATATTTTAGTTATTTTAATTTCTATTTTACAAACACTAATTGTAATTTAGAAAAATTGTTTTTCTAATTAAAATCCTAATTCGTGAGTTGTAAACCCTAATGACCATTTTGACCCTAATTGATAAATTAAACAATTTTAATTAGGAATATTAATCATAATTAGCAAGATTGAATTTTATGATTAGGAAATAGTAATATAATTATCGAATCCTAATTATAATTTTGGATTATTAATTTTCTATTTTGGAAACCGGAATTTAAAAATTTTGAAAATTAGATTGCAAAGCTAAAGGGTTTAAACCCTAAACCCTAAACAGTCCAAACCTTAAACCCTAACCCAAACCCTAAACCCTAAGGGTTTGTACAAATTCCATCTTTGCCATTAAATTTATTTTTCAAATGACCAAAATGCCCTTTTTTATATTTTAGTAAGCTAACTTGTAAAAATTGTAATACCTTTAGTTGGTGAACCACCAATTTGACTTGGTGACACACAAATCCAGCAATGCCAGCCGAAAATCTCAAGATCTAGCAACATATAAGCAATATATATAGATTCAAGAGAGAGAAAATCACAAAACATTAGCCATTTTGCTATTTTGCTCTCACCAACTCTCTCTCTCTCTTCATATTCGAAAATAGCAAGCAATTCAGTCCCAATTTCAGTTCCTAGATCATCTAATAATATATTGGAGAGCTTAGATCAAGAATTAAAAGCTAGAAGGTATAAACCTAATTTTACTTTTGATCTTGTATGCTAAGAATTTTTTTTGTGTTTTTGTGTTTAGAATCTTGCTAATGGATGTTTTATGTTGATCTATGATGATCAAACATATATCCATAGCATCAAAGTGCCTTAATTTGGTGTTTTTTCAAAATTGTCAAGAACACGATTTGTGGTCTGACAAGCAAATGTCAGGAGCCACAGATCCGTGTATGTTTTTGATTTTTCATGTTTTATGTTTTGTATTGGTAGGCTGCTATGTTTTCTTTATTCTGTAAATGGTATTACAACCATCAGATGTATAGATCGTGAGTTATGATCGGTCAAACATCATTGACCGACGTTGACCAACTGAAATCTGGGTAACCCAGAAATTTGAAAACCGAGTTTGACAAGATATTTAAGCTCTTTGATCTGTCAGTACAGTTCGTGTTTGATGTTGTTGTTGTAATAAATTTGTAGCCTGTATAATATACTATAGATCTTGGTCTTTAGAACGCTTAAACAATCAACAGATAAATCGTGACAATTGGTCAAAGTAGGCCACTCGTACTGAGTTTGTATTTCTGGGAATTTTCAGAAACTTGATGAACGTATTTTCTGACAGACTTTGACTGTGTGATTCATGGTAGATCTGTTGTTTCTAGACTGAAATCTTGGCATCTCGTTGTTCCTTATCATGAATACTACATGTATGAATCATAAAAACACAAACACAAGTACCAGAACCTTGATTATTTTGGGCTGGAAAGTACCAAGTCGTACTGCATGGGTTTCTGGAAAACCCAGAAATCGTCTGACATGTACTTTGAAGACATAGATCTGATTATTTGTTTATTGTATGACCAAGCGTTTGATTGTATGTTGTAGTGTTACAAAAACACTACACAATCACGGTTCAAGATAGCCCAGAAATGTATTACACAGATAATGAATCGTGGCCAAACATGACATGTTAAACACGAAGCTGTTAGTGTTCTTGAGCTCAAGAACACCAACAGCGACGCTTTGTGTCGTTAAAAAGCTTTAGCGACGGTTTATTATTTTCTAATTTCTGAATATTCTGAAAATTAATTAAAAATAGAAAATAAATTATAAAAATTATTTTAAATTATGAAAAATAATTTCTGACCAATTAGAATATTTTTCTTTAATATTTATAATTATTTAAATATTAGAGGTATTTAATTTATTTAATTAGTGTATTAAATAAATTAGAGAAAAATAATTTAACATTACGAAAAATTATTTTAAATAAGAATAATGTATTTAAAAATATGTTGAGTTATAAAATATAACTTTTGATAATTTTGGAGCATTTTCATTAATAATTTAATATTAATGATATTAGATTTATTTAATTACTAAATTAAATAAATAAGTTAAAAATGATTTTAAGGATTTAAAAATCATTTTAAATAAGAATAAAGTGTTAGAAAATATTTGGAATTATAAAATATAATTTTCAATATTTTTGGAGAATTCTCATTAATAAATTAATAATAATGATATTAGATTTATTTAATTATGATATTAAATAAATGAATTAAAAATGATTTTATTGATTTAAAAATCATTTAAAAATGAGAAAAATATTTTAAAAGTATTTTAAGTTATAATTAATGACTTTTAATATTTGGATAATAATTTCATTAATATTTTAATATTAATGGTGATGATTTAAAAATGATTTTAAAAAACATTTAAGTAGAATATTGATGATTTTAAAATATTTTAAGTTATTAACAATAACTTTAATATTTTGACAAGTATGTTATTAATATTTTTATATTATTAAATATTAATAATGATAAGATTATTTGATAATTAAATCATTGAAAAATGATTTAAGTGTTTGAAAAATTATTATAAATTATAATAATTGTTTATAAATTATTAAAAGCTTCCGAAAAATATTATAAATGATTTTTGACTTATCTAAAATAATATTGAAGCTTATAGACCAAGTTTAATTGACAATTAATGTGCTAATTGTCGGATAGGGTGACCAGAACACCGAAAATAGACCGAAGTCCAACCAGACCGAAATAGTTATACTTGATAAGTGTTTATATATGTTATAAATGCTAATGTGGCTACGTGGTAATGTGTCTACAGTGTTACGTGTTATAAATGATTGTGCTAATTGTGAGACCGACATTGTTGATTATAGGTCTTACGAACGCAGTTAATTATATTGCGTAGCTGTAATCAACATGAAAGGCAAGTTTCCTAACTCAACCTTGAGTTATATTCATTCAATTATTTTAATGGTTAATTATTGATAATTATACCATGTCCAGAGAATTTATTGTTGATTATTCGCTGTTAGTGCATGATTAAAATTCAAATTGAATTACTGATTCAAAAAATATATATTCGTAGAATTACTGTTGTTGGATATTTATATCTGTAGAAACTAATATTGACAGTACAGATAATTCCTATTTATTATCAAATTATATTGAGAAATATCTTAGCTAATTATTCTGGCTAGACGAATAATTGTTAGAACTTGATAAATACGAGATGAGAAATCAATTGTTATTGATAGATCGATGCCAATTGTTTCGGCTAGATCAATAAGTAGATAGAATTTAAAATCACAGTATTTCGTTGTTAAATCAAAATCTTGATTCTGAGACTAAGAAGAACAACCTTTTATAAAAAGGGAACATTTTAGCTCGTATATTCAACCATTGCGCGCTGTTAAGTATTATACATAATATAGGGTACAAGGAGTTGGCCGGCTCTAAGTACTTGCAGAGGGGTATGATTTAATCTTTATGGTTATCTGATACACCTGGGTATATCAAAGTCTAATCTTTGATAATTACTCGAGAAGAGAAGTTCTAGATCTAGTGTGATCACTCAACATAAATCTGGAAAACATTCCACTTTGCTATTGCGTAGAATTAATTCTTGATTATTCAATAGAATATCGTAGAAACTTTGAAAGCGTTGTACTATTTCATTATCAGATTATTGCGTTGCCTAGAATACGAGAAGACTTGTTATTGAATAACGATTTGTTCAGCTATTTCAAAGTTAACCGAACTTTGGTTTCATTCTATCAAAATAGATAGTCTGTTCTTATTGATTCGTATACATTTATTGTATATCTTAACTTACGGGGCAAACTAGTTGCTCACCCTTACTATAAATAAAATATTTCAGCTAGGAACGAAGAGGCTAGCGGGTCAAAGAAGAACAAAGGCAAAGGAAAGTTGCTGGAATAGTGTTATGAACATTATTATTATGATGTTGTATTGTAAACCCTTTTTGTTTAGGTAAGGGGTATGTTTGTAAGTTTAAGGTTAACAAACCTGGGACTTATGTATTAACAACTTGTGTTAATGACTTATGTATTCCTCTTTATATATGAATGGGTAGTTAAATGATATTATATTGTGGATCGTGAACACCAAACTCGGGGGTCAGGTAACCCAGATTTGGGGGTGTCACAGCTCCGGTGTAAGAGCCTTCGTTACCATGTAGTCGTAGCGGTCGGCGGCGATGACACTTTTGAATTTGTGTTGATGAAAGGTCCGTGTTGGTGGTGTTGTGGAACTCTCCCCCTATGCCTCTTTGAAGTTAGTTTAGAAGCCATTGATTTTTGGATGCCTTAATAACAATCTCCCCCCCAAACTTGGTTCACACAAACTGTCGAACACTTGGTGTGCCCAGCAATTCAACCCCAACTTTAATGAGTTTGTGGAAATTATTGTGAATGAAGATGAAGAACTTGAAAATAAGGTACTCACTCTCACATGCAAGATGAATTCCCACAATAATAACCCTAATTCGTGGCTTCCTGAGCTCAATTTCAATGTAAGTGATGAACTTGACTTGTGAGGGTGTGTTTATATAGAGGTGATGTGACGGAGAGAAATAGTAATAGTGGAGTGATGGAGTGAAGTAGTGGGTTGATGGGATAATATGTAATGAAGTGGTGGGAGAAAATGTAATGAATGTCGGCAAAATCGTGGGTGAGAAGTGGGAGTAGTGGGAGGTTTATTTGATGAAGAAGTAATGAAGGTTAGCATTTCACGTAACTGCCGAGCACTGCTTCAACTTCTGGACCCCCACCCCGGCGGGGGTATTAGGCATAAACAGCTCGCCCTGTGCGGGCATACAATTTGTAAGTTTTGTTGAAGACCCCCCCCGCCCCGGCGAGGGTTTTGTACTGGAAGGGGCCAACCCCGGCGGGGGTGTACACTGCAAACTGACCCATTTTCCCTTCTTTTCTTCATGTTATGCCACTTAATGTACATTTTCCATCCTGCAGGCCAAGAAACATAAAATTTATAAGATTGTTGATCAATTTGAGCATGGTTGAGAGATTAACAAGACTAATAAAATGTAATAACTACTCAATGAGCTTATTAATAATTACTGATTATGCTAAACTATACTCTAAGATTGAAACTAGGAAAAATAAAAGTATGATTGGGTTGCCTCCCAATTAGCGCTTGATTTTAAGTCGTTCAGCCTGACTACTTCTTATTCATGGTACGTCGGATAATGTGATTGCGATGACATACATGTTAGATTCGCCACCCCAATAGTGCTTTAAGCGTTGACCATTGACTTTGAAAGTTTCTAAAGGATTTTGACTGTAGAGTTCAATGGCGCCGTGAGAGAACACCCTTTTTATGGTGAATGGTCCCGACCATCTTGACTTGAGCTTGCTTGGGAACAATGTAAGACCCCGAATTTTATGAAATAAAAGTATTCAATTTTTCTTATAATTACTATTCAGTAAATGGTTAAATTGATAAATGTTAAAGTTAAAGGTGATATATAAATTTTTTTTCGAAATACACAAGTGGTTATAAAATATTCATTGTTGTCGGGGAATATTCGTTTGATCGTGGAATATTCTTACTGTCGGGGAATATTCATACGACGGCGCAGCCTTTTGTGGGCCCCATAACGGAAAGCGATTGGATGAAAAAAAACGACAAGAGTAAGTTGTTTATAAATAACGGCGTAGTTGTTACCGTTAACACTGTTGGAATACCCGGTGGTTAAAACACAGTAATATGCGTTGTTGTACAGTAGCACACGGTATTGCACCAATTATTGATTTTTACGTAAGAAGGCATTACTCAATAATTGTTACAGTAATTATTATTCAGTATTTTATTTTATTGATTCAATAATTGCTGTGTTGATATTTTATATTACTGTTGTTTTAATAATTGTCACTACACAGTATTTTCTATTATCGGAACAATAATTAATATTATCTGAATAATATTATTAGATAACATTATTGGCAATGTCTAGAAAGTTCTGTCTAGGGAGAGGTTTGGTCATCTAATTGCGCGCCAGTAAGGAGGGATCCTTATTGGAAAGCCCCCTCTTTCCTGGGAACGGCCTGATTGCCAGTACTATGATTCTGTAATATTATTTGTGAATAATTAATTATTGATTTATATGATGAGGAAAATATTGATTTTATGTGGATATGGATGGAGAAAAAATTTAATGTGACAATTGTTGAAAATTAATATTTTATTTTTTCTGATAAAATAATTCATTTAAATATATTATTTTAATAATATATTAATGGTGATATTTTTACAATGAATGTGGGATATATAAATAAATGAGGAAGAGTATTTTTGTTGGATTAAATGTTTAACACATGTTTTGTGTGTTGGTGGACACAATTCTTGACCGAAAATTTATTATTGACTGTAAAATCGTCCGTTTGTGAATTTCAGTCAATTTTTATTTGGAATTTGGAAAAACTTTCTTCTGCAAAGTTGTAGAGAATTGAATTTCCTATAAAAACTCGCAAGATTCGAATTTTCTGATGAAAGGGCTATTTATTATGAATTATTGAAGTTCCGAAATTCCGAAATAATTGATTTTTGGAAGTTTTAATTATTTTTGTTTAGAAAAACGTTTTTTTATATTTTGTGGACATCATTAACATGTGTTATGGCTGAATTCAGATGGTCAAGGCGGGCTAAGAAAAATTTGTTAAATATATTATTATTATATTCAATTTTCTGCTTTGGTGTTCTAAGCATTTTCCTATAAATAGGGTGCTTAGGTTAGAATTAAAAATCACACCAGAAACTGAAGTTTTCTCTCTATTTCTCTCTCGATATATTGAGCGTATTCTTGTGAGTATTTTGATACTTTGAGTGTTGCTATACGGTGCAAGTTCGTTCAGCGTTATTCTAGTTAAAAGTACTGCTCTTTTGAGGTACGGGATTGTAAGGGATAGTAAGGGATGTTATTTTATTCGAAAATGATATTATTTCTTCAATATCATTATGCCGAAATATTGGTTGGAAATTTTTATCAAATTTGAAACTTTTCATGTCGGGGTTACTATTCATGAGTTACTATTCACGAGTTACTATTCATGGGTTACTATTCACGAGTTACTATTCACGAGTTACTATTCATGAGTTACTATTTACGAGTTACAATACATGAGTTACTATTCATGAGTTACTATTCACGACGGGTTACTATTCATGAGTTACTATTCATGAATTACTATTCACGAGTTACTATTCACGAGTTAATATTCACGGGTACTATTCATCACAAAATTAGTTTCTTTTTCTAACCAAATTATAGTTGATTTATGAATATTACATTGGAGATTAAAACTATATATTGATTATATTGTTTTTATTATCATATATAACATTTTATAACCCTGATGTTGAAATTCTCTTTCACTAGAGTGTAAAGATGGGTAGATTATTGGTATGATCATGACTAGGGTTCTCTTTGGCCAGTAGTGAAAAGTTAAATTGTGACTGGTATGATCATGACCATTGAATTTATATTGAATATCTTTAGCTTAAGTGAAAATGTGAATTTATCAACATGGTTATAATTATTGTTTATATAAATTCTGAAATGATTATGTATTTCTTTGATATATGAATGTCTTTGGCCTGTAGTGCAAAGATGACCTGTTATTGAATATCTTTTGGCCTGTAGTGCAAAGATGAACTGTTGATGAATATCTTTGGCCTGTAGTGCAAAGATGAATTTATTAGTATGATTATGAACAGGAACTGTGATTTGGTATAATCATGATCTTTGATGTTTCAGGTAAAGACAGGTGATAAAAATTATCTTCGTCCTGAATGCGAAGAGAAATTTAGAACTACAATTATGATTATGAGTTATTTATATGATTGTGGAAAGGAACTGTTGATTGATGTTATAGGGATAAAACATTGTTGGTGGACTTTTAACATGGAGAAGATAATAGACTTTATGGTCTATGTGACTCTTCTAATGGATTGCTCGTTCCGCTGCAACTATGGTTGAAAAGTTTTATCATCTACCATATGTTCTAAATCTCTGATTTAATTCTGTTGAAGGCTTTTGATAACTTATTTATCTTTAGTCATGATATTCTTTACTGGGCTAGTTGTGCTCACCCTTCTGTTTCATAATTCCTTTCAGGTAATAAGAGTGTAGCTGGGTCGAGCGGGGGTAACAGGGAAATAGAACGGTGGTCATCATTTAGTAGTTATATTTGGTGAATCATCTAGGGTGAAGCGAACCCAACGTTGGAAGGGTGTTTTACCACTATCATACAAGATGTCTAACGACACACAACCTCGTGTCATCATAAGACATGGTTGTGCACATTCACTTGTCGAGTATATCTACGAGCACTACCTATATAATCTTGGTGTTTGTTTGAAGTATAATTCTCAGTTAGAGACAGTGGAGGTAATGATATGTAAAGAGAAGACTCACCATTGGAAAGAATATGATAGTAATCTTCTCATTTTTCTTTGGGGTCTATTGAGTCAACCAAGGATAATTCTGTGGCCATATGATATCTATCATAACCTAGAAGCATGGCCTCCCATGTACAAGGGTTTCCTTGAGCACTTCCCAAAGATTCTAATTTCTAAAACAGTTTTTGACTATACCTTTATGTAAGGTGTCATTGTGACGTGCTATCCAAGATTGGGACAGGAGTCACAGTTGGTATATATTTGTATCCAAACTCACAGCATATGTGTTGTTGTATTTTGCACGACAATTATTGTAATAAAGTTGTAGTTGTTATCTGTACCATGTATTTGGCGACTCAAAATGGGTTGGATGGAATGGACCTATTTTGGGGGCGTTACAAACAATCTCAACCGTGAGTTGAATAATATGACTGATTGCCCCGGTTCGAATGTTCTTTGCATAATTTTTTGGTCATGCCATCTCTTGACCTTTTCCTTGTATAACTTAGAGTTTTCATAGGCTTGAAGTCGAAATTCGTCGAGCTCGTTTAATTGCAGTATTCGCTTCTCCCCTATAGCTGGTTGATCGAAATTGAGTTTCGAAACCTCAGCTTGCCCACTGGTTTGGGTATTATAAGTCGTCGCCACCTTATGGTTGACCCCATATTTTGGCAATAGAGCTGTAAATGATTTGTTGCAGAAGTGACTACCTTCATCACTTACAATAGCTCATTGCGTTCCAAATCTCGTAAAAATTTTCTTCTGCAAGAATTTGAGGACCACTTTGGCATCGTTCAATGGGAGTGCTGTAGCTTCCACCATTTTGAGACGTAATCCACAGCAAGCAGAATGCACTGATTGTTAAGTGACGAGGGGAATGGCCCCATGAAATTGATGCCCCATACATCGAAAATTTCAACTTCTAGAATTATTTGTAGAGGCATCTCATTCCTTTTTGATGTGTTGCCCACCCTTTGACATCTATCACATGTTTTAACAAATTGGTGGGCGTCCTTGAACAATGTAGGCCAATAAAACCCAAATTGAAGTACCTTTGCTGCTGTCCTCTCGCTACCATAATGTCCGCCATATGCAGATGAGTGACACTCATGCAGTATATTCTTCACTTCACTATAGGGCACACACCTTCTTATCATCTTGTCGGCGCACTGCTTGAATAAATGAGGTTCGTCCCACATGTACCATTTGATGTCATGAAGAAACTTCTTTTTCTATTGTCTTGTAAGATCGGGTGGAAGAACATTGATCACTAAATAATTCGCATAGTCCGCATACCATGGAAATTCTGTATTTATCCCAAACAATTACTCATCCTGGAATGACTCGTTGATTGCACACTTGTCCTCTTTCTATTCATCTTGATTTTCCAGCCTAGACAAATGATCGGCGACTTGATTCTCCGTCCCCTTTCTGTCCTTTATCTCTAAACACATATATCTCAAATTGCAGTATCTTGGACCTAGTCGTTAAGCATACGCTACAGACCATTTACTTGACACACCTGCCTACAGGTAGTATGCAATTCGCGTAGTTCTTGAAGTATGATGCACACTATATGACTATTGTGCTGCGAGATTTCCATGAAAGTCGAATTACATAACTTAAATTAAATACGATTCTAGGTATTGTCATCGATTTTTGATATGTTAACATTTTTTGTATATATTTACTAGAGATATGAGGCCAGTGTCTCGTAGGCATCCGACGAAAGTGTTATTACTTTACATGTTGCAAAGAACTATTCCGCTTGGTGTTGGGTAAAATCTAGTTACACACAACACACAAGTATACGTGGTCAACAAGTAATAAATTAGTGAGTAGAGTATCGTTCCCACAAAGAAAATTTAGTAAGAAATTTAATCTAACAATTATCAATTTTCTATTAATCCTAATTTTATCAAACTATCGAATTCAATGATTAAAACTACAAAAACTAAATTAAAATAAATATATAATCTCAAAACAATCACAAATATCAAAAACTAAAATTTCAAACAATTAATGGAGAATTAGATTTATGATTTCACCTTAAGTTTCACTCTAAATTTTACACCTTTATTCCAATTCAATTCACTATCCCGGTTTATTAATCAAGAACATGAATGTAGTATTAGCCACCTCTCGATGTACTAATATCGTATTAACTCAAATCCACAATTAAGATAGAAACAAGTTAAATACCTTAGTAAACTAGTGCACTATATCTATATGTGAATTATAATTGAAGAAGGTTTAAGCTTAAGTTCTCTATCCGATTACATGTGATGTCAAGCATATCTCTACCTTAACATTCATCAAGATTCTGTTCATTCACAAAATTCAAAAACACATGCTATATTAACTAAGTCTAGATTCGTATATCCTCTCTCGAATCCATACAAATCCACAAAGAATTATTGATCAGGCAATTCATAAATTCAATCTCAAATTAATATAGATAAACTGGAAAATAATTTATCAAACTAGAAATCAAAGTTATAAAACCATCGTTTCACTTAGCGATCCATCATAAGCCAAAAAAGTGAATTAGTTCATAATGAATGAAATAATAACTGAATAATTCAAATAGAACATCCTTTCAATTACAAATATAGAACTAAGATGAAGAATAATGCAAAACATCCTTCACGTAGCCTTAATCTGCAATCGTCACGAAAATATCTTCAAAATCTCCCTCCAAAGCTTGCTATCAAAAATCTAGAATTAATATATATAATTAGCCTTGTGTGTTTTTAATTTGTTGTTAGTTGAGCAATAGATATACCCACGACAAGTCCTAGCCAAAATCCCATGCCAATCAGAGTCCATGTGCTATCCCAAGTCCTCAAATCTAACTTCCATCAGAGTTCAATGCACAATAGAACACTCAACAGTCGAGACCCCCTCGCCCCGGCGGGGGTATATACCTAAAAAAGGCCTGCCCCGGTGGGCATGCTTACTATAAACAAACTTTGAAGACGCACCGCCTTGGCGGGGGTATATAGGCCAAATAAGCCGGCCCCGACGGGCATGGGTTCTGCAAACTGACTCTGAAACTTTATCACACTTGATCCAATGTTGCTTTAAAATCTCCATTTCACTGCTACTTGCCACACCAACCACCTACACATAAAATAGCATGATAAAAGTAAAAACGAACACGGAAACAAGAAATTAACAACGATTAAACTTGAAATGAACATCGATTCGTGAACATAAAATTCACTTATCACTTGGCTGTACGAGATGAGATAACGGGCCTCCTAGGAAGTTATCAAACAGCCTAGGACTACTATACGCGATCATCAGCCTTGCATAGTCTCTAATCCAGCATGGGCTATGTGTGCACACTGGGATACTGATGACTTCAAGAAAAAGTCCGACCAGGCAAAAAAGAATCGTGGTCAGTTTCGAGTCGTACACACTACTGGCTCACGATCATTTGAGGAAGTGAGGTCGGTAATTATCTTAATTTAGTTCTTTAATTAGTTACTCGATCGTCATTATCATACTTACTAAATGTTATTTGCATGTATTTATTAGGCCATGCGGGATAGCTTAGGCCGACCTCTTACAGTGCTAGAGTTTTGGAATAGTTCCCACATGCCAAAAGATTCTAGCATGTCTCCCACAACATTAGATATACGAGTAAGAAAAATAAGAATTAATTTAATTATTATTATTAGGTAGTTGATAAAATGATTTCATTAACTCGCATTTTGCAATATAAATTACATAACCGATTTCAGAAGTTTCGGGACCAGTGTATAGCTGAGTTGGAGGCTGCTAGGGGGGTGCTCAGCTGTTAGATTCCACCATCCCTTCGCCTGAGATTTTATTATCTTGGGTTGACGAGCTGAGACTATGGGTCGCGTCTCAGGATCTCCCTACTAGTAGTACTAGCAGGTATCAAGTGTTAGGCCTATCGAGGATACCGGCGTATACATTACCTGGAGGTAATATTATTTCTGATAAGTTAATTTAATTTAATTTCAAATATTATTAGTAATGATATATTTGTTTTCGCAGGCTCTAGCCAGAGCCAGCATCTGAGAGCATATGTTGGACCATCTCATACAGGTGCTGGCTTGGAGGACTAGATTTTCCAGAGGGTCATGGCGGTCGTGTTAGAGATGTTTCATACGGATCTGGTTATCCGTTGTCAGGATTTGCCCAGCCGAGCTTGCCTTCACCAGCTAGCTCAGGATATTGCATCAAGGGCCATCACAGAGAGTGCGGGTATCCCGCAGGAGCAGCTCATTGTTGCTTCCTTTTTAGTCTTAACAAAAGGACTCTAACTTATGCAAGCATACATGGGTCAACAAGTAGTACAGAGTAAGAACAGTAACGATCCACGGAGAAAGGTTTTAAACGAATAGTTCACAATTTTGGTTAACCTATACTCAATTATTGAATAAAACCCAAGACTAATTTAAAGAAATCAAATTTGGAAAGAATGAGATTCTAACTTCATTTCATATTTCATCTAAACATTGCTATCATGAACAACCACACATTTGTCATGGAAAGTTAGCTAAGAGCACAAATGTAGACATAATCATTTTTCCATGACTTATGACCTGTTTATATAACATCCACATTTCGATAGAAATCATATAATCGACAATAATGCCAAAATCACTATATTCCTATGTGAAATTGTAGCACTATTGAATTGAAGCACAAGCTCTTATATTACTACACATGGTGAAATAATATATTTCTATCTGGTTCACAAAATAAGAAGCTAAACATTTCAGCCTTATAAACACATGCTATCATGACTATAACCATGCTCACATGTCATTTTTCAATTCCATATAAGCATATGAGATGAATGGTGATCAAATATTCATGCAGTCCAATCAATCATAATAGAAATCCCTATGATAAACGTGCAATCAAGCAATCAGGCAATTCATAATAGATTACATATCAAAATCCGTTAGAATCCCATAATGGAGTTTAGTTCATTTCTAAACCTAAAACCATTATGGGATTATAGTAACACATTGAGAATAAATATCACAAGAGAGAGAGAGAAAATAGAATTGATCAAACCCAATTGTAGAATTCGATTCAGAATGCTATCCAAATCTCCAATAATTTCCAGCAAAGTAAAATAAATACATATATAATAACTCAATTCAAGAGAAGATGTAGAAAATCTTGAGTTTATGCTCAAATCCTCTCTAGGATTAGTTCTATGCTTGGAACCCTAATTTCCTTATGAAAAACTGATGAAAACGTACGTGCTGATCGCCTGGTACAAACCAGAATAGTTTTAAATGAGACCAGATTCGAATTTTAAATTCAAAAACAAAAGTCAAATAATTGTTGCATGAAACGCGCGCGGCCGCTCATGATTGCCATATAAAGTAGGCGCAGGGGCGCGATTCAGCTGCGCGGGCGCGCGATGTCTATTTTCAATCTCTGCCTTGCTGTCGCGTGGGCGCGCGAGAACTGCGCTGACAAGCAGCGCGGTCGCGCTGCTTCTGTCTGCTGCAACTACAATTGCTATCTGCTGCTGTTTGTTTGTTGTTTGTTCTGTTATTTGTTGCTTGTTCATCCATCACTACTCAGCTTCTTATCTGCACTCGATTCATGTGCCATACCTTCGCTAGTCTCATACCACAATGCCAACGCCAAATCATGCCATTTCCTATATTTCCATACCAGAGGGGTTCTAATTACAAGTAATGCAAATTAAACACAAAATGCACTTAAAAACACGCTAAAATGTACTTGAGATGAGCATAATTTCTGTGAATTGCTATCCAATAAGTAGGTATAAAACCTACTTATCAAATACCCCCAAACTTGAACTATTACTTGCCCTCAAGTAATGCATACTCCATAAAACACTGAAAATGCAACTACATGTTATGCAACTAGATTATGATGCAAATGAGTACCACATTTTTTCATCCAAAATAGAATTCCAATCAAACATGCCTCAGCAAATTATCCAGATTCAAGAATAAAACTTTAAACTGAGTTATGGATATAATATCATACACTCAAATAACCCATACATGCTATAAAGATGCTCTGTATATGCTAAATTGCTCAAATCAGAAAATTGTAGTCCAAGTCAAGATTCATGTATACTAATGCAATAAAGACTACTCTAACATATCCATACAAGCTAAGGTTCACCAATGGGTTTAAACTGCTTTATTATGACTCACGAGGGCGATTTTCGCTCTTTCCCGTGGTGTTTATTGCTATATATATATATATATATATATATATATATATATATATATATATATATTTTTAATCACATGGTTGTGCAATGCCTCATTCCATTAGGCTATAGTATTACCACTTAGCGAGCTTTCAACCAAAGACTCCCAGACCATAAAAGACCTTAGGGCGCTAGGTGTAAAGACAATCCCCTCGGGCGTACTTGCTCAAGCACCAAAGGCCCCGAAACAAGACTAACCATGGTAGTTATTTTTGTTTTGTTTTTTGTTTTTTTTTATTTTTTAAAATATAATAATAATAAGCATACCCATGTTTTCCCAAAACTTGATTATCAATGTTTTCGTAGTTTAAGTCCATTTTCTACACAATGCTATTTTTAAAACCATATTTCCTATCCAACAATAAAACACATAACCCTTATGCCTGCAAGTATTTGTGAACACGTCAATGCAAACTAAAAGCATCTAAATAGAACAATGGATTACATCATGTAAAACGTTATATCTAAGCTTATGTCATCCATTAAACTTAACAATCCTTCAATATTCAAATTCATCATTGGCTAGACATAAATTCCACACAGCTAGAAATGCGAGACATGCAACTAAACATATACTAACACAATTTATCATGATTAATAATAAAAACATAAAATGCAAACTAAACATGCAAAACTGCAAAATTAAAATTTAAACTAACATGCAACTAACTACAACCCAATACCCCCAAACTTCAAATATTCAGTGTCCCAATGAATGAAGGTATAGGGTTAGAAGAACTCCCCTACTGATCAGCTGCACCACCCTCTTCGGGTGATGAATCCGGTGGTGGAAATGGCACGGCTGTTCCAAATTGTGGCCACTCGAGTGTAGTGCCCTATTGTGCAAATGCCTCCGCTAGCGACCTTGTCAATCTCGTAGCAAACGCTGCAAAGTTATCATACATAGCATCGACCTTTCGCTCCAACCTTCGGAGCTAACGATCATCATAGACAGCAATGGCTTGAGTGGCTTGTGTTGACGTTCCTGCTTGAGTTTCCTATGTAGACTGTGGTGGAGGCACCGAGGATGCGGGTTGAAGGATGAAACCTTTTCCGCTCGGGTGTGGCTCACCTTCTGCCCAATCCTCAAATTTGGCAATCGTCGCATGAGTTATATCTTGACTAGGCATTTGCATCTGTTCATTATCCCAATGAACTCCTTCCTGTGCATACAGACTCGCAATAACAGATGCATGTGGGATGCTTCCCGTAGTTCTCCCCCTCATGTAACGTAACATGTTCCGATTAATGAGATAGTCCACATCGATGTATTTACCTGTGACTATTCCCCACAATATGATAGCCCTCTCAGTTGTGATTTCGTGCTGATGCGTTGAAGGTACAAGCTTCGCAAATATGAACAATTTCCAAGCCTTTGCATAGTGATTCAGAGCTGATGCTGGGAAAGTATGAGGCTGATCCGTTCCTGCCCTACAAGTCCATTGAGTTCCTGGAATGCACAAGTCAGTGATGACTTCGTGTAAATCCGTCTCAAAACGGGCAGACTCGACCCAATTATCATTTCCAGTCGGTGGAGTGTCGAGTATTCTGAAAGCAGCCCTAATTGATTGAGGGGTGTAACCCACTTGAACTCCTCGAACCATTAACAAACCACTCATAATATCTTCAACATTAGCATAAAATTCTCGAACAATACCCATGGGCGCAGGCATAGGGGTTACAGTAAATCCTACCCATCCTCTTTCTCGAATCATATTCCACAGTTGCCCATCCTGCTTCCCAAGCTTGAAGCCTCGTTCCTTCACAAATGTCTTTGCCACTATTCTGTAGTACTCCATTTGTGCCTCCAGACTGAGAAATTTCGTATGATCTACAGCATCCTCGTCTTGACTACTGGAAGAAGATGATGATGGAGTGACAGATTGTGCACGCTTAGGACCCATTTGAAATTGACGAAGAAGAAGAAAGCTTGCTTGATATAATCGTGAGTGATATAATCGCTGCACAGAGAACCCCCAAACTTATGTTGCACAAACCCACTTAAACCCTAGTTTTATCAGTATAGATGTTGAACATGGGTAGGAGAACTGACGCGATAATCAAGCAGTGGAGATGAGACGTTACACCTTCAATTTGGAATGGTTTTGGAAAGGAAGAGTTGTGTGTATTTTGGAGAAGAATAAGATGCGCTCTCTGTTATTTTCAAATACTAGCAGATATGGGACACGACACGTTGTAAATCTAAAAATTTTTCCAAGCCCGGTGTCGCGCGCGATCTTTGAATAGAGAAATGGCGCGGGCGCGCGATCATTCTTTCTGCACAGGTGCGGGCGCGCGGTGTCTCACTACTTTCATGGCGCGGCCGCGTGAGTCTGTATTCTTCATTACCATCTTGCATATCACATCAGTAATGAATTCACTCCAATGCACATGTTCAATCAGCAATTATCTTCATTAGATATCATGCCTCGAAAATCAAAATATGAATTGATGATTATGCGTACATAACTATCCTAACACCATACTTTATTTACTACTCCTACGTCTCATCATACGCTCAGTCAGCTCTCATATTAATAATTTAACACAAAGTACACTATGAATACTAACAGGAACATGAAACTAAATACTTTAAATAGAATTAAATAAGAGTTAAGGATAGAGATAATGGGTTGCCTCCCATCAAGCGCTAATTTATAGTCAATTAGCTTGACTATCTCCGACTTCTCATGTTGAAGAAATAATTGAGGTTACTTTTTGTCTGTCAACCTCGCCACCAAAATAATGCTTCAGCCGATGTCCATTCACTTTAAACGGCTTGTCTGGAAACTTATCGAACACTTCTACTGCACCATATGGGAAAATTGTTTTCACTATGAATGGCCCTGACCACCTTGATTTGAGCTTCCCATGAAAAAGTTTAAGTCTAGAATTGAACAGCAAAAATCGTTGTCCCGGCTCAAATACTATCTCTATGATCTTGCGATCATGCCATTTTTTCACCTTTTCCTTGTATAGCTTTGAGTTTTCATATGCCTGTAGTCAGAATTCATCCAACTCATTGAGTTGAAGTAGGCATTTTTCTCATGCAGCCTTCAAATCAAAATTTAGGTTCCGAATTGCCCAATATGCCTTATGCTCAAGCTCCATTGGAAGGTAACATGCTTTGCCACAAACTAGCTGAAAAGGTGACATGCCCAACGGAGTTTTATACGTAGTCCTATACGCCCAAACAACGTCGTCAAGTTTCAAGGACCAATCCTTTCTTGTGGGGTTTACAACTTTCTCCAAAAAAAAATTAACCACACAATTGGAAACTTCGGCTTGGCCATTGGTTTTAGGATGATAGGTTGTAGCAATGCGATGATGAACCCTATACTTAGCCAAGAGAGCTGTGAACTGCGTATTACAAAAATAACTGCCCTCATCACTAATGATAGTCCTTGGAGTCCCAAACCTCGTGAAAATACTCCTCTATAAAAATCTTAGGACCACTTTGGCATCATTTGTTGGAAGAGCTGCCACTTCCACCCACTTTGACATATAATCAACTACTAACAAAATGTACAGATTTCCACATGAAGAAACGAAAGGACCCATGAAGTTTATCCCCCAAACATCAAAAATTTCCACTTCGAGGATAGTATTCAATTTCATTTCATTCCTTTTCGAAATGTTCCCGACACTTTGACATCTATCACATCTTTGTATAAAACTGTAAGCATCCTTGAAAATTGTTGGCCAATAAAATCCTACTTGTAACAATCTAGTCGCTGTTCGCTCTCCACCATAGTGACCACCATATAAAGAAGCATGACAATCCTACAAAATCCCCTCAGTATCACTATATGGGATATATCTCCTTATCATCTGATCAACGCATTGCTTGAACAAATATGGTTCATCCCAGATGAACCACTTCACATCATGCATAAATTTCTTCTTTTGATAGCCAACCAAGTCAGAAGGTAGCATCTTACTCGCCAAGTAGTTCGCATAATCTGCAAACCATGGCACTTCCCCTTTCACCACAAATAACTGCTCATCTGGAAAGGATTCATTAATCATAACCTTGTTATCTGCCTCCCTTTCCAGATTCTCCAGTCGAGATAAGTGGTCTGCCAGTTGGTTCTCAGTTCCCTTTCTATCCTTGATTTCTAAATCAAATTCTTGCAATAGTAGTATCCATCTGATCAACCGAGGCTTTGCATCCTTCTTTACAACTAAATGTCGAATTGTCGCGTGATCTGTGTACACTATTACCCTTGTACCAATCAATTACTATCTAAACTTATCAAAAGCATACACAACTGCCAGTAATTCCTTCTCTGTGGTGGTGTAGTTCAACTGTGCATCAGTAAGGGTCTTGCTCGCATAGTATATCACATAAAAAATCTTTTCCTGTCTCTGACCCAAAACAATTTCCACAGCATAATCACTAGCATCACACATCAATTTGAATGGTAAGTCCCAATCCGGTGCTATGATTACTGGTGCTGAAGTTAACCTCTTCTTCAAATGCTCAAGTGCAGACACACAATCCTCGTCAAACTTAAATTGTGCATCCTTCTCCAATAAACTGCAAAGTGGTTTAGTTATCTTGGAGAAGTCTTTAATGAACTTGCGATAAAAGCCTCCATGTCCTAGAAAACTTCGAACACCTTTTACTGAAGTTGGTGGCAACAAATTCTCAATGGTTTCTAATTTAGGTCTGTTCACCTCAAGTCCCTTCTTTGATACTTTATGTCCCAGAATTATTCCCTCTTGTACCATAAAATGGCACTTTTCCCAATTCAATACCAATTTTGTCTCAACACATCATCTCAAAACCATGACCAAATTTTCCAGACATAGATCAAGTGAATCCCCAAATACTGAAAAATCATCCATAAATACCTCCACATTTTGCTCCACCATATCTGAAAAGATAGCCATCATACATCTCTAAAAAGTTACTGGGCATTACAAAGACCAAAAGACATCCTCCTGAAAGTAAAAGTACCATATGGACATGTAAAGGTTTTCTTTTCTTGGTCCTCTGGAGCTATAACAATCTGATTGTAGCCTGAATACCCGTCCAGAAGGCAATAGAACTCATGCCCCGCTAGTCTATCCAACATTTGATCGATAAACGGCAGTGGAAAGTGATCTTTCCTTGTAGCTTTGTTAAGCCTACGGTAATCCATGCAGACTCTCCACCCCGTCACTGTTCTTGTCAGAATCAACTCATTGTTCTCATTCGAAATCACGGTCATACCACCTTTCTTCAGTACACACTGTACCGGGCTCACCCATGAACTATCTGAAATTGGATTTATAATGCCTGCATCTAGCCATTTCAACACTTCCTTCTTTTCCACTTCCTTTATGATCGGATTAAGTCTTCTTTGATGTTCCACTAAAGGCTTGCTCTCATCTTCCAGCAGGATCTTATGCATACAAAAGATGGGCTGATCCCTTTTATGTCTTCTATAGTCCATCCAATAGCTGACTTGAACTCTCTAAGGACTCTTAGTAATTTTTCGTCCTAAAAAGATGTTAGTGCAGAAGAAATAATCACAGGTAATTTTGAATTTTCATTTAAAAATGCATATCTCAAATGATCAGGCAGTGGTTTCAATTCAAGTTTTGGAGGTGTTTCAAGAGATGGTTTCAATTTTACTGACGACTCTCCAGCTTTCTTTAATGGCTCCACATGAATCTTAAATTTTTTGAATTGTGGAGTTGTATTAAGGAAATGCACAAGTTCTTCAAATTCGTCATCATCTAATTCTGAATTTCCAGCATTAGCACTTCTCAATGGTTGATGATCCGCCAAACTCTCTACTTCATCATTTAGCACATTGTCCACCAAATCAACCTTGAAGCATTCCTCTTCGTCTATTGGAAATTTCATTTCCTTGAAGACGTTGAAAGTAACTTCCTGCTCACGAACACGAATTGTGAGTTCCCCTTTATGAACATCTATCAAGGTTCTTCCTGTTGCTAGGAATGGTCTTCCAAGTATGATTGGTATACTCATATCTTCTTCATAATCTAAAATGATGAAGTCAGCTGGAAAGATGAATTTATCCACTTTTACCAAAAACATCTTCAATAATTCCCCGTGGATAAGTGATCGACCTGTCAGCTAACTGTAACGAAATATTTGTCGGCCTTGGAGTCAACAATCCCAACTGATTAAATACTGACAAGGGCATCAAATTGGTACTAGCTCAAAGATCACGCAAACATTTACTGAAGCTCATTTTTCCAATTGTGCATGGTATTGTGAAACTGCCCGGATCTTTCAGCTTTGGAGGTAATTTGCATTGAAGCACTGCACTGCATTCCTCTGTTAAGGCCACTGTTTCAAATTCTTCTAATCTCGTATTCCTTGACAAGATACCCTTCATAAATTTTGCATAACTAGGCATCTGTTCCAATGCCTCAACAAAAGGTATGTTAATCTGCAGCTTTTTGAATACCTCCAAGAACTTACTAAACTGCCTGTCTTCCCTCTTCTTGTGCAATCCCTGTGGATAAGGAACCGGAGGGTGAACTGGTGGTATTTTATTCACGGGCTTCTCAACTGAACCTGCTTTATTCTCCTCTTCTTGCTGCTGTCCAGAATCTTCATCATTTAATTTCTCAACATATAAATTTTCTGCCTCACGCGGCCGCGTGTCCCCCCTTGTAAACATGGCGTGGGTGCGCCTAGTTGATTTCCTGCAACCTGTTTCCCAGACATGAGTGTGATCGCCTGTCATTGTTCCTTCCCTTTTCTTCTTGGATTTACCTCTGTTGTACTTGGCAATTAACCCTAGGGTCTGTTGTTGAGCATGCTAGCCATTTGACCCATTTGAGTTTCCAGATTTTTAATAGCCACTGCTTGGCTTTTAATCATCACCTCTATGTTTACCATGTATTTCATCATCATCTCCTCCATTTTTAATTTATTTTTTTGATGAGATGCAGCTGGAGTATGATGTTATTGTTGAGAAAATCTAGGTGGATAAGGTGGTCTTGGTGCAAACTGTTGCTGAGCTGACTGTGACTGAAATTAGTTATTTGGTTGAAACTGATTCTGTTAATTTCCTTGGTTATTTGACCAACTGAAGTTTGGATGGTTGCGGTTGTTGGAACTGTATGTGTTTTGAAATTGACCTTGATCCTTCCTATAGTTGCTCACATACTGTACAGACTCCAAATTGATAACACATTGGTCTGTTGAATGTGACCCTGCACATATCTCACACACAAATGCAACTGTCTTCGACTTGTTGTTTGTCAATGAATCAATCTTCTTTGACATAGACGCCATCTGTGCTAACAATTGAGTGATAGCATCCACTTCTAACAAACCTGCAACTTTGGGATGTGGCATCCTGGCTGAAGGATTTTGGAAATCATTAGCTGCCATTGTGTCTATGAGAGTATAGGCCTGTTCATAGCTCTTCGCCCATAGAGCTCTTCCTGCAGCTGCATCTATAATCGGTCTTGACTGCCATCCCAATCCATTATAAAATGTGATGATAACCATCCAATCCGGCATGCCATGGTGTGGACACTTCCTTAGCATTTCCTTATATCTCTCCCAGGCTTCATATAATGATTCACACTGTCGCTGCTCAAACTGAGAAATTGATGTCCTCATCTTTGAAGTCTTAGCCATTGGAAAGAATTTGGCTAAGAATTTCTGTGCTAGGTCCTCCCATGTGGTGATAGATCCCGCAGGTGAGGAGTGAAGCCAACTTCTAGCTTTATCCCGCAATGAAAATGGAAATAGTCTAAGTCTGATTGCATCCTCTGTCACCCCATTGTGTCTGAAAGTATCACATATTTCAATGAAACTCAACAGGTGCTCATTTGGATCATCTGTAGCAGCACCCCCAAACTGTACCAAATTCTGCACCATTTGAATAGTGCCTGACTTAATTTCAAAGGTGTTAGCTGCTATCACTAGTCTGACTATACTTGACTACAATCCAATAATATTCGACATCGAATAATCTCTTAAAGCCCTGTGCTCATCCCCTTGCTCTTCTCTGTGTTCTGCGGCTGCCATATTAGATGTTGTAGTCTCTAACTCTGCGTGTATGTTTCTACGTGCTCTTGATTTCCAACCCCTACCATTGATGTTATCCTGTAAAGGTGTTAACTTGGGATTGGAGGATCGAGTGCGCATATACTATATGCAAGTACCTGAAACAAAAACAAAAATAGAAATGAGACAATATTAGAATTGTCTAAGTCATACAATTTAGCTTAAAATTGATGATAATAATAATAAAATTAAACGCCCTTCCTCGGCAATGGTGCAAAAAACTTGTTGCTTCCTTTTTAGTCTTAACAAAAGGACTCTAACTAATGCAAGCATACATGCGTCAATAAGTAGTACAGAGTAAGAATAGTATCGATCAATGGAGAAAGGTTTTAAAATTAAACTATCATACACCAATTGTATCACTATTTTATATGCTTAAACGAATAGTTCACAATTTTGATTAACCTATACTCAATTACTAAATAAAACCCAAGACTAATTTAAAGAAATCAAATTTGGAAAGAATAGGATTCTAACTTCATTTCATATTTCACTTAAACATTGCTATCATGCACAATCACACATTTATCATGGAAAGTTATCTAAGAGCACAAATGTAGACATAATCATTTTTCAATGACTTATGACCTGTTTATATAACATCCACATTGCGATAGAAATCATATAATCGACAATAATGCCAAAATCACTATATTCCTATGTGATATTGCAGCAATATTGAATTGAAGCACAAGCTCTTATATTACTACACACGGTGAAACAGTATATTTCTATCTGGTTCACAAAATAAGAAGCTAAACATTTCAGCCTCACAAACGCATGCTATCATAACTACAACCATGCTCACATGTCATTTTTCAATTCTATATAAGCATATGAGTTGAATGTTGATCAAACATTCATGCAGTCCAATCAATCATAATAGAAATCCCAATGATAAACGTGCAATCAAGCAATCAGGCAATTCATAATAGATTATATATCAAAATCTGTTAGAATCCCATAATGGAGTTTAGTTCATTTCTAAACCTAAAACCATTATGGGATTATAGTAACACATTGAGAATAAATATCATAAGAGAGAGAGAAAATAGAATTGATCAAATTCAATTGTAGAATTTGATTCATAATGCTATCCAAATCTCCAATAATTTCTGGCAAAGTAAAATAAATACTTATATAATAACTCAATTCAAGAGAAGATGTAGAGAATCTTGAGTTTATGCTCAAATCCTCTCTAGGATTAGTTCTATGTTTGGAACCCTAATTTCCTTATGAAAAACTAATGAAAATGTACGTGCTGATCACTTGGTACCAACCAGAATAGTTTTAAATGAGACCACATTCGAATTTTAAATTCAAAAACAAAAGTCAAATAACTGCTGCATAAAACGCGAGCGACTGGGCATGATTGCCATACAAAGTAGACGCAGGCGTGCGATTCAGCTGCACGGGCGCGCGATGTCTGTTTTTAGTCTCTGCCTTGCTGTCGCGCGGGCGCGCGGGAACTATGTTGACAAGCAGCGCGGCCGCCCTGCTTTTGTCTGCTGCAACTGCTATCTGCTGCTGTTTGTTTGTTGTTTGTTCTGCTGTTTGTCGCTTGTTCTTCCATCACTACTCAACTCCTTATATGCACTCGATTCATGCCCCATGCCTTCGCTAGTCTCATACCACAATGCCAACGCCAAATCATGCCATTTCCTGCATTTCCATACCATAGGGGTTCTAATTACAAGTAATGCAAATTAAACACAAAATGCACTTAAAACACGCTAAAATGTACTTGAGATGAGCATAATTCCCGTGATTTGATATCCAATAAGTAGGTATAAAATCTACTTATCACTCATCACGATACGTGACGAGGTGCTCCGGTTGGTGGTTACCTTACTCTTTGAGGCTTTTGGCTCGATAGAGAGTAAACCCCCACCTACTCAGGTATTATATTTATTTTAATTTAATTAATCTGCATGTTATTTAATTCTCTAATATGAACTAATGGATTATATTTTTAATTGTATCAACAGGGTGACGATTTTATCGATGGTGATGGCGAGCAGGATTTTCAGACTCTCGAGAAGTATCGTCGACCCCCGCTAGATGATGTTGATCCTACAGGTGGTAGTACTAATTTAGGTTTATATATAGTGTCTCTCATATATTTGTTTAGATGTTTTGTAAAACATTAAATATAAACACCATTGTTATCTTTACAGGTTTATTGTTTATATCTTTGTAGTTTTATTTTACAATTTAGTTTTGAAGTCTATAAGATGCATCGTTGTAGTTTATAAGTTTTGTGGATGGGTTTTATTATTCGTTGTAGTTTAGTTTGTAATTGGCATTTTTATTTAACGTTAGAATGTATTCGAAGAAAAGTGTATATACAACGTTGTATTATGGGATATTGTGTTGATAACCGTTGGATATTGTGTGTATTGTTGGAATAAAGCTGGTTACATGTACAGAAAAGTGGTTTAAAACCCTAGAAAATGCTAAAACAAACAAAAGAAAAATTTACTATTTCTGACGGAATAAGGTATAATCGATGGAATTTCTGTCGAAATTAAGGAATATAATTTATTTCAATTAAGCCTATCCTCGACGGAATATAAGCTACTTCCGATAGAAATTCCACCAAAATTAAATATTTCACCCATTTCTAGGGTAGCCCACGTGGCACGTTTTATACGACGGATTATTTGTGATGGACTGTATTTAGTCGAGGTTACGGTAATTTCGACGGATAATTCGTCGGCAATAAGTCCGTCGGAACTATAGTTTTCTGACCGAATTTGCGACAGAAGTAAGTTCAATGTTCATAAATTCGATCGACTTCCCGACGGAATTTTCCATTGGAATTCAGGTATTCTCGATGAAATAGCCTTAATTCCGATGGAACATTATGTCAGAATTAGCCTTTTTTCTTGTAGTGAATGTAAATAGCTGAAGTTGTGTAATGACAAATGTTGTAGTATTATACTACAAGAAAGAAAGCATTTTAATATAATGAAGTTTATTGAAAATGCTTTTCAATGAGTTTGAGTTATTACTAAATGTTGAATAATAACCAAGTGAAAGGAATAAATAAAATGAAACTTTATTTTTTTAAATGGAAAAATGCCGCCAAGAAGAAGACATCGAAACCAGGAAGTGAAATCTCATAATGAGAACCAACAAGGAGGGGGACCGGTTAACCCAATGCAAGACCTTGGTAATTTATTAACAGCTGCCTTTAATAGAACTAAGGCAAATATGCCCGTTAATCCTGCAGTAGTACGTGCTACTACCTTTAAGGATTTTAAGTGTGTAGGTCCGTCGGAGTTCAAAGGAACTATGGACCCTATAGAAGCCCAAACTTGGGTGAAAGAAATAGAGAAGGCATTTGTTATTGCAAATGTCGAAGAGCGAAAAAAACTTCTTTTGCTACCTACATGATGAAGGGAGAAGCCAAATTCTAGTGAGAGGTAAACTAGGGTAGGGCTGGAGCGGAGGTTGGAACGTGGGCGCGGTTCAAGGAGATATTCTTCGAGAACTACTTCCCCACGAGTATACAGAGTAGGATGGAGATGCAGTTTTTAGAACCGAAGCAAGGGGACGTGACTATTCCCCAATAAGCTGCCAAGTTTAATGAACTGACAAGATTCGCTCCACATCAAGTGGATACTGGGCTGAGGAAGGCACAGAGATTCGAGTAGGGTTTGAATCCTCACTCTATAGCCAGATATCAGCGCTCTAGAGTAATTCGTTTGGAACCATTATGGAAAAGGTAATAATAGCAGATGGTGGTAGCGAGGCTTTAAGCCAATACCACATAGAGAAGAAGAATAAGAATAAAGGTGATGGTCAAATCAAAATAGAGGGAGCCAACAGGAGTGGCAGTAGACAGAAGCAGAAAGGTTTTAACTGTAGGAATATCAGAGTGAAACAAGGAGAACCTAAGAGAAGGATCGAGGCATGTAAAAATTGTGGGAAGGCTCATTTAGGAGTCTGTCTCAAGGGTAAAGCACTTTGCTATAACTATGGACAAGAAGGGCACATTTCTCCTAACTGTCTGAATACGAAAAAGAACCAGGGTTGTTTCATATGTGGGTTGATTGACCACATGGCGAAGAACTATCCGAAGAAGGGGTCAGTTAATAATAAAGGAGCTAATAGTGGTAAGTTAACTATTAGTGGTCCTGCACCACCGAGTAGACTGACGGCCAGTACGTTTAGTATGACGGTCCAAGATGCAGTTGCATCGAGAGATATAATTGCATGTATTATCCCAATCAACAAAATAAATGCTTATGTGTTGTTTTATTTGGGTGCTACTTGTTCTTTTATAGCATGTGAATTTGCTAAACGGTTAGGGTTACTCCCGAAAAGATTGCCAATACCTTTAAACATTAAGGTAGCAAACAAAGAGACAATTCCTGTTAAACATATTCATAAGAGCTGTTGCGTAGAAATAAGAGGTAATTAATTGTCGATAGATTTAATACCGATAAAGTTGGGAGAATTCAATGTAATTTTCAGGATAGATTGGTTGTTTAAGCATGGAGCAATTATAGGTTGTCAAAAGAAAAGTGTAAACCTTCAGACTTTGAAGTAACCCAAGGTAGTATTTTATGGTAGTAAGTCGTTGAGACGTTCTTGTTGTCTTACTATGACACAAGCTAGAAAATTGTTGAAGAATGGATGTCTAGGTTATTTATGTCATGTTGTTGATCCCAGCGAGTGGGAGCAAGATTAGAACAGATACCTATAGTAAAAGAATTCACGGATGTATTTCTAGAAGAATTACCAAGTCTTCCACCGAATAGGGGGATTGAATTTGTAATAGATGTTGTGTCAGGAACTGCACTAGTTTCCAGGGCACCATATCAGATGTCGCCAGTGGAAATGAAGGAGATAATGATTCAGTTGCAAGAATTATTGGATAAGAAGTACATTCAACCGAGTGTCTCTCCGAGGGGAGCACCGGTATTGTTTGTAAAGAAGAAGGAAGGATCGTTGAGACTTTGTATCGACTATCGAGAGTTGAACAAGATAACGATAAAGAATAAATACCAATTGCCCAGGATCGATGATCTCCTTGATCAGTTGAAAGGGGTGAAGTATTTTCTAAGATAGATTTGCGAACGAGGTATCATCAGCTGAAAGTGAGGAAAGAAGATGTACCTAAGACGACACTCATGACTCGTTACAGTCATTATGAGTTCTTGGTAATATCGTTTGGGTAGACGAATGGCCAAGATGCATTCATAGATATGATGAACAAAGTATTCAAGAAATAATTGGACAAGTTTGTCGCGGTGTTTATCGATGATATTCTAGTCTATTCTAAGACGACAGATGATCTTGCTGAAAATTTAAGATTAGTGTTGGAGACACTAAAAAATGAGAAGTTATATGCTAAGTTCACAAAGTGTGAATTTTGGCTTAAAAGGGTGCAATTTTTGAGGCACGTTATCGACAAAGATGGGATTTTAGTAGATCCAGTGAAGGTGGAAGCAGTGATTAATTGCGAACAACCGAAGACACCGATGGAGGTACGAAGTTTCCTAGGGTTAGCAGGATACTATCGAAGATTCATCTAGGATTTTTCTAAGGTAGCTACTCCGTTGAAAAATTTGACAAGGAAGACAATGAAGTACGTGTGGACAGAAAAGTGTGAAGACAGTTTTCAAGAACTGAAGAAAAGGTTAAGTGAAGCACTTGTGTTATCTTTACCATATGATATCAAAAACTTTGTGGTGTACAGTGATGCTTCGTATAGAGGACTGGGTTGCATGTTCATGCAGCATGGAGAGGTCAATGCGTACGCATCTCGACAGTTAAAGGATTATGAGAAAGTTATCTTACTCATGACCTAAAATTGGCAGCGGTGGTTTTTTCTTTAAAGATTTGGAGGCATTACCTATTAGGGGAGAAATGTGAGATATACACGTACCATAAAAGTCTAAAATATATCTTCACATAGAAAGATTTAAATATGAGATAAAGAATATGGCTGGAGTTAATAAAGGATTATGACTGTGATATCCTGTATCATCCACGGAAGACGAATGTGGTGGACGACGCTTTAAGTAGAAAGGGCCGGGAGAAACTATCGATGTTAACGGCTCAGAACGAGTTAATAAAAGAGATGACAAGGATGGAGTTTGAAGTAAGATTACCAAGTAAATCAAAACAGAAATTGTTTACAATGGAGACTCGACCTACAATTATGGAGAGATTCAAAGAAGTACAACTCAAAGATGATGAGTGTGAGCAGATGAATAAAAGAATAACAGATGGAGAAGAGACAAAGTACAGTCTTGATAACGAGGGGTTATTGTGACACCCCCAAATTTAGACCACTCATGTCTCGAATTTGGTTCGCCGTGTGCTATAATCTAATGACTAAATAACATCTCTTGCAACAGAAATAACAGAATATATTACATTTATTTAATATAATAACTCATGTCCCAAGGTTTTGTAACTTAAACGTCTCTTACATACCTTAAACATAATTAAACATAGTTTAGACATAACTAATACATAACACAATTTAGGTCTTTACATATTCATAATATTTCTAATAAATATGAAATTACTCCGTAGCTTTGCCCTTGCCCTTATCAATGACCAAGGGTCTGCCTTGCTCTGCCTTAACTAAAAGATTTTTAGGGAAAGCAAGAATGAGAAATAAGTTTGCTCAGCAAATATTATAGCAATAAGGGTATTCAATATAGTTTTAAATTCTTAATGGTACAACAATTAACGATAGTTCAAGAATAACAGGAAGTATATATGGTTCTCAATAATAGTCACTAAGGACAGAAAGATATCAATAAGATTCAATGCTTAATCAATTCAAGATTTCAAAATAATGAATACTGAGTAGTCACTAAGGACTATGAACTTCTACTAGAATTAACAGTAATAAACTGATAATCCAACAAAATAAGTACAACTGGTGATCAGCCTAAAGTACCCTATGTTATGCATAACATTTAATCATACTCACGTGCGCACGTCGGTCTCCCGACAAATATATAATTCCCCTTCTAGGAGGGTTGTTTATCTCAGTTATTTGTAAGAGTCCACAACAAGTTAATTTGGGTTGGATAGCTTTCTATCATCCAATAATGGTCTGGTCGAATAAACGACTTAGACAACTTTTATAATGCATTAAAGAACTATAAGTTCGATGCTTGCAACAATCATTAAGATATGTCAACGATTTCTGAATAGTAATAGATATCTATTTGAAATAATTATGGTAGACATGAACAATTCGAATTATACAATATGTACAGTATAAAGAACTTATGAAACTTGCATTCAATTTGAGAATCAAATAAGTTAGGGAACTTGCACAAAATACAAAGTTGTGTAAGTTAGAAAAACTTGTGTAATCATAGATTACTTGCATAAATGCATAAGTTAGGATACTTGCATCAAAGAGATAAGGTTTAGATACTTGTCTTAAGCGTAGTTTATCAACCTTTAGCTTAACGATACTTTTTGAACCCTATTACAACATAATTACCTATATAGGATATTCATTAGTTATGTACATCCGATACACAAACTCGATATGTAAGTTTCTCATACACATATGATTCTAACTTAACCGTATAATCCTATACATAAGTCATTACGTACTTACATATACATAATACAAAATCAGTTTGCGAGACACTGTAACATTCCATAATTTTAAAGCGTGATATTAAATATTTATTGATTTATTTAAGTATTTAATGGATATGTTATTGTTGAATAAATAATTGCTCAATTTGAGTGATGTGATTTATTTAATTATTTGTTGAATAAATAATTAAATATTAAATATTAAATATTTATTGGCAATATTAAATATTTATTGAATTATATGGCAATTTGAGTTGATGTGATTTAATTATTTGTTGAGTAAATAATTAAGGAGCTAAGTAAATTAATTGTTATGAGATTATATAATAATAAAATTTAATAAGTAAGCTAGAGAACTTATAGTGATTTAAATAAGTTATAATATTTTAAATGGGAAATTGTAATTTAAAATATTAGTTGGTTAAATAAAATTATAATTATAAAAGAAATTATAATTATGTGATAATGATTTATATGTTAAAGTAATTTAATAGATTAATGTTTTAATTGATTTATTAATTTAATAAAAGTGTGACTAATAACCTTGCTATAAAGGAGTTATTAAAATAAATAAAAAGGGTTTAATTTGGTTTTTCTAAACATGTCTTATTGCATAATAAGTCTTTAATTTAATGATGTTTTATCAAACAAGGTATAAGGATTTATCTATTTGTTTTAGTTAGATTTGCCAAACAAGGTGTAAGGATTTAATGGGTTATTTTTATTAAGCTTAGCCAAACAAGCCTTATGGCTTTTGATTTTCAAAAAAAATTATAACTGATGTCAGTTAAATCCTATACTTAATATCTATATTATTATTATACGTTATAATATTATACGTATGTTAGAGTTAGGGAGAAGAAAGATTCAGTTGAAGTTTACAGAGAGAAAAAGAAGAAAAGAGGAAAACTAGAGAGAATTTGAGAGTGATTTTAACAGGTGTTGTAGAAAAGAATTTGGAGAAAATAATAATAATCATCTTCCTAATCCAAGGTAGGAGCTCAATCACTTTCTCTAAAAGTTTCATGTTTTTCTTCTTCCCAAAAAGTTCTCTGTAAAATATTTTATGGGATGAATTGTTGATATACATGTATAACTTGGTATGGTACTTGATTATATAGTTATTATATGAGTTTATGATGATTAGAGGTAGTGCTTAAACGAGAATTTCATGATAAATTCGTTTGACAGTAGGAAGAAATAATGTCAGTATATGTATTTCTTATGTAGCTTATGTAAATAACAATTATGATGATCAATTTAGTGTGTGAAATTGAACTGTGACTATATTAGTTAGTTTGTTAAGAATTACAGAGAACTTAATTCAAAATAATCAAATTGGTGTATCATTATGATTATAGTATTCACTGTGTCAATAAATATCAAAAATGGAGTTTTTGGGTTTTAAAATATGTTATTCTAGTATTTAATTTTTCTAAAATTATGGTTTAAGTTGTGTTAATTTAGTATTTGTATGCTTGGTGAAGTTTATGTATAATTTGCATTAGTTATTCATGTTAATTAGTGTTGGAATTGAAGTTATAGACAGAAAAGTTGAGTTGTTCTGTTCTTCGTGGTTGGTTTCTGTGAGTTTCGGCGCCCCAACGTCAAAATTCACGCCCCAGCGCCAAATTTCGCGCCTTGGCGCCAAGGTTCGCGCCCCAGCGTCAAAAATGGGCCCGTAGCTCGCGCCCAGCACTGAAGCTCGTGCCCCAGCGCTGAAGCTCGCGCCCCATCGCCGTAGCTCGCACCCCAGCGCCACTGTTCCGCGCCCCGGCGCCGGAAAAGTGGCCTAGTTGGGCAGTTTTGACCTCCTGTAGTAAAATGGCCATAACTTTTTAATACGAACTCCGATTTAGGTAATTCAAGATGATTCGGAAAGAGGACGAGTAGACCTACAACTTTCATTCTTTAAGTTTCTTAATTTGAGTTCTTTAACAGTAGTAAAAATGGCCATCTTTAAGACTATTGTGTATTTGGAGCCAATCGGAGGGCGTCGGGATGCACGAATGCAAGTGCAACCCTTTGGGTATTAGTATAACTTAATGATAATATGTTGGACATGTATTAGGGTGTTGTATCAAGTTGTTAATGTACATGTGGTGCAATGGCATGATCATTTAAGTAGTTGTAATAAAGCTAAAAAGTAATATTCATGAAAGATGTGATGTTGTTTAAACTTAAACTTAGTTAGTAACTATACTAAGAGTAATAAAGGAACTCATAAAGGTAATGTTAGTATAACTAATGTGTATTGTCAATACATATGGTATGTGTAGGATTGGGGTGAACGTGAATAGTAATTGTTTAACCTACGCACGAGGCAAGTTCCCTAACCTTTGCTACTTTATTATTCAGCAAGGCTACTTTTCACTGTTATGTTATACTTATGCAAGTTCTCTAACTCTACTTTTATAATTGTGCAAGTTTTCTTAACTCTAAACTAGTTATATTAGCATGCAAGTACCTTTAGTTTATCGTTCAAGTTATTATTTGTTGTGCATGCTTGATATTAAATTCTAAAATGTAACCTTAGCTTAATGTTGTTCAAAGCAAGGTATAATAAATTATTCAATTGTTATGCTATTAGATTATTCCTAAAGCATGAACTTAGAACGAAATGTTTATTCAGTATGATCGTTCAATAACATAGTGTTATTATCTTGTATTCAACTAATCCTTAGTTGATGTCCGTTGAACTCCAAATTACCTTGAAAGCTTATACAAACCAAACTTACTTTGGTGCGGACTTGTATTCTAAATACTGAGATGAACAACTCTTTTAATAGAGGTTTACGCTTAGCGTTGAAATGGTTGTGCACAATACATTGTACGAAGGGTTGATCTCCCTAAGTACGTGAAGTCCTTATAGTCTTATGACTGTTAAAGTTAAAGTTGAAAGATTACTTATAACTGTGGACATGATTCGCGGTCATTAGACCCTCAGTGAATGTTAAAATTTTTAGAAAGTTAATAGAATATATTGTTCAGTTCTATTGAGCCTATTATTGGCAATTGATGTGAAAGTTTAAAGATTTACTTATTGTTATTTCAAGTGGGCATTGTTTGCTCACTCTTGCCTGTAAAATTTCTTACAGCTAAAGTTGAAACGGGTGACGTACCTAGTACCAGTAAGGGAAAAGGAAAGATGAATAAATGCTGAAGACTTGTAATAGTTTTGATAGTTTACTTTCAGAATTTGATTTAAAGATTGTAATGAAGTTATTTAATTTTCCGCATTTGAATGATTGTTGTTAAAGGTTGGATAACCTGGGAGATTTCTTTTATTTTAGTTAAATCCTGTATGGGCAGGTTTTCTTTTATTATTCAATTCTATTATGATTGGGTAGTTAGAAATGAATGTTTTGATTACGTGAACACCAAATCTTGAGGTAATAAAGTACCGGGATTTGGGGGTGTCACAGGCACTATAAATCAAAAAACATGGTTCTTACTCATTACTTGATAATCATAGTTTGTAATCATAGGTGACTCAACATTTGAAAGTTTGTAAGTACTTATCAAACCTATGATTCTATTGCTAGTATGCTCATTGACATCTGGGCATACCACTAAACATGTATTGTAGATTAAGATAATAACATAAGCATGCATCAAGTTCAGGTTATAATTAAACATGCTCTGTCCATTCTGCATATTGGCATGACCTCACTTGGTTTGTACTAAGGAGTGGCGCGGCCGCGCTGCTCCTGGTTTAGACCAAGATATGGCTGTTCTTACAGAATCCCAGTGTATCCTGACTTGAACATATATGAAGAATCATGAAAAACACACATATCAGGATGTTGGTAACTAAGTTCGACCCTACATCTTATCTTTTACATAGGTCGTTATCCATTCTCATTTAGTCAAGGCTTTAAGTTTTCAATTAACAAAGTCTCTTACGTTTTGCCATTATATATATGCTATGCGGTCAATAAGTCTCAACTATACATGCTTACATTAGTTTAGTCATGTATTTTAAGTTATGAAGTTCTACATCATTTAGACTTGTCCTAATCCATGCTCAACCATTTTACAATGCGTATGACTAGTTAGGCATTCATGTCAATTATGTCTATAGGCATAACACACCCTAACATTATGGTCAACTTTTAAAATACTTGTAACGTAGTTTTTAACAAAATAAGTTTTCAAACTCTTAAGGTTTCTTTTGAAAATCTCATGTTAACCAACCAAGCATGCAAAGCTACTTCACTTACTATACATCATACTTTCATATAAACATAACTAGACCACATAAGCACGCTCATAAGTTCCTAACTCAAAATGTATATAGTTTATCAAGTTCATATTTAAAACTTTAAGTTTCCATTAGTAGGTCATCAAGACTTATCCAAGCATGCAAGGTAAGTCCATATATCCTATATTGTAACGCCCCGAAATCCTGTCTATTTTTCACACTCGGATTTCGTATGTCACGGCTCCATCTCCTTTCAAATATACATCATTATATAGTCAAATATAACAACATACATTCTCAAATCTCAGGTTCTAATACCTTATAACCTCGTTCATTGCAAATAATGATAATTACATTATTCTTTACATCTTACAAGAGTGACTTTTATCTGCCACCAAGTATAAATAACAGTTCATGAAACTAGTCAATAATTTAATTTAACTATTCTACATTACAAGTCTTCGCTTGATATTCACGCTCATTCATATACTAAATGACACTTCATCTAGATACCGGTCAGCTTAATCTTTACGGGATCCTTAACTTCTTTCTAACATCGTTCGCTGAAAATATTTTAATTTAAAGCAAGTGTGAGCATTCAATTGTTCAGTAAGTCATAACAGTTGAATAAACAACTTCAATAATTTAAACATTCTTTTAAGACTTCAATAACCGAACAATGGTTATGAAGTAACTTAAATAAATAGGAATAATCTTGATTCCTATCATTTTAAAATAATAGTCACATTCACTTTGAAATACTTTCATTCTTCTACCTTTTTCATACACATCCTGTCCGGCTAGAATCATTAGGACAGACTTAACAATAACGGTTCATGTATAAACAGAACATTCTCAAATTGAACAGCTCCATCACAAAATAGTTCATCTCATAAAAATACCGAAGTAAAAAAATTATGACACAAGGCCTCATACATTCTACCACCTTATAAAAATATCACACATTCTCACATAGATAAAACTTCTCATGTTCAACATCTTAGAAAGTTTAAGAAACTAGCATTCATTTCAAACATGAATAAAGTTAAGAAACTTGCCTTATGCACAGCTACAACTTACAGTTTATGCTGAACTGATCATTGCAAACCCTATATAACACATAAGGAAATAACACATACACCGATTAGTCATATACTTGACTTACACATTGGTTTAAACTTAAATTTACTTCTTAGGATTCGCGTTCTTGCAATCTAAGTTTACGTGACCAACTTCATTTACCGTTTTATAGCGTTACGACATACGGATATGTCTTACTCAATACGATCATTTACATTCTTATCTTCTTCTTATAACCTTTCTAGGACTTAGCACACATCGAATCCCTACTAATATTCCATATGGTACTCTGAGTGATTTCCCACAAACAACCAACAAACTAGTTTCCCGTCTCATCTACACTATCTTTCACAATGAGTTAGATTGGTTGCCAGTTTCGTATATACCTCCACTCTCTGAAGGAATTGTTTAGCCCAGCTCCCATATGTCAACCATTAAAGATTACGATTGTATCACAACCTAAACTTAACTTAACTTATCTGAACTATTAAAACTATAATGTTCGTTAAGTTGATTTCTCATTCCTTATGGCTTTCTGGCAACTAAATGTCATACCTCAGGATTTATTCCTTATCGTCTAAGTCATACAGTCTTTTGTATACTTAGAACGATCATTCAATGTTAATACTATGCTCACATAGCGTTAAGAATTTTACATTATCTTATTTAAATCTTATAACATCCGGTTCATTCGACTCGGAACGTTGTCCAAATTATAATCATTAACTCGGCTTCTTAACGTTATACATCATTAATTCAGTTTCTTCACCGTTCACAGTTTAATCATCATCCTTCATTACCTTACGGTCAAACCATACACTGCGAGTAGGTTCTTCCCTTTTAATATTCGTGTACACTCAACCCTTACGTCGGCTAAAGTGTTTAATGCTTACATTTCATTCTCCATCCGACTCACATTCGGTCTTTCAGTAATCTCGTTCTCGTTTGTTACGACTTTCTTGATAATTCATATCTTACTTACAACTTTCATCAACGTCTAAGTCATACAACCGATGTATACTTAGAACGTTCGCCCAATGCGAATACTATTCATGAGGATCGTTTACGTATTTTGGGTTCACGTTGTTTGACTCTTAATCTCTTATTCAACCTTTACCTAAGGTTTTAATCGCTCTTATTCATTATCCATTATATGAACCTCGCGTTCATCGTCCTTTCTTAATGTCGAAGTCATACGGGTCGTGGTATGCTAAGACCGATCGTTCATCGCAATAGCGTTATGTTCACAGCGTCTATACACTTTACACTTATTTTTCAGTACAACATCATAACATCAAAATGTTATACATTACCCTCGTCACTCAACGTTTAAGGAATCACAATCATAGCAATCCCCCACGTTCATTTTATCGCGACCACGGTCCCTGGATATCGGTTACGTATTTTGCGTTTACATTCTTTTTCTTTTAATCCCATTCAATCTTTCTGTTCAGCCTTTACTAAAGGTTTAAATCACTTGATTAACTGTTACGTTATGTGAACTATATGTTCTTTATCTTTCATTACACTTTCCCCAAGAGTTGAGCAGTTAAAAGCTCTTCTCTAGGTCTTGCCCTGCACCGGCGTTGCAGCGCCAGTTCCTTTGTTAAATCTCACGCTGTAGGGCCACTCATCAGTAGCTTTCTCCCCGGGCAGGTGCTGTGGTGCCACCTCCCAAGGCATAACTGGCGTTGCGACGCCAGTTTTAAACCTCAATTTTTTTTCAAAGTGTTGAACATGTTTGAGATGCCAATTTTGAAATGTCATAACTTCTTCGTTATAACTCGGAATGAGGTCGTTCTAAAGCCATCTTCTTACTCTCATCATGTACTTCAACTTCCTTTGGATATAATTTAATTCTAAATCTGTTAACATGCCACTCAGTTGGCTTAAATATCATTATTCGACCATTTTACGTTATTACGTTATTCGTCTGTTCGTCCGTATTTCGGTCATCCAAACTCAAAACTCGTTCGTTCTTGAGTCTACGACTCACATTTTCTACATTCTCTTACATTCTTTTGAAACCCCACACATTCGAGTTCATTTACAAACTTTCTACTTCTTGTTTGTCTTTTACAAAATTTTCTGCCATAACTTCGTTATGGCTAAGTTCAATCTATTCTTCATGAACGTCTCTATCGTTCCTAACCAAGCAATAAGCAACTAACTTATGCGCGATGGTTTTAAACTTGTCCATCAACAACAAGTTATAACTACGATAGTTTTAAATTTGACAATCAACAACGTTCTTCATGTTCTTCGCGTTCTTCGTTCGTTCTTCATTTTTAATCAATACTTTGATTATGATTTCACTTTTTCTTGGAATTTGGTATTATAAAACACCACTCCTTACTTACTTCACTGAATCATTCATATGATTCATTCGGATCATTCAAATTCATTACGAAACTCATACTTTCTTAAGAAATTTATAAACTAAACTTCTAATTCTTATTTCTTCAATTCCTCATGATTTCAACCATATGAAAAATCATTCTTAACATCTATTACTTCTATTCTTACTAAGCTATATGATTCCATAAAAAACTTAAAGAAAAATTATATTAAACTAGGTTTTAGAATTACCTTTCTTCTTTAATCTTCTTCCATTGGACAAAGTTTGTACTCGGGCTAGCTTTTCCTCTTCCTTTTTCCTCCTCATCCGAACTCTCTCTTTCTCAAATGTTGGTGATTTTCAAAATCACCAACAAATGAGCTAAGGCTCTCTTATATAGAAAACCAAGGCTAGGGGCAAAATAGTCATTTTGCCCAAAAACTACAATTCACACCTCCTTACTATTCACAAATCTTCTCATGGAAGCTTCGTGCTTCCGTCTTGTGGAATTCGTCCGACAGTTTGAAAAACTGCGATTCTCGAAATCCGAATAATTTTGGATATTTCGTCTTTCCTCTATAAATTAACTTTTACCCATTCTTCGAAACTTCGAAAAACTGAAAAAACACTTTTTGATGATAAACGTTTTCCTTCATGTTTTCCCCTAACGTAGTTAAACGAATGAAAAGTACATAACAATATTTTTCGTCATTTTTATTTCGTCTAATTTCTGCACGTTTTTTGAGAAAAACTTTTATCGGCTAACTTAACTTTTCACAATATATTATCGTCAAATCTTTTGACAGAAAGTCATTTCGACATACCGAATTCTCAGAAAGGCTTAGGTTATTCAAACCCTAACCCGCAGGGTTTCGTTAGGTGAATAATTGCTATTTCGTCTCTTTCCCCATAAATATTTTTTTCCCGAAATTTTTTTATTTTCGTCTTGAAAATTCTTACTCGTTCAGTCTAGCTCGTAGCCAGAATCCTCCCATTTTATAATCATCCTAAGTTCTAGAACGATTAATAAGCACATAACACATAATATTATTAATAAAAATTCATTTTATTAATAACTAATTCTTTAAACTTAAATTATGGACAATTCGATTTTCCGGATTGTCACATATATCATGCTTTCAAGCTTTCATAACCACATAATAGATCACATAAGCATGTTTTGAAGTTCAAAACTTAGTGTATACATTGTTCATTTACACATAGCTAGTTTAGTCCTTTACTTGCAATTTCCTTTTAAATCATGCTTGAATAGTCTATACTATCTCCAACAATATAAACTAACATATTATTCACATGGCAAGGCATATCAGAGCTTAATATGTTGACACTTAAGGTCAGAATATACATTACACCATGCTTGTCAAAATTAGTTTCCAAATCGTTAAACTTTCTTTGAATACGCATACCAAACCAAACAAAAATGATTTACTATATATAAAACAACATCATTCCATATGTTAGGGTCATTTACATGCATATTCAAACCAAAATAGCATGCACATGACAACACAAGGAACCAATATCAGTTTCCAAGACAAGCAACCCGCGCGGCCGCGCGGTGTAGTACTATAGAAGTGGCGCGGCCGCGCCACTTCGAGCAGTAGCAAAAAAATGGCTCTACTTCTGTAGAGCCTCAACACAAGCAACACAAGCAACACAAGCATTGCTAATTCCTGCAACTTAGACCAACTATAATACCTCTAAACATGTATATAAGCTCAGACAACATAATAACATACCATTTCATACCAATTAACAGAGAATTCAAGAGAATTATAAGAATTTAACAAAACTCAAAATTAAGGATACAATGCAATGTTATACCTTTTGAAGCTTAAATGGCTACTCTTTACAATGTCAAACTCCTTCTTACTCAACTCAACAACTCACACTCTCAATGTAACAATCTAGAACTTTAATTGTAATTTTAAATATTTATTGAATTATATAAATATTTAATGGATGTGTTTATCGTTGTATATATATTTGTTTAAATTAATTTAATTTGATTTATTGTGGTTAATTATTTATTAAAAAAATAATAATTAATGAGTTAAGGAAATAAATTATTATGAAATAATATTCTAATTTAAATTACTAATTAAATTAGAGAGTTTATAATGATTAAATGGATTATTATAATGTTTTTAGTATAATAAGTAAATAAAAGTGTGACAAACAACTATTATATAAAGGAGTTATTAAAATAAATTAAAGGAGTTTAAATTAGTTTTACCAAACAAGGCTTAAAGATATTAAATATTTAATTTTAAAGGGTTTTGCCAAAACGGAGCCTTATGACTTTTGGATTTTTTTGAGTTTTAAATTATTAATAATATAAATTAAATAAACTAAATATAAATAAAATATATATTAAATTGGTAACAGCTGATTTAATAAGGATAATTAGTGGGTGTCGGTTTTTTTATAACATTTGAAAAGACGTACGTTGGTTTTATTTTTAGTTTAAATATAATCTATTTGGCTAAAGCCTAAGTAAGAAAAGAGAAGAAATATTGTCAGAGAAAATTGAGAAACCAGAGAGAGTTGAGAGAAAGACAAGTCTGTGATTCCCAAAGTAAGTTCTGAGTTCTTCAAGCTATTATCAGTGATTGGCAAAGATTCCTTAAGCAACAAAAGGTATGATCTTAACCATATTATATGTATATATACATATATATATATATATATATATATATATATATATATATGTGTGTGTGTGTATGTGTGTGTGTGTGTGTATGTATTTAACGACGTGAGTTTTAGTTTCTATGTTCACGAGTTTTATACTTGTTGTGAATTCCAAAATTTCGATAATTGTTGTTATATAACTGAACTATGGTGATTATATGGGTTCATGATGTTAGAACTAGTGTTTAAATAAGAATTATTATGTTAAATTCGTTTAAAAGAAAGAAATTAGTTTTTTCAGTGAACATATGTATGGCAGTGACTTGTAGGAGTACCATAATTAGTAATTTATTTGTATACTAATTGTAAAAATGAACTTTGAATTGTTAAGTGAGTAAGAAATTCAGAGAACATAGTTTAAAGGAATTAAATTGGTTTATTATTAGGATTTACAGTGTCACTATGTTAAACAACCGTCAATAATGGAGTTTTGGGTTTTAAAACAGTGCTTTCAAGGATTCAATTTTCTTAAATTGTTGTTTAAGTTGTGCTAAATTAGTATATGTGTGCTTAGTAATATCTATGTGTGATTTACAAAAGTTATATATGTGAATTTAGCTACTAGAAATTGTTAATCATACCGAAATTGGTCTTCGTGCTCGGTTCTGTAAGTTTCGGTGCCTCAGTACCAAAGTCAGAACCGCAGCCCAACAACCCGCGCCGCAGCGCTGAAGTCAGCGCCACAGTGCCAACTTTGTGCCGCAGCGCCACTTCCTAGCATAGTTCTCGGGCCGCAGCGTCGGACCCGAGCCGCAGCGCGGCCCACATTGTAAACTGTGGCGCCACGGCGTCGGTTTGCAGTAGGTCCAAGAATGACTTTTGTTTTACACAAAAGTCTATAATTGTTGATGTAATGCAATATAATGATTGTTAATCATGTAATATTATTATTATGGTATTAGAGTGCTAAGAACGAACATGTTATTAATACTTAACGAGTGTTGTTATTATTTTTATAACTTGATTATGTGATTAAGAATCAAACCATACGTGATGTAGAGATATAGAGTGTTGGTAATCACTGATTATATCATGATGCCATGTATATAGGATAATTGTGATTCAGATTATTTCAGTTTAGCCTACACGAAAGGCAAGTTTTCTAACTCTACACTTCCGTTGAGCTAGTTCTATTGTTATTTTTGTGCAAGTTTCTTGTATCTAGTTTGTCTATGATGATGCAAGTTTCCTAACTCTACACTTTCATTGAGTAAATTACTTTCATTGAGCAAGTATTGTTTCTAATTCGATTGCAATTACGCAAGTTATCTAACTCAATATCGAGTTGTTATTTTTCAAGCACGTTAGTGGATAGTTATTGTTGATGATTCCACATCTAATATTATTATAGACTATTCGCATTATTATTATGTTGAGCAAGTTATTCTTGTCTTTAACTTGTTATTTAGCATGCAAGTTTATATATTCTGATATGTTAATGTTGAACAAGTTTTATCGTTCAAATTACTATTTGTTATGCATGCTTCGAAATAAATTCTAAATAACCTTAGCTTAACATTGTTCAGGCAAGGTGTGTTATAATTATTCAATGTTTATGCTGTTATATTATTCCTAAAGCATGATCTTAAATTTACAATGTCGATTCAGTTATGATTATTCCATAGCATAAAGTTATTACCTTTTTATTCAACTAATCCTTAGTTGATGACCGTTGAATTCTAAATTTTCTTGAAACGTATCCAAACCAAACTTACTTTTGGGCGGACTTGTACTCTAAATACTGAGATGAACAACCCTATTATTAGGGGTTTACACTTAGCGTTGAAATGTTTGTGCACAATATATTGTACGAAGGATTGATCCCCCTAAGTACGAGGAGTCCTTATAGTCTTATGGCTGTTAAAGTTTAAGTTGAAAGATTACTTATAACTATGGACATGGTTCGTGGTTATAAGATCCTCAGTTGTATTTCATGATTTTCATTAATAGAACATAGTGTTCAGTTCTATTGAGCCTATTATTTGGCAAATGTTGTAAAGTTTTATTCATTATCATTTCAAGTGAGCCTTGTTTGCTCACTCTTGCTTATATAACTATTACAGCTAAAGTTGAGAAGGTCAATGTACCTAGCATCAGTAAAGAAAAGGGAAAGATGAACAAGTATTGAAGACTTGTAATCATATTGATATTTTATTATCAGACTTCAGTTTGAATGATTGTAACGAAGTTTATTTATTTTCCGCATTTGAATGATTGTATGTAAAGGTTAGATAACCTAAGAGATTTTTATTAATGTAATCCTTTATGGGAAGGTTTATTATTCAATTTTATTATGTTTGGGTAGTTAGATTTGAATATTTTTATAAAGTTAACACTGAATCCTGTGCTAATGAAGTACCCGGATTTGGCAGTTTCACAAGTTGGTATCAAAGCCTTAGGTTATGAACCTTAGGTAGGGGAAAAGCCTTAGGATGTAACCTTTGAAATGATAGTGGTGATAAACTCTTATCGAGTTTTAAGGAAGAAGTAATAAAACACTTATGTGCTTATGTAACTACAACCTATGTGCTCGTGAGTGTCGAGTAGTAATGAATAGTAATTAAAACTTAAAATTTTGTTGTCAGGATGACTAATGTTAGAGAATCCAGTCAGGCTAGGGAGGAAGGACCTCATATGCCTAGAGAGGAGAAGTCTCGTGACATTCAGGTGGTTTGGGAACAACTACTTCCATGGGAGTCAGTCCCGTTGGTCATAGTGGTTGAAAATGAGGATGATGATATGGAAATTGATGAGGAGGAACACATTGAGTTACCACAGTTGAATGAGGATGAAGAGGACGAGGAGGAAGAGATTCCACTAAACTTGATAGATGCTCATATGTACGATGAAGTTTATGACCGCAATGTGGAACTTCAGGATACCGTCGAGGAGTTGCAAGAGATAGTAGCTGAAAAATAGACGTCGATGGCACAGAAGGATGACGAGATCCAGGATTGAGATGAACGACTGACTAATGTCAAAGAGAAGCCGGTACACACTGAAGGAGAGAATGAACAACTGATCGAGGAGATCGCGGAACTGAAGAACAAGCTGCAGGAAGAATATAGTAAGAGGGAACGAGCAGGGATAGCAGCGAAAGATGCACAAGCAAAGAGGATGAAGATGGAAGAGATGAATAACGTATTCAACACCGTGATTAATCTAGCTCAAGATCGGGTCAAGGGTTATCCGATTCAGTTCGAGAATCTACCATCATACATATTAGATAGCCGAATAATGTTCCGTATTATGGAGGAAAAGTGTCATAAGGCTACGCAATATCTTAGTAGGACATTGTAGTGAATGTATTTGATATGCGAGTAATAATATGATAAATAATTTGTAAATCCCTAGTGTTATGTAACCTATGGGATATGATGATGATGTTGTCCTAAAACTTTAGTAGTTCAGGAAAGTAATGTAAATAGCAGTGATGCTATTGTTCTTATGTTTTCTAAAAAGGATTATGAATGAATAAAAGTTATTATTTTATTTTATTCAGAGTGTTATGTGTTATGTGACGAGTTCTTTTATGGAGTGCAAGTTAAGTAGAAAATACTTAAAGGAGTTGAGTAATAATCTAATGAGTGTATTTTAACAGAAAATGCCTCCAAGACGTCAACCACGACAGAGAACCACTGAGGGAACTACCAATAATGACAATGTCGAAGCTAACCCCGTTCAACAGCTAATGACGTTACTGACGGGAGCATTGCAGAATCAACCTCAGAATCAAGGTACAACTTTTAAGGAGTTCAAGGCGGTTGGACCACCAGAATTTCATGGGTCCATGAATCCAGTTGAGGCACAGACCTGGATCATTGAGATAGAGAAAGTATTCGATGTTGTGAGAGTAGAGGAGAATCAGAAGACTGCTTTTGCAACATTCATGTTGAAAGCAGAGGCTAGTTATTGGTGGCAGGCTAATAAAACTTGAGAAGGACAAGGGGTTATAACCTGGGATAGGTTTAAGGAGATATTCTATGAGACTTATTTCCTAGAGAGTTCGAAGAGTCAGCTAGAAGTGCAGTTTTTAGAACTGAAGTAGGGAACAATGACGGTGTCTGAGTAAGCCATAAAATTTAACGAGTTGGCGAGGTTTGCGCCATATCAAGTCAGCGCAGATGAACGCAAGGCTAAGAGATTTGAGCAGGGACTGAAACCCTGGTTGTACATTAGGGTCTCCCTGTTCTAGCTAAAGACATTTGCAGTGGTAATGGAGAAGGCAATTCTCGCTAAAGGTGGAGGTGAGGCGGTAACAAAGTTTAATCAAGAACATAAAAAGAAGAAGAATGAAGTGGAGATTAAGGGTGGAGGTGGTGGTAGTGGAAATGGTAACAACAACCTGAAGAGGAAATGAAATGGAATGGAAATGTAAGTGCTGAAAGTCAGCAGGGTAACCAGCAGAATAAGAAATTCGAAGCATGTGCCACATGCGGGAAGTTTCACAAGGGTGTATGTTTACTGGGGAAACGAGCGTGCTTTAACTGTGGCCAGGAGGGTCACATCGCCCAAAATTACAGTCAGCCCAAGAAGAATGTTTGGTTCACGTGTGGATCTAAGGATCACTTTGCTCGTGAGTGCCCTAAGAAGAAGGCTGGAGAGACAACAGGAAGCAAGGGACGTAGCAGTTGAGGTACATGGGCCATTGCTGGACCAACGACATCAAACAAACCCACAGCCAGAACCTTCAACATGACTGTGCAAGATGTTTTGCAATTAAAAGATGTTGTGTCAGGTATTATCCCAATCAATGATATAGATGCTTATGTATTATTTGATTCGGGTGCTACTTACTCATTTATATCTGATGAATTGGGAATGGATTGGTTGTTCAATTATGGAGCGATAATTGATAGCCAAAAGAAATGTGTAATCCTTATGACTCCGTCAAAGGTAGTTTTCTATGGTAGCAAATCGCCTAGACAAATGAAATGTCTGACGATTATGCAAGCCAATAAGTTGTTGAGTCAAGACTGTGTGGGTTATTTAGTTTACATAGTCGATACTCAGAAGAAGGGTGTGAAACTGTAAGAGATACCAGTAGTTAGGGAGTTCGTAGATGTGTTTTCAGAAGATTTTCCAGGACTTTCGCCTGACCGAGAGATTGAGTTCTTGATCGACTTAGCACCAAGAACAACACCGATATCGAAGGCCCCGTACAGAATGGCTCCGATAGAGATGAAGGAACTGATGGTACAATTGCAAGAACTGTTAGATAAGAAGTATATTCAACCGAGTGTGTCACCATGGGGAGCACCGGTGTTATTCGTGAAGAAGAAGGATGAGTTAATGCGTCTTTGGATTGATTATAGGGAATTAAATAAAGTCACTATTAAAAATAAATATCCATTGCCAAGAATAGATGACTTATTTGATTAGTTGAAGGATGCTAAATACTTCTCGTAAAATAGATTTGAGAAGTGGGTATCACCAATTGAAGGTAAGGAAGGAGGATATACCTAAAACGACATTCAGAACTTGGTATGGACATTACGAGTTTTTGGTGATGTCTTTTGGTTTGACCAATGCCCCTGCTGCATTCATGGATTTGATGAACAAGGTGTTTAAACCATTCTTATACAAGTTCGTGGTGGTATTTATCGATGACATTCTGGTATATTCCAAAACTTAAGAAGAACACATGGAACATTTATGTTTTACGTTGGAGACACTAAAAAAGGAAAAGTTGTATGCAAAATTCTCTAAGTGTGAATTTTGGTTAGACCGTGTACAATTTTTGGGACATGTAATTGACAAAGATGGGATTTCAGTGGATCCATCAAAAGTGGAAGCTATAATTAATTAGGAACAACCAAGAACACCTTCGGAGGTGAGAAGTTTCTTGGGACTGGCCGGTTATTATAGACGATTTATTCAAAATTTTTCCAAGATAGCCACTTCGTTAACAAATTTGACAAGGAAAGTTGTAAAATTTGTTTGGACGGAGAAGTGTGAAGAAAGTTTTCAAGATTTGAAGAGGAAGTTAAGTGTGACACCTGGGTTTTCATTACCAGATAGTACAAGAAACTTTGTGGTGTATAGTGATGCCTCACACAAAGGATTAGGATGTGTCCTTATGCAGAACGGCAAAGTTATTGCATATGCATCAAGGCAACTAAAGGATTATGAGAAAGGGTATTCGACTCATGATTTAGAATTGGTTGTAGTGGTATTTGCTCTAAAGATATGGAGATACTATCTTTATGGAGAAAAATGTGAGATTTACACAAACCATAAAATATGAAGTATATTTTCACTCAGAATAACCTGAACATGCGTTAGAGAAGATGGATGGAATTGATAAAACACTACGATTGTGAGATCTTTTATCATCTAGGAAAATCGAATGTGGTTGTAGATGGTTTAAGCAGGAAAAGGTCAGGAAAAGTTAATGATGCTAACAACTCAGGAGGAACTCATTTCAGCAATGACAAAGCTAGAGTTGAAAATAAAATTTCCAAAAGAATCCGACGAACTATTATTCCAGATAGAAGCTGATCCATCTTTAGTGGACAAGGTGAAGAATGCTCAACTACAAGATGAAGAATGTGGGAAAATCAAAGAGAAAATGGTTGAGGGAAGTGTTGCAAAATACAAGATCGATACCGAAGGGTTACTAAGGTTCGACGGAAGAATCTGGGTTCCAGCAGTACCAGATTTTAAAGAAGAAATCTTGATCGAAGCTCATAATTCAAGATACTCGATTCATCCAGGAAGTATGAAGATGTATTAAGATTTACGACATCATTTTTGGTGGCCAAACATGAAAAGAGATGCTGCAGAATGTGTCGCAAAATGTTTGACATGCCAAAGAGTTAAGGCCGAACATTAAAGACCAAGTGGATTACTTCAACCGCTAGAAATACTGGAATGGAAGTGGGAACACATCACAATAGATTTTATGGTGGGTCTTCCAACTACTTAGAGAGGATGCAGTGCGATTTGGGTGATAATGGACAAACTAACGAAATCAACACACTTTTTGCCAATAAAGATTAAATTCAATCTTGATCAGTTGGCAAAGTTCTACGTTAAAGAAATCATTTCGAGACATGGAGTTCCAGTGTCATTTGTGTCAGATAGAGATATGCGATTCACGTCAAACTTTTGGAAGAGACTACAAGAATGTATGGGAACACAGTTAAGAATGAGTACGGCTTATCATCCGCAAACAGATGCCAAAGTGAACGAACGATCCAGACATTGGAAGATATGTTGAGGGCATGCATCATGGATTTCAAAGGGAGATGGGAAGAACATTTATCGTTGGTGGAATTTGCCTACAACAACAGTTACCACGCGAGCATCGGCATGCCACCTTACAAAGTATTATATGGCAGGAAGTGCAGAACTCCACTGTACTGGGATGAAGTCGGTGAACGTCAACTATTAGGACCAGAACAGGTATAACAAACTGTTAAGGTTGTCAAACTCATCAGGACAAGGTTGGTAGCTGCTCAATATAGACAGAAGAAGTATGCTGATCAACACAGACAAGATCGTGCATTCAACGTAGGAAATTATGTATTCCTAAAAGTTTCTCCTTGGAAGGGAAAATTCATTTGGTAAAAAAGGAAAGATAAGCTCAATGTTTATTGGACCCTTCGAAGTGCTGTGAAGAGTAGGAGAAGTGGCTTACGAGGTAGCTCTACCTCCAAAATTAGAAAACGTTCACAATGTTTTTTACGTTTCGGTGTTACGACCGTATAAACCTGATTACAAGAATGTGATCGAGTACGAACCGATACAGTTTGATAAAGACCTGTCCTATGAAGAGGTTCATATCTAGATAGTCGACAGTAAAGAACAAGTACTCAAGAATAAAGTTATACCTTTTGTGATGGTGATATGGAGGAACCACAATGCTGAAGAAGCGACGTGGGAACTTGAAGATAAAATAATGAAAGATTACCATGAGTTATTTGTTTAATCTGTGTCTTCGGTTTGGGGACACAATCTTTGTAAGTGGTGAAGAATGTGACAAATGATTTATTTAAGTACGTGTTGTGATTCTGGGGACAGAATCCTTATAAGGAGGGAAGGATGTAACAATTCAGAACTTTAATTGTAATTTTTAATATTTATTGAATTATATAAATATTTAATGTATGTGTTTATCATTGAATATATATTTGTTTAAATTAATTTGATTTGATTTATTGTGGTTAATTATTTGTTAAAAAAATAATAATTAATGAATTAAGGAAATAAATTATTATGAAGTAATATTCTAATTTAAATTAATAATTAAGTTAGAGAGTTTATAAAGATTAAATGGATTATTATAATATTTTTAGTATAATAAGTGAATAAAAGTGTGACAAACAACTATTATATAAAGGAGTTATTAAAATAAATTAAAGGAGTTTAAATTAGTTTTGCCAAATAAGGCTTAAAGATATTAAATGTTTAATTTTAAAGGGTTTTGCCAAACGGAGCCTTATGGCTTTTGAATTTTTTTGAGTTTTGAATTATTAATAATATAAATTAAATAAACTAAATATAAATAAAATATATATTAAATTGGTAACCGCTATTTAATAAGGATAATTAGTGGGCGTCGATTTTTTTTAAAACATTTGAAATGACATACGATGGTTTTATTTTTGGTTTACATGTAATCTGTTTGGCTAAAGCCTAAGTAAGAAAAGAGAAGAAATATTGTCAGAGAAAATTGAGAGACCAGAGAGGGTTGAGAGAAAGACAAGTCTGTGATTCCCAAAGTAAGTTCTGAGTTCTTCAAACTATTATCAGTGATTAGCAAAGATTTCTTAAGCAACAAAAAGTATGATCATAACCTTGTTATATATATATATATATATGTGTGTGTGTGTGTGTGTGTGTGTGTGTGTGTGTGTGTGTGTGTATTTTAACGACGTGAGTTTTAGTTTCTATGTTCACGAGTTTTATACTTGCTGTAAATTCCAAAATTTCTGTAATGGTTGTTATATAACTGAACTATGGTGATTATATGGTTTCATGATGTTATAATTAGTGTTTAAACAAGAATTATTATGTTAAAATTCGTTTAAAAGAAAGAATTTGGTTTTTTCAGTGAACATATGTATGGCAGTGACTTGTAGGAGTACCGTAATTAGTAATTTATTTGTATTCTAATTGTTAAATTAAACTTTGAATTGTTAAGTGAGTGAGAAATTCAGAGAACATAGTTTAAAGGAATCAAATTGGTTTATTATTAGGATTTACAATGTCACTGTGTTAAACAATTGTCAATAATGGAGTTTTGGGTTTTAAAACAGTGCTTTTAAGGATTAAATTTTCTTAAATTGTTGTTTAAGTTGTGCTAAATCGGTATATGTATGCTTAGTAATATCTATGTGTTGTTTACATAAGTTATATGTGTGAATTTAACTGCTAGAAATTGTTAATCAGACCGAAATTAGTCTTCGTGGTCGGTTCTATAATTTTGGCGCCTCAACGCCAAAGTCAAAGTCGCAGCCCAGCAACCCGCACCGCAGCACCGAAGTCAGCGCCACAGCGCCAACTTCGCGCCACTTCCTGGTATAGTTCACGCGCCGCAGCGCCGGACCCGAGCCGCTGCGCGGCCCACAGTGTAAACGGTGGCGCCGCAGCGCTGGTTTGCAGTAGGTCCAAGAAAGACTTTTATTTTGAACAAAAGTCTGTAATTGTTGATGTAATATAATATAATGATTGTTAATCATGTAATATTATTATTATGGTATTAGAGTGCTAAGAACAAACATGTTATTTACACTTAACGAGTGTTGTTATTATTTTTATAACTTGATTATGTGATTAAAAATCAAACCATACGTTATGTAGAGATATAGAGTGTTGGTAATGACTGATTATATCATGATGTCATGTATATAGGATAATTGTGATTCGGATTATTTCGGTTTAGCCTACACGAAAGGCAAGTTTTCTAATTCTACACTTCCGTTGAGCTAGTTCTATTATTATTTTTGTCCAAGTTTCTTGTATCTAGTTTATTTAAGATGATGCAAGTTTCATACCTCTACACTTTCGTTGAGTAAATTACTTTTGTTGAGTAAATTACTTTCATTGAGCAAGTATTGTTTCTAATTTGATTGCAATTACGCAAGTTATCTAACTCAATATCGAGTTGTTATTTTTCAAGCATGTTAGTGGATAGTTATTGTTGATGATTCCACATCTAATATTATTATTGAATATTCGCATTATTCTTATGTTGAGCAAGTTATTCTTGTCTTTAACTTGTTATTTAGCATGCAAGTTTATATATTCTGCTATTTTAATGCTGAACAAGTTTTATCGTTCAAATTACTGTTTGTTATGCATGCTTCTAAATAAATTCTAAATAACCTTGGCTTAACATTGTTCAAGCAAGGTATGTTATAATTATTCAATGTTTATGCGGTTAGATTATTCCTAAAGCATGATCTTAAATTTATAATGTCGATTCAGTTATGATTATTCCATAACATAACATTATTACCTTTTTATTCAACTAATCCTTAGTTGATGACCGTTGAATTCTAAATTTTCTTGAAACGTATTCAAACCAAACTTACTTTTGGGCGGACTTGTACTCTAAATACTGAGATGAACAACCCCATTATTAGGGGTTTACACTTAGCATTAAAATGTTTGTGCACAATACATTGTATGAATGACTGACCCCCCTAAGTACGAGGAGTCCTTATAGTCTTATGACTGTTAAAGTTTAAGTTGAAAGATTACTTATAACTATGGACATGATTTGTGGTCATAAGACCCTCAGTTGTATTTCATGATTTTCATTAACAGAACATAGTGTTCAGTTCTATTGAGCCTATTATTTGGCAAAGGTTGTAAAGTTTTATTCATTATCATTTCAAGTGAGCCTTGTTTGCTCACTCTTGCTTATATAACTATTACAGCTAAAGTTGAGAAGGTCGATGTACCTAGCACCAGTAAAGAAAAGGGAAAGATGAACAAGTATTGAAGACTTGTAATCATATTGATATTTTATTATCAGACTTCAGTTTGAATGATTGTAACGAAGTTTATTTATTTTTCGCATTTTAATGATTGTATGTAAAGGTTAGATAACCTGAGAGATTTTTATTAATGTAATCCTTTATGGGAAGGTTTATTATTCAATTTTATTATGTTTGGATAGTTAGATATGAATGTTTTTATAAACTGAACATCGAATCCTGTGGTAAAGAAGTACTAGAAATTTGGGGTTTCACATTCAATATAAACTTAACAGACAAATTATCTAGCAACTGAGAAATCAGAAGAAGAGCTTCCATTTTGTAGAAGACTGATTACACAGTCCATGAATTTGCCTACCATATACAAACCAACGGGAAAGAGAAGGAACCATTAGATTGAAAGAGTTTGGTGAAAAGATTTCACCAACTCCTTCTTCCCCATCTCAGCTCATCAACACATCAAAGTTTATAACAAGCTTGGGTTCACACAACTGAGTATATGCTACTGTTTGGTCACTATTTTAGTCACTTAATATTGGACACACATTTTAAAACTCAGCAACTTAGTTATATAAAATGTTTAGTTTGGTTTCTTGGATTTCCAAAATGTGATTTGAATGTTTTAATGTTATTACATCATGAAAAGTTAAGGATTATTTATGTACCCACATCATATAATTCATGTACATTAGTCTAGTCCAATTAATATTTATAACATGTATGAACTCAATTTAATTGGTCACTATTAATTCAATATCTCCTTAGAACTTTATTATTCCAATTATACTTACCTACTGAAATAATTTGTAAGTCATTGATTTAATATACATAAAGTACATCTTTAATGTTCTCACACATACATGTTGTCACATAAACATTATATATGTAACTTATGATTCATTCCATTTTACTATATAGTTCCTATATTACATAGTCGTATCACAATTTCACACTATACTTTATATTATATAGATGTAGTTACTATATAATATGTGATTGCCTATCAATACACTTAGCAATTTATTGAACAAACATTAATCTTATTATATTAATCAATTATTTATTCATTAATACGCTATTACTCATAATAATAATTAGTTAAAAATATATTATTAATTAAATCATCATAATTCTCATTATCGTGCCACACAAGGCCTTCTTCGAGCTTATCATAAACTCCACATTTTTCTCAATTCTTATAAATTCAATTTGATCTAATTGAATTACTCATCTCATAACACATGAATATTTATATTCAAATAAATATTCATTTTCTTATTATATCAGATTAAATATTTATTCATGAAATTCAGAGTTCTTACATCCCCCCCACTTATAAAAATTCCATCCTCGAAATTGGTACAAGGTTACACAAATAAATGGGGATAATCCCTTCGCATCTTATCTTCTAATTCCCACGTGGCCTCCTCGGCATCGTGGCTTCGCCAAAGTACTTTTATAGAAGATATAATTTTATTTCTTAACGTCTACTCTTTCCTATATAATATATGGACATGAATTTCTTCATATGCTAAATTATTCTCCACTTCAATGAGCTCGTAGGAAATCACATATTTGTAGTCAGGCTTGTACGGACGTATACGAAGATGTGAAACATATTGTAGATGTTATCCAACTCAGGTGGTAATACAACTTTGTATGCCACTTCGCCCACTCGCTTCAATATCTCAAATGGTCCTATGAACCTCGGACTCAATTTTCCCTTCTTGATGAATCGTATTTTTCCCTTCGAGGGAGATACTTTCAAGAAAACATAATTTTCGACTTCAAAGTCGCAGTCTTGATGATGTAAATCTGTGTATTTCTTGTAGGGATCTTGTGCAGCTACCAGTCTAGCTATTATAATTGTCACCATGTCTACGGTTTGTTGCACTAACTCTGGTCCCAACATTCGTCATTCTCCAACTTCATCCCAACATAATGGCATTCAACATTTTCTCACGTAAAGAGCTTCGTACGGTGGCATACCAATACTCGCATGGTAACTATTGTTATAAGCAAACTCCACTAGGGGTAGGTGATAGTCCCAATTTCCCTTGAAGTCCATCATGCAAGTTCTAAGCATGTCCTCCAACATTTGTATCGTTTGCTCACTTTGTCCATCTGTCTGCAGATGATAAGCAGTACTCAATCTCAGTTGTGTTCCCATCCTCTCTTGCAAGCTTTTCCAGAATTTAGACGTGAAACGCGGATTTTGATTAGAGATAATGGACATTGGCACTCCATGTCGTGAAAAAATTTCCTTTACGTACATGCTCACTAACTGATTCAATTTGTATCGGATCTTGATTGGTAGAAAATGAGTAGTCTTTGTTAGTCGATCTACGATAACCTAAATGGCATCAAAACCTTTTTGAGTGACTGGAAGTCCTACCACAAAGTCCACGGTAATGTGCTCCCATTTCCACTCTGGTATTTCCAATGATTAAAGTAAACCACTCGGCCTATGGTGCTCGGCTTTGACCCGTTAACAAGTAAGACATCTACTAACGCACTACGCGATTTCTTGTTTTAGATTGGGCCACCAAAAATGTTTCCTAAAATCTTGGTACATCTTTGTGCCTCTTAGATGAACGAAATACGTAGTATTGTGTGCCTCGTGCAATATTTCTTCCCTCAACTCGGTTACCACTGGCATCCACACTCTCCCTTCGAATCTCAAAATACCGTCTTTATCCATTTTGAATCTCACTTCCTCATTTTCTGTGATCCTCTTCCTGATTTTCTCACACTCTTCATCCTTCTCTTGTGATTCCTTTACTTTGTCCAACAAGGTTGGACGAGCTTCTAATGTAAACAATTTTTCTTCAGACCTCCCCGGTCCCTTTACTTCTATCTCCAATTTCTCCATTTCTCTTATTAACTCCTCTTGAGTTGTTAGTTGAAACAACTTCTCCCTTCCTTTCCTACTTAGTGCGTCGACTACTACGCTCGCCTTTCCCGGGTGATAAAGAATATCACAGTCGAAATCCTTAATTAATTCTGACCACCTTCTCTGACGCATGTTCAACTCCTTCTGCATGAAGATATATTTCAAACTCTTGTGGTCCATGTATATCTAACAGTTCTCTCCGTACAAATAATGTCTCCAAATCTTTAACGCAAAAATTACTGCCGCTAACTCTAAGTCGTGAGTAGGGTATCATTTTTCGTAATCCTTCAATTGTCGCGATGCATATGCAATGACCTTGCCATGCTACATTAGCACACATCCAATTCCTCTATGTGACACATCACTATATACCACAAATCCTCCTATATCATCTGGTAATGACAATACAGGCGCTTCGCTTAGTCTCTTCTTCAGCTCTTGAAAACTTTCTTTGCACTTGTCCGTCCACAAGAACTTCACCGTCTTCCTTGTTAAATTGGTCAACAGGGTTGCTAACTTAGAAAAATCCTGGATAAATATTCGTTAGCACCTAGCTAGCCCTAAGAAACTTCTTACTTCAGTTGGCTTCTTTGGCTGCTCCCAATTACACACTACTTCTACCTTTGCATGGTCTACTGAAATTCAATCCTTATCCACCACGTTTCCTAAGAATTGAACCTTCTTCATCCAAAATTCACACTTGGAAAACTTTTCATACAACTTCTCCTTTCTTAGCGCCTCCAAAACCATATTCAGATGTTCGGCGTGTTCTTCTTCTGTCTTTGAGTAGATCAGCATATCGTCGATGAAAACTACTATGAATTTATCTAAAAATGACTTGAAAACTTGGTTCATCAAGTCCATAAATGTTGTCGGAGCATTTGTCAACCCGAATGACATTACCAGAAATTCAAAATGTTCAGAACACCATCTTTGATATGTCCTCCTCCTGTACCTTCAACTGGTGATAACCAATCCGTAGATCTATCTTTAAGAAACACTCCTCTCCCTTCAGTTGATCAAAAAGGTCGTCTATCCTTGGTAACAGATATCTATTCTTGATCGTTACTCTGTTCAATTCTCGATAATCCATATAGAGCCTCATCGATCCATCCTTCTTCTTTACAAACAACACTGGTGCTCCCTAAGGAGACACACTCGGCCGAATATAACCCTTATCTAGCAACTCCTGCAATTGAATCATCAAGTCCTTCATTTCTACTAGCAACATATGTTCGGTAAAATCTAGTTACGCACAACACGCAAGTATACGTGGTCAACAAGTAATAAAGTGAAAGTAGAGTATCGTTCCCACGAGAAATTATTAATACAAATTACCAAATACTAATTCTTAACCAAACTAATTTTATTTAAACAATCAATTTAAGATTATGAATTAAATTATGTAATAAAACTATTTCTAATTACCGCTAATTAAAAATCAGATTGTGGAGATTTAAGATTACAACTTCACTTATTACTTCGTTTAAGTTAACACACTTCTCATCAATTATTCTTTATCCTGAATTGTTAATCAAGAATACTAAAGCAGATAAAACCACCCCTTGATGCATAATACTCATACTCACTTAAATCCACAAATGATAGAATTAAGCAAGACACCCTAATTATCTAATCCACTATATCTCTATGTGAATTACAATTAAAAAGGATTTAAAACACAAGTTCTCTATAAGATTACATACGGCGTAAAGGCATATCTCTATCCTAAACATGAATCATGAATTCCATCTATGCAAAAATCACAAACACATGCTATCATGATCAGATCTAAATCTAAACATCATCTCTCGAGTTCATATAGATTATCACGGTAATTGATGGCCAATCAAATAAACAATTAAGTCCAAATCACAATAGACAATCCTCACAATAGAACATAATAATTGACAGCGAAGCATATTAAAATAAACTATACAATAAGATCTATTGTAATCTCAAACAAAGAATTAGTTCATTGAATTAAAACTAAGAATCCACACTTGAATACACATAAAAAGATAAGAATAAGATTAAGGAAAGGAATTGAATCTATTGTCGGTAAATTCGTCCTCCATCTCGCTCTTGATCTGGATCTCCAATGGCTTCTAAGTGCTTTAATCTCAAAATCTCATAAGAACTAGTGTTTTGATCATAATTTACTTTAATCTACTCTAATGGACTCTTTTCTCCCTTCTAATCATTGTGATTATCCTCCTTTTATATGCCTTTTTATATGTCTTTAAGTCCTCTTGGAAGTCCTTGAGTCAATCGGATCGAACCAGTCCTCCTCGAACTCATATTCTGACAAAAAATGACTTTTCTACACGTACCCCCACCCCGGCAGGGGGTATAAGGCTTAAAAGGCCCACCCTGACTGACATACCCACTGTTTTACAGCTTGTACCCCCGCCCAGGTGGGGGTTTTGTATAGTAAAAGCTGGCCTCGACGGGCAACCTTTTTCTATTGCAGTGTCATCTGGTAAAACGACCATAACTTTTGATCCGGGAAGAGTTACGAGGCCTGCTACCTATTAAATCGAAGATATCGACGAGATCTACAACTTTCATTCTTTGAGAATTAATAGATTCGGATTGGATCATGGTGGACATCGGGCTTGAAATAGATGCTATGTAAATGGCAAGCATGACAACTCTTAGCTTTGATCTTTGTTGATAAAAAGGTCATAACTCTCGCATACGAACTCTGATTGGGACGGTTCAAGATGTTCCAGAAAGCTAAGAAGTAGATATAAAATAAAATCTAAGTTCCAATCCAAGAACATGAAATAAATATGAAAGCTCAAACGATGTCCGGATTGCTTTTCCTTGTGTTTTCATACCAATAGTCGCTCACACACCTCCCAATCATATAATCTACAAAATAAACACAAAATGCATGAAAAGTAACTAAGAAACATGAGTTTAAGCAACTAATTTAAGTAATAGATACCGGATAAGTAGGTATAAAATCTACTTATCAAATACTCTTAAACTTAAACCTTTGATTATCCTCAAGCAAAAACATAAAACAACAATGCTATGCAATGCAACTAATCTACATGCCTACGAATCCAGTAGTAATGACAGAAATAAGTCTATTCAACCGGCCTTATAAAAATCAAGTAAACACGATAATACATCATATCAAAAAAAATCATTAACCTCCCAATCAATCATCAAATCTTAGACTGTTATCACTAATATAGTGCGTCTGTGCTCCACAACAATGTTAACTGATATAAAATCAAATTTAACACATAACAAGTCTCTTCGAAGGCATCATACAGTGTAAACTCAAGAAATTCAAAAATATCCTAGATCCAACTAAAATCAAACAATTACCGATATCGAGGGTCAACATGGGATACTTACGCTTTATTTTTCATCTACGGGGGCTTTTTGCTCTTATTTCCCATTTTATTCATTTTATTTTCTTTTAGTTTATATACACATAGCTATGCAATGTCTTATTCCCTTAGACTTTTCAATACTACCTTAACGAGCTTTCGACCAACGACTCCCAGACCATTAAGACCTTAGGGCGCTAGGTGTAAAGATAATCCACTCGGGCATACTTACTCAAGTAACAAAGGCCACAAAACTAAACAAGCATGCCATACTGTTTATCCTGTTAGGTTTGTAATATTTATGGACGCAATCAAATTGTACAAAGTAAGTGGAAACGTGATAAAATAGAGTTTTAAAATTTTACAAACCATATACCCGGATCATCCTTTATGCACAACTATTAATTAAACGAAAAGATAAATAACAAGAATCATACCCTTGAAGATTCGAGCTTTCTCAGGTACAAGTTCACCTCCAAATCCTTTCGTGTTCAACTTGAATCCACCGGGTTTTGTTCCTTACTTTGATCAACGTTAGCCACTGTGACAACCCTAGAATTTAGATAATTATTAAAATCTTAAAATGATAGATTAAAGGTTATAAGATGAACCTAGACAGAAAATAAGTATATGGAATTGACGTTTCTGTGAAGGAATTTTAAGGATTTCAAAATTTTTAAGAAGAACCTATATGGTTTCTTAATTGAATGAGAATAAAGAAATATGGGTTACAAAATTCTAAAACCCTAAAAATGAGTTGATATGTATTTGAATGAATATCAATAATAAGGTATTATGATACCTGTAAAATTTGATGTGAATTGAATAGTGTAAGAAATGTTATACTAATACAGGTGGAATTTTATTAACGAAATAAGATTTCACAGGAAGAAAAGCTATCATGTTAAACGAAGATAAGTACATAGAAATATATATATATACTTACTAAGGTGCTATATATATTTTAGCAAGAGGAATGATGAATTAAGTTAATGATATAAGGATCAAGATAAAACTATGTTAGTAATTAACATAGCTTGAACGTTGGCCTTGGCAGGTAAATAAGAATTTGAATAAGTATAAAGTCGTTAGTTAATACGATTAGCAACAAGAAGGAGTAATTTAAAACTCAAAATTTGAGTAAGAGATAAAATTTTAAAGCATGGACTGCTCGGTTACGTCCGGAACGTCAAGTTTAGTCAAAATGGAACATGTAATTGACAAAGATGGGATTTCAGTGGATCCATCAAAACTGGAAGCTATAAATAATTGGGATTAACCAAGAACACCTTCGGAGGTGAGAAGTTTCTTGGGACTGGCCGGTTATTATAGACGATTTATTCAAAATTTTTCCAAGATAGCCACTTCGTTAACAAATTTGACAAGGAAAGTTGTAAAATTTGTTTGGACGGAGAAGTGTGAAGAAAGTTTTCAAGATTTGAAGAGGAAGTTAAGTGTGACACCTGGGTTTTCATTACCAGATAGTACAAGAAACTTTGTGGTGTATAGTGATGCCTCACACAAAGGATTAGGATGTGTCCTTATGCAGAACGGCAAAGTTATTGCATATGCATCAAGGCAACTAAAGGATTATGAGAAAGGGTATTCGACTCATGATTTAGAATTGGTTGTAGTGGTATTTGCTCTAAAGATATGGAGATACTATCTTTATGGAGAAAAATGTGAGATTTACACAAACCATAAAATATGAAGTATATTTTCACTCAGAATAACCTGAACATGCGTTAGAGAAGATGGATGGAATTGATAAAACACTACGATTGTGAGATCTTTTATCATCTAGGAAAATCGAATGTGGTTGTAGATGGTTTAAGCAGGAAAAGGTCAGGAAAAGTTAATGATGCTAACAACTCAGGAGGAACTCATTTCAGCAATGACAAAGCTAGAGTTGAAAATAAAATTTCCAAAAGAATCCGACGAACTATTATTCCAGATAGAAGCTGATCCATCTTTAGTGGACAAGGTGAAGAATGCTCAACTACAAGATGAAGAATGTGGGAAAATCAAAGAGAAAATGGTTGAGGGAAGTGTTGCAAAATACAAGATCGATACCGAAGGGTTACTAAGGTTCGACGGAAGAATCTGGGTTCCAGCAGTACCAGATTTTAAAGAAGAAATCTTGATCGAAGCTCATAATTCAAGATACTCGATTCATCCAGGAAGTATGAAGATGTATTAAGATTTACGACATCATTTTTGGTGGCCAAACATGAAAAGAGATGCTGCATAATGTGTCGCGAAATGTTTGACATGCCAAAGAGTTAAGGCTGAACATCAAAGACCAAGCGGATTACTTCAACCGTTAGAAATACTGGAGTGGAAGTGGGAACACATCACAATAGATTTTATGGTGGGTCTTCCAACTACTCAGAGAGGATGCAGTGCGATTTGGGTGATAGTGGACAAACTAACGAAATCAGCACACTTTTTGCCAAAAAAGATTAGATTCAATCTTGATCAGTTGGCAAAGTTATACGTTAAAGAAATCGTTTCGAGACATGGAGTTCCAGTTTCATTTGTGTCAGATAGAGATCTGCAATTCACGTCAAACTTTTAGAAGAGACTACAAGAATATATGGGAACACAGTTAAGAATGAGTACGGCTTATCATCCGCAAGCAGATGCCAAAGTGAACAAACGATCCAGACATTGGAAGATATGTTGAAGGCATGCATCATGGATTTCAAAGGGAGCTGGGAAGAACATTTATCGTTGGTGGAATTTGCCTACAACAACAGTTACCACGCGAGCATCGGCATGCCACCTTACAAAGTATTATATGACAGGAAGTACAGAACTCCACTGTACTGGGATAAAGTCGGTGAACGTCAACTATTAGGACCAAAACTGGTATAACAAACTGTTGAGGTTGTCAAACTCATCAGGACAAGGTTGGTAGTTGCTCAATACAGACAGAAGAAGTATGCTGATCAACGCAGATAAGATCGTGCATTCAACGTAGGAAATTACGTATTCCTAAAAGTTTCTCCTTGGAAGGGGAAATTCATTTTGGTAAAAAGGGAAAGATAAGCCCAAGGTTTATTGGACCCTTCGAAGTGCTGCGAAGAGTTAGAGAAGTGGCTTACGAGGTAGCTCTACCTCTAAAATTGGAAAACGTTCACAATGTTTTTTACGTTTCGGTGTTACGACCGTATAAACCCGATTACAAGAACGTGATCGAGTACGAACCGATACAGTTTGATAAAGACCTGTCCTATGAGGAGGTTCATATCTAGATAGTCGACAGAAAAGAACAAGTGCTCGGGAATAAAGTTATACCTTCCGTGATGGTGATATGGAGGAACCACAATGCTGAAGAAGCGACGTGGGAACTTGAAGATAAAATGATGAAAGATTATCGTGAGTTATTTGTTTAATCTGTGTCTTCGGTTTGGGGGACACAATCTTTGTAAGTGGCGAAGAATGTGACGAATGATTTGTTTAAGTGTGTGTTGTGATTCTGGGGACAGAATCCTTATAAGGAGGGAAGGATGTAATAATCCAGAACTTTAATTGTAATTTTAAATATTTATTGAATTATATAAATATTTAATGGATGTGTTTATCATTGAATATATATTTGTTTAAATTAATTTGATTTGATTTATTGTGGTTAATTATTTGTTAAAAAAATAAGTAATGAGTTAAGGAAATAAATTATTATGAAATAATATTCTAATTTAAATTAATAATTAAGTTAGAGAGTTTCTAAAGATTAAATGGATTATTATAATATTTTTAGTATAATAAGTGAATAAAAGTGTGACAAACAACTATTATATAAAGGAGTTATTAAAATAAATTAAAGGAGTTTAAATTAGTTTTGCCAAACAAGGCTTAAAGATATTAAATGTTTAATTTTAAAGAGTTTTGTCAAACGGAGCCTTATGGCTTTTGAATTTTTTTGAGTTTTGAATTATTAATAATATAAATTAAATAAACTAAATATAAATAAAATATATATTAAATTGGTAACCGCTATTTAATAAGGATATTTAGTGGGCGTCGGTTTTTTTAAAACATTTGAAAAGACGTACGATGGTTTTATTTTTAGTTTACATATAATCTATTTGGCTAAAGCCTAAGTAAGAAAAGAGAAGAAATATTGTCAGAGAAAATTGAAAGACCAGATAGAGTTGAGAGAAAGACAAGTCTGTGATTCCCAAAGTAAGTTCTAAGTTCTTCAAGCTATTATCAGTGATTAACAAAGATTTCTTAAGCAACAAAAGGTATGATCATAACCTTGTTATATATATATATATATATATATATATATATATATATATATGTGTGTGTGTGTGTGTGTGTGTGTGTGTGTGTGTGTGTGTGTGTGTGTGTGTGTGTGTGTGTGTATTTTAACGACGTGAGTTTTAGTTTCTATGTTCACGAGTTTTATACTTGCTGTAAATTCCAAAATTTCTGTAATTATTGTTATATAACTGAACTATGGTGATTATATGGGTTCATGATGTTAGAACTAGTGTTTAAACAAGAATTATTATGTTAAATTCGTTTAAAAGAAAGAATTTGGTTTTTTCAGTGAACATATGTATGGTAGTGACTTGTAGGAGTACCATAATTAGTAATTTATTTGTATACTAATTGTTAAATTAAACTTTGAATTGTTAAGTGAGTAAGAAATTCAGAGAACATAGTTTAAAGGAATCAAACTGGTTTATTATTAGGATTTACAATGTCACTGTATTAAACAACTATCAATAATAGAGTTTTGGGTTTTAAAACAGTGCTTTCAAGGATTAAATTTTCTTAAATTGTTGTTTAAGTTGTGCTAAATTGGTATATGTATGCTTAGTAATATCTATGTGTTGTTTTCAAAAGTTATATGTGTGAATTTAACTGCTAGAAATTGTTAATCAGACCGAAATTGGTCTTCGTGGTCGGTTCTGTAACTTTCGGTGCCTCAGCGCCAAAGTCAAAGCCGCAGCCCAGCAACCCGCACCGCAGAACCGAAGTCAGCGCCACAACGCCAACTTCGCACCACTGCCTGGCATAGTTCTCGTGCCGCAGCGCCATACCCGAGCCGCAGCGCGGCCCACAATGTAAACGGTGGCGCCACAGTGCTGGTTTGCAGTAGGTCCAAGAAAGACTTTTATTTTGAACAAAAGTCTGTAATTGTTGATGTAATATAATATAATGATTGTTAATCATGTAATATTATTATTATGGTATTAGAGTGCTAAGAACAAACATGTTATTTACACTTAACGAGTGTTGTTATTATTTTTATAACCTGATTATGTGATTAAGAATCAAACCATACGTGATGTAGAGATATAGAGTGTTGGTAATGACTGATTATATCATGATGTCATGTATATAGGATAATTGTGATTTGGATTATTTCGGTTTAGCCTACAAAAAAGGCAAATTTTCTAATTCTAAACTTCCGTTGAGCTAGTTCTATTATTATTTTTGTGCAAGTTTCTTGTATCTAGTTTGTTTAAGATGACTCACGTTTCCTACCTCTACACTTTCGTTGAGTAAATTACTTTTGTTGAGTAAATTACTTTCATTGAGCAAGTATTGTTTCTAATTCGATTGCAATTACGCAAGTTATCTAACTCAATATCGAGTTGTTATTTTTCAAGCACGTTAGTGGATAGTTATTGTTGATGATTCCACATCTAATATTATTATTGAATATTTGCATTATTCTTATGTTGAGCAAGTTATTCTTGTCTTTAACTTGTTGTTTAGCATGCAAGTTTATATATTCTACTATTTTAATGCTGAACAAGTTTTATCGTTCAAATTACTATTTGTTATGCATGCTTCGAAATAAATTCTAAATAACCTCGGCTTAACATTGTTCAAGCAAGGTATGTTATAATTATTCAATGTTTATGCTGTTAGATTATTCCTAAAGCATGATCTTAAATTTATAATGTCGATTCAGTTATGATTATTCCATAACATAACGTTATTACCTTTTTATTCAACTAATCCTTAGTTGATGACCGTTGAATTCTAAATTTTCTTGAAACGTATCCAAACCAAACTTACTTTTGGGCGGACTTGTACTCTAAATACCTAGATGAACAACCCTATTATTAGGGGTTTACACTTGGCATTAAAATGTTTGTGCACAATACATTGTACGAATGACTAATCCCCCTAAGTACGAGGAGTCCTTATAGTCTTATGACTGTTAAAGTTTAAGTTGAAAGATTACTTATAACTATGGACATGGTTCGTGGTCATAAGACCCTCAGTTGTATTTCATGATTTTCATTAATAGAACATAGTGTTCAGTTCTATTGAGCCTATTATTTGGCAAAGGTTGTAAAGTTTTATTCATTATCATTTCAAGTGAGCCTTGTTTGCTCACTCTTGTTTATATAACTATTGCAGCTAAAGTTGAGAAGGTCGATGTACCTAGCACCAGTAAAGAAAAGGGAAAGATGAACAAGTATTGAAGACTTGTAATCATATTGATATTTTATTATCAGACTTCAGTTTGAATGATTGTAATGAAGTTTATTTATTTTCCGCATTTGAATGATTGTATGTAAAGGTTAGATAACCTGAGAGATTTTTATTAATGTAATCCTTTATGGGAAGGTCTTTTATTCAATTTTATTATGTTTGGATAGTTAGATATGAATGTTTTTATAAAGTGAACATCGAATCCTGGGGTAAAGAAGTACCCAAATTTGGGGGTTTCACACTCAATATAAACTTAACAGACAAATTATCTAGCAACTGAGAAATCAGAAGAAGAGCTTCCATTTTGTAGAAGACTGATTACACAGTCCATGAATTTGCCTACCATATACAAACCAACGGGAAAGAGAAGGAACCATTAGATTGAGAGAGTTTGGTGAAAAGATTTCACCAACTCCTTCTTCCCCATCTCAGCTCATCATCACATCAAAGTTTATAACAAGCTTGAGTTCACACAACTGAGTATAGGCTACTGTTTGGTCACTATTTTAGTCACTTAATATGGGACACACGTTTTAAAACTCAGCAACTTAGTTATATAAAATGCTTAGTTTGGTTTCTTAGATTTCCAAAATGTGATTTGAATGTTTTAATGTTATTACATCATGAAAAGTTAGGGATTATTTATGTACCCATATCATATAATTCATGTAAATTAGTCTAGTCCAATTAATATTTATAACATGTATGAACTCAATTTAATTGGTCACTAATAATTCACTATCTTCTTAGAACTTTATTATTCCAATTATACTTACCTACTGAAATAATTTGTAAGTCATTGATTTAATATACATAAAGTACATCTTTAATGTTCTCACACATACATGTTGTCACATAAACATTATTTATGTAACTTATGATTCATTCCATTTTACTATATAGTTCCTATATTACATAGTCATATCACCATGTCACACTATACTTTATATTATATAGATGTAGTTACTATATAATATGTGATTGCCTATCAATACACTTAGCAATTTATTGAACAAACATTAATCTTATTATATTAATCAATTATTTATTCATTAATATGCTATTACTCATAATAATAATTAGTTAAAAATATATTATTAATTAAATCATCATAATTCTCATTATCGTGCCACACAAGGCCTTCTTCGAGCTTATCATAAACTCCACATTTTTCTCAATTCTTATAAATTCAATTTGATCTAATTGAATTACAAATCTCACAATACATCAATATTTATATTCAAATAAGTATTCATTTTCTTATTATATCAGATTAAATATTTATTCATGAAATACAGAGTTCTTACATCCTCCCCCCCTTATAAAAATTTCATCCTCGAAATTGGTACAAGGTTACACAAATAAATGGGGATAATCCCTTCACATCTTATCTTCTAATTCCCACGTGGCCTCCTCGGCGTCGTGGTTTCGCCAAAGTACTTTTATAGAAGATATAATTTTATTTCTTAACGTCTACTCTTTCCTATATAATATATGGACATAAATTTCTTCATATGCTAAATTATTCTCCACTTGAATGAGCTCGTAGGAAATCACATGTTTGTAGTCAGGCTTGTACGGACGTATACAAAGATGTCAAACACGTTGTAGATGTTATCCAACTCAGGTGGTAATGCAACTTTGTATGCCACTTCGCCCACTCGCTTCAATATCTCAAATGGTCCTATGAACCTCGGACTCAATTTTCCCTTCTTGTCGAATCGTATTTTTCCCTTCAAGGGAGATACTTTCAAGAAAACATAATTTCCAACTTCAAAGTCACAGTCTTGATGATGTAAATCTGTGTATTTCTTGTAGGGATCTTTTGCAGCTACCAGTCTAGGTATTATAATTGTCACCATATCTACGGTTTGTTGCACTAACTCTGGTCCCAACATTCGTCATTCTCTAACTTCATCCCAACATAATGGCATTCAACATTTTCTCCCGTAAAGAGCTTCGTACGGTGGCATGCCAATACTCGCATGGTAACTATTGTTATAAGCAAACTCCACTAGGGGTAGGTGATAGTCCCAATTTCCCTTGAAGTCCATCATGCAAGTTCTAAGCATGTCCTCCAGCATTTGTATCGTTTGCTCACTTTGTCCGTCTGTCTGCAGATGATAAGCAGTACTCAACCTCAGTTGTGTTCCCATCCTCTCTTACAAGCTTTTCCAGAATTTAGACGTGAAACGCGGATCTCGATTAGAGATAATGGACATTGGCACTCCATGTTGTGAAAAAATTTCCTTTACGTACATGCTCACTAACTGATTCAATTTGTATCGGATCTTGATTGGTAGAAAATGAGTCGTCTTTGTTAGTCGATCTACGATAACCTAAATGGCATCAAAACCTTTTTGAGTGACTGGAAGTCCTACCACGAAGTCCACGGTAATGTGCTCCCATTTCCACTCTGGTATTTCCAATGATTGAAGTAAACCACTCGGCCTATGGTGCTCGGCTTTGACCGGTTAACAAGTAAGACATCTGCTAAGCACTACGCGATTTCTCGTTTCAGATTGGGCCACCAAAAATGTTTCCTCAAATCTTGGTACATCTTTGTGCCTCTTGGATGAACGGAATACGTAGTATTGTGTGCCTCGTGCAATATTTCTTCCCTCAACTCGGTTACCACTGGCACCCACACTCTCCCTTCGAATCTCAAAATACCGTCTTTATCCATTTTGAATTTCTCTTCCTCATTTTCTGTGATCCTCTTCCTGATTTTCTCGCACTCTTCATCCTTCTCTTGTGATTCTTTTACTTTGTCCAACAAGGTTGGACGAGCTTCTAATGTAAACAATTTTTCTTCAGACCTCCCCGGTCCCTTTACTTCTATCTTTAAATTCTCCATTTCTCTTATTATCTCCTCTTGAGTTGTTAGTTGAAACAACTTCTCCCTTCCTTTCCTACTTAGTGCGTCGGCTACTTTGTTCGCCTTTCCCAGGTGATAAAGAATATCACAGTCGTAATCCTTAATTAATTCTGACCACCATCTCTGACGCATGTTCAACTCCTTCTGTATGAAGATATATTTCAGACTCTTGTGGTCCATGTATATCTAACAGTTCTCTCCATTCAAATAATGTCTCCAAATCTTTAACGCAAAAATTACTGCCGTAAACTCTAAGTCGTGAGTAGGGTATCATTTTTCGTAATCCTTCAATTGTCGCGATGCGTATGCAATGACCTTGCCATGCTACATTAGCACACATCCAAGTCCTCTGTGTGACACATCAGTATATACCACAAATCCTCCTATATCATCTGGTAATGACAATACAGGCGCTTCGCTTAGTCTCTTCTTCAGCTCTTGAAAACTTTCTTTACACTTATCCGTCCACAGGAACTTAACAGTCTTCCTTGTTAAATTGGTCAACAGGGTTGCTAACTTAGAAAAATCCTGGATAAATATTCGTTAGCACCTAGCTAGCCCTAAGAAACTTCTTACTTCAGTTGGCTTCTTTGGCTACTCCCAATTACACACTACTTCTACCTTTTCATGGTCTATTGAAATTCAATCCTTATCCACCATGTTTCCTAAGAATTGAACCTTTTTTATCCAAAATTCACACTTGGAAATCTTTGCATACAACATCTCCTTTCTTAGCGCCTCCAGAACCATATTCAGATGTTCGGCGTGTTCTTCTTCCGTCTTTGAGTAGATCAACATATCATCGATGAAAACTACTATGAATTTATCTAAGAATGACTTGAAAACTCGGTTCATCAAGTCCATAAATGTTGTCGGAGCATTTGTCAACCCGAATGACATTACCAGAAATTCAAAATGCCCGTAACGAGTTCAGAACGTCATCTTTGATATGTCCTCCTCCCGTACCTTCAACTGGTGATAACCAATCCGTAGATCTATCTTTGAGAAACACTCCGCTCCCATTAGTTGATCAAAAAGGCCGTCTATCCTTGGTAACAAATATCTATTCTTGATCGTTACTCTGTTCAATTCTCGATAATCGATATAGAGCCTCATCGATCCATCCTTCTTCTTTACAAACAACACTGGTGCTCCCTAAGGAGACACACTCCGCCGAATATAACCCTTATCTAGCAACTCTTGCAATTGTATCATCAATTCCTTCATTTCTACTAGCAACATATGTTCGGTAAAATCTAGTTACGCACAACACGCAAGTATACGTGGTCAACAAGTAATAAAGTGAAAGTTGAGTATCGTTTCCATGAGGAATTATTAATACAAATTACCAAATACTAATTCTTAACCAAACTAATTTTATTTAAACAATCAATTTAAGATTATGAATTAAATTATTTAATTAAACTAATTCTAATTACCACTAATTAAAACTCAGATTGTGGAGATTTAAGATTACAACTTCACTTATTGCTTCATTTAAGTTAACACACTTTTCATCAATTATTCTTTATCCTGAATTGTTAATCAAGAACACTAAAGCAGATAAAACCACGTCCCAATGCATAATACTCGTACTCACTTAAATCCACAAATGATAGAATTAAGCAAGACACCATAATTATCTAATCCACTATATCTCTATGTGAATTACAATTAAAAAGGATTTAAAGCACAAGTTCTCTATAAGATTACATATGGCGTAAAGGCATATCTCTATCCTAAACATGAATCATGAATTCCATCTATGCAAAAATCACAAACACATGCTATCATGATCAGATCTAAATCTAAACTTCATATCTCGAGTTCATATAGATTATCACGGTAATTGATGGCCAATCAATTAAACAATTAAGTCCAAATCACAATAGGCAATCCTCATAATAGAACATAATAATTGATAGTGAAGTATATTAAAATAAACTATACAATAAGATCTATTGTAATCTCAAACAAATAATTAGTTCATTGAATTAAAACTAAGAATACACACTTGAATACACATAAAAAGATAAGAATAAGATTAAGGAAAAGAATTGAATCTGTTGTTGGCAAATTCGTCCTCCGTCTCGCTCTTGATCTGGATCTCCAATGGCTTCTAAGTGCTTCAATCTCCAAATCTCATAAGAACTAGTGTTTTTGATCATAATCTACTTTAATCTACTCTAATGGACTCTTTTCTCCCTTCTAATCATTGTGATTATCCTCCTTTTATATGCCTTTTTATATGTCTTTAAGTCCTCTTGGAAGTCCTTGAATCAATCGGATCGAACCAATCCTCCTCGAACTCATATTCTGACAAAAAATGACTTTTCTACACGTACCCCCACCCCGGTAGAGTTAGAGAACTTGCATAAGTATAACATAACAGTGAATGATTGTTGTTAAAGGTTGGATAACCTGGGAGATTTCTTTTATTTAAGTTTAATCATGTATGGGCAGGTTTTCTTTTATTATTCAATTCTATTATGATTAGGTAGTTAGAAATGAATGTTTTGATTACGTGAACACCAAATCTTGAGGTAATGAAGTACCGGGATTTGGGGGGGTTCCTATCCAGATAGTCGACAGGAAAGAACAAGTGCTCAGGAATAAAGTGATACCTTCTGTGAAGGTGATTTGGAGAAACCACAACGCTGAAGAAGCTACGTGGAAACTCGAAGAGAAAATGTTGAAAGAGTACCCTGAGTTATTTGTTTAATCTGTGTCTTCGATTCTGGGGACATAATCTTTATAAGTAGGGAAGAATGTAACGAATGTGTTGTTTGAGTTGTGATTCTGGGGACAGAATCCTTTTAAGAGGGGAATGATGTAACATTCCATATTTTTTTTAAAATGTAAGTTATAAATATTTATTGATTTATATAAATATTTATTGGATGTGTTTATTATTGAATAAGTAATTGTTCAATTTGATTGAGTTTATTTAGTTAATTATTTATTTGCTAAATAATTAATGTAATTAGTTAATTATTTATTTGTTAAATAATTAATGTGTTACGTGGATTGAGTTATGTGATTAAGTAATTTATTTAATTGTTATTACATAAAGTTTGACAAATAACTATGTTATAAAGAGTTATTAAATTAAATTAAAGTAATTTTAATTTAGTGTTGCCAAACAAGGTGTAAGTATATTAATCTTTTATTTTATAAATGGGTTGCAAAACAAGGCCTTATGGCTTTTGAAATTCTTGTTAATTTTAAATTATATTACTAATAGAATAAAACAAATATATAAATAAAATATATTTATATTTATAAGATTATACGTTATATGTTTGGTAACTGATAAGAGTAAATAGGCTTATTATTGCCATAACAGTTATTTTACGTGTATGATTTATCAGTTTTACGCTCAGTGTTAATACCTAGTCTATTGCTGAGAGAATTAAGAAAAGAGAAAGGAAAAGTTCAGAGAGTTTGAGAAGAAGTCAAGTACGTGATTTTTCAAAACAGATTTTGTTAACAAGGTTTTCTTAACAACAAAAGGTACGTGTTTATAACCTTTATATATATTTTACGGTATATTATCTCTTTGAATTTGATAGTCGGTGTTCTTCAACTTCACTGTGTATAAATTTTTACAAAATTCTTGTAATCTATGTGTTGGTTATTGTTATACTAGTATATATATATTTGTATATAATTGTATGCTTAATATATAAATATGATGGTATACTAAATTACGTATTCAAGAAATTGTTTTTTTTACAGTGAAAATATGTGAGTACGAACTTGAGTGTAGAATTTATCAAAGGTTATATATATATATATATATATATATATATATATATATATATATATATATATATATATATATATGTATACTAACTGAGAAATTGGACTATGCATAGTAATTGGGATATATATTGGTATACTTGTATTTCAAAGGAATCAAAATTGGTTATAACAGTGTAAATTTACATCCACTGTAAATTTATATTTCGTCAATGGAGTTTAATTTTTAAAACACAGTGTTTTCAAAGAATTAGTCTATGATAATGTTAATTAGTGGTTGGTAATTGGTATATGGATGATTGCTAACTTTTATGTGTAATTTTCATGAAGTTATACATGTTGTTAGATGTCATTGGCTGTTAAAAATAAATTAGACAGTAGCTTTGCTCTGTGTTTCGGGTTTGGTTCTGTGAGTTTCGGCGCTCCAGCGTCAAAATTCACGCCCCAGCGCCAAATTTCGCGCCCTGGCGCCAAGGTTCGCGCCCCAGCACCAAGGTTCGCGCGCCAGCGCCAAAATGGGCCAGTAGCTCGCGCCCCAGCGCTGTAGCTCCCGCCCCAGCGCCGTAGCTCGCGCCCCAGCGCCACTGTTCCGCGCCCCGACGCCGGAAAAGTGACCTAGTTGGGCAGTTTTGACCTCCTGTAGTAAAACGGCCATAACTTTTTCATACGAACTCCGATTGAGGTAATTCATGATGATTCGGAAAAAGGACGAGTAGACCTACAACTTTCATGCTTTAAGTTTTTTAATTTGAGGTCTGTAACAGTAATCAAAATGGTCATCTTTAGGACTATTGTGTATTTAGAGCCAATCGGAGAGCGTCGGGATGCACGAATGCAAGTGCAACCCTTTGGGTATTAGTATAACTTAATGATAACAAGTTGGACATGTATTAGGATGTTGTATCAAGTTGTTAATGTACATGTGGTGCAATGACATGATCACTTAAGTAGTTGTAATAAAGCTAAAAAGTAATGTTCATGAAAAGATGTGTTGTTGTTTAAACTTAAACTTAGTTAGTAGTTATACTAAGAGTAATAAAAGAACTCATAAAGGTAATGTTAGTGTAACTAATGTGTATTGTCAATACATATGGTTTGTGTAGGACTTGGGGTGAACGTGAATAGTAATTGTTTAACCTACGCACGAGGTAAGTTCCCTAACCTTTGCTACTTTATTATTCAGCAAGGTTACTTTTCACTATTATGTTATACTTATGCAAGTTCTCTAACTCTACTTTTATAATTGTGCAAGTTTTCTTAACTCTAAACTAGTTATATTAGCATGCAAGTACCTTTAGTTTATCGTTCAAGTTATTATTTGTTGTGCATGCTTGATATTAAATTCTAAAATGTAACCTTAGCTTAACGTTGTTCAAAGCAAGGTATGATAAATTATTCAATTGTTATGCTATTAGATTATTCCTAAAGCATGAACTTGGAACGAAATGTTTATTCAGTATGATCATTCAATAACATAGTGTTATTATCTTGTATTTAACTAATCCTTAGTTGATGTCCGTTGAACTCCAAATTACCTTGAAAGTTTATCCAAACCAAACTTACTTTGGTGCGGACTTGTATTCTAAATACTGAGATGAACAACTCTTTTAATAGAGGTTTATGCTTAGCGTTGAAATGGTTGTGCACAATACATTGTACGAAGGGTTGATCCCCCTAAGTACGTGGAGTCCTTATAGTATTATGACTGTTAAAGTTAAAATTGAAAGATTACTTATAATTGTGGACATGATTCATGGTCATTAGACCCTCAGTGAATGTTATAATTTTCAGAAAGTTAATAGAATATATTGTTCAGTTCTATTGAGCCTAATATTGGCAATTGATGTGAAAGTTTAAAGATTTACTTATTGTTATTTCAATTGGGCCTTGTTTGCTCACTCTTGCCTGTAAAATTTCTTACAGCTAAAGTTGAAACGGGTGACGTACCTAGTACCAGTAAGGGAAAAGGAAAGATGAATAAATGTTGAAGACTTGTAATAGTTTTGATAGTTTACTTTCAGAATTTGATTTAAAGATTATAATGAAGTTATTTAATTTTTCGCATTTGAATTATTGTTGTTAAAGGTTGGATAACCTGGGAGATTTCTTTTATTTAAGTTTAATCCTGTATGGGCATGTTTTCTTTTATTATTCAATTCTATTATGATTGGGCAGTTAGAAATGAATGTTTTGATTATGTGAACACCAAATCTTGAGGTAATGAAGTACCGAGATTTGGGGGTGTCACAAAATTAGTATATAAATTATATACTAATTTTAAGATATTTATTTTATACATCTCAACTAATTAATTTTATAACCTAATTATAGAAAATCTAATTGAGTTAAGGAAATAAATGTGCACGAGTAAGGAATTATGTTATAATTGAGGAAATGAGAACCCTAATTAAATAATTAGGAAATGATAAAATAAGAAGTGTTGGAAGATGTTAGTTGTTGTAGCTAAACATTTTAATTTTGAAGCCCAAAAGAATTAATTGGGAGCCCAAAACTTAGCCCAATGGAAGAGGGACTTTTTGGACATTTAGTAAATCAATTAAAGCATAAAAGGAAAGCCAAAAATTGGACTAACTAAGGCCACATGGCCGGCCCAAACAAGGCAGGAGAGAAGGGGAGATGAATGTGATGATGGTTTAATTTAGTGGGTGACCAACTCTTCCATGTGTCACTCCTTTATTTAACCAACATTCTTAACCAAAGTTAAAAGCAACATTGTAGTGATGAAGAAAGAGAAAGCAAGAGAGAGTTGTTGGAAGATTAACATGAGATATACAAATATATCTATACTTTTGTGTTTACTAAATCATAAAAACAATTTCATTTCTCTCTCATCATATTACTTCTTATTAGCTAACTCAAAGAAAACCAACACTAGAGAGAGAGGGAGAAGCTAGTATTTCGGCACCCACAAGAAGAAAGGGAGAGAGATTTTGATCTTCAAGCTAACCAAGATCATCATCTACTTTGAAGGATTAAGAAAAGCTAGCAAGATATCAAGGTATAAATCACCCTTTTTCTAAGTTATTCTTAGTTGTTTAAATGAAAACTTGGATTGATGATTTCAAACTTCAAAACTCTAGATCTACATGATCTAGAGTGTGTTATGTGTGGATCTATCCATCTTGTGTGTTAAAAGTTAGATCTAAAGTATGAAATGGAAACTAGTTTTTCAAATGGTGGAAAACTCTAATTTTTCTTAGCCTCGATTGTGTTAATCTTGTGTTTGATGATTGTTTGATGAAATAGATCATGTATTATGGTATAATCATGGGTATATGAAGTATTAGTAGATATTATGATGAGTGATGTTGGTTATTATGTGAGGACATGAAAGTTTTCTTAGAACTCACAAAGAGTTAAAAATTAGATTTTTGTGAAAACGAAGCATGAAATTCAAATGACCATATCTCATATTGTGTTTCGAATTTTTGAGTGTGGTCAGGTCCTATAGTTAGATATATAAGTTTTCTAATATCTCCAAGTGGAATCACTGAAAAAGGAGTTGTAGATTTCCGTATGGACTATTTTTAGCAAAGGACTCCAAAACTACAAAACGCCAAAATGCTTCTGCCCAAAATTTTAAAAGGGCAATTTCGGCCACTTAGTTTTCCAGAAAAATTCCGACCTTTTGGGACATGAAAATATATGGTATGAAGTACCTCCTGTCCAAAAATGAGCTCATTCCGATTTAAAATGACCAAATTATGACCATTTCAATTTCTGTAATTTTTCGACAAAAATCGCTATAACCGGAGTTCTATAACTCTGATGGCCACGAAATTTAAACTGGAGTGTCACGTTAACACGTATGAGATTGTGTCAAGAGATGGGAATTTTTGGAGTTAAGCACGAGGTAGCTAATTTCTTAAGGAATTAACTAAAAATGATTTTTTGAAAAATACTAAAGGAAGTGGGAAAATTTTGAAAAAATACTTTTTGTGTATGAAATACATGTATATAAGCATGGACAAAAGATAGAAAAAAAATAAGTTGTTTTGGTATTTTCGTAAAAAAGATATGAAATCCAGCTTGCTGGATTGGAAAATTTGTTGAATCCAATTTGCTGGATTGCGATCTAGTTTGCTGGATTTGGAATCAAGTTTTCTGAATTGCAGTTAGGTTTGCTGAATTGACCATCTAGGTTACTGGATTTGGAATCCAGCTTGCTGGATTTGAAATCCAGGTTGCTGGTTTGGTATTTGACTTATTAAAGTGTTAAATCATAATGTATATGATATAGTGATTAAAGAATTATCAAACGATGATAATAATGTTGATGTGTTAATATGTTATCTAATATTTGATTAAGTGTTAGATAATTTATTGATAAAATAATTATATTATGATACAAAGTAGAATATGCTGATTGAAATACCAATCTTATTAATGATAGATCTTACCAAAAGAAGTTAACTTAAATTGCGTAGCAGTAGTCAACGAATCAGGCAAGTTTCCTAACTCAACCATGAGTTGTATTTTCAAAGCATGTTAGTGAATAATTGTTGTTGATTATTCACGTCTATATTGATTATTGATTCGCACGTTGTGCATATTATAAATGTTCATCAGGTATGAAAGGCTGATCACCTTCATTACCATTTGGTTCAGTTAATCTGTTCATCTTTATGCTTGACCATTCATTTTCATTGACTTGGTCTTTCAGCTAAAAAAATTTGTTTATGCTCTTTCACAATGTTTATATTGTTGAAAGTTAGCCAGCTTATTGTTCAATTCTTTCAATCATGATATATCCTCAATTAAACTTATGCTTGCTGGGAAAATTTGATGCTCACCCTTGCTATATCATGATAAAAATTTTCAGATTAAGATGAAAGCTCGAGTAAAGACAGAGGCAAAGGCAAAGTCCAAGATTAAGCTATTCTGAAGTTAAAACTATTAAATTTGCTAATGCAAATATTAATGTAAATCTTCTAAGATATTAAAGACATGTATTAAGTTAAAGTTGTAGACCTTGGGATTGATGTGTAAAAGTTTAATGTATAAATAATTTATGTTTATATCTTCAGCAATAGTTGTAGAAATAGTATACCAGATCCTTGGTGATTAGGACCGGGATCTGGGGATGCTACATCCACCCAAGTGTTTGGCCTCTAGAGGTGATCCACCAAGGAAGAAAAAATATTTAAGAAGGGTGGTTGGCTAAACCATAGTTTTCTATCTTTATAGAAAAAGGTGTACTTTCCAACAATTGGAGTCACGTCTGTTGTGAAAAAGTCAACAACAACTCTATACCCATAATAACACTTCTCTTGTTTATAGATATAGGCAACCCTCCTTAACAATTAAGGAATTAGATTTTATTTTAATTAATTAAACTCCTTCAATTAATTAAGCTCCCAATCTTATTACTAATAATTAATTAAACTCTATTAATTAATTAGCCACCTAATTTTATTAGGATATATGAGAGTATTTTTATTAATTAATTCTCAAACTCCTTTAGAAATTAAATAATAGTAATAATAATAATAATAATAATAATAATAATAATAATAATAATAATAATAATAATAATAATAATAATAATAATGAGACTCATCTTATTAATTTATGTTTAATATTTCTAAAATATTAAATAATAAATATTAAGCTATTTAATTTATTCTATCACCATAGATTAAATTAAATATACTTAACTTATTATTACGATTACTACATTAACTTCTTAAATAATTATTCTTCGTTTTATGGTGTGACCCTTTAAGTTCTCCATATTAAACCGGTTGTGAATAAATTAATTAGAACAATTCTAATCTTATTTAAATAAATAAATTAAACTATTAATTTATTTAAATAAATAATATTTATTCTACAATAGAGACAAGCCACCCTAGCGATTAATGACTTTCCAGATAATATAGATTTTAACATTAATCATAAAAAAACCTTTGAGTAAATAGTTACCGTACAATTCAATCCTTCCACCATACAATGCCCCAATTAAATATAAGACATGGAATTACTATCAAGTCTTAATTTATTTAATTATTTTTATTTCAACTCTTAAATGCACAACTCCAAATAATGCAAATTAAAAACTCCTTTCTAATTTTATTCTGCATTGGCCAAGGACTACTGGGTTATCATTTATCGAATCACATAAGACATTTCTCTTCTTTTACTAGAAGCAGTAGATTCTTTATTGATCATACATTATCTCCATGTACAACTTATTATACCAAAGCATACCCTTTGATATACCCTAAGGGTCTTAAGGAATAAGTCAAAGTATAATTTATTATACACAAGATACTATGATGATCTCAAGTCCAAGGATCACTTGTACTACTATCACTACAGGAATTCCTATTGACAGGCAAGTAAAACTCCATTAGGTATTTCTTAGCGAGCCACGTTCAGTGTACTTATTCTCCAATAAGCACCTATACACTTGCTTTAGTGTCTCCACACAAATGATCATGAGAACAATCATCCTCGTCCAATGAGCAAGTAACGTATGTATCAATCTATACGGATTCACTAATCCCCAATTTGGTAATCCAACGATTGGGAACTATTTTAGTTTTAAAAATTCTAAGAATTTAGATCTTATTAGAATGATCATCATCATTATTCTAAAAATATTACTTAAAACTATGGGTTTATCACATATTTTAAGGAAGCATCATGTAGATAATTAAAAGAATTTAATAAATTAATACTTTTTATTAATAAATGAATAAGATTGTTACAAAGTATATGTTTTATCATCAAACATGATTGGCTTATGTGCATACTACTTTCAATCTCCCACTTGCACTAAAGTCAATCATCATGGTATCTCATACCCTTCTTCTCTAAGTGACGATTATCCTGCTGTTGGATAAGCTTTAGTTAATGGATATGTAATGTTGTTCTTGAGAGTCCACTATCTCTATAGTGATTCTAATCTTTTAAAGATTCCTATAATCAAATGAAAGTGCCACAACACATGTTTAGATCCAAGATGAGACTTATGAACTATTCCTAGTTCTGTAACGAACTTTTCATCCAAACAATCAACTTGTAGCTTTATTTATAGCTATATACTTTGTCTTTATCACTAAACCAACAACTCTTTACTGTTTGAAACCTTTCCAATTCACTGCACCACCGTTCAAGGTAATGCTTTACCTTAAAGTGGATTTTCTGTTGTCTTGGTCTGTCTGAAAAAATTTGAGTCTGTTAAGCCCTCTAGTTTTAATTTAGACCCACTATAAATTTTAATCACATCCTTAGTGTCGGTTAAGTACTTTAAGATATTTTTCATTGTCTTACAGTGATCTTCTTCAGAATATGAAAGATCAACATTAGGTCTCGTATATTTCATTGTATACACGATTGTCACTCATGCAATCTCTCTTTTCAGGAGTCTATGGGGACTATTAAGAGAGATACACTCCAGGGCTCACCAACATGAGACATCTCTTGGAGTTTGTCATGCTAAACGACTTTAGCATCAAATGAATATACGTTTCTTTGGTTAAGTCGAGCATCCTTTTAAATCTATCTATATAGATTTGTATCCCCAATTACGATACTCTTCCCAAATCATTCATGGAGGAATATTTTGACAACTTTATCTTTACTGATTCTAGCATTGGCATGTTATTCTATATCCTTAGTATACCAATATATAATACTAGGAATGTCACGACACTTCTGTAACGACCCCAAAATTTCATACAATTCAATTATCAACTTTGGTCGTTAATAACACGTCTACTTTTGATTTTTACATCATTATTCGATGTTAAACTTGATAAAATGCGGAATAATTTAAACTTTTCTATCTTCTTACTTTAATTTCCTAAATCAAAACCTTTATCATCTACATTTCTTTGAATCATAGATAATCCATGATTCACTTTATCAAAGTTGATATAGATATTTATCTATCAAATCGATATCCTTTATACATCGGACGACTCAAACTTTAACTTTACAACTCAATATAAAATATACATACATAAAACATTGAGTACATCTCATGAGCCTTAATCATGGGTTAAAGAAATAACAACTTTAGCTAAAATAATAATCTTCGTGTATTATATTTTATTCATGTCTTTCAAGTACCACATAGTGTTACCTTCAATCCTTAACCTACAAAAATGGTTATTTGCAAGGTTGTGTTCGACAGCCCAACAAATCTAATAGTTTTCATGCATCACGTAGCACATAATAACATGCTCAACATATATCTCATAAACATTAGACTAGCATAACATACACGATGTAGTTCATATAACAAGTATAAAGATTAAGTTCCTTACTCAATCAATATTCATTACTCAATCAACGTAGTCATAAATTGACTTTAACATTTCATACTTTCAACATTAATAAAACGCGTCAGGCTTTTCAGAACAAAGATTTAAAACATTTCATCATCAAGTTCACGTAGCAAATATGAACTGAAAGGCTTTCTTTGATCGTTGTTTACCAATAACAGTTTAACAGCTTACAGTTATCTGCACTTCACGTGCCCTACACGATTATATAATCATACACATCAACTATTAGTCACATAGCAACGCATAATGGTTGTAATGTAAACTTTACTCTACATCTCATAACCCTTCCTATTATCAATACACAATGTTCAATTTAATTTTGTTAATTTTTAACTTATATCTCACTATATTTCATACTCGAAGTTCATTCAAGTGTTTAAGTCTTACTAGAAATCATTATTAGTTTTATATTAGCCCCATTTTATATCTTATAATATTCAATTCATTTGACTTAAAACACTTTTTACGTTCATTAACACTTGTCACGACGTTTCGACGTTTATTCATCACACGCCCGATTTGTCTCTCTTGTGTATGCTTAATATGCTTATATAACTTATCTAGTACATCATTTATCAATGTTAAGTATCATTATATTTACTAACATTCATGTTTTATAACTTAGAACAACATCTTTTATTGTCAAAAGCACTACACTTGCATACGTGCATGCCTGACGCCCTCCGATTGCCTCTGAAAACACAATAGTCTCAACAATGTCCATTTTTACCCCTTCTAATGATCTCAAATTGAAAATCTTAAAGAATAAAAGTTGTAGGTCTATTCGTACTCGTTTCGGATCATCTTGAATCAGCTCAATCGGAGTCCGTCTGAAAGAGTTATGACCGTTTTACCAAAATAGGTCAAAGCAGTCACAGTTAGCACACATTGGGCGCGACCACTCCCCTCGCTCTCACCATTCCAGCGTGCCCGCGCCATTTCCAGCTCGCCCGCCCCATTTCCCAGCCCCAGCTGTGCGCCCGAGCGCAAGGGCGGCGCGCCCGCGTGCAGCTTCGCACATATTACAGTTTTTGACATAACTTTCTCATTTTAAGTCCGAATTAGTTGGTTTTCGATTCGTTGAACTCGTTAAATTCTTAGCTACTCATCTACAGAGTAATTATAACATTTCAAAAACATTAGCAAATCAATTTAAGGGTTCCAATTCGGTGTTCATGCTATATTTTCATAATTCGACATATTTAACGAAATCTTACATCATGAATTCGTTTTAACTCCGTTTTAGTTCATTCCAATTGGGTTGTTTTCGTTTCTCCATATACTAACATAATCCAACATCAATTTACAGATTATAACACATATTAAACATGAAATTTTATACTTTCTTAAGCTATTTTTTCATACATAACCACTGTTATTTAAATTTCTTCCTACAATCCCAATTTCACGTGTTTAATACTCAAACAACACTCATATATGATGATCAACAGATTATAAACCATGCATGCATGTATATATATATCAATCCAACATAACTACAATAGAAATTTAGAAGTTAAGATTAGAGTAGATTATACCTTGATTTAGCAAACCCTTCTCTTCCTCTTGACAATCTCAAATAGTTCTCTCAAGCTCTCAACCTCAATTTTCCTGTGTTTCCTTCTTCCTTCTCTAAAATCTCTACAGTTCTCTCTTCTCAACAAGCTCTCTCTAACCTTCGGTTATTTAGCCTTAGGCAAAATAGAATGCGTAAAATAAACTGATTCCCCTCTCTCTCACGTACATTAGTTACAAAAACCCAATAGGCGTCAGTTAAAAAAAATCAAAGACCACAAGGCCTTGTTTGGTTATACACAATTCTCTTTATTCTCTGGGTAACCTAGAAAGTGTAATATAGTGTCTGACAAGTTTTGTAGCGAGCTGATCGGTCAGATTGAGAGTGTTTTATTGTTGTTGTTGTATTCAGATTGTAGCCAATAAGGTGGACTATATATTCTAGCCTTTAAAAACCTTAAATTAGCAACAGATCAAATGTAGAGGACGGTCAAACTTGATCATTTGATCACATTTTGCATTTCTGAAAAAACCCAGAAATTTGATGAACACATTTTCTGACAATATTTGACTGAGTCTTATCTTGGGAGTTTGTTGTTGTTGGACTGATTTATTGTTATATATATGCTCTATGACATGCCAACTACACGAGTAGATTATGAGAACACATAAATCATGAATCGAACATAGATTAAATCTAGCTACAAAGTGTCCACTCGGATTGCTGGGTTTCTAGGAAAACCCAAAAACGCCATGACAAGAGATTTGATTGCCCAGATCTCTTTGTGTGTTTGTTGTTTGACCTAGATATTGGTTTCTAGTTGTAGTGTTGTATAATTACTACAAGATCTGAGTTTGAAATGGGCCATAACATGTTTACACCGAGAATCAAAGGCAGTCAAACGAGCTACCTTGAACACTGACTTTGTCAGTGTTCTTGAGCCAAGAACACCAAAAGCAACATACAAGTGTCGCTAAAGGCTATTAGCGAAGGTTTTAATTATTTTATTTTCTGAATATTCCGAAAATTATTTAAAAATAGAAATAAATTCGAAAAATTACCAAAAATGGTTTTAAAAATTATTTTAAATTATGAAAAATAATTTTTGACCAATTAGAATATTTTTCTTTAATATTTATAATTATTTAAATATTAAAAGTATTTAATTTATTTAATTAGTGTATTAAATAAATTAGAGAAAAATGATTTTAATTATATAAAAATTATTTTAAATAAGAATAATGTATTTAAAAATATTTTGAGTTATAAAATGTAACTTTTAATATTTTTGGAGAATTCTCATTAATATATTAATAGTAATGATGTTAGATTTATTTAATTATTATATTAAATAAATAAATTAAAAATGATTTTATTAATTTAAAAATCATTTAAAGATAAGAAAAATGATTTAAAATATTTTAAGTTATAATTAATGGCTTTTAATATTTTGATAATAATTTTATTAATATTTAAATATTAATGGTGATGATTTAAAAATAATTTTAATTATTTTAAAAATTATTTAAGTAGAATATTAATGATTTAAAAATATTTTAAGTTATTAATAATAACTTTAATATTTTGACAAGTATGCTATTAATATTTTTATATTATTAAATATTAATAATGATAAGATTATTTGATAATTAAATCTTTTAAAAATGATTTAAGTGTTTGAAAAAATATTATAAATTATAATAATTGTTTATAAATTATTAAAAGCTTCTAAAAATTATTATAAATGATATTTGACTTATCTAAAATAATATTAAAGCTTAGAGACCAAGTTTAATTGACAATCAATGTGTTAATTGTCGGATAGGGTGATCAAAACATAGAGAATGAACCGAAGTCCAACCAGACCGAACTAATTAAACTTGATAAGTGTTTATATAGGTTATAAACACTGATGTGATTATGTGAGAATGTGCCTAGGAGAAGTTTGACTATAGAATACAGTATTATGTGTTATAAATGATTGTGCTAATTGTGAGACCGACATTGTTGATTACAGGTCTTACGAACGCAGTTAATTATATTGTACAGCTGTAATCAATGCGGAAGGCAAGTTTCCTAACTCAACCTTGAGTTATATTCATTCAATTATTATAATGGTTAATTATTGCTAATTATACCATTTCCAGGGAATTTATTGTTGATTATTCGCAGTTTGTGCATGATTAATAATTCAAATTGAATTACTGATTCGGAGAATATACATTCGTAGAATAACTGTTGTAGCATACTCATATTCGTAGAAGATAGAATTGACAGTACAAATAATTCATGTTTATTGTTAAATTATGTTGAGAAATGTTTTAGCTAATTATTCTGGCTAGAAGAACATTTGTTAGAACTTGATAGATTCGAGAAGAGACTTCAATTGTTATTGATAGATTGATGCCAATTATTTCGGCTAGATCGATAAGTAAATAGAAATTGAAATCATTGAATTTCGTTGTTAAATCAAATCCTGATTCTAAGACTGAGAAGAACAACCTTTTATATAAAAGGAAACATTTTCTAAGTCGTATATTCGACCATTGCGCGCGACCTAAGTACTATGCATAATATAGGGTACAAGGAGTTGGCCGGCTCTAAGTACTTGCAGAGGGGTATGATTTAATCTTTATAGTTATCTGATACACCTGCATATATGTCAATGTAAAACTTTAATATATACCCTAGAAGAGAAGTTCAAGATCCAATGGATCGCTCAGCATAAATCTGGAAAAAATTCCACTTCGCTATTTTATAGAATTAATTCTTGATTATTCTTTTGAATATCGTAGAAAACCTTGAAAGTGTTATACTATTTCATTATCAGATTATTGTTGCGGAGAACGTGAGAAGACTTGATATTGATTTTTATACCTTTATTGTGTGTCTTAACTTGCAGGGTAAACTTGCTACTCACCCTTCCTATATATAAAACTTTTCAGCTAGGGACGAAATTGCAGAAGGTGCTGTGAAGAAGAACAAAGGAAAAGGTATATTGATAAATTAGTTATGATTAACATATTTATTATGTTGTATTGTAAACCCTTTTTGTATATCTGAGGGTTATGTTTGTAATGTTAAGGTTAGCAGACCTGGGACTAATGTATTAGCAACATATGTTAATGTAATATGTATTACTATTTCTATATGAATGGGTAGTTAGATTGTATTATATTATGGATCGTGAACACCAAACTCGGGGGTCAAGTAACCCGAATTTGGGGGCGTCACATAATGCAAATTAGAAACTCCTTTCTAATTTTATTCTGCCTTGGCCAAGGACTACTGGATTGTCATTTATCGAATCGCATATGACATTTCTCTTCTTTTACTAGAAGTAGTTGATTCTCTATTGATCATACATTATCTCCATGTATAACATATTATACCCAAGCATACCCTTTGATATACCCTAATGGTCTTAAGGAATAAGTCAAAGTATAATTTATTATACACAAGATACTATGATGATCTCAAGTCCAAGGGTCACTTGGACTACTATCACTACAGGAATTCCTATTGACAGGCAAGTAAAACTCCATTAGGTATTCCTTAGCGAGCCATGTTCAGTGTACTTACTCTCCAATAAGCACCTACATACTTGCTTTAGTGTCTCCACATAAATAATCATGAGATAAATCATCCTCATCTAATGAGTAAGCAACGTATGTACCAGTCTATCAGGATTCAGTAATCCCCAATTTAGTAATCCAACGACTGGAAACTATTTTAGTTTTAAGCTTTCTAAGAATTTAGATCTCATTAGAATGATCATCATCATTATTCTAAAAGCATTACTTAAAACTATGAGTTTATCATATATTATAAAATAGCATCATGTAGATAATTAAAAGCATTTAATAAATTAATACTTTTTATTAATAAATAAGTAATATTGTTACAAAGTATATGCTTTATCATCAAATATGATTGGCTTGTGTGCATACTACTTTCATATTCATACTTTTTTTCTTTTTTTATAGCTTATATACCCCAAATATTCCCCCAAACTTAGGTTTTTGTCTAACTTTAACTATCACTACTTATTCTTGTCATTCTTTCATTCAAACTAGCATTATCCTTTAGAATCCCACTATGTATCAATTTAAACTCAATCAATCAACAAGTTATTTTTACTATGCTATCCTTATTATACCAGTTTCAAATAGAAAAAGACTCAATTCATAACAAGAAATCACATCAAAGCTCTAATAGTCAGTACTATACTTGTCTACCCAATTTCAATTTCATTATTGGCCAAAACAAACTGTAAATATCAAATAGTTGGACTCATGCAAGATGTACTAAATGTTATATAAACATAGTAAACTAACTACTAATTTTTCAATTTTTTATTTTTTTTATTTCAAGAAACTGAATGCAAAAACTAAATGTAACTATACGAACTACAATGTAAATGTCTAACTATATGCAATACGACACTAAAATACCCCCCAAACTTAAACTAGACATTGTCCTCAATGAGTGAAATAAAAAAAAGTAAAGTAGATGACTTCCCTGAAAATATAGCAATCCTCCTCCTTGTTTGGTAAGTTTGGAGAATAGGTTAGGCACATAGAACAAATTGGGCACCACACTTGGATTTTACTTTACTAACCTTTTCATAATCTTTTGCCTGACCATTGAACCTCCAATACCTACAATGAAGAGAGACAACATGAATTAGAATAGAACTTTGATTGGTAAGAGAACTTAATAAGCAAATTAATGCTTATCTACTAAATAAACTAGTAAAGTATATAAATATAAAAATTCCTGGGTTGCCTCCCATTTATCGCTCGAATTACAGTCTTTCAGCCTGACTTTGTCTAGTCAACGCTATCCAATTCCTCTTCGATAATTGAGGAACCCTCCATCCATCGAAAATAATATAGCTTTTGGTAGGTTCCTATTTGTGATGGCCAATGCATCAAAGTCACCTAGCATCTTCTGATTTGGTATGATCTCAATCAAAAATATCCCACAGCTAGGTGTTTTCTCCATTGTGTATGTGATCACTTTGAGGCATGTAAGCTTGTCATACATAATGGGCTCTTCGTCTATCTTCTCTTTCTCGTCCCACCATGGATTCAAAATTGTACTCGCTCTTATGTCATAAAAAGCGTCACCGACGACATGACTACCAAGTGGGCATAATTTTGCAAATCTGACTGACTCTTTGATCTTTGGTGGAGACCCATGTAGATCTTCGTTGACCTCTATTTCATTATCCCCAATTGTCTCAACACTTCTGATATCTTGTGGCTCATCCAGTTGTAGATTTGGTTCGGGTTCTCCATCAATTTCGTCATCCATGTCATAAAGCCAAGAGTTTGGAGGAAGGTTGCTTACAGTTTTGGTCATTTTCTCTATCTGATCCGCAAGATTTTGAATTGACCTCGCTTGATTACTATTCTTCTCCTCATCTGCTATGAACTTGGACAATAATTCCCCCAGCCTTGAATTTTATGTTTCAGTCTCGAAAGCCATGTATTGAGGTCCATTGGTTGAGGTAGTGACAAGTTGTTCCGTCTGATTATTAAAATTTTGGGTTGACAGCTCTTGGTTAATCCTCATCTCCTCTAGGTCTGCTATGCCCTTCAATATTACATCCATCGGATTTGGCTTTTCTTCTTGTGGAAATGGAGGTGGACTTGAAAATTCCAGTGTGTGTGCTGGATTTGGAGCGTAATATTAGTCATCATAAATGTAGCTCCCTAAAGAATTCGGGTGATACCCCCAATCTCGGTGATAGTTAGGCTCAGCATAGTTGTTGAGGTAATCACCACTATATGGTATCAGCTCAAAACTGACGGTGCATTGATGACTCAGTTGATTTCCATCACAATAATCACAAGTAACCGCCACACTTTGACGATGTTGTACTGCAAAAGCGTCCAACTTCCTCGAAAGTGTCTCAATCTGTGCTGACAATGTAAAAAATGCATTGAGTCCATCAATTCCTGTGTCCCTTGGTGGAGTCATGTTTGTGTATGGCCATTGATAATTGCATCCATCCATGATACCTGAAAAGAAAGAAAAATAGGGAGATAATTAAATTAAAAGAAAAAAAATATTTAAATTAAGACTAATTTGATTGAAGCTAATATTGGCAAAAAAATATTAAACTAATTCCTCGGCAACGACACCAACAACTTGTTGGGTAAAATCTAGTTACGCACAACACGCAAGTATACGTGGTTATCAAGTAATAAAGTGAAAGTAGAGTATCGTTCCCATGAGGAATTATTAATACAAATTACCAAATACTAACTCTTAACTAAACTAATTTTATTTAAACAATCAATTTAAGATTATGAATTAAATTATTTAATTAAACTAATTCTAATTATCGCTAATTAAAATTCAGATTGTGGAGATTTAAGATCACAACTTCACTTATTGCTTCATTTAAGTTAACACACTTCTCATCAATTATTCTCTATCTTGAATTGTTAATCAAGAACACTAAAGCAGATAAAACCACCTCTCGATGCATAATACTCATATTCACTTAAATCCACAAATGATAGAATTAAGCAAGACACCCTAATTAACTAATCCACTTTATCTCTATGTGAATTACAATTAAAAAGGATTTAAGGCACAAGTTCTCTATAATATTACATATGGCGTAAAGGCATATCTCTATCCTAAAGACGAATCATGAATTCCATCTATGCAAAAATAACAAACACATGCTATCATGATCAGATCTAAATCTAAACTTCATCTCTCGAGTTCATATAGATTATCATGGTAATTGATGGCCAATCAATTAAACAATTAAGTCCAAATCACAATAGGCAATCCTCACAATAGAACATAATAAATGATAGCGAAGCATATTAAAATAAACTACACAATAAGATCCACTGTAATCTCAAACAAAGAATTACTTCATTGAATTAAAACTAAGAATCCATACTTGAATACACATAAAAAGATAAGAATAAGATTAAGCAGAAGAATTGAATTTGTTGTCGACAAATTCGTCCTCCGTCTTGCTCTTGATCTGGATCTCCAATGGCTTCTAAGTGCTTCAATCTCCAAATCTCATAAGAACTAGTGTTTTGATCCTAATATACTTTAATCTACTCTAATGGAATCCTTTCTCCCTTTTAATCCTTGTGATTCTCCTCCTTTTATATGCCTCTTTAATGTCTTTAAGTCCTCTTGGAAGTCCTTGAGGCAATCGGATCGAACCAATTCTTCTCGAACTCAAATTCGGACAAAAAATAACTTTTTTGCGCGTACTCCCGCCCCAACGGGCATCTTTTTTCTGCTGTAGTGTCCTCTGGTAAAATGGCCATAACTTTTAATTTAGGAAGAGTTACGAGGCGTGCCACCTATCAAATCGAAGATATCAACGAGATCTACATCTTTCATTCTTTAAGAGGTTACAGATTCGGATTAGATTAAGGTGGAAATCGGGCTTGACATAGATGCTATGTAAATTGCAAGCATGACAACTCTTAGCTTTGATCTTCGTTGATAAAAAGGCCATAACTCTCGCATCCGAACTCCGATTGGGACAGTTCAAGATGTTCTGAAAAGCTAAGAAGTAGATCTACAATAAAATCCAAGTTTCAAGCCAAGAACATGAAATAAAAATGAAAGCCCAAACGATGTCCAGATTGTTTTTCCTTGTATTTTCATACCAATAGTCACTCACACTGCTCCCAAGCATATAATCTACAAAATGAACAGGAAATGCATGAAAAGTAACTAAGAAACATGTGTTTAAGTAACTAATTCAAGTAACAGATACCGGATAAGTAGGTATAAAATCTACTTATCAACATACGATATGGAGTTTTCGAGATCGGTGTCGTTCCAGTTGCTAAGTCTATTACGAATTCAATTTTTCTGTCTGGCAGAAGACCAGGTAGATTGTCAGGAAATACATCTTGGAATTTTCTTACTACAGATATATCCTTAATTTCTACTCCTTTTTTCTGAGTATCAACAATGTAAGATAAATACCCTACACATCCTTTCCTTAACAATTTCTTTGACTACATCATCGTAAGATAACATAATTACTTAAGCGATGAGCTACCATAAAACACTACCTTAGACTTATTCGGAGTCTGAAGGTTTACACTTTTATTCTGACAATCAATTATCGCAACATGGTTATACTACCAATCCATTCCCAATATTACGTCAAACTCTCCCAATCTTATCGAAATCAAGTCTACGCTTAGTTCATGATCTCTAATGTTTACACGATAATTTTGGTAAACATATTCTATAGGGTTCTTATTCACAACTTCTATGTTCAAAGAATTTCCTAATCATTCTCAAGGTAAATTAAGTTGACTAGCAAATTCTTCAGGTACAAAAGAATAAGTGGCACCCAAATCAAATAATACATATGCATTTATATTATTGATCGAGATAATACCTGATACTACGTCCTTCGTCGTTACAACGTCCTGGATGATCATGTTAAAGGTTTTAGCGGTTGGGCGGTTTGATTACATCGGTTCGCTAATCATCAATTTACTGCCTCCCCCTTGCTGGCCACTTCCTCCACTGCTTCCTTTCTTTGGGTAGTCTTTAATCAGGTGGTCCGCCGAGCCACAAGCAAAACAACCCTTGATCTTCTTGGGCTTTGGGCAGTTGGGTGAAATATACCCTTCTTGGCCGCAGTTGTAGCAAGTACTACGCCCTTTCCAGCACTCGCCCTGGTGATTCCTCCCACACTTCGGGCCTATACTCTCTTCTTAAAACCTCCATAAAAATTTCTCGCTTGATTGTTGTGATTCTTGTTGTTGTTATTGTTGTTATTATCCCATTTCCTCTTTCCTGGATTGCTTCCCCCGCCGTTGCTTCCTCCCCGACTTTCTCCTCCCGTGTCCTTACCTTTCTTCTCTTTATTGTACAAACTCAAGGCTTCACTACCTCCTTCTACAATAATATCTTTTTCCAGCAATGTTGCAAATGAATCGATCTGAAGAACTGATACCTTGTTAAACAACTAAGGTTTCAGCCCTTGCTCAAAACATCTAGCTTTCCTCTCTTCATCTTCTACCTAGTGTTCTGCAAACCGGGCTAGCTCATTGAACTTAGCCGCGTATTGCGCCACCATCATATCTCCCTGCTTAAGTTCTAAGAACTTCACCTCCATCCTAATCTTCATGCTTTTCGGAAAATAATTCTTGAAAAACAGAGTCTTGAATCTCTCCCATGCTATTATCCCTTCTCATGCTCTTTGCTGATTCGCCTCCCACTAGTAGTTCTCCTCGCCTCTCATCTTGTAGGTGGCAAACACCGTCTTTTGGTCTTCACCCACACGAGCGATGGTGAAGGCCTTTTCTATTTCTATAACACCCGAGAAAAATAGGATTTTATGCGAATTAAATTTTTATTTGATTATTTGAATTAAATGAATTTAATTGTTTATTTATGTGAATAAGCTGTTTAAAGGTCCTTCTATGACCTATAATGTGTGGATGTGGTTAGGATTCTGGCTATGTGCTAAGATTAATTGTTTTAAATTTTCAAGACGAAAATAAAAGTTTTCTGAGAAATTTCCATAAAAATACTATTCATTCGTTTCTGCTCAAGGATTAATTATGAATTTCTGATAAATACGTAATGATAGAATTTTAAGACGAGTTGGAATATCCAATAATATTTCAGTTATGACAAACGAAGTTTTTTGCCTGCGGACTTAAAACCTAAGGATTAGGAGAAGTGAGTTTCGAGAATAAAATGACTATATTTAAGAATTATAGTTATTATACATGAGAAATACGAGTATGATATTAGTTATTATACGAGTATAGTATGAAGATTATTACGATGTATAATACGAATAACGTACGAGTTATATACGAATGGAATACGAGAATTATGCGAGTAAAATACGATTAGTTATTAATAGATTTTAGTAATTAGACTTTGTTAATTCCAATTGGACTTGGATTATGTCAAGTCCAATGTGATGTAAATCAAGCCCAAGATAAGCCCAATATGGATGTATTCTAAGCCCAAACCAAGAAATCAAACCGTTGGTCGAACCGATAGATCGCCGGATAGGTAAAACCCATTGGGCAACCCATGTGGGACCCCGAAAGGGGCATGTGGGTTGGCCACTTGGTGGCCAAGTAAAGTGGTTTTACTTGGTGGCTAAGTAATGAATAGTAAGGAGGTGGACATATTGACCAATTTTCCCTCCATTTGGTTTTCTATATAAAGGAAGCTATATTAGTTCATTTGTGTTTTCACCAACCTTGAACCATATATTGAGAGAGAAACAATAACATTAACAAGTAATCAAGAGGAATCAAAAGCAAAGTATTCAAGCTCTAGTCAACAATGCGAAGAACGTTAAGGTAACAATATGTAAACTAAAGTCTTCGATCCTTTTCTATTTATTTTTCTTAGAGAAGTATGAATTGGTGGAGCATGTCTCTTCTGGAGTAATAAGGATGGCTATTAGTGGACTAAAACATTAATAAGCCATGTATAAGTAATAATCATAAGCGTTTAAGTGAGTTTTAATCGTAGAAAATTATTAAAACGTTGTTTTGGTTGTTGATGGACAAATTGAAAATCATAAAGTATAGGGTATGTGCATATTGCTTGGTTAGATTATAGATAACGAATCAATGAATTGGTTCCATTTGATTTGGTATATAAATCTTGAGTAATGAAGTTATGACAAAATTTATGAGATTAGATAATAATCGTCGAAATCGTAGAATTCCCGGATTAGTAGTCAAAAGTCGACGTTTAACTCAAAAACCTTAGTTTTCGATGGCGTATCATAGAACAACGTATTTAAGAGTCGTGGACTCAAGAATGGTCTAATTTTGACATAAAATGAAGAAACGAGTTATGAATGTTCACGAATGCGTAGTAGAAAGTTAAATAGTGAATTCATTGTTAACGGATTTAAAAACTACTTCTATCAAGATGAAATCGAAGTATATGATATATATAATATAGCGGCTTTTGAACGAGCCAATTCTGACTTATAACAATCGAGTTACGAGTCCGGAAAGAATTGAATTGAGAAAATTTTAAAAAAAATTCAAGGGCTCAGGGTCGGCATTGCAGCGCCCCCCAAGCCTGTGAATCTCGCGTCGTAGCACCGGGATGGGAGAGTGGCTACTGCTAACTCGTGCCGCAGTGCCACTTGTATATAGGAATCTCGTGCCGCAGCGCCTAGACGAAGGTTTGGATACTACCTGAAGCTGGCGTCGTAGCGCCAGTGAGGGAGAAAAGTTAACTTAGTTAATTTTAAACCCAACTGTTTACATGATAACTATGGGGCATGTATATACTTAAAATACATGATAAGACCATTCCTAAATCACATATATAGTAATGAATTTAGAAAATTAACGTTGTTTAATAGTAATTAAATGAAGAACGTAAAGTGTAAGAAGGTAAATCGTATTCAAATACTATGGTACTTAACCAATGGTTGTTGAGTATGAGTTTAGTGACGCAAGAACGTTAATAAGCCGTAAGGGAGCATAAGTTACTGGAAAACAAATATTATTAATGAAATAAATTTGATTAAATTATAAAAGAGAAAGAAGGTTGGAAAAATAATGTGATTAGATTATTTATAAGCTAATTTAAGTGTGCTATATGAATATATCATGTAAAAACTGTAAAGACCAAGAACTGTTGAATTTTAATTGAAGACGCTTGAAGGCAAGTTTTCTTAACGCTTGTCTAAGCTTCGTGTTAGCCTAGTTTATGTGATTTATGTTATAAGATGCATGAATTATTTTATGAAAGAGTTGATGCCAATTTTAACTCGGCTAGACTAATCTTAAGAGTTTGATTAATTTGTTTACAAGTCTTTCAATATAGTATTGGTAACGCTATCATATGCCAATTGTTTGGTGCGGATTCAAAGGTAAGCCTAAGTATGAATAAATAAAAGTATTTTACATCGATTATTCAATGGGCACATGAGGTTGCCAAAACATAAACGTAGATACGTTTAATGGATGAGTGTTGATCAACATAGAGTACTATAGGCTGATCACCTAAAAGTGCTCGTAAGATATATCAAACTTATGGACTTAGTGTCGGATTGTCCTTTTTCGTGAATGAAAATCAAAAGAGAATGTTCATGGTCTTTTGACCTACTCATAATTCCTAAGTTACTGTATGTACTTTGGAATGGTTTTATGAGAATGAAAAGTGATATTTAATGTTTCATAGTACTTCATAACTATTTGTTCAGTTACTAAAGAATAATCATATAATTCTAGACGTGGTACTTGTATTATATATTGCTAGACTAGCTGAGCTAGTTATGCTCACTTCTTGCTTAAATTATATGATTGCAGCTAAGGCCGAGCGAACCGAGTGTTCTAGTAAAGATAAAGGCAAAGCTAAGATGGATAAGTAGTTTATCCTATAATAGACTAGTATATGTGTATGAATTATACTACGATAAATGAAGAATGTATTTGGTTGCAGAACTTGGGAAAGGATTCATTACTATTGTAATAAGAATGTAGTAAATACAATCATTTTGATGTTGTTTCGATGCAATGAATATATAGTTATGAGTACCGTGTAGCACCATATATGTGGGTTGAAAGTACCCGAATTTGGGGGCGTCACAATTTCCTTAATCCATGTTTTCTCCATGATTGGATCGGTAGTACCCATGAATTATGGAGGTCCTACACTCCTAAAGTCCTTAAAGTTTGTAACTGGTTACTGCCTGGATATTTGGTAGTACTGGTTCGTTTCTTCCCTTAAGAGCCTCCCCTAAAAAATCTACTAGCCTTTGTATAGGGTCTACTTATCCTCTCTCATCATTGACCGACTCTTTTGGTGCGGTTAGTCTACGTCTAGGTGGCATTTTTCTGCATCACAAAATTTTTATTTTTATTATCTAATTATATTACTTAAACATTTCTCAAATGAAAAAGGAATAAAATTTTAGAACACGTTTTTGGAATAAGATCATTTATATTCATATGCCAAATCATTACATCAACATGATTATCCCTAGCATACTTCTTTAAATGTCAACACATATCCCTTAATATCACAAAATATGGGGACAACCACTGATATATTACCCCTCTAACAATTTTTAAAAGTTTGGGGTTTACATAACTATCCCATAATTCATAAAAGATTGGGATTACAACAACAAATCATAAATGACTACAAACTACTACTACTAAACTACTAGCACTCAGACCTCAATCTATCATGCTGCACTCCACAACGCTCTTGTAATCCTTTTTAGTTATGTGCGCCACCAAGTCCCTGCTTATGGTATGACGAGTCTATCCCTGCTCCACCGGGTAATGATATACACCATCAATCAATCTCTCCATGGCCGTGCGCAAAGCATAGCCCATCTTATTTATCTTTCTTCTCTTGCATCTCACCTCATTCTCCAGGTCTCTTGGCCTATCATTAGTTTCTTCCCACTTCTCCTTGAAGTGTTTCCTCTCCATCACTTCCATCTCCAACTGTACCCGAAGAACCTCCTTCTTAGCCTTCTCACTAAGCTCCCTCTACTCAGACTCCTCTAGCTTACCTGCTAATTCCATATTCCTAGTTATTGAACGGTGAAAAAGAGTGCCCATCTATACTCCTACCTCCTTACGACACGCAAGTTCTACTTCCAACTCCTGCATCTTCAGTTGTCTCTCAAGAGCCTCAGCCTCTAACTCCTCAACTCTACATCCTAACTCCAAAATTTGCTCCTCATACTCACCCAGCATCTGATCCTCAAATGTAGTCTCATCGGGATCTTCTGCGGGCTCATCCTCCATGGGTTCCTCCTCTAGATCTGTCTTTATTGGAAATGGCTCCAGAACACAACAGATCAGAGAGTTATAAGCCCTCAAATCTCTTGTCAGAGCTGTTCCTCATTTCTGGGTTTTTCCAGAAATGAAGAACAGTTCATATTGCCTTCTTTCGATCATTATAACTTGTTGTACAGGTCTGATTTATGTGATCTAATACGTTCAGTTTGTAGACAACATGCAAGTGAACAAATATAACACATAACATAGATCTAACAACAAGAAACAAAGCAGATCTTGTTCGGTCAAACATTGTCAGAATACTTATTCTAACGGTTTCTAGAAATTCCAGAAACCCGACTTCATGATCGAGTTGCTCAGTTTGACCACCCACTACTACCAACCTATGTATTGTTTAAGAGATCTAAAGATATAGATCTCAAGTCCATATATCAGGCTACACACTGGTCATCATAACATCAACATAAAACTTAGACACGGACTGATCAAGGCCTTCCAAAACACTGTCAAACACTAAAAAATGCGTTCTGGGTTACCCAGAATTCATCTGGTCATGCCCGGTCAACGGGTTTTGACCGATTATAACTTCAAATCTACAACAGATCTGACTCTGAATCAAGTTGTATATCAAAGCTCTCATAACATACTACAAGATCATAAACTTAAACAACAAAAAAACATAACAGGATGAGATTTACAGCCTCTGACATTCGTTGTCTTAACACAAAATAAATTTTTTCCAGATTTTCTTAAAACTTGATTTCGAGCATATTAATGTTATGGATATACAAGATACCAACCCAGATCACATAAATAGTCTCCATACAACATATTTAAACATTAAAACTTAAGATCTAACATGGAATCAAAGTCAGATTTTTCCAACTAGGGTTTATACCTTTCTTAAGCTATGCTTGAATCTGGCCTTCTAATCTGATAATGGTAATCGTGGGGTTTTGTTTGGGAGCTGATATACTTATAATTTTTTTGTGGGTTTGAGCTTGAGAGAGGTAGGTTGGGTGTTTGAAAAAAAATGGACAAAATTTGGCTTTCTGTTTCTCTTAATCTATTTATATTACAAAGATGCAATGTATGTTGCTGAGATTGCTAGAAAAATGACTGATGGGAGTTGTTGTTAGTCACATGGAGTGGTTCACCAACTCCAATTTTGGTAATATTTGCAAGCAACTTATAAAAATGTGACAAAGGGTATTTTGGTCAATAGACTTGTGATTTTAATTACAAAAATGTAAATTGGCAAACCCTTATGGTTTAACCCTAAGGTTAACAAAAATTTATATTTCTAGGATTTCAATTTAGGGTTTTAAAAAATAAAAATAAAAAAATAAAAATAAAAATTTAGTTTTTTAAAAATGAAATTTAGAGTTTCCCAATCACAATTAATTTTCTAATTATATAAAACATGATAATTAGGTTTAGGTTTTACTAATTACAATTAAGATTGTTAATTTAGCAATTAGGGCTCTAATTTTATAATTAAGGTTCCTAATTTAGAAATTATAATTTCTAATAATTAAGGTTTTCCCTAATTAGGGTTATATTTAATAATACCCGACATTAACTACCTTAACGCGACTACATAACTTCTTGAACTCTCATGTGAGTTCCAATTAGGGTTTAAAATTTATAATTTATGGTTTATAATTTAAATAACAGGGTTTCTAGAAGTTAATATTTTTAAATATTAATTAGGGTTTACCTAATCAATATAAAATTCTATAATAGTTAACCTTAATCGTAATAACACAGTTACATAACAGTCTCGAACTCAATTTGAGTTTTAAATTAGGGTTTCCACTTAGCAATTAGCTAATTACTGTTTAAGGTTTCTAATATCTAGAAATTATGATTTTAATTTACAATTAGGGTTTCCTATATTTAGGGTTTTCCTGATTAGCATTAATATTTATTATAAATATCATGAATCACATAACACAATTATTAAACAGATTTTAAAGTCTCGTTTGACTTCAAAACTAGGGTTCATATGTAATACAAGGATTTTACCAGTAATACGAGGGTTTTCAAATACTGCACCATCATTGACCAATCATTAACAATGCGTACCTACAGTACATATTTCTAGCACTAAAAATCAAAATATAATTAATATTATATTATTATTCTCGTTCCTTGATCAAAATTCAACATTAGGATTTGGATTCCATATCTGATTTTCTTACATATACATATCATTATTAATTAAGTTAAATAATTAGCTTAAGTAATCTAAAATAAATTCATATAATAAAATAGTTATAATGCTATAATCATTTCATTTATTATTTAAATAATATATAAACATATTTTCAGGAAAAATAATTAATAAAAATATTTCTACTATAAAATTAATTATTTTATGAATATAATTTATAATATGCAATAATTCTAAAATAAAATTATTTGTAATTACTCATGCAATAAATTTATTTTATTTATCACATATATATATACACATTGACTTATATCTATTTCCCCACATTTATTTTTTTTAAAAAAATTTTATACGCAAAATTTCTAATTTATTTATATAGAAAATATCACGTTATTACATCAATGGCCATACACAAATATGAATCCACCAAGGGACACAGGAATTAATGAACTCAATGCATTTTTTGCATTGTCAGCACAGATTGAGACACTTTCGAGGAAGATTGAGACACTTTCGAGGAAGCACCGAGTTATCAATGCACCATCAATTTTGATCTGACACCATATAGTGGTGATTACCTCAACAACTATGTCGAGCCTAACTATCACCGAGATTGGGGGTATCACCCGGATTCTTCAGGGAGCTACATTTATGATGACCAATATTACGCTCCAAATCTATCATACACACCGAAATTTTCATGTCCACCTCCATTGCCACAAGAAGAAAAGCTAAATCCAATGGATGTAATATTGAAGGGCATAGCAGACCTATAGGAGATGAGGATTAGCCAAGAGCCATCAACCCAAATTTTTAATAATCGGACGGAACAACTCGTCACTACCTCAACCAATGGTCCTCGATACATGGCTTCCGAGACTGAAACAGAAAATTCAAGGCTGGGGGAATTATTGTCCAAGTTCATAGCAAATGAGGAGAAGATGAGTAATCAAGCTAGGTCAATTAATAATCTTTCGGATAAGATAGAGCAAATGACCAAAGCCGTAAGCAACCTTCCTCTAAACACTTGGCTTTATGACATGGATGACGAAACTGCCAGAGAACCCGAACCAAATATGCGACTGAATGAGCCACAAGATATCAAAAGTGTGGAGACAATTGGGGATAATGAAATAGAGGTCGACGAAGATCTAAATGGGACTCCACCAAAGATCAAAGAGTCGGGTAGATAAGAGCGAAGCTCTTGATGACATAAGAGCGAGTACAATTTTGAATCCATGGTGGGATGAGAAATAGAAGATAGACAAAGATCCCATTGTGTGTGACAAGCTTCCTTGCCCCAAAGTGGTCACATACACAATGGAGAAAACACCTAGTTGTGGGACATTCTTGATTGAGATCATACTTTGTTGTATTGGCCATCACAAATGGGAACCTACCAAAAGCTATGTTATTTCTGATGGATAAAGGGTTCCTTAACTATCGAAGAGGAATTGGATAGCGTTGATCAGACAAAGTCAAGCTGAAAGACTATAATTCAAGCGCTAACTGGGAGGCAACCCAGGAATTTTTATATTTATATGCTTTACTAGTTTATTTAGTAGAAAGGAATTAATTTTCTTATTAAGTTCTCTTACCAATCCAAAGTGCTATTCTAATCCATGTTGTCTCTCTTCATTGCAGGTATTGGAGGTTCAATGGATAGGCAAAAGATTATGAAAAGGTTATTCAAGTCAAATTCAAATGTAGTGCCCAATTTGTTTCATGTGCCTAACCTATTCTCCAAACTTAGCGAAAAAGGAGGAGGATTGCTATATTTTCCGGGAAGTCCTCTGTTTTACTTTTTTCTATTTTAGCCATTGAGAACAATGTCTAGTTTAAGTTTGGGGGCATTTTATTATCATATTGCATATAGTTAGTTATTTACATTGTAGTTCGTATAGTTACATTTAGTTTTTGCGTTCAGTTTCTTTAAAAAATAAAAAAAATAGTAAGAAAAAAAATTTGAAAATTAAAAAAATTTCAAAAATAGTAGTTAGTTTACTATGTTTATATAGCATTTAGTACATCTTGCATGAATCCAGTTTGATATTTACAGTTTGTTTTGGCCAATGATGAGATTGGAATTGGGTAGACAAGTATAGTACTGATTATTAAAGCTTGGATGTGATTTCTTGTTATGAATTGAGTCTTTTTCTATTTGAAACTGGTATAATAAATATAGCACAGTAAAAATAACTTGTTGATTGATTAAGTTTAAATTGATACATAATGGGACTCTAAAGGATAATGCTAGTTTAAATGAATAAATGATAAGAATAAGTAGTGATGGCTAAAGTTCGATAAGAACCTAAGTTTGAGAGAATATTTGGGGTATATAAGCTATATAAAAAAAAGAAGAAGAAGAAGAAACAAAAGTATGAATAAACACAGTGGCGTGCTTGTCTAGTTTTGGGGCCTTTGTTACTTGAGTAAGTAAGCCCGGAGGGATTGTCTTTACACTTAGCGCCCTAAGGTCTTAATGGTCTGGGAGTCTTGGTCAAAAGCTCATTAAGGTAACATTGAAAAGCCTAAGAGAATAAGACATTGCATAGCTATGTGTATATAAACCAAAAGAAAAAAAATGAATAAAACGGAAAATAAGAGCAAAAAGCCCCCGTAGATGAAAATAAAGCATAAGTATCCCATGTTGACCCTCGATATTGGTAATTATTTGATTTTAGTTGGATCTAACTTGTTTTTAGATTTATTGAGTTTACATTGTATGATGCCTTCGAAGAGACTTGTTATGTGTTAAATTTGATTTTATATAAGTTAACATTGTTGTGGAGCACAAACGCATTATATTAGTGATAACAGTCTAAGATTTGATGATTAATTGGGAAGTTAAAATTTGTTTTGATATGATGTATTATTGTATTTACTTGGTTTTTCTAAGGCCGTTTGAATAGACTTATTTCTGTCATTACTGCTGGATTCGTAGGCATGTAGATTAGTTGCATTGCATAGCATTGTTGTTTTGTGTTTTTGCTTGACGACAAGCAAATGTTTAAGTTTAGGGGTATTTGATAAGTAGGTTTTATACCTACTTATCTGGTATCTGTTACTTGAATTATTTGCTTAAACTCATGTCTCTTAGTTACTTTTCATGCATTTTGTGTTCATTTTGTAGATTATATGCTTGGGAGCTGTGTGAGCGACTATTGGTATGAAATCGCGAAGTATAGGTATGAAATCATAAAGAAAAGCAATCCGGATATCGTTTAGGCTTTCATGTTTATTTCATGTTCTTGGCTTGGAACTTGAATTATATTGTAGATCTACTTCTTAGCTTTCTAAAACATATTGAATCATTCAAATCGGAGTTCGGATGCAAGAGTTATGATCTTTGTACCAACGGACGTTGAACTTCACTGTTTTGGGTGGCCAATTGCATAGCAGTCATTTCCAACCTAATTTCGACCTTCATCCGTCCGTTATTCCTAAATTTTCAAAGAATAAAAGTTGTAGAGCTCGTCGAGATCTTCAATTTGATAGGTGGCATGCCTCGTAACTCTTTCCGGATCAAAAGTTATGGCCGTTTTACCATAGGACATTGTAGTAGAAAAATTCGAAGAAGGACCCCGCCGGGGCGGGCTCTTTAAGTCTATTACCCCCCGCTGGGGCTGGGGTACAAGCTGAAAAATAGTACCATAGCCAGCCGGGGCGGGGGTACGGGCCAGAACACGTTTTTGATGCGTTTTGGGTCGAATTTTGATACCCTTTGTACTCCAAATTGGATTGGGTTTGCTCCTAAGCTAAAAGTTAGACCTGTAACATATAAATACATGATGGGAGGCGTAAAAGAGATGATATATAGATTAGATTAGAGAGAATTCCATTAGATTAGAATAGAGTAGAATAGGACTAAAAACTCTGGTTCTTATGAGATTTGGAGATTGAAGCAACTTGGAAACCATTGAAGATTCAAAGTAGGAGCAAGGAGGGAGCTTCAAATCTGTAGACAACATATTCTATCTTCGTATCTTCTTCTATCCTTATATTTTAATGTGTATTCAAGTGTGAATTCTTAGTTTTAATTCAATAAACTAATTCTTTGTTTGAGATTACAATGGATCTTATTGTGTAGTTTATTTTAATATTTTTCGCTATCAATTATTATATTTTGTCGTGAGGATTGTCTATTGTGATTTGAACTTAATTGCTTAATTGCATAGCTAACAATTACCGTGATAATCTATATGAACTCGAGAGATGAAGTATAGATTTAGATCTCATCATGATAACATGTGTTTGTAATTTCTGCATAGATGGAATTCATGATTCGTGTTTAGGATAGAGATATGCCTTTACGCCATATGTAATCTTATAGAGAACTTGTGCTTTAAATCCTTTTTAATTATAATTGACATAGAGATATAGTGGATTAGTTAATTAGGGTGTCTTGCTTAATTCTATCATCTATGGATTTAAGTGAGTATGAGTATTATGCATCGAGAGGTGGTTTTATCTGCTTTAGTGCTCTTGATTAACAATTCAAGATAGAAAATAATTGATGAGAAGTGTGTTAACTTAAATGAAGCAATAAGTGAAGTTGTGATCTTAAATCTCCGTAATCTGATTTGTAATTAGTGGTAGTTAGAATTAGTGTAATTAAATAATTTAATTTATATAATTTGAAATTCATTCATTTAAATAAGACGGAGTTGGTTACGGGTTAGTACTTGGTGATTTTTATTAAATAATTCCTCGTGGGAACGATACTCTACTTTCACTTTATTACTTGTTGACCACGTATACTTTGTGTGTTGTGTGTAACTAGATTTTACCCAACATTATGCATAACATTTAATCATACTCATGTGCGCACGTCGGTCTTCCGACAAATATATAATTCCCCTTCCAGGAGGGTTGTTCATCTCAGTTATTTATAAGAGTCTGTACAAAGTTAATTTGGTTTGGATAGCTTTCTATCACTCAATAATGTTCTAGCCGAATCAATGGCTTAATTAGACAGCTTTTATAATGCATTCAAGAACTATAAGTTTGATACTTGCAACAATCATCAAGATATGTCAACGATTTCTGAATAGTAATAGATATTTGTTTGAAATAATTATGGTAGACATAGAACAATTTTAATTATACAATATGTATAGTATAAGGAACTTATGAAACTTGTATTCAATTTGAGAATCAAATGAGTTAGGGAACTTGCAAAAAATCCAAAGTTGTGTAAGTTAGAAAAACTTGCGTAATAATAGATTACTCGCATAAATGCATAAGTTAGGATACTTGCATCAAAGAGATAAGGTTTAGATACTTGCCTTAAGCATAGTTTATCAACCTTTAGCTTAATGATACTTTTCAAACACTATTATAACATAATTACCAATATAGGATATTCATTAGTTATGTACATCCGATACACAAACTCGATATGTAAGTTTATTATACAAATATGATTCTAACTTAAACGTATAATCCTATATGTAAGTCATTATGTACTTTACATACATATAACACAAAATCAGTTTGTAAGACACTATGAATCAAATAACATGGTTCTTACTCAATACTTGATAATCATAGTTTGTAATCATAAGTGAATCAACATTTGAAAGTTTGTAAGTGTAACGACCCCAAAATAGATCCATTCCATCCAACCTATTCTGAGTCGCCAAATACATGGTACAGAAAACAACTATAACTTTATTACAACAATTGTCGTGCAAAATACAACAACACATATGCTGTGAGTTTGGATACAAATATATACCAAATGTGACTCATGTTCCAACCGTGGACATCACCTCACAATGACACCTTACATAAAGGTATAGTCAAAAATTATTTTAGAAATTAGAATCTTTGGGAAGTGCTCAAGGAAACCTTCGTACATGGGAGGCCACGCATCTAGGTTATGATAGATATCATATGGCCACAGAATTATCCTTGGTTGACCCAATAGACCCCAAAGAAAAACGAGAAGATTACTATCATATTCTTCCCAATGGTGAGTCTTCTCTTGACTTATCACTATCTCCACTGTATCTAACTGAGAATTATACTTCAAACAAATACCAAGATTATATAGGTAGTGCTCGTATATATACTCAGTAAGTGGATGAGCACATCCCTGTCTTATGATGACACGAGGTTGTATGTCGTTAGACATCTTGTATGATAGTGGCAAACCATCCTTCCAACGTTGGGTACACCTTACCCTATTGGATTCACCAAATAAAAACTACTAAATGAACTTTTCTATACTGCTTCGGGAGAACATCCACAGCTAGAGACCACCGTTCTATTTCCCCGTTACCCCCGCTCGACCCAGCTACACTCTTATTACCTGAAAGGAATTGTGAAGCAAAAGGGTGAGCACAACTAGCTCAGTAAAGAATATCATGACTAAAGATAATTCAATTATCAATAGCTTTCATCAACAATAAATCAGAGATTTAGAACATATGGTAAATGATAAAAATTTCAACCATAGTTGCAGCGGAACGAGCAATCCATTAGAAGAGTCAAATAGACTATAAAGTCTATTATCTTCTCCATGTTAAAAATCCATCAACAATGTTTTATCCCTGTAACATCAATCAACAGTTCTGGTCCACAATCATATAAATAACTCATAATCATAATTATGATTCTAAATTCCTCTTCTCATCCAGGACAAAGATAATTTTCATCACTTGTCTTTACCTGAAACATCAAAGATCATGGTTATACCAAATCACAGTTCCTGTTTATAATCATACTAACAAATCCATCTTTGCACTACGGGCCAAAGATATTCATCAACAAACCATCTTTGCACTACAGGCCAAAGATATTCAACAACAGTTCATCTTTGCACTACAGGCCAAAGATATTCATCAACAGGCCATCTTTGCACTACATGCCAAAGATATTCATCAACAATTCATATTTGCACTACAGGCCAAATATATTCATATCTCAAAGAAATATATAATCATTTCAGAATTTATATAAACAATAATTATAACCATGTTGATCAATTCACCTTTGCACTTAAGCTTAAGATATTCAATTATAAATTCAATGGTCATGATCATACCAGTCACAATTCAACTTTGCACTACAGGCCAAAGAGAACCCTAGCCATGATCATACCAATAATCTACCCATCTTTACACTCCAGTGAAAGAGAATTTCAACATCAGGGTTATAAAAATGTTATATATGATGATAAAAATAATATGATCAACATATAGTTTTCATCTCAAGAGTAATATTCGTAACTCATAAATAGTAACCCCGAGACAAAAGATAGAAATTCTACAATAAAATTCATACCAATATTTTGGTATAATGATATTGAAAGAATAACATTACTTAAATTTATAAACAATTTATTTTAATTGTTTACACTTTACTAATTAATGTATTTAATCATCATAAAATGCCAACTCTTACAATTTCATCATCAATAACCAAAACCCTCATAAAAAATCTGCATATACCTCATATAGGATTCTCAAGCCATAAAATCCTATTTTCCAATTTTCTTTCTTCACAAAACATATTTAATTCATTTACTCATAACTAGACCATTTTCATGAAAAATACCAAATCAGTTCCAAAAATATTTCTTTTCTGGGATTTAGCATAATATAGTCCCATAGTGAACATATATTTTTCTCAGAATTTTTAAAAGTCATTTACTATTTTTCATATGGCCAAAATAGCCGAATATTTAGACATTTATCAAAAATTGTACTTTTGTCCAAAAAATTTTGAAATTTACAGAGTATACTTCTATCATATACATGTACTCCCAATAAAAATTTCATCAATTTTGGAGTTAACCACAAGGAATTATAAGCGATTACTTTTAAAATAGTCTTTTCCCGTAAGATTCATAACTCTTAATCTATACATCCAAAAATCACCATTTTTGGACACAATCAATAAAACTCATCAAAATATCATTTCAAATTTTTTCATAATTTTTGAAGATCAGAAAAATTACGAAACTAAAAATCATAACAACCCTTAAAATCCCTTAATATCCCTTACTATCCCTTACCTCAAAAGTGCAGTATTTTTGACCGGAATGTAAAGCCGAAGGAAACTTGCACTGAATAGCAACTCTCAAAGTATCTAAATACTCACAAAATATGCTTCATAATATAGAGAGAGAAAGAGAGAAAGCTTATGTTTTTGGTGTGATTTTCAATTCTAACTTAGCCCTCTATTTATAGGAAAATTTTGGTAGGTTTGACCTGCAACCTGATGGCTTTACCTGCTACTATTCCCACCCACCACATTTGAAATATAATTCAGCACATTTCTTCACCAACCACAAGTGGGGCCCACCAATTCTAGAATTTTCCACCAAAATGATAAACTCCGAAAATTCAACAATTTCTGAACCAGTCATCTCGTAAAATTCATAACAAATCATACGTTCATTTTTAACGGTTCAAAATTTGTGGACATATACTCAACTTATATATGTATAACATATCCAAAAATTACCACGATCCAACGGTCGGATTAAAAATTATAACCCCCGCAAAATATCTCAAAAACCCTGATTTTTAATACCTCCATTCCGACAAAAATACGGATAAAAATCTCAACATTAACTCCTTCATTTTTTAACCACAAAAATGTATCTCTCATTTATATCCACATAAAATAAATATTTTCTTATCATATGAATCAATAATTAATTATTCACAAATAATATTACAGAATCACATTTATGACAACCAGGCCGTTCCCAGGAAAGAGGGGGCTTTCCAATAAAGATTTTTCCTTACTGGCGCGCAATTAGATGACCAAACCTCTCCTTAGACAGAACTTTCTAGACATTGCCAATAATGTTATCTAATAATATTATTCAAATAATATGAATTATTGATCTGATAAAGGAAAATACTGTGCATCAACAATTATTGAAACAACAATAATATAAAATATCAATGCAGCAATTATTGAATCAATAAAATAAAATATTGAACAGTAACTACTGTAACAATTATTGAGTAGTGCCTTCTTACGTAAGAATCAATAATTTCAAAAATACTATGCAATACCGTGTGCTACTGTGCAATAACGCGTATTACTGTATTTTAACCACCGGGTATTCTAACAGTGTTAACGGTAACAACTACGCCGTTATTTGTAAAAACTCAAATTTGTCATTTTCTTCACCCGACAGTTATTCGTTATGGGGCCCACAAATAGCTGCGCCGTCGTACGAATATTCCCCGACAGAAAGAATATTTCACGACCAAACGAATATTCCCCGACAACAATGATTATTTTATAACCACTTGCTTATTTTGAAAAAAATTCATATTTCACCCATAACTTTAAACTTTTATCAATTTAACCATTTACTGAATAGTAATTATAAGAAAATTTGAATACTTTTATTTCATAAAATTCGGGGTCTTACAGTAAGTACTTATCAAACCTATGATTCTATTACTAGTATGCTCATTAAAATCTGGGCATACCACTAAACATGTACTGAAGATTAAGATAATAATACAAGCATGCATCAAGTTCAGGTTATAATTAAACAAGCTCTGTCCATTCTGCATATTGGTGCGACCATGCTTGGTTTGTACTAAGGAGTGGCGCGGTCGCGCTGCTTCTGGTTCAAACCAAGACATGGCTGTTCCTGCAGAATCCCAGCGTAACCCTACTTGCACATATATGAAGAATCATGCAAAACACACATGTTAGGATGTTGTTAACTAAGTTCGACCCTACATCTTATCTTTAACATAGGTTGTTATCCATTCTCATTTTGTCAAGGCTTTAAGTTTTCAATTAACAAAGTCTCTTACGTTTAGCCGTTATATATATGCTATGCGGTCAATAAGTCTCAACTATACATGCTTACATTAGTTTAGTCATGTATTTCAAGTTATGAATTTTTACATCATTTAGACTTGTCCTAATCCATGCTCAACCATTTTACAATGCGTATGACTAGTTAGGCATTCATGTCAATTATGTCTATAGGCATAACATACCCAAACATGATGGTCAATTTTCAGAATACTTGTAACGTAGTTATTAACAAAACTAGTTTTCAAACTATTAAGGTTTATTTTGAAAATCTCATGTTAACCAACCAAGCATGCAAAGCTACTTCACTTACTATACATCATACTTTCATATATACATAACTAGACCACATAAGCACGCTCATAAGTTCCTAACTCAAAATGTATATAGTTTATCAAGTTCGTATCTGAAACTTTAAGTTTCCATTAGTAGGTCATTAAGACTTATCCAAGCTTGGAAGGAAAGTCCACATATCCTATATCATGCTTTCATAACCACATAATAGATCACATAAGCATGTTTTGAAGTTCAAAACGTAGTGTATACATAGTTCATTTACACATAGCTAGTTTAGTCATTTACTTGCAATTTCCTTTTAAATCATGCTTGAATAGTCTATACTATCTCCAACAATATAAACTAATATATTATTCACATGTCAAGGCATATCAGAGCTTAATATGTTGATACTTAAGGTCAGAATATACATTACACCATGCTTATCAAAATTAGATTCCAAATCTTTAAACTTTCTTTGAATACACATGCCAAACCAAGCTAAAATGATTTACTATATATAAAACAACATCATTCCATATGTTAGGGTCATTTACATGCATATTCAAACCAAAATAACATGCACATGACAACACAAGGAACCTGTTAGGTTTGTAATATTCATGAATGCATTCATATTGCACAAAATACGCGGAAGCATGGAAAATCAGAGTTTTAAATTTTTACAAATCATATACCCGGATCATCCTTTATACACAATTATTAATTAAACGAAAATATGAAGAACAAGAATCATACCCTTGAAGATTCGAGCTTGCTCGGGTACAAGTTCACCTCCAATCTTTTTCGTGTTCAACTTGAATCCATCGGGTTTGGTTCCTTCCTTTGATCAACGTTAGCCACCCAAGTGTTTGGCTTCTAGAGGTGATCCACCAAGGAAGAAGAAATATTCAAGAAGAAGGGTGTTTGGCAAAACCCTAGTTTTTCTTTCTCTCATAGAAAAGGGTGTACTCTCCAACAATTGGAATCACGTATATATTATTTTTTGATATCCGATATAACACTCCTCTTATAAAGATATCAGTTAACCCTTCTAATATAATTAGAAAATAAGGTATTATTTAATTAATTAAATTCCTTTAATTAATTAAGCTCTCTGATCTTATTAGGGATAATTAATTAAACTCTTTTAATTAATTTAACCTCCTAATCTTATTAGAATTATATGAGAGTACTTTTATTAATTAATTCTCAAACTCCTTTAAGAATTAAATAATAATAATAGTAATAATAATAATAATAAGACTCCTCTTATTAATTTATATTTAATATTTCTAAAATATTAAATAATAAATATTAAGCTATTTAATTTATTCTATCACCATAGATTAAATTAAATATACTTAACTTATTATTACGATTATGCCATTAACTTCTTAAATAATTATTCTTCCTTTTATGGTGTGACCCTTTAGGTTCTCTATATTAAGCCGGTTGTGAATAAATCAATTAGAACAATTCTAATCTTATTTAAATAAATAAATTAAACTATTAATTTCTTTAAATAAATAATATTTATTCTACAATAGGGATAAGCCTCCCTAGCGATTAACGACTTTTTAGATAATATAAATTTCAACATTAATCATAAAAGAACCTTTGAGTAAATAGTTACCATACAATTCAATCCTTCTACCATACAATGTTCCAATTAAATATAAGACATGGAATTACTGTCAAGTCTTAATTTATTTAATTATATGTATTTCGACTCTTAAATGCACAACTCCAAATAATACAAATAAGAAACTCCTTTCTAATTTCATTTTGTCTTAGACAAGGACTAATGGGTTGTCATTTATCGAATCACATGGGACATTTCTCTTCTTTTACTAGAAGCGGTAGATTCTTTATTGATCATACATTATCTCCACGTATAACTTATTATACCCAAGCATACCCTTTGATATACCCTAAGGGTCTTAAGGAATAAGTCAAAATATAACTCATCATACATAAGATACTATGATGATCTCAAGTCCAAGGATCACTTGTACTACTATCACTACAGGAATTCCTATTGACAGGCAAGTAAAACTCCATTAGGTATTCCTTAGCGAGCCACGTTCAGTGAACTTACTCTCTAATTAGCACCTACATATTTGCTTTAGTGTCTCCAGGCAAATGATCATGACATCAATCATCCTCATCCAGTGAGCAAGCAACTTATGTACCAATCTATTCGGATTCACTAATCCCCAATTTAGTAATCCAACGATTGGGAACTATTTTAGTTTTAAGCTTTCTAAGAATTTAGATCTCATTAGAATGATCATCATCATTATTCTAAAAGCATTGCTTAAAATTATGGGTTTATCACATATTATAAAGTAGTACCATGTAGATAATTAAAAGCCTTTAATAAATTAATACTTTTTTATTAATAAATGAATAAGATTGCTACAAAGTACATGCTTTATCATCAAACATGATTGACTTGTGTGCATACTACTTTCAGTCTTCCACTTGTACTAAAGGCAATCGTCATGGTATCTCATACACTTCTTCTCTAAGTGATGATTATCCTGCTGTTGGACAAGCTTCAGTATATGGATATGCATTTAATGTTTTTCTTGAGAATCCACTGTCTCTATAGTGATTTTTCATCTTTCAATGATTCCTTTAATCAAATAAAAGTTCTGCAATACATGTTTAGATCCAAGATGAGACTTAGGAACTATTCTTAGTTCTGTAATGAATTTTTCATCCAAACAATCAACTTGCAGCTTCATTTACAGCTATATACTTTGTCTTTATCACTAAACAAGCAACTTTTTGGTGTTTGAAATCTTTCCAATTCACTGCACCACCGTTCAAGGTAACGCGTTACCTTAAAGTGGATTTTCTATCGTCTTGGTCTATCTAAAAAACTTGAAAATGTTAAGCCCTCCAGTTTTAATTTAGACCCACCATAAATGTTAATCACATCCTTAGTGTCGGTTAAGTACTTTAAGATGTTTTTCACTGTCTGACAGTGATCTTCTCCAGAATATGACCGATCAACATCAGGTCTCGTGTATTTCATTGTATACATGATTGTCACTCATGTGATCTCTCTTTTCAGGAGTCTATGAAGACTATTAAGAGAGATACACTCCATGGCTCATCAACATGAGACATCTCTTAGAGTTTGTCATGCTAAACGACTTTAGCATCAAATGAATATACGTTCCTTGGATTAAGTCAAGCATCCTCTTAAATTTATCTATATAGATTTGTATCCCAAATTAAGATACTCTTCCTAAATCATTCATGGAGGAATGTTTAGACAACTTTATTTTTACTAATTGTAGCATTGATATGTCATTCCTTATCCGTAGTATATCAACATATAATAATAGGAATGTCACGACGCTCCCACTGACCCTTTTGTACACACTAGGTTCATTCTTTTTTTTGATAAAATCAAACTCTTTTGATTGTCTCATCAAAGTGAATGTTCCATATTTGAGAAGATTGCTTTAATCTATTTCTCCGAGTGTCTACAACTCTTTCCTCATCGTATGTAACTGGATCATCATCTTCTATGATACGTACCTCATCATCATCATCCATGATGAATCCATACCTCCCAAGTATCTTCGGTACTATTCCAGATTTACGATTCAGTTGTGATACAATAGGTCTATCTACAGGTTCCTCTTATTTGACTTATAGTGTTTTGTAGTTCTTAAACTCTTCAAGATCTATTATCCTCCCACTCGCCTCTTTAATGATAAACACCTTTATCTTAGAAGGTAGCACATTTGGCAATGAACACCTTTTGCTAAGTAGGATTATCGAACATATACCCTAAATTTACTTTAGGATGTCCCACAAATCTATACTTATCAAATCTTGTCCCAAGATTATCCTTTGAAACCTTTTCACATAAGTTGGACAAACCCTTATCTTAACATACTTAAAATTAGGAATCCTTCCTATCCATAACTTTTATGAAGTCTTGTCGTCGGATTTTGAGGTTGCCTTTTCGCAGATATGCAGCCATTTCTAGGACATTATCCTAGAAGGATACTGGAATGTCGATAAAATCATTATGGACCGTACCATGTCCAACAAGGTACAATTTTTCCTTTTAGATACACGAATAAATTATTGTGTATCAGGAGGAATCCACTATGAAAAAACCATTTGAGATGATCTAGAAACTTATTGCACAAATATTCCTTCCTCGATCTAATCAAAGAATCTTAATAATTTGCCAATTTGTTTCACTTCTGAATTTCTTGAATCTTTCAAATGATTCAGACTTGTATTTCGTCAAATACAAACATTCAACTCTTTGAATGATCATCTCCTTTTCTTATACTAATTTGTTCAATATGCAAAATTATTTTTCACGTAAGTCAAGTATAAAAAATCCATTAAGTAATATTCCACTCCTATACAAAATATTATTATTATAAATAGAACAAAAATTATTCTTAAATATAATACCAAAAATTTCATTGTCCAATAACAAAATGAAAATAATATTTCTAACGAGAACTGAAATACAATAACATCTTATTGACTTAATAGGCTTGCCAGCAGGCAATGCTAAACAATAAGTTCCTATGGCTAATGTAGTAACTTTTGATTCATTTACCAGACATAGGATTACTTATCCTTTGTTTAGCTTTCTACTTCTGCTTGGTCCCTTCATAAATCTATATTTATGATAACCAAAGTCGGTATTCAATACCTAAGTAGAAAATTGACTTAAATTTTTTTTATTTCAATCATGAGCAAAAATATATTTGTAACCGAAACTTCACTAAGCTTATTCTGGTTAGCTCTGCAAGATGCTTTTTACAGTTCCTTTTCCAGTGTCCAGGCTTATTGTAGTGCAAGCAAACTCCTTTGCTATCCGGATCAGTTTTGATCTTATTATCCTTTGTTTTTCTCCTTTTCTATTTACCTTCTTAGAATCATTCTTCTTTTTTGAAGATCCTTTGGCCCCTACCAGTAAGACTTGGTCTATCATGGTTGGAAAGTGACTCACAAGATTTTTCAATATGTTAAGCAAATCAGTGAAGCTGATATCTAGCTTGTTCATATGAAAAATTCACAACAATTGTGAGAAGGAGTCTAGAGTGACTACAAGATCAAATCTTGGCTCAACTCTCCATCCATGACAGAACATGTTATTCTTATTATTCAATCAAATTGATCATATTAAGGACTTTTGTCTGTACTGTAGTGTCATTGTTCATTCTAGATCGGAAGAACTCCTTGGATATTTGATATCTATCAGTCCTACTTTCCTCACAATCAACAACTTGATGTGCAGGAGTATAGTAGGAGCATCCATAGTTTCATGTTGACGCTGAAGCTCGTTACTCATGGATACGAGCATAATGCATTGAGCCAACTGTGCATCATCTTGTCACTTTCTAAAAGTAACAATCTCTTCCTCAAAGGCATTGTCTGCAACCATTGCAGGAAAGACGTATTAAGGACATAAGATAGCTTTTCAGCCATGAGAACTATTATAAAATTCTTTAACCAATCCGAGTAATTTAGTCTAGTTAATTAACATCTAATATGTTTCGCAGTGATAGTAATTTAGACATTGTAAAATTCTGTAAATGAATTTGTTATTAACAACATTTTAGCATACATTCTTTTATTAAATACCAAAATAATTTAGGTCTTGTTTTATTTTGGTATCTCCCGCTATTTTCTTTAAACTATATTACCCCCAATATATATAGTTCATCAATATCTAATTGAAGATATGCTAGTGAGAATAAGGATCCCATTTCAAATGTATATAGTCTTGTGGTGACACAACAAACTATATATAAATAAATAGGTAGACAACTCTTGCCAATTACATCAACTATGCAACTCCTTGTATTTTACCTCTTAGATTATTTTGATCAAGTGGTGGCACATCCGAATTAAAATTATCCAAGTTAAGTCCAACCTAGCACTTTCATATATTCAAAAAAGAAAAACATTGTCCTTGTGGTGACACAACAAAACAATATTGTTCAATTTTCTTTATAAGCATCAAATGTGATAAAATTAACATATTAAAGAATTAAGATAAGCCTTGTAGTGACACAACAAACTTATAATAATTAATTGATACTCTATTATTTTTATCATGCTAGAAGGCAACGTTCGATATTCCAAAAATCTTTGAACGCTTAGAACTTAATATAATTTATTTGAGGGATTTGTTATTAATTTATCTCATCTTGTTTAGCGTGCATATATATATATATATATATATATATATATATATATATATATATATATATATATATATATAAGCATGCACATATAGAATACTATATTCTACCTAGATTTATTATGGACTTTATTCTAGTTTGATTCACTAGAGCCACCAAGTGAACCAAAAGGTCAAACCTATGGGTGCAATAATTAATATTGAAATATAACTATTACATTTAAACCCGGGCTCCATTACAAACGGGTCTTCAAGCACTCCTTGCTCCTTGATCTCCAATTCTTCAAAATTAATTCTAACTATTCCTATTACAAAACTATTTAAAATAAATAGAAACCTTGATCAGCAGTCAATGAGAAGTACATAAGAGGAAGTTGGAATTTACATTAAGAAAAAATTAGAGAAGATGAGGTATGCAGACTCTATTAATAAAATTCATACATTCATGCATCCAACTAAAATAAAATTCAATCACATTAGTCAATAGTCCATAATTAATCTCATTTATTATCATACACATCACCATATGCATCAATAAATAACATTCATCTCATGAATTTTAAACATTCAATATATATATTGATATCATTTAATGGGCAAATTTAGTTAGTATAAAATCTAATTTTCAATCAAAATAAACTTCTTTATTTTAATCCAAATTTAAATTAAAATAAACTTCTTTTATTTTAATTTATCATATTTTGAATAAAATGAACTATTTTATTTTAATCAAAATCTTCAATCAAAATAAACTCATTTATTTTAATTAATTATGGAATCTAATTCTGAGAAAAAAAAAACTCCTTTATTAAAGAAAACACGAATTCTCTTATTTTAATTACTATTCACAAATAAACTCATTTATTTTGAATAATATGAAATCTTATTCCATATCTAAATAAACTCCATTATTTAAGGAAATACGGATTCTCTTTCTTATTCACAAATAAACTCCTTTATTTAATGAAACATGGAATTCAATTTCAACTCCAATTAGTTATCATGGAATCCAATTCCAACTCTAATTAATTATCATGAAATTCAATTCCAACTCTAATTAATTAGAATGAAATCTAATTTTAAAATTAAAATAAACTTTTATTTTAATAATAAAATAATTAAGATTAATATATATATATATATATATATATATATATATATATATATATATATATATATATATATATATATATATATAAAACTTATATTAACTATCATGATTCAGATCCTGGGAAATTGTTCTGAATCACGTGACACCCATTTTGAATCCCACTAAATCATATATGATTACATATATAATATATTAACCAAGCCACGGTTTATTTATTTTTAAACAGGCGTCACGATTTTTATTTATTTATTTATATTAAATTTTATACAACAAATTATGTCCAATTAAATTGTTCTAAACACATATCAATACACATATCAAATTAAAATAGTTAATAATTTTCATAAAGATTTGGCTATGATGTCACTGTTACGTTTGTAATATTCATGAACACAATCATATTGTACAAAATAAGCGGAATCATGGAAAATCAGAGTTTTAAAATTTTACAAACCATATACCTGGATCATCCTTTATGCACAATTATTAATTAAACGAAAATATGAAGAACAAGAATCATACCCTTGAAGATTCGAGCTTCCTCAGGTACAAGTTTACCTCCAATCTTTTTCGCGTTCAACTTGAATCCACCAGGTTTGGTTCCTTCCTTTGATCAACGTTAGTCACCCAAGTGTTTGGCCTTTAGAGGTGATCCACCAAGGAAGAAGAAATATTCAAGAAGAAGGGTGTTTGACAAAATCCTAGTTTCTCTTTCTCTCATAAAAAATTGTGTACTCTCCAATAATTAGAATCACACATATATTTATTTTTTGATATCTGATATAAGACTCATCTTATAAAGATATTAGTTAACCCTTCTAATCTAATTAAAAAATTAAGGTATTATTTAATTAATTAATTTTTTTAATTAATTAAGCTCTCTAATCTTATTAAGAATAATTAATTAAACTATTTTAATTAATTTAACCTCCTAATCTTATTAGAATTATATGAGAGTACTTTTATTAATTAATTCTCAAACTCCTTTAAGAATTAAATAATAATAATAGTAATAATAATAATAAGACTCCTCTTATTAATTTATATTTAATATTTCTAAAATATTAAATAATAAATATTAAACTATTTAATTTATTCTATCACCATAGATTAAATTAAATATATTTAACTTAAATATATTATGTCATTAACTTCTTAAATAATTATTATTCTTTTTATGGTGTGACCCTTTAGGTTCTCCATATTAAACCGGTTGTGAATAAATCAATTAGAACAATTCTAATCTTATTTAAACATTAATCATAAAAGAACATTTGAGTAAATAATTATCGTACAATTCAATCCTTCCACCATACAATGTCCCAATTAATCATAAAAGAACATTTGAGTAAATAATTATCATACAATTCAATCATTCCACCATACAATGTCCCAATTAAATATAAGATATAAAATTACTGTCAAGTCTTAATTTATTTAATTATATGTATTTCGACACTTAAATGCACAACTCCAAATAATACAAAATAGAAACTTCTTTCTAATTTCATTCTACCTTGGCCAAGGACTATTGGGTTGTCATTTATCGAATCACATAGGACATTTCTCTTATTTTACTAGAAGCGGTAGATTCTTTATTGATCATACATTATCTCCATCTATAACTTATTATACCCAAGCATACCCTTTGATATACCCTAAAGTTCTTAAGGAATAAGTCAAAATATAACTCATCATACATAAGATATTATGATGATCTCAAGTCCAAGGATCACTTGTACTACTATCACTACAGGAATTCTGTAAGACCCCAATTTTTTTTTTAATAAAGATGAGTTTTCTATAAGTATCATTTTTAAATATTATGGAATGAATTTGATATAATATTATAGTTGTGAATAATATTTATAAATTTTTCAAAGTACGCAAGTTGTTGTATAATATTCGATTGGTCGGGGAATATTCGTTTTAACAGAAAATATTTGTACGACGACATAATCATTGGTGGATCCCACAACAGAATTATTATCGGATTGAGAAAATGACAAAAATATTTTATGAAAATAGCGGTGGAGGTTTTACCGTTAACTGTTGAAACACCTGGTGTTAAAAGTACAGTAATACGCGTGGTGGTATAGTAGCACACGATATTGATTATTGATGCTTACGTAAGAAGTCACTCAGTTTTGTTCAATTATTGTTACAGTAATTGCTGCATAGTATATCACGTTATTTAATTCAATTATTGTCAATATTTTATAGTCAATAATTGAGACGATAAAGTTATTAATATTATTATTTGCAATATTAACAATGTCTAAAAGTTCTGTCAATGAGATGTTTGGTCACCTAATTGCGCGCCAATAGGGAGAAATCTTTATTGGAAAGCCCCCTCTTTCCTAGGAACGATCTAGTCGATTAATAGTGTGAATTATAATAATGATGAGAAATATTGTTAATTATGTTGAGGTGTCTTTTTATGAAGTCACGGAGGTTTATATATATATATATAAATTTTGTTTTATTAGTATTATTAATGAATTAAAACAGAAAATCTTTTTATATAAAACAGAATACTTTTATAAAGTTATCTGTTTTATTAGACTATAAATAGAATATATTATATTCTATTATGCATAGTAAAATCTTTTTATATAAATTAGAATACTTTTATAAAGTTATTTATTTTATTAGATTTTAAATAGAATATATTATATTTTATTATGCATAGTATTGCATAGTGCCTGCATAGTATTTTGCATAGTAAATTTTTTTTATATAAAACAGAATATTTTTATAAAGTTTCTCGTTTTATTAGATTATAAATAGAATATATTATATTTTATTTAAAATATTTTACTTTAAATATGGATCGTCCGATTAAAAGTAAATTAATCTGGACCGTTCATAAATTAGTTACTATACAGTCCATTCTTCTATAAATAGAAGCTCATTCCTTCATTATTTCTTACGAATTCACTAAAACTCTAGAGAGAGAAATTATAGAGAGAAAGAAGAAAAGTATTATACTACTTCACTACTCCTATATCCAGTACTCTTCTTCTTAAGGTAAGGGGTATTATTTCTTTTGTATTCATGAAGAGAACTTATGTTATTCCATTATTTAATATTCTATTGGAATAACCTGTATACGCGGGCTACCCTATACTTGGTAAAATTCTTCTGTTATTTCATTCTTTATTATTCTGTTGGAATATCATGTCTGTGCGTTTTACGCCGGATCTATTTTCGTCTTTATTATTCTGTTGGAATATCCTGTCTGTGCGTTATACGCTAGACCTGGTTCCGTCTTTATTATTCTGTTGGAATATCCTGTCTGTATGTTTTACGCTGGACCTGGTTCCATTATTTATTATTCTGTTGGAATAACCTGTCTATTTAGTCAATCGCATGCCTGGTGATTTCTTTTGTTATTCCATTCTTTATTATACTCAGTTGGTTAAAGTTTTGGCTTCTATACTCCATGAAATTAGTGGAATATCCTTGATATTTGCGCTTCATCCAGTATCTTTTCACGGAAATATTCTTCTGAGCATTCTTGAATTTTACTCTACAAAGAAGTATCATGTTGACAATTTGGATGTTATTACTTCCTAGATAAATTAATTCTTGAACTTGTTTTATTGAATTCTTATATCATTGTCATCATCCTCATGTTTATATTTTGTTGAAAGTCAACTGTAGCCTGTAGTGCATAGATGGACTTGGTATGATTATGATCAGGAATTATTTGGTGTAATCATTACCGTAATGTTATAAATGATGTGGTAAAAGTCCTCATTGGCCCGAGTGCATTGATGGGCAGTTGTTGGCATGATCATGACCATTGATGAATACACGAATATCCTTGGCCCATAGTGCATGGATAATTTATGGTTGGAATACTAATGAATATCCTTGGCCGTGCAGGGATGATGTGGATTATTTACTTAGATAAGTCCCAGCGATAAAAGTGATGAAAAACCTTTTAAATCATAAAAGATAGTAGATTTTATTCTCTACTTGAATCTTTTAATGGATTGCTTATTCCGCTGCAGTTAAACTTGATGTCTATTGTATTTTATTAGTTTAACATTGTTGAAGACTAATGATAATTTATTATGCATTATCTTAGTCATAATATTTCTTACTGGGCTAGTTGAGCTCACCCTTTCTTTCACTATTCTCTTTAGGAATTGAGAACGTAGCCGGGACTAGTCGGGGAACGGAGTGACGGTGCAGATGATAGTATTAGTAGTCCTCACTATTCTGTTAAATACTGTGACATTAAATGTAATGAGGACATATTCTGAGAGTGTATATTGTCTAGAAGACAATATTCTAAGAGTGGATACCCTTGAAGATTCGAGCTTCCTCAGGTACAAGTTCACCTCCAATCTTTTTCGCGTTCAACTTGAATCCACCAGGTTTGGTTCCTTCCTTTGATCAACGTTAGTCACCCAAGTGTTTGGCCTTTAGAGGTGATCCACCAAGGAAGAAGAAATATTCAAGAAGAAGGGTGTTTGACAAAATCCTAGTTTCTCTTTCTCTCATAAAAAATTGTGTACTCTCCAATAATTAGAATCACACATATATTTATTTTTTGATATCTGATATAAGACTCATCTTATAAAGATATTAGTTAACCCTTCTAATCTAATTAAAAAAATAAGGTATTATTTAATTAATTAATTTTTTTAATTAATTAAGCTCTCTAATCTTATTATAAATAATTAATTAAACTATTTTAATTAATTTAACCTCCTAATCTTATTAGAATTATATGAGAGTACTTTTATTAATTAATTCTCAAACTCCTTTAAGAATTAAATAATAATAATAGTAACAATAATAATAAGACTCCTCTTATTAATTTATATTTAATATTTCTAAAATATTAAATAATAAATATTAAACTATTTAATTTATTCTATCACCATAGATTAAATTAAATATATTTAACTTAAATATATTATGTCATTAACTTCTTAAATAATTATTATTCTTTTTATAGTGTGACCTTTTAGGTTCTCCATATTAAACCGGTTGTGAATAAATCAATTAGAACAATTCTAATCTTATTTAAACATTAATCATAAAAGAACATTTGAGTAAATAATTATCGTACAATTCAATCCTTCCACCATACAATGTCCCAATTAATCATAAAAGAACATTTGAGTAAATAATTATCATACAATTCAATCATTTCACCATACAATGTCCCAATTAAATATAAGATATAAAATTAATGTCAAGTCTTAATTTATTTAATTATATGTATTTCGACACTTAAATGCACAACTCCAAATAATACAAATTAGAAACTTCTTTCTAATTTCATTCTACCTTGGCCAAGGACTATTGGGTTGTCATTTATCGAATCACATAGGACATTTCTCTTATTTTACTAGAAGCGGTAGATTTTTTATTGATCATACATTATCTCCATCTATAACTTATTATACCCAAGCATACCCTTTGATATACCCTAAAGTTCTTAAGGAATAAGTCAAAATATAACTCATCATACATAAGATATTATGATGATCTCAAGTCCAAGGATCACTTGTACTACTATCACTACAGGAATTCTGTAAGACCCCAATTTTTTTTTTAATAAAGATGAGTTTTCTATAAGTATCATTTTTAAATATTATGGAATGAATTTGATATAATATTATAGTTGTGAATAATATTTATAAATTTTGCAAAGTACGCAAGTTGTTGTATAATATTCGATTGGTCGGGGAATATTCGTTTTAACAGAAAATATTTGTACGACGGCATAATCATTGGTGGACCCCACAACAGAATTATTATCGGATTGAGAAAATGACAAAAATATTTTATGAAAATAGCGGCCGAGGTTTTACCGTTAACTGTTGAAACACCTGGTGTTAAAAGTACAGTAATACGCGTGGTGGTATAGTAGCACACGATATTGATTATTGATGCTTACGTAAGAAGTCACTCAGTTTTGTTCAATTATTGTTACAGTAATTGCTGCATAGTATATCACGTTATTTAATTCAATTATTGTCAATATTTTATAGTCAATAATTGAGACGATAAAGTTATTAATATTATTATTTGCAATATTAACAATGTCTAGAAGTTCTGTCAAGGAGATGTTTGGTCACCTAATTGCGAGCCAATAGGGAGAAATCCTTATTGGAAAGCCCCCTCTTTCCTAGGAACGATCTAGTCGATTAATAGTGTGAATTATAATAATGATGAGAAATATTGTTAATTATGTTGAGGTGTCTTTTTATGAAGTCACGGAGGTTTATATATATATATATAAATTTTGTTTTATTAGTATTATTAATGAATTAAAACAGAAAATCTTTTTATATAAAACAGAATACTTTTATAAAGTTATCTGTTTTATTAGACTATAAATAGAATATATTATATTCTATTATGCATAGTAAAATCTTTTTATATAAAATAGAATACTTTTATAAAGTTATTTATTTTATTAGATTTTAAATAGAATATATTATATTTTATTATGCATAGTATTGCATAGTGCCTGCATAGTATTTTGCATAGTAAATTTTTTTTATATAAAACAGAATATTTTTATAAAGTTTCTCGTTTTATTAGATTATAAATAGAATATATTATATTTTATTTAAAATATTTTACTTTAAATATGGATCGTCCGATTAAAAGTAAATTAATCTGGATCGTTCATAAATTAGTTACTATACAGTCCATTCTTCTATAAATAGAAGCTCATTCCTTCATTATTTCTTACGAATTCACTAAAACTCTAGAGAGAGAAATTATAGAGAGAAAGAAGAAAAGTATTATACTACTTCACTACTCCTATATCCAGTACTCTTCTTCTTAAGGTAAGGGGTATTATTTCTTTTGTATTCATGAAGAGAACTTATGTTATTCCATTATTTAATATTCTGTTGGAATAACCTGTATACGCGGGCTACCCTATACTTGGTAAAATTCTTCTGTTATTTCATTCTTTATTATTCTGTTGGAATATCATGTCTGTGCGTTTTACGCCGGATCTGGTTCCGTCTTTATTATTCTGTTGGAATATCCTGTCTGTGCGTTATACGCCAGACCTGGTTCCGTCTTTATTATTCTGTTGGAATATCCTGTCTGTATGTTTTACGCTGGACCTGGTTCCATTATTTATTATTCTGTTGGAATAACCTGTCTATTTAGTCAATCGCATGCCTGGTGATTTCTTTTGTTATTCCATTCTTTATTATACTCAGTTGGTTAAAGTTTTGGCTTCTATACTCCATGAAATTAGTGGAATATCCTTGATATTTGCGCTTCATCCAGTATCTTTTCACGGAAATATTCTTCTGAGCATTCTTGAATTTTACTCTACAAAGAAGTATCATGTTGACAATTTGGATGTTATTACTTCCTAGATAAATTAATTCTTGAACTTGTTTTATTGAATTCTTATATCATTGTCATCATCCTCATGTTTATATTTTGTTGAAAGTCAACTGTAGCCTGTAGTGCATAGATGGACTTGGTATGATTATGATCAGGAATTATTTGGTGTAATCATTACCGTAATGTTATAAATGATGTGGTAAAAGTCCTCATTGGCCCGTAGTGCATTGATGGGCAGTTGTTGGCATGATCATGACCATTGATGAATACACGAATATCCTTGGCCCATAGTGCATGGATAATTTATGGTTGGAATACTAATGAATATCCTTGGCCGTAGTGCAGGGATGATGTGGATTATTTACTTAGATAAGTCCCAGCGATAAAAGTGATGAAAAACCTTTTAAATCATAAAAGATAGTAGATTTTATTCTCTACTTGAATCTTTTAATGGATTGCTTATTCCGCTGCAGTTAAACTTGATGTCTATTGTATTTTATTAGTTTAACATTGTTGAAGACTAATGATAATTTATTATGCATTATCTTAGTCATAATATTTCTTACTGGGCTAGTTGAGCTCACCATTTCTTTCACTATTCTCTTTAGGAATTGAGAACGTAGCCGGGACTAGTCGGGGAACGGAGTGACGGTGCAGATGATAGTATTAGTAGTCCTCACTATTCTGTTAAATACTGTGACATTAAATGTAATGAGGACATATTCTGAGAGTGGATATTATCTAGAAGACAGTATTTGTATTAAAACTCACAGCTCTCTTGTTGTATATTAAACATTGTATTTGTATTCTGTACCATGTATTTGGAAACTCAGAATATGTGACACCCCCAAATTCGGTACTTTCATTTCCACAAGATTCGGTGCTCACGATACAAATATCATCTATCTATCTACCCATAATAATGCAAACCATGCAATAATAGAAATAAAAATTTTCCCCTTATAGGGTTACAACATCTGAATAATAATAATACAATCCCAGGTTAAACTAACCTTAAAACATCTGTGCGGAATTCTAACAAATAAGTTTTAAACAACATCTTTAATTTAAGTCTTAAACAAATACATCATATAAAATAACAAGTCATATTAAATAACAAGTCTTCATCATTTGCTAACTTTGCCCTTGCCCTTACCAGTGGAAGGTTCGTCAGCTCTTTCGTTCTTAACTGCAATGTTATTATTAAGCAAGAGTGAGCACAAATGCCCACAAGTATAAAAATAAAATAACAGTATAATAACATGCGAATAGATCAAAGACATCTGAATAAAAGTTTAACTTTTGAATCAAGAGTGAATAACAAGAATCAAAAGAATTCTGAGGGTCATAAGACCTTGAACTATGTCCTAGGTTAACAAGGGTTTTACTTGAAACCTTTAACAGTCATAAGACTATGGACCTTCTTCTCGTACTTAGGGGGATCAGCTCTTAGTACCATACTGTGCACAATATCTTAACGCTAAGCGTAAATAATCCCTTATACAGGGTTGTTCATCTCAGTTTAACATTTGATTCTGCACCAAAGGAAGTTTGGTTTGAATAATTCTTCAAGGGTTCTGAAATTTAGAACGCTCATCAACTATGGACTAGTTGAATCATTAAGGTTTCACTAGTCTAATAAGGTTCAACAATAATGATATTCAATTTGAATAATAATCCCAAGAAGTATACAATAGAACAATTATTGTATAACTAAATCATAATTTGGAAAGATAATCAATCTTTAATAAATCATTTGAACTTGAATAATAGTAACGATAGCTTATTTAAGGTAAATAATAAGCTTGAATAATAATGACAAATAGGGTTAGGGAACTTGCTCAAATTTAAGAGTTTAAGTTTAGGAAACTTGCCTCGCGCGTAGATTACACTTTAGCTAAGCACGTTCTTTGAATTAAATCCTACATACCATTCACATACACAATACAAGTTAATTATAACTTAATTAATCATCATAAACTCTTTCTTTTTGTCAAATTTTATTGTTGACTATACTTAATCAATTTATCACATTAACTGTCACATAATATCACTTCATAAATAATCAAGCTAATTATGTATTTAATAATTCAATTCACATGTAATTATGTTATTTACATGTTAAACAACTATGTCATCATTTCATTATATTTCTAACATGTTTACATGTTCATTACATTAAGTTACTAACACATTGCTAGACTTAACATTAAAAAAATACATTTCTGGAAATTCTGCTAAGTGGCGCTGCGGCGCCACTTCTATATTGAGTCTTGGCGCTGCGGCACCGTGGCACTGCGGCCTGGTACTTGGTGTTGCGGTGCGGTGGCGCTGCGGCGGCGCTGCGGCACGAGAAATGAACTGGGAGTTGGCGCTGCGGCGCGAAACCCCAGACTTTGAGTTTTCAGTTCACGAAGAACACAGAATTCAGCAAAATCAACACATTTTTAACACTAATTTCACCAAATTACACATACCCATATGTTATAATTTATACATAAACATAACCCAACCTTTGTAAAGTGATTTTAACCATTTAAAACACCCAATAACAGAATTAAATCATGTAAAAATTTGACTGTTCTTGATGTTCTTGATGTTCTTGAAGTTAATGAACAAAATCATAGATTTAACACTACGAATTCGTTATAACACCGAATCCGTTCGTTTAAGGCTTGGTCTCTTCGTATCAACATGCATAATAATATAGGAGTGTGAAATTTAGGGATAATATACGATCACTACATAAAATATCACGTATAAGGCCATAAGGCCAAAACCGATACTCTGTAATTTTGTAGAAATCGTATACGACATGTTTTCATGAATTTGATGTTATGGTTTACAACATATACATAATTAAACACAATTTGATATAACATAACACACATATAACCCATAAACATTACTCCTAAACCAATTATAGAGTTTCACAGAAGCCTTAAGCCATACTCATGAAAATTTTAAAAGACGTAAATATAACAATTGGGTTGAGGAGATTACCCAAGCGTAGATTACAAGATGATTAATGAAATTCTTCTCAATTTTCTCTCTGAACTCTCTCTGTATTTCTAGACTTAGCCAAAAAAATAATAAAAGAAAAGGGAAGGAGAGTACTTATAAAGGAGAAGAGAACTGACGCGCATCATGGTCAGTTGCCCATCATGGGTTAACTGACCATAACTCCTCCAAGGCCATGTTTGGCTAGCAATTAAGTTCAAAGCTCATTATTTTAATAGAACCTTTTATCATATAGTTTGAAAATGTCACACTCCTTATAAAACAAATCTAATATTTTATTTATTTTACTTTAAATAAGATATAATAATTTCTCATTAATTCACATAGTCACATAATTAACTTTCTCATTAATAATAAATGTCAAATTATTAAATCTCTAATTAATAATTAACTTAATTAAAATAACATCACGCTTAATTAAATAATTCATTTAATTCAATAAGCTCACATAATTACATGCTTTGAATAATAAAATTCTCCACATTAATTTAATAAATATAACACATATAATTAAATTAATCTACCACAACTGCATCAATTAATTATTTAATCCAATAATTAAATCATCGAAAAATATTTATTTAATTCAATAAATATTAAAACAATTTATAAAATTCTCGTTCGTCACATCTTTCCCCCCTTAAAAGGATTCTGTCCGCAGAATCATGACTCAATAAATTTCGACCGTTACATTCTCCCCCCTTACAAATATTCTGTTCTCAGAATCGCTTACAAATAATTAAGTAAATAAATGAGGGTAATTCTTCATCATATTCTCTTCCAGTTCCCACGTAGCTTCTTCAGCATTGTAGTTTCTCCAAATTACCTTAACTGAAGGTATAACTTTATTTCTCAGAACTTGTTCTTTTCGGTCGACAATTTGGACAGGAATTTTTTCGTAAGACAAGTCTTTCTCAAAATGTAGGGGTTCGTATTCGATTACATGCTTGTAATCAGGCTTGTAGGGTCGTAACACAGAAACGTGGAAGACATTATGGATATTCTCGAGTGTTGGAGGTAAGGCTACCTCATACGCAACTTCTCTGATTCTTCTCAGTACTTCAAAGGGTCCAATGAATCTTGGGCTCAATTTTCCTTTCTTTCCGAATCTGATCTTTCCTTTTCAGGGAGAGACCTTCAAGAAAACATAACTACCTGATTCAAACTTGATATTTTTATGATGTGGGTCAGCGTATTTCTTTTGTCGATCTTGAGCCGCTACCAGTCGTGCTCGGATCACTTTGACTATTTCTGCTGTCTGTTGTACCAATTCTGGCCCTAGTAATTGTCTCTCACCAACTTCATCCCAATAAAGCGGAGTTCTGCACTTTCTACCGTATAACGCTTCATAAGGCGGCATGCCAATACTAGCGTGATAACTGTTGTTGTAGCCGAACTCTACTAATGGTAGGTGATCATCCTAATTTCCTTTTAAGTCCATCACACAGGCTCTTAGCATATCTTCTAATGTCTGAATCGTTCTCTCACTCTGTCCGTCTGTTTGAGGGTGGTAAGCTGTACTCATTCGCAATTGCGTACCCATGCATTCCTGAAGACGTTTCCAGAAATTTGATGTGAAGCGCGGATCCCTATCGAAAATAATTGATACCAGAACTCCGTGCCTCGAAACAATCTCTTTTATGTATAACCTGGCCAACTGATCTAAGTTGAATCTTATTTTGATCGGAAGGAAGTGTGCAGATTTTGTCAGTCGGTCAACGATAACCCATACTGCGTCGTAGCCTTTCTGAGTCATCGGAAGGCCAACCACGAAATCCATTGTAATATGTTCCCATTTCCATTCTGGGATTTCCAACGGTTGAAGTAATCCACTTGGTCTCTGATGTTCGACTTTTACCTTTTGACAGATCAGACACTTGGCAACACATTCTACAACATCACGTTTCAAATTCGGCCACCAAAAATATTGTCTAAGATCTTGGTACATCTTGGTACTACCAGGGTGAATCGAATATCGTGAACTATGAGCCTCACTTAAAATAACTTCCTTAATCTCTTGTACTGGCGGTACCCAAATTCTACTCTCAAATCTCAGTATTCCTTCCTTATCCATCTTAAATCTCGGTTCGGTCCCTTCGGATATCTTCTTTGCCACCTTTTGCATTCATCATCCTGAAGTTGAGCCTTCTTCACTTTATCTAGTAAAGTTATACCAGATTGCATCTGAAATAACTTCTCATCAATCTCCATTGGATACTTCACTTCCAACTCCAGTTTTTTCATTTCTGTGATTAGCTCCTCCTGAGCAGTCAACATCATCAATTTCTCATGACCCTTTCTACTTAAGGCGTCGGCAACTACATTCGCTTTACCCGGATGGTATAAAATCTCACAGTCGTAATCCTTAATAAATTCTAACCATCTTCTTTGACGCATATTCAAATCCTTCTGTGTGAAAATATATTTCAGACTCTTATGGTCCGTATATATCTCACACTTCTCCCCGTAGAGATAGTGCCTCCAAATTTTTAAAGCAAAAACAACTGCAGCTAACTCCAAATCATGGGTCGGATACCCCTTCTCGTAATCCTTCAACTGTCGTGATGCATACGCGATGACTTTACCGTTTTGCATTAGCACACAGTCAAGTCCTTTATGCGACGCATCACTAAAAATAATAAAATTACATGTATCATCCGGAAGAGATAACACAGGTGCCGTACTCAACCTCTTCTTTAATTCTTGAAAGCTCTCCTCACACTTCTCCGTTCAAACAAATTTCACAGCTTTTCGAGTTAAATTCGTTAACGGAGTTGCGATCTTGGAAAAATCTTGAATGAATCTTCTATAATATCCTGCCAATCCAAGAATACTTCTTACTTCTAACGGCATTCTCGGTTGTTCCCAGTTAATCGGGGCTTCTACTTCGGATGGATCTACCGAAATTTCGTTTTTATCGATCACGTGACCAAGAAATTGTACTCGCTCGATCCAGAATTCGCATTTCGAGAATTTAGCGTACAACTTCTCCCTTCTCAATACTTCCAACGTTAATCTCAGATGCTCTTCGTGTTCTTCTTTGGGTTTGGAATATACCAGAATGTCATTTATAAATACCACAACGAATTTGTCCAAAAACGGCTTGAACACACCATTCATTAGTCCCATAAATGCTGCAGGAGCATTCATTAGACCAAACGACATTACTAAAAATTCGTAGTGACCGTATCGCATTCTGAACGCTGTCTTCGGTATATCCTCTGGTCTCACCTTCAGTTGGTGATAACCACTCCTCAAGTCTATCTTGGAAAAGTATCTTGCTCCCTTTAATTGATCAAACAGATCGTCGATTCTTGGTAATGGATATCTATTCTTAATCGTGATCTTGTTCAATTCTCTGTAGTCAATGCAGAGCCGCATCGATCCGTCCTTCTTTTTCACAAACAACACCGGCGCTCCCCATGGCGATACGCTCGGTTGAATATACTTTTTTCCAGCAATTCTTGTAGTTGGACCATCAGTTCTTTCATCTCTACTGGAACCATTTGGTATGGTGCCTTCGATATTGGAGTAGTTCCTGGCGCCAAATCGATCACGAACTCTACCTCTCTATCTGGTGGAAGTCCTAGCAAATCATCTGGAAATACGTCGACGAAGTCCCTCACAATCGGTATTTCTTCTACTTTCGGATTCTCTTTTCGACTGTCGACTATGTAAGCTAAGTATCCTACACAGCCTTGTCTTAACAACCTCCTGGCCTGCATCATCGTTAGACAACTCGCTTGTCTAGGCGACTTGCTACCATAAAATACAACCTTTGACGGAGTCATAAGGTTAATACGCTTCTTCTAGCAGTTAATTACCACCCCACATTTGGATAACCAATCCGTACCCAAAATAACGTCAAATTCCCCAAGCCGAATAGGGATAAGATCTACATTCATCATATTACCCTTAATATCCACCCTAAAATTCTTAAACACGTACTTAACAGGAATTATCTCTCTATTCGCAATTTCTATATTCATGGGATATTCCAACTCATTCATAAGTAAATCTAAACTATTAGCAAAGTCTTCGGATATAAAGGAACAAGTAGCACCCGAATCAAATAAAATATAAGCATTAATTTCATTGATCGGAATGATACTTGACACCACCTCATGAGACTGGATTGCGTCCTGCACTGTCATATTGAAAGTTCTGGCGGTCGGTCGGTTTGTTGCGGCTGGTCCGGTGATGGTTAAGGCATTTCCACTGTTATTTCCACGGTTACCTCCTGGTACTGCTCCTCCTGATCCCTTCTCAGGGCAGTCTCTTGCTAGATGATCCTTAGAACCACAGTTAAAATAAGCACCCTTCTTTGGGTTTGGACAGTTTGGTGCTATGTGGCCTTCCTAACCACAATTGTAGCACACTCGCTTCCCTTTCATGCAAACTCCCAGATGAGCTTTTCCACAGTTTGAGCACGCTTCAATTTTCTTTTTCTGCCCTCCTTGTTGACTTTCAGCTGACGAGTTATCCGTCCACTTCCTCTTCTGATTATGACTACTCCCAGTGTTACTCCCACCAGTCTTGTTATTTCCTTCACCTTCACTCTTCTTCTTCTTCTGCTCTTGATTGTACTTGGTCACCGCATCGCTCCCACCTTCAGCCAGGATGGCCTTTTCCAGTACTCCGGCAAATGTGTTTATCTGAAACATTGACACCTTACTGTAAACCCAAGGCTTTAGTCCTTGTTCGAATCTTCTGGCCTTTCTTTCGTCAGTGTGTACTTGGTACGGGGCAAACCTTACCAACTCATTGAATTTAGCCGCGTATTCAGGTACACTCATGTTTCCTTGCTTTAGTTCTAGAAATTGAATTTCCATCTGATTCTGCTAACTACTTGGGAAGTACATTTCGAAAAATATTTCTTTAAATCTCTCCCACGTAATTACACCTTCACCTCCTCGCACTTTGTTTGCTTGCCACCAGTAGCTAGCCTCAGACTTCAGCATAAACGTTGCGAAAGTGGTCTTTTGGTCTTCTCTAACGCTAGCAACATCAAATACTTTCTCCATTTTCATGACCCACGTTTGAGCCTCGATTGGGTTCCTGGAACCTTTGAATTCTGGGGGTCCCACAGCCTTGAAGTCTTTAAACGTTGTGTTTGGTGGAGCTTGAGGTTGATTGTTCATTGCTCCCGTCAGTAAGTTCACCAACTGCTGAACAGGATTAGCGTTGGCGTTGTTGTTATTATTGGTTGACTCTTCCTGAGCCGGTTGACGTTTTTGTCTTCTCCTTGGCGGCATATTTCTGATAAAATAAACGCTTATTAGAATTTTATTTATTTCTCTAGATAGTTAAGGCATTACTCAACAATTTGACATACTCATTTATCACATCATCTCAAACAACTTAATATATTTAATTTAACTCAAAGTTTTAACATCAAACTATAGCATAACTGCTATTTACATCAACTATCCTGGAATAAAGAATTCACAGGATTTAAAATATTAACATATTCCTTCGTTCATAAACACATCGGAATTTACATATAAAAACTAATTAAGTCTTTCACATAATTAAACGGATTCTAATCTTGTCTATCAAGGTGCTGAATAGCCTTGCCACGCTCCTCATCCATGATGCGAAACATCGTACTGCGATCCAGCATATACGACGGAAGTCCTTCGAACTGGATGGGGTATCTCAAAACTCGTTCCTGAGCCTCATCCATTGCATGATTAAGTGTGGAGTATGTCTCTTCAAGCTTTGCCTTCTTTGCGTGACTATCATCTTCTGCACGATCAGCTCGACGTGATTCTCTTACCCATCCTTCCTCTGCTATTTCCAGTCTTCCGGAGGTTTCTTTCAGTTCCTTTTTCAGCTTCTCTATCTCCTCGGTCTTCTCTTCAGTTTGACCCTTCTCATAGACCAAATCCCATTCTACATTTCCTAATCGTGAGTGAAGAGTCAAAATCTCCCTCTCCTTCTCCTCTAAAGTAGACTGCTGAACAGTCACTCGCTCAGTCAATTCCTGAACCTCGTCTTGTAATTCCACGTTACAGTCGTATAACGTGTCATACATCTCTGCATCAACGGTGTACCGTGGTAACTCCTCTTCTTCCTCTTCCTCATCAAACTCCTCCTCAGGATCCTCCTCAGGATCAGTCTCGAGCTCATGCTCCTGACCAACAACGGTGATCAATGGAGATGACTCCCTCTGAACTAACTGTTCCGTAACAATATGTATGTCTTGGGGCTCCTCCTCTGTAGGTACTATAGGTAATCGAGGTTCTTCCTCCCAAGCTTGACTAGCTTCTCCAACATTCATCATCCTGACAACAAAATTTTAAGTTTTAGTTACTAAGTCGTACTAATGAGCACATAAATTAACACATAAACACATAATGTATTTTATTATCTTCAATGAATTACCAAAAATTCATTTCTTAAAACTCGATAAGAGTTTTCCTTTACTATCTTCTTTCTATAAGGTTACTACCTAAGGTTGTTCCCCCACCTAAGGTTCATAACCTACGGCTCTGATACCAACCTGTGACACCCCTAAATCCGGTACTTCCATTTCCACAGAATTCGGTGTTCACGATACAAATATCATCTATCTACCTACCCATAATAATGCAAACCATGCAATAATAGAAATAAAAATCTTCCCCTTATAGGGTTATAACATCTGAATAATAATAATACAATCCCAGGTTAAACTAACCTTAAAATATCTGTGCGGAATTCTAACAAATAAGTCTTAAACAACATTTTTAATTTAAGTCTTAAACAAATACATAATATAAAATAACAAGTCATATCAAATAACAAGTCTTCATCATTTGCTAACTTTGCCCTTGCACTTACTAGTGGAAGGTTCGTCAGCTCTTTCATTCTTAACTGCAATGTTATTATTAAGCAAGAGTGAGCACAAATGCCCACAAGTATAAAAATGAAATAACAGTATAATAACATGTAAATAGATCAAAGACATCTGAATAAAAGTTCAACTTTTGAATCAAGAGTGAATAACAAGAATCAAAAGAATTCTGAGGTTCATAAGACCTTGAACTATGTCCTGGGTTAACAAGGGTTTTACTTGAAACCTTTAACAATCATAAGACTATGGACCTTCTTCTCGTACTTAGGGGGATCAGCCCTTAGTACCATACTGTGCATAATATCTCAACGCTAAGCGTAAATAACCCCCTATACAGGGTTGTTCATCTCAGTTTGACATTTGAGTCCGCATCAAAGGAAGTTTGGTTTGGATAATTCTTCAAGGGTTCTAAAATTTAGAATGCTCATCAACTATGGACTAGTTGAATCATTAAGGTTTCATACTTTGGAAAGATAATCAATCTTTAATAAATCATTTGAACTTGAATAATAGTAACGATAGCTTATTCAAGGTAAATAATAAGCTTGAATAATAATGACAAATAGGGTTAGGGAACTTGCTCAAATTTAAGAGTTTAAGTTTAGGAAACTTGCCTCGCGCGTAGATTATACTTTAGCTAAGCACGTTCTTTGAATTAAATCCTATATACCATTCACATACACAATACCAGTTAATTATAACTTAATTAATCATCATAAACTTTTTCTTTTTGTCTAATTTAATTATTGACTATACTTAAGCAATTTATCACATTAACTGTCACATAATATCACTTTATAAATAATCAAGCTAATTATGTATTCAATAATTCAATTCACATGTACTTATGTTATTTACATGTTAAACAACTATATCATCATTTCATTATATTTCTAACATGTTTACATGTTCATTACATTAAGTTACTAACACATTGCTAGACTTAACATAAAAAAAATACATTTCTGGACATTCTACTAAGTGGCGCTGCGGCGCCACTTTTGTACTGAGTCTTGGCGCTGCGGCGCCGTGGCACTGCGGCCTGGTACTTGGGGTTGCGGCGCGGTGGCGCTACTGCACAAGAAATGAACTGGGAGTTGGCGCCGCGGCGCGAAATCCCAGACTTTGAGTTTCCAGTTCGCGAAGAACACAGAATTCAGCGAAATCAACACATTTTTAACACTAATTTCACCAAATTACACATACCCATATGTTATAATTTATACATAAACATAACCCAACCTTTGTAAAGTGATTTTAACCATTTAAAACACCCAATAACAGAATTAAATCATGTAAAAATTTGACTGTTCTTGATGTTCTTGAAGTTAATGAACAAAATCATAGATTTAACACTACAAATTCGTTATAACACCGAATCCGTTCGTTTAAGGCTTGGTCTCTTCGTATCAACATGCATAATATTATAGGAGTATAGAATTTAGGGATAATATACGATCACTACATAAAATATCACGTATAAGGCCATAAGGCCAAAACCCATACTTTGTAATTTTGTAGAAATTATATACGACATGTTTTCATGAATTTGATGTTATGGTTTACAACATATACATAATTAAACACAATTTGATATAACATAACACACATATAACCCATAAACATTACTCCTAAACCAATTACAGAGTTTCACAGAAGACTTAAGCCATACTCATGGAAATTTTAAAAGACGTAAATATAACAATTGGTTTGCGGAGATTACCCAAGCGTAGATTAAAAGATGATCAATGAAATTCTTTTCACAAGTACCTGTTGATTACACACTTACAATTTCTCTCAAAACTTCTCAATTTTCTCTCCGAACTCTCTTTGTATTTCTAGACTTAGCCAAAAAAATAATAAAAGAAAACGGAAGGAGAGTACGTATAAAGGAGAAGAGAACTGACGCGCATCATGGTCAGTTGCCCATCATGGGTTAACTAGCCATAACTCCTCCAAGGCCATGTTTGGCTAGCAATTAAGTTCAAAACTCATTATTTTAATAGAACCTTTTATCTTATAGTTTGAAAATGTCACACTCCTTATAAAATAAATCCAATATTTTATTTATTTTACTTTAAATAACATATAATAAATTCTCATTAATTCACATAGTCACATAATTAACTTTCTCATTAATAATAAATGTCAAATTATTAAATCTCTAATTAATAATTAACTTAATTAAAATAACATCATGCTTAATTAAATAATTCATTTAATTCAATAAGCTCACATAATTACATGCTTTGAATAATAAAATTCTCCACATTAATTTAATAAATATAACACATATAATTAAATTAATCTACCACAACTGCATCAATTAATTATTTAATCCAATAATTAAATCATCGAAAAATATTTATTTAATTTAATAAATATTAAAACAATTTACAAAATTCTCGTTCGTCATAGAATAGGTGATGTATACCTATTTTGGGGGCGTCACAAATTCTTATTGATAGACAAGTAAAACTCCATTAGGTATTCCTTAGCAAGCCACGTTTAGTGAACTTATTCTCTAATAAGCACCTACATACTTACTTTAGTGTCTCCACACAAATGATCATGAGATCAATCATCCTCATCCAATGAGCAAGCAACGTATGTACCAATCTATCTGGATTCACTAATCCCCAATTTAGTAATCCAACGATTGGGAACTATTTTAGTTTTAAGCTTTCTAAGAATTTAGATCTCATTAGAATGATCATCATCATTATTCTAAAAGCATTGCTTAAATCTATGAGTTTATCACATATTATAAAGCAACATCATGTAGATAATTAAAAGCCTTTAATAAATTAATATTTTTTATTAATAAATGAGTAAGATTGCTACAAAGTATATGCTTTGTCATCAAACATGATTGGCTTGTGTGCATACTACTTTCAGAACCAAGATCAGTTTCGAAGACAGGCAACCCGGGCGGCCACGCGTTGTAGTACTATAGAAGTGGCGTGGCCTTGCCACTTCGAGCAAGTAGCAAAAATATGGCTCTGCTTCTGTAGAGCCTCAACACAAGCAACACAATCATTGCTAATTTTTGCAACTTAGACTAACTATAATACTTCTAAATATGCGTATAAGCTCAAACAACACAATGATATACCATTTCATACCAATTAACAGAGAATTCATGAGTATTATAAGAATTTAACTAAACTCAAAATTAAGGACACAATACAATGGTATACCTCTTGAAGCAAAAATGGCACTCCTTACAATCTCAGACTCCTTCTTACTCAACTCAGTAACTCACACTCTCAATATAAACTTATCAGACAAATTATCTAGCATCTGAGAAATGAGAAGAAGAGCTTCCATTTTATACAAGATGGATTACACAGTCCATGAATTTGCCTACCATATACAAACCAACGGAAAGAGAAGGAACCAATAGATTGAGAGAGTTTGGAGAAAAGATTTCACCAACTCCTTCTTCCCCATCTCAGCTCATCATCACAATAAAGTTTCTAGCAAGCTTGAGTTCACGTAACTGAGCATAAGCTACTATTTGGGTCACTTAATATGGGACACGAGTTTTAAAAATCAGCAACTTAGTTATATAGAATGCTTAGTTTGGTTTCTTGGATTTCCAAAATGTGAATTTAATGTGTTAATGCTATTACATCATGAAAAGTTAGGGATTATTTATGAAAGAAGTATGCATACAAGCCAATCATGTATGATGATAAAGTATATATTTTTGTAATCAATCTTATTTATTTATTAATAAAAGAATTATTTATTAAAGGAATTTATTATCAACATGGTGTTATTTTATTAATATGTGATAAACTCATAGTTTTAAGCAATGCTTTTAGAATCATGATGAGATCATGCTAATGAGATCTAAATTCTTAGATAGCTGAAAACTAAAGTATTCTCAATCGATGGATTACTAAAAAGGGGATTAGTGAATCCAAATAGATTAATAGATACGTTGCTTGCTCATTGGATGAGAATGATTGATCTTATGATCATTTGTGTGGAGACACTAAAGCCAGTATGTAGGTGCTTATTAGAGAATAAGTTCACTGAACGTGACTCGCTAAGGAATACCTAATGTAGTTTTACTTGTCTGTCAATAGGAATTCCTGTAGCGATAGTAGTACAAATAATCCTTAGACTTGAGATCATCATAGTATCTTATATATAATGAGTTACACTTTGACTTATTCCTTAAGACCTTTAGGGTATATCAAAGGGTATGCTTGGGAGTAATAAGTTATATATGGAGATAATGAATGATCAATAAAGAATCTATCACTTCTAGTAAAAGAAGAGAAATGTCCTATATGATTCGATAAATAACAACCTAGGAATCCTTGGCCAAGGTGGAATGAAATCAGAAAGTAGTTTTTAATTTATATTCATTAGGAGTTGGGCATTTGGGAATCGAAATACATATAATTAAATAAAATAAGACTTGACAGTAATTCCATGTCTTATATTTAATTGGGACATTGTATGGTGGAAGGATTGAATTGTACGGTAACTATTAACTCAAAGGTTCTTTTATGATTAATGTTGATCCCTGGGGAGGCTTATCCCTATTATAGAATAAATATTATTTATTTAAATAAATAAATCATTTAATTTATTTATTTAAATAAGATTAGAATTGTTCTAATTGATTTATTCACAATCGGTTTAATATGGAGTACCTAAAGGGTCACACCATAAAAGGAAGAGTAATTATTTAAGAAGTTAATGGCATAATCGTAATAATATGTTAAGTATATTTAATTTAATATATGGTGATAGAATAAGTTAAATAGCTTAATATTTATTATTTAATATTTTAGAAATATTAAATATAAATTAATACGAGGAGTCTTATTAATATTATTACACTTATTATTATTTTAATTTCTAAAAGAGTTTATAAATTAATTTAATATAAGTACTCTCATTTATTCCTAATAGGATTAGAAGGAAAAATTAGTTAAAGAAGTTTAATTAATTATCCCTAATAAAATTAGGGAGCCCATTTAATTAAAAGAGTTTAATTAAATAAATAATACCTTATTTTAATTAAATAGGGTTACTTGATATCTTTATAAGAGGAGTCTTATGTCAGATATCAAGTAGATACATAATTCTAATTGTTGGAGAGTATGCCCCTTTTTCTATAGAGATAGAAAAATTAGTGTTTAAGCCAATACACCATTCTTCTTGAAAATTCTTCTTTCTTTGTGGATCACCTCTAGATGCCATACACTTGGGTGGCTAACATTGATCAAAGGAAGGAATCTACCCGGAGATTCAAGGAGATCGTAGAGAAGTAGGAGGTGAACTCGTACATGTGAAAGCTCGTATCTACAAGGGTATGATTACATAACTTCTTGTTCTTCACTTTAATTAATAATATGCATAAAGGATGATCCGAGTAATTAGTTTGTGAAAAATTTTAAAATCTGATTTTACTTTGCTTCTGCTATTTTTGTAATTTGATTGCTACACAAAACCTTACTGTGGTATCAGGGCCAAACTTTATGCGAATTATTAATTATTTTGATTCCATATATGTATGAATATGTATTTTAAATAATTTATTCGGCATAATCTGTTGTATAAAATTATTTTATGAAAAACAATATCACTTGGCCTTTTTTTATAACAGTTTCGCGAACTTTAAGGTATGCGAATTGATTGGATTTTAAATCAGTGATGCACTATCATGTTTGGTACTTCAGTAATAAAGATTCCTTCGGTTCAGTGTGGCTGATTTATTTAAAAAAAATGATATGTTTTCCGCGTGGTAGCCTGATGCTTCATGGAGGTTAATTATATATATAAGATAGTTACCATGGGTTTACCAAGTGATTCACATCGAGTTAAAGCTTGATCCTCCTATAGCTTCTTAGAAATATATGTTAGAGATATATGATATATATATATATATATATATATATATATATATATGTGTGTGTGTGTGTGTGTGTGTGTGTGTGTGTGTGTGTGTGTGTGTGTATGTGTGTGTGTGTGTGTTTATAATAATTAACCAGGGGATTCTTCCCACGAGGTGGCCGCACGATATATATATATATATATATATATATATATATATATATATATATATATATAAGTATATTATTTTAATAATTTTATAATTAAAATAAAGAGTTTAATTTAATCTTAAAATTGGATTTCATGCAACTTAAAATTGCCCATTAAATGATATTCATATATATATATATATATATATATATATATATATATATATATATATATATATATATATATGGAATGATTTTATTTATTGATACATATGATGATATGTATGATAATAAATGGGATTGATTATGAAATATTGACCAATATGATTGAATTTATTTGGTTGGATGCTTGAATGAATGTGTTTTATTAAATGGGGTCTGCGTACTTCGTCTTTTTTGGTTTTCTTCTTGATGTAAATTCTATCTCTATCTTATATACTTCCCCTTGACTGCTGATCAAGGTTTCTATTTAAATTAAATATTTTAATTGTAATAGGATTAGTTAGAATTTTTTTAGAACCGGAGATCAAGGAGCAAGGAGCGCTCGAAGACCCGTTTGTAATGGAGCCTGAGTTTAAATTTAATAGTTATATTTAAATGTTTATTCTTGCACCCTAGGGTTTGACATTTTGGTTCATTTGGTGGCTTTAGTGAACCAAACTAGAATAAAAGTCCATAATCAATCCGGGTAGAATATAGTATTCTATATGTGCATGCTAGTATTATATATATATATATATATATATATATATATATATGCAAACATGCTTCACATGTTTAATGATATGACGTGTATTTTATATATATATTTGCATGCGCGCTAAATAAGATGAGACTAATAATAACAAACCCCTTAATGAAATTATATTAAGTTGTAACATTCAAAGATATTTGGAATATCGAACGTCGCCTTCTAGCATGATAAAAATAATAGAGCATTGAATATTTAATATGAGTTTGTTGTGCACACACAAGGCGAGTATTAAATATTTGAGATGTTGTTTTTATTACATTTGATGCTTATAATGAATTGAACATTACCGCCTTGTTGTGCAAACACAAGGGATGTAGTTTTCTCGTCACTTATATGGAAATGCTGGGTATGACTTAACTTAAATCATTTTAGTTCGGATGTGCACACACTTGACCATTATGATTTAAGTGGCAAAATACAAGGAGTTACATGATGATGTAATTGACAAGAGTTGTCTACTTATTTATTTATATATAGTTTATTTTGCACACACAAGGCTATATATATTTGAAATGAGATCCTTATTCTCACTAGCAAATCATTAATTAGATATTGCCGAACTATATTCATGAGGGTAATATAGTTTGAAGAAAATAGTGGGAGATACCAATATAAAATAAGACCTAATTTATTTTGGTAATTAATTAAATGAATGTTTGCTAAAATATTATCTTTTTACATGCAGAATTTTAAAAATGTCACATTCACTAATTTCACTGCGTAGCATACTTGATGCTAACAAACTGACCAGACCGAATCATACGGACTAGTTAAGGAATCTAAGAATTGTTCTCACTGCTAAAAAGATTTCTTATGTCCTAAATTCGCACGTACCTGCAAAAGTTACAGAGACAACCTCTGAGGAAGAGATTGCTACTTTTAAACAGTGGCAAGATGATGCATATGTGGCTCAATGCATCATGCTCGCATCCATGAGTAACGAGCTTCAGCGTCAGCTTGAAACCATGGATGCTACTACTATGCTACTGCACCTTCAAGGGTTATATGGTGAGCAAAATAGGACTACTAGATATAGAATAACTAAGGGGCTCTTCCGATCTCGGATGACCGAGGGCACTACCATTGAGACTCATGTCTTAAAGATGATCAATCTGATTGAACATATTGGACAGCTTGGATTCGTTATGGATGGGGAGTTTTGTCAAGATTTAGTCTTGCAGTCACTCCCGGACACCTTCTCACAATTTGTTGTGAATTTTTACATGAATAAGTTAGATGTCAGCTTGTTTGAATTAATTAACATGTTAAAAACTACTGAAGGTCACTTCCCATCCAAGAAAGAACACGTCTTAATGGTGGATGATTCTTCCAAGAAAAGGAAGAGGCCCAAGGTATTTTCTCAAAAGAAGAAATCCAAGAAGGTTAAGAGTAAGGCGAAAGTGAAGGATCAAAAGAAACCTGATCAAGCTAGCAAAGGAATTTACTTTCATTGCAACAAGCTGGGTAATTGGAAGAGGAACTACAAAGATTATCTTGCAGAACAAAAACAGAAGAAGCTTGGAGAAGCTTCGAATCCTAATCAAGGTTTGTTTATGATTGAAATTAATTTGTCTGAAAGTCAATCTTCTACTTGGGTATTGGATACCGGCTGTGGTTCTCACATATGTAATAATATGCAGGGACTAGTTAGAAGTAGAAAGCTGAGTAAGGATGAGGTTGTCCTATAAGTGGGAAATGGAGCAAAGGTTGGTGCATTAGCTGTAGTGACTTATTGTTTAACACTGCCTACGGGTAAGTCCATTAGTTTAAATAATTGTTATTTTGTTCCATCACTTATTAGAAACATTATTTCAATATCTGTATTGGATATGGATGGTTTTGACATTAAAATAAAGAACAATAGTTGTTTTATTTATAATAATAATGTTTTATATGGTGTTGGTAATTTACGAAATGGACTTTACATTCTTGACTTGCATGAAAATACACTTCAAATTGAACAAACTAAGAAAAGGAAAAGAAATGATGTTAATTATACCTATATGTGGCACTGTAGACTTAGTCATATTAATTAAACAAGATTATCCAAGTTGCATAAAGATGGGCTCCTAGAGCTATCGGATTATGAATCATATCCAACTTGTGAATCTTGTGTCATGGAAAAAATGACTAAATCTCCTTTTAGTGGAAAAGGAGAAAGAGTTATAGAGTTGTTAGTATTGGTACACACAGATGTATCTGGACCTATGACAACGAATGCACGAGGAGGGTATTCTTATTTTATTACATTCACTGACGATCATTCAAGATTTGGATATGTGTATTTAATGAAATACAAATCTGAATCATTTGAAAAGTTCAAAGAGTTCATAAGTGAAGTAGAGAAACAAACGGGCAAAAGTATTAAGATTCTTCTATCAGATCGAGGTGGTGAATACTTAAGCAGTGAGTTTCTCAATTGTCTCAAAGAAAATAGTGTAATCTCACAATGGACTCCACCAGGGACGCCACAATTGAATAGTGTATCTGAAAGGAGAAATTGAACATTGTTTGACATGGTTCGTTCCATGATGAGTTTTACCGATCTTCCGATGTCATTCTGGGGATATGCCTTAGAAACAGCTACATATTTACTAAATAAGGTTCCCTCGAAATCTGTCCCTAAGACTCCATATAAGATGTGGACAGGGAGGAAGTCTAGTCTTAAGCATGCTAAGATTTGGGGATGTGCAGCTTATGTGAAAAGGTTTCAGAATGATAAGCTTGGGACAAGATCTGATAAGTGTACTTTTGTGGGATATCCTAAAGAAAGTTTAGGGTATTATTTCTACAATCCTACTGAACAAAAGGTGTTTGTTGCCAAACATTCCGCCTTCTTAGAAAAAGGAGTTTATCCTTGAAGGGGCCAGTGGGAGAAAAATAGATCTTGAAGAAATTCAAGAACCACAAACCACTACAGATCAAATGGATGAACCTGTCCAAGTAGAGATTCCTTTTGTACCACACTCTATTCGTAAATCTGGAAGAGTACCGAAGATACCTGATAGGTATGGACTTGTCATAGAGGATGACGATGAGGTACGCATAATAGATGATGATGATCCATTGAATTACGAACATGCTATGAGTAGTAAAGACTCAGAGAAGTGGCAAGAAGCCATGAAATCCGAGATGGACTCCATGTATGAAAACTAAGTATGGACTTTAGTTTCACCACCTAAAGGCATTAAGCCTATTGGGTGTAAATGGGTCTTTAAAAGAAAGACTGGAGCAGACGGCAAGGTAGAGACCTATAAGGCCCGACTGGTCGAAAAAGGTTTCAGATAAAGACAAGGAGTTGACTATGACGAAACCTTCTCACCAGTAGCAATGCACAAATCCATTCGGATTTTGCTTGCGATTGCAGCTTACCATGACTACGAAATTTGGTAAATGGATGTGAAAACGACCTTCCTCAATAGGAAACTTGAGGAGGATGTGTATATGACACAGCCAGAGGGATTTGTTTCAAAGGTTGGAAAAAATCAAGTCTGTAAGCTACAACGATCCATTTATGGATTAAAGCAAGCTTCTCGTAGGTGGAACATTCGTTTTGATGAGACAATCAAAGAGTTTGGTTTTATCAAAAATGAGGATGAACCATGTGTGTACAAGAAGGTTAGTGGGAGCGCTGTTTCATTCCTTGTATTATATAATGATGATATATTATTGATAGGGAATGATATTCCTATGCTACAATTAATTAAAATCTGGTTATCTAAACACTTCTCCATAAAGGACTTGGGAGAAATATCCTATATTTTGGGGATAAAGATCTATAGAGATAGATCTAAAATGATGCTTGGCTTATCCCAAGGAATGTACATTGACTCAATGCTAAAGAAGTTTAGCATGGAATATTCCAAAAGAGGTCTCATGTCGATGAGCCATGGAATACATCTCTCCAAGAAGTAGGCCCTAAAGACACCTGAAAAGAGAGACCGTATGAGTAAGATTCATTATGCTTCAATAATAGGATCTATCATGTACGGTATGATATGTATTAGACCTGTAAGAACCCGAATTTTTAGAAATTATTAAAATAAGAATTTAGTGAATAAAATTCTTAAGTGTGAAATGGGTTCGAATAAAAACAGTTATGTGATACGAGGTATGTAAGACTGTGTTACATAGGATAATATGAACTATGTAATATGTAATTTTTGTGACTAATAAATATATTGTTATTATATATTGATATTGATCCTAGAGATAATTTAGTTGAGATAAAAAGAGTGGATAAAATTTTCTATCGATATTAAATAGTTTATAGGATTATTTTATCATAGTAAGTTGATGACATTAATGTATAATTGTCATTTTCTTTTGTGTGCGCTAATAACTGGTATGATTATAATAAAGGTTATTGATAGTACGTAAGTTATTCGCGAATAGGTTTGGATAGTGAAACATGAGTTAGTTGAGAGAATTAACTAATAAGAATAAATATTGGTTAATTGATAGTTGAGAGTTATATTATGGAATAATATAATGTGTATGTTAAACCTTAAATAACTATGGTAATATAGTACAAGGTTTAATTTACTTAAGTAAAGGAGTGAATTAATGTGTGTTGAATATGTGATACATTATATATGTTACTCATAATGGTAATATGTGAGAAAGTCTAATGTAAAAATAACGTTAAATATATATACGTTATTAAAGGGAGACATAAATCATTATATCTTTAAATGGCTATTTAATATTTGAAAAAATTATTTTGGGAACAATTTATAAAGGGAGAGAGAAATAATAATTATATATTTCTAATAGACGATATTAAAATAATTTCTAATATTGAGTTATTTTAATAAAAGGAGGAAATATTATTTTTGAATAATAATATTACCTTATATGTTTTTGTATTAGGTATGATTAATAATATAGTAAATATATTAACACGTATTTGCTATATGTAAATAAATTGATGGAAACCATTTATTATAATAGAAAATAAACTTATTATCTATTTTCTATATATAATATATGTACATGTATCGTACATATAGTTAATTGATATTATATTAAGAATAATATCTTGAGACAATAAGCAAATTAATTTCTAATTATAAATGTCTTTATTCGGAGAAAACATAATATTTATGTTATGACAAAATACTTAATTTCTAATGTATTTCCAAGGGAGTTAATTAATGAAAGAAAATTAAGTTATTTTAATATATTAAATAACGTAAGTTATCATTTCATCGTGGATGTTATCATTTAAATAATTAATAGAGTAAATATTAATTATTCTAAGTATAAAGGTTGTACATATTATATATATGTAATTATTTAAGTAAGCTTAATAATTTAGCATTATGGTAAAGTGTGACATAAACTTTATATTAAATAAATAATAAAATAATGTGAAATTGGGGAAAAGCCAAACATGGCCTCGACCCCTAATTTTGTATTAAAGAAATAATGAGCTTGAGGTATATAACTCCAGTAAATGAGATAAATGAGCCTTGTGTGGCCTGAGTATTAAAGTTAAACTAGACTGAGGGTTTAACTGAAATTATTAAAAGATAATAATAGATGATTGATAATAGTCATCGTGATATTAAAGTGTGATAGAAAATAATGGGTTGAGAGTATCCCACTGAATTATATTAAAATATTAATTGAATTAAACCAATGTACATGATATTATGTATGGGTGTATATTTAAAATATAAGTATATTTCCTATATGTGGGTAGGTACATATATATGTGTCCGTAACATAATTTAATGTAGTAATGTTAAATCATTATAATTGATTTAATAAGCCAAAAAAGAATTAACTTGAGTAGAATGAGACATATTTTGCTGATAAGATAGAGAGTATTAAACCTTGTCCCAAAATCAGTGTCTCATTAATTATAACTGTCGTAATAGACCATTGGCCTAACACTTCAATTGCTGAGAAATGAAAAAAGGCTACAAAGCTGGTAATCATGGCTAGCGGGATGGAGGAGAAGGGAGTAGTTTACCAAATCTATAATACCCATCATCTTCTTCTTGTTCTTCCTGCTAAACAAAATCAGTGGACAAAGCTTTGGTATGGGTATTGAATTTCCTATAAATAGGGACTCCTTCTTCTTTTTCCCATTTGGTAAATTCTCTGAGAATTTGGCTAAGAGAGGTTGCAAGAATTTGGAGCAATTAGAGGATTGAAGAGCTATGTTCAGCAAAGTTAAGCATCAATAGGTAATAATTCTAAGTTACATGCTTTTGATTTCCTAAGTTTTCAATCACTAGAAATGTCATAAAAAGTAGCTTTTGAGTCACAAAATTGATGGCCAAGGATTGTTATAATCCATGAATTTGTTGTTAGATATTGTTAATATAATAAAATACAAAATCAACGGAACTTAAACGAACCAATTTGGTTAAAAAAACGAATCCGTAGTGAACGAATTCGCTAAATTGTCAAAACATGAACAATTAGTATGAACATGAGTTGTAAATTCATATTTGGGTTAGTTAATGTTTATGTTAGTTGATGGATTTTTGGTATGTTGTAGTTCTATGAATTACGAACTCATAGAATCGAAAATGAACTAATTTGGACATGTATAACTCAAATTATGAAGGTTAGAATGAAGTTTGGCTTAATGGTTCATAGCAGGGTCTGAAAAATTCGAGTTAGCTGCAGCTAGGCCCGCCCCGACGGGCTATTTTTTAGGCAAAACCCCAGCCCCGACAGGGGGGGGTGTGTTCTACAATGACTAATTTTATATGTTTTACTAAAACAACCACAACTTTTTCATACGAACTCCGATTGAGGCGATTCAAGATGATCCGGAACGAGGACGAATAGACCTACAACTTTTTTTTGTTTAAGTTTTTCAATTTGAGGTGGTTAGGAAGGGTCAAAGTAGTCATCTTTGTGACTGTCACGTATTCAAAGGCGAACGAAGGGCGTCGAACGAGCACATACGCAAGTATAGTGCTCCCGACGATGGAATATGTTATTCTAAGTGATAAAACATGAATATGCATTATAATAGACATGTCATATATCTAAGATTACTTTACTCATAATCGAATGATTTAAGAATGATTTCTTAAAGAAAACTTGAAGTTTGAAAATGAAAACTTGACGAACTTTGTGTCTTTTAAGTTTCGACCTTGGAAACATGTAAATGTGGCCTAGTTATGTGCGCGGATGGATAAGGAATGTAATTCCAAGATGTATTGCACATAAAAGGTTGTCAAGCTCGGTTTAGTATGCGTTTTAAAGAGAAATTTAAAAGTGTTAGAAACTAACTTTGATGAGCATTGTATTACTTGCATTATGACTTTATAAGCAAGAATGATAGAGTTATCTATACCTTTGAACATGAATGATATGTGCATACAACTAGTCAAGCATGACATAAGTTATTTAAGCATGTTTTAAAAGTATGAACTATGCTATGTCTATGTAAATGAGATAGATACATGTGAGCATACTAGTGGAGGCTTATTAGTACCAATATATGGTTTTAAAAGCTTATAACATCGAATCTTGTTAAAGAAAGTTGTTAAGTTTTATTGATTGAAATAAATCATTATGGAGCTAAGTAGTTTGAATATGAATGACGTAGATCACGTATTTATAAACTTTAAATATGTGTCGAACACATAGCGAGTCAAGTGTGTGATATATGTATATGAATGTTGATGTCAAGAATGGAGGGTTAAGTATACCTATACATACTTAGCTATTCTAAGAGTATTATAAGGAAGCGAAATGAAGGTTTTACAAACCTAGTTAGGAAATGATGCTATATTTATTATTATATTAAGAGCATATAAAATATATGATTAATGGATATGAATCCATGATTATATAACTATGTAAGAATACACGCAGTGCAGATAAGCTTCAAGCAGTTAAGTCGTAGTTCATAAACTACGAATCAGGCAAGTCTTTCAGTTCCTATTTGATATATGAATTCTATAACTGTTAGTTGAGCTATATTATGCTATTAGAATGTTGATGTACATATATGAAATGCATATGAGCTATGTATGAAATGTGAAAGTTGATCTTTGATGATATTCTTGTGAAATAAACCTATATGCCTATTATGTGAGAAGTAACATGCATAGTAAATGCTAATTGATTATGAAGGCACGAACTGAATATGTTATTATATGCTATGTGCTGCATAAAAACTATTAGAATTGATGGGCTGTCGAGCTCACCCTTGCAAATAACCGCTTTTGCAGGTTAAGGATACACGATAAAGGTTACGTACTACTTGATTGATAAAGTTCAGTCACATAAAATGAGATTGATTTGTTTATTTAAATAGGTACTCTTGAACCATGTTTAGGTTCTAGGAGATGTATAAGATAATAGGTATAATGTATAATACATGTTAAGTTGTATTATGTTATGCATAGAGGAATTCGAATCGAGATGTAAAAGTTTATACAGTAATTCGAATAGATTGAATCATAATATAATTTGATTCAAGGTTATATAATTGATTTAAGTTAAGATATCAATAAAAGATTTATTTTTAAGGAGATTGAAAAAGTTTAAACTATTCTGCATATTATTATAACATTGAATATGATGTAATACAGGATTAATAAATGACCAGGATTAGAAACTTATAAAAGTTTTGGGTCATTGTGCAGATCCTGGAAATGGAATGAATTTGTATTCTAAATTGTAATAAGTAAAGTTTATTCATTAAGTTATGAATAAAAAATATAAATAGTTTGACGATAGTAGTATTGTGACGGACCGGATTTGTGATTCGAAGGGACCCGAATTTGGGGGCGTCACATGTTGGTATCAAAGCTGTAGGTTATAAACTTAGGTAAGTGTACCTTAGGCTATAACCTAAGAGAGCGAGAAAGATAAAGATTAAAATATGTATAAGTGAAGATTCAAAGAATAATCTTGAAGTATCTAGAGAATGAGAATTCAGGAATTTTCTAATTTCGGTAATAAAAATGATAAGATGATGTTTATATGATAAATATGACAAAGATAATGAGAATGAACTCGAATGGAGTTTTGTTGATAATATGGAAAGAACCCTAAGGAAAATTGATGATCACGACGTGATCAGATTGAGCTTTGAAGTGATAAATTGTCTGTAATAACTAAGTGTGTATAGCTTGATGCTATAAGAGAATATACTATGAAATGGTACGAGATGAACTCATGAGGAGTTGTATGTGGTGAGATACGAAGAATTCGTATCGAGCAAAGAGCAAGTTAAGAGTGAGATAGAGTTAAGTTAGATTTCAATTGAGGACCCATGTCAGCAGCTGAGTTTGTATGATTCCGTGTTATGGCCGGGGAATTGTACTTAGTGTAAAAACCACTTAGTTTTTGGCGCTGAAAATCATTAAAATGTATCTGTCGCGCTATTTGCTATATACATGTTGAGAAGGTGATTCTTTTCTCATGTGTATAGCAGATAGATAGGTTATAGTTAGAGAATATAAGGTTAAGTAGCGTGTTCTTAAAACTCATACTTATGGTACGTTCGTGACTCATAATTAAATAAAATATTTTTGAACCCCTCAGCGAATGGACGCCTATGGTCTGACTAGGATAAGTTCTTAAACTCATATGATTATAACAAGTTCTTGGATTTCCAAAGTGTGGTAAGTTTGATGAACTATATCGGGTATATGTATGTTGGGAAGTTAGAAATTTTAGTATGGTAAGCATTGATGGTGTTAGAGATTGATAGAGTGAAGCAATAGAGTAAAGATTAAAGTTGATGGAGAAACATGGATTTTCTAAATCTTCTAGCTCTGCTAGATTGTCAAAATTTATTGACTTCGTGCTGATGTTTGCACTTCTATTTTCTTTGAACTGCCGTAGCCAGACTTTGTTATTGTAGGATCTAGCAATCCTCTGTTAGTATAACTGACCATGGAAGATGGTTGCGGTCCGCCTTTCATCTATTAGAGATAATTGGTGGTACCAATTTTGTAACCATTAGTCTTCATCCAGCTAAGTGTCTATCAACACTCTGAGGGATTCCATTTCTACCTCTATGGGGAGCACTACTTCTATGTCATAGGTTAATGAGTAGGGGTTGCCCCAGTGGAAGTACGCATTGACGTTCTGTAGGCTAATAGAGTTAGAGGCAACAAGTTAGGTCATCCTTTGTGATTGGTGGACATCTTTTGCATGATCTTTTTGATATTCTTATTAGTCACTTCAACAACACCATTCATCTTTGGACGGTAGATAACGAATTTGAGATGTTTGCTGTGGAATTTACTGCAACCTCCTCCATCATTTGGTTGTTGAGGTTTTTAGCATTGTTTGACACAATCACCTCTAGTTGTCCATATCGACAAATGAGATTGTTTATGATGAAATCAATGATAACTTCTTTAGTAACCCTAGGAGAAGAGGCTGCTTCTACCCACTTGGTGAAGTAGTCGATCATGGTGAAGATAAATTGATGCCCATTATTGGCTTTAGGCTCGATGGGCCCGATCACGTCCATTCCCCACATTGAGAAGGGCTAGGGCGAACACATATTGTGGAGCTCCCTTGGAGGGACGTGGATAACATTCCCATGAATTTGGCATTGGTAACATCTCTTGATGTGATCATCACAGTCAGCATTGAGAGAGAGCCAGTAATGCCCTATTCTTAGAATTTTCTTGACAATTAGAGGGCCGCTCATGTGTGGGCCGCATACTCCATCATGGATTTCATCCATGAGCCTCTGAGCTTGGTCTTTTTCTAGACATCTGAGAAGACCTAGTCCTGCATCTCTTTTATAGAGTGCATCTCCGCTCAGGTAGAATTTTATAGTCATTCTATGGATCCGCTTTCATTCAGCATGACTCGCCTCAGCGGGTGTATATCCATCTCACAGATACTCCTTGATATCTTAATACCAAGGGTGTTAGATGGGAGACAGTTCATCCGATACTTCTCTAATATAGTTCCCATAGTCTGGAGCCCTTTGCAGGGCAAATGTGATATTTGGCATGTCTTCCTTATCAAGTATGTTGATCAAGGAGGCCAAAGTTGCTAGTGCATCTGCAAAATCAGTCCTATTCCGAGGAATGTGGAGGAAGGTTATTTCTTCAAACTTCGAAGCCAACTAGATAACCTACTGATGGTAAGGTAGCAAATGTAGTTCTTTGGTGTGATAGATCCCAGTGGTTTGTCTGAGTAGCAATTCAAAATCTCCAAAGACAGTTAACCGTCTGATGCCCATGGATTGGGCAAGTTTTAACCCCATGATACAGCCCTCATACTCAGTTGTATTGTTGGTGCTAGCAAACTGCAATTTGACAGCAACGAGACACTACTCCCCCGTAATGGATACTAGAACTGCTCTAGCTCCAGAACCTTCCATGTTTACAGCTCCATCAAAATACATCTTCCATGATTGGTGTGTATCATCCTAATGATGTTGCTAAACTGTCATTACCCATTCATTAGGGATATATATTTTCAAGGGTTTAAAATCCCCTGAAGGTGCGGAGGCCAATTTATCCCTAATCCCTTGACCTTAGATAGACTTTTGAGTCACGTAGACGATGTCAAATTATTGTAGGATCAACTGCCATTTGGAAAATCGACAATTCAACATGGGTTTGCTGAACACGTACTTGAGAGGATCCACGTGGGATATGAGATGGGTTGTGTGACCATAGAGATAATGTTGTAATCTCATGGAAGCCTATGTTAAAGCAAACTAAGTTTTCTCAATTAGAGTGTACTTGTGTTCACTGCTGCTGAATCTTTTGCTGAGGTAATAGATAGCTCTTTCTTGACCTCTATCATCTTTCTGTCCCAACATGTAGCCCATGAAATTGTCCTTGATTGACAGGTACATAAACAGGGAAACACCATCCCTTGGGGGGGGGGTACAAAAACAAGAGCTTTGACTAGCTGCTCTTTGATTACAAGGAAGGCTTTCTGATACTTAACATTCCATTTCATGGAGGAGTTCTTTATTAACAGCTTGAAGATAGGCTCATAGGTTTCTGTGAGTTGGGAGATGAATCGGCTGATGAAGTTGATTCTTCCTAAAAATCCCCGTATTTTTCTCTCCGTCGGGGGTATGGGCATTTCCTTGATGGCCTGAATTTTTGTAAGATCCAGTTCAATCCATTTGTGGCTTACTAGTGTAACAATCCAGATTTTTAATTAATATATTTAAATATTTATTAAATTATATAAATATTTAATGGTTGTGTTTATCGTTGAATAAGTATTTGTTTAATTGATTTGATGTGATTTGATTATTTATTTGTTTAATAAATAATTAATGAGTTAAGGAAAGTAATTATTTTGAAATAGTAATCTAATTTAATTTAATAATTAAGCTAGACTGTTTATATGTTATTAGAATTAATTAAATTAAGTATGAAAACTTAATTAATTAGAAGTGTGAAAAATAACTATATTATAAGTGGTTATTAAAATAAATTAAAATAGTTTTAATTTATTTTGCCAAACAAGACTTAAATATATTAAGTCTTTAATTTTAAAGAGTTTTGCCAAACGGAGCCTTATAGCTTTTGAATTTTTAAATTTGATTTATTAAATATAAATTAAATAAATAAAATATAAATAATATATATAATAATTTTATAACTGATAATTGATTAGGGTCAATTATTATAATGTCAGTTTTTTTTTTAAAAAAAACGTCTGCATTAGTTTTATGTTGTGTTACGTATATTGTATTTGGTTAAGTCTGAGAAAGGAAAAAGGGAAGTGTTTAAGGAAAAAAAAGAGTCTGAGAAATTTCAGAGAGAACATTTGACAAAGGACTGAGATTTCAAAAGTTAGTTCAGAGTAGCGATTCTCAGTGTATGGTTTTTTTAAAAAGCAAGTGAAGGTATGTTATATAAAACCTAAAACATATTACGGTATAATTTTATTGAATATCACTGTGTATGTTAAAAAGTTTTACAAAAATTGTATGGAAATCATGTTTTTATAATTATGTATGATATTATGTGTATTTGTAACTGTAATTGTTATATTAGCACATGTATGTATATATGAGAAGTATGCTAGCATTCACAGAGAGAAAAGAATTGGTTTTACAGTGAAAACGTGTAAGAAATTGAGTTGTACAAAATCAAAGGTTATAGATACAATTGTACGCTAAATGTAAAATTGAAGTGTGATTATGTTAATTGGGTATGAATTTCAGAGAATCGTACTTTAAAGTAATCAAGTTTGGGTTATTATTGATATTACAGTGTTAAACAACGTTAACAATGGAGTTTTTCTTAAAAATAGTGTTTTCAAATAATGAAGTTTTTCTAAAGTAGTGGTTTAATTGTTGGTAATTGTTATATGGATGATTGTTAAACGTTTATGTGTAGTTGCGATGAAGTTATGGATGTTAATTAGTGTTAGAATTGAAGTAATAGACAAACAAATCAGTTGTTCTGTTCTTCGTGGTTGGGTTCTGCGAGTTTCGGCACCCCAGCGTCAAAATTCACGCCCCAGAGCCAAAAATCGCGCCCCGACTCCAAAATTCGCGCCCCAGTGCCAGAAGTTGGCGCCCCAGCGCTGAAATTCGCGCCCCAGCGCCAATCTCGCGCCCCAGCGCCACTTGTTGGCTTAGTCCTCGCGCCCCAGCGCGGGGACAGAAGTCTGACTTGGACAGTTTTGACCTCCTGTAGTAAAATGAAAATAACTTCCTCATACGAACTCCGATTGAGGTAATTCAAGATGATCCGGAACGAGAACGAGTAGACCTACAACTTTTGTTCTTTACGCTTTTCAATATGAGGTCATTAGGATGGGTCAAAATGGTCAGTTTTAGGACTATTGTGTTTTCGGAGGCAATCGGAGGGTGTCGGGCATGCACATATGCATGTGTAGTGCTCCAGACCGTAAAAGATGATGTCTTAAGTTATAAAAAATGAATCTTAGTAAATATAATGATGCTTAACATTAATAAATAATGTATTACATAAGTTATAGAAGCATAGTAAGCATACACAAGAGAGGCAAATCGGGCGTGTGACGATTGAACGTCGAAACACCGTGCCAAGTGTTAATAAACTTAAAAAGTGTTTCAATTCCATTGAAATGGATATTATAAGATATGGAATGGGTTTAATATAAAACCAATAAGTAGTCCTAGCAAGACTTAAGCACTTGAACTTCGAGTTTGACTAAGAAGAAATATAGTGAGTCATAAGTCGAAAAGTTAACACAATCTAATTGACCATTGTGTACTTATTAATAGGAAAGAGTATGAGTTGTGGAGTAGAGTTTGCATTATAATTACTATGTGTTGTTATGTGACTAATAGTTAATGTAAATGATTATATAAATGTGTAGGGCACGTGAAGTGCAGATATCTGTAAGCTGTTAAACTGTTATTGGTAAACAACGATCAAGGCAAGTCTTTCGGTTCCTATTTTCTACGTGAACTTGATGAACTATTTTAAATTGCATGATATGTTATACATGTTGAAATCATAAAATGCTAAAGTCAATTTATGACTACATTATTTTGGTTAAATAATGATGATTGAGTAAGGAACTCAATCCTTATATTTGCTATGTGAATTAAAAGCATGTATGCTATGTTACTTTAATTATTATGAGATGTATGTTGAGCATATTATTATGTGCTATGTAATGCATGAAAACTGTTAGATTTTGCTGGGCTGTCGAGCTCACTCTTGCAAATAACCACTTTTGCAGGTCAAGATTTTAAGGTAAAGATACGTGCTATGTGAGTTATAGAGATCTATATTCACGAAGATTACTTATGTATTATGAGAAATGTATTTCATATTTTGAACGTAACATGTTGTTGAATTATAAGTTGAGCTATCCAATGTATATGGATATTTAGTTATGATGTAAGACTTTGTATAGTCATTTTGTTGTAACGATTCATGATATAAGATTGAATCAAAGAGATGTAATGTAATGGTTGCGATTCAGGGCAAGAAAGAAGGAAATGTATAAAAGTTTTAAATATTCCGCAATTTTATTAAGTTTAACATCGAATAATGATGTATTATTTAGAGGTTGAATGTATGGTTAACGACCGAAGTCGGGATTTAAATTGTATAAATTAATTTAATAATTAAGCTAGAGAGTTTATAATGATTAAATAGATTATTATATTATGCAATGAATTGTTATTAGAATTAATTAAATTAAGTATGAAAACTTAATTAATTAGAAGTGTGACAAATAACTATATTATAAGTGGTTATTAAAATAAATTAAAGTAGTTTTAATTTATTTTGCTAAACAAGGCTTAAATATATTAAGTCTTTAATTTTAAAGAGTTTTGCCAAACGGAGCCTTATGGCTTTTGAATTTTTAAATTTGATTTATTAAATATAAATTAAATAAATAAAATATAAATAATATATATTGTAAGACCCCGAATTTTATGAAATAAAAGTATTCAATTTTTCTTATAATTACTATTCAGTAAATGGTTAAATTGATAAAAGTTAAAGTTAAGGATGATATATGAAATTTTTTTCAAAATACGCAAGTGGTTATAAAATATTCATTGTTGTCCGGGAATATTCGTTTGGTCGTGGAATATTCTTACTGTCGGAGAATATTCGTACGACGGCGCAGTCTTGTGTGGGCCCCATAACGGAAAGCGATTGGATAAAGAAAACGACAAAATTGAGTTTTTATAAATAACGGCGTAGTTGTTACCGTCAACACTGTTGGAATATCTGGTGGTTAAAATACAGTAATACGCGTAGTTGCACAGTAACACACGGTATTGCACAGTATTTTTTTCAATTATTGATTCTTACGTAAGAAGACACTAATCAATAATTGTTACAGTAATTACTGTTCAATATTTTATTTTATTGATTCAATAATTGCTACATTGAAATTTTATATTATTGTTGTTCAATAATTATCACTGCACAGTATTTCCCATTATCAGATCAATAATTCATATTATTTGAATAATATTATTAAATAACATTATTGGCAATGTCTAGAAAGTTCTGTCTAAGGAGAGGTTTGGTCACCTAATTGCGCGCCAGTAAGGAAAAATTCTTATTGGAAAGCCCCCTCTTTCCTGGGAACGGCCTGGTTGTCATAAATGTGATTCTGTAGTATTATTTGTGAATAATTAATTATTGATTCATATGATAAGGAAATATTTATTTTATGTGGATATAAATGAGGGATAAAAAATGAAGGAGTTAATGTTGAGGTTTTTATCCGTATTTTTGTCGGAATGGAGGTATTAAAAAATTAAGGTTTTTAAGATATTTTGTGAGGGTTATAATTTTTAATCCGACCGTTGGATCGTGGTAATATTTGGATATGTTATACATATATAAGTTGAGTATATGTCCACAAATTTTGAACCGTTAAAAATGAACGTATAATTTGTTATGAATTTTACAAGATGACTAGTTCAGAAATTGTTGAATTTTCGGAGTTAATCATTTTGGTGGAAAATTCTAGAATTAGTGGGCCCCACTTGTGGTTGGTGAAGAAATGTGCTGAATTATATTTCAAATGTGGTGGGTGGGAATAGTAGCAGGTAAAGCCATCCGGTTGCAGGTCAAGCCTATTAAAATTTTCCTATAAATAGAGGGCTAAGTTAGAATTGAAAATCACACCAGAAACAAATTTTTTCTCTTTCTCTCTCTATATTATGAAGCATATTTTGTGAGTATTTAGATACTTTGAGAGTTGCTATTCAGTGCAAGTTTCCTTCGGCTTTGCATACCGATCAGAAGTACTGCTCTTTTGAGGTAAGGGATAGTAAGGAATTTTAAGGGTTGTTATATTTTCCAGTTTCGTAATTTTTCTGACCTTCAAAAATTCTGAAAAAATTTGAAATGATATTTTGATGAGTTTTCTTGATTATGTCCAAAAATGGTGATTTTTGGATGTATAGATTGAGATTTATGAATTTTATGAGAAAAGACTATTTTAAAAGTAACCGCTTATAACTCCTTGTGGTTAGCTTCAAAATTGATGAAAATTTTATTGGGAGTACATGTATATGATAGGAGTATACTCTGTGAATTTCAGAATTTTTAGATAAAAGTACAATTTTTGATAAATGTCTAAATATTCAGCTATTTTGGCCATATGAAAAATAGTAAATGACTTTTAAAAATTCTGAGAAAAATATATGTTCACTATGGAACTATATTATGCTAAATCCCAGAAAAGAAATATTTTTGGAACTGATTTGGTATTTTTCATGAAAATGGTCTAGTTATGAGTAAATGAATTAAATATGTTTTGTGAAGAAAGAAAATTAGAAAATAGGATTTTATTGCTTGAGAATCCTATATGAGGTATATGCAGATTTTTGATGAGAGTTTTTGGTTATTGGTGATGAAATCTTATGAGTTTGGCATTTTAGAATGATTAAAATGTATTATTTAGTAAAGTGTAAACAATTAAAATAAATTGTTTATAAATTAAGAAATGTTATTCGTTCAATATCATTATACCGAAATATTGGTATAGATTTGATTGTGGAATTTCTACCTTTTTGTGTCGAGTTTACTATTCACGAGTTACTATTCATGAGTTACTATTCACGAGTTACTATTCATGAGTTACTATTCACGAGTTACTATTCACAAAAAAATTGGTTTCTTTTTTCTAACCAAATTATAGTTGATTTATGAATATTACTCTTGAGATTAAATCCAGATGTTTTGATTATATTGATTTTATTATCATATATAACATTTTTATAACCCTGATGTTGAAATTCTCTTTCACTGGAGTGTAAAGATGGGTAGATTATTGGTATGATCATGACTAGGGTTCTCTTTGGCCTGTAGTGCAAAGTTGAATTGTGACTGGTATGATCATGACCATTGAATTTATAATTGAATATCTTAAGCTTAAGTGTAAAGGTGAATTGATCAACATGGTTATAATTATTGTTTATATAAATTCTGAAATGATTATATATTTCTTTGAGATATTAATATCTTTGGCCTGTAGTGCAAAGATGAAATATTGATGAATATATTTGGCCTGTAGTGCAAAGATGAATTGTTGATGAATATCTTTGGCCCGTAGTGCAAAGATGACATGTTATTGAATATCTTTGGCCAGTAGTGCAAAGATGAACAGATGTTGAGATAAACATGACCAACTGGTGATACAAATGAATATCTTTGGCCGTAGTGAAAAGATGAAGTTATTGGTATGATTATGAACATGAAATGTGATTTGGTGTAACCATGATCTTTGATGTTTCAGGTAAAGATAGGTGATGAAAATTATCTTCGTCCTGGATGAGAAGAGGAATTTAGAACTACAGTTATGATTATGAGTTATTCATATGATTGTGGACCAGAATTGTTGATTGATGTTACAGGGATAAAATATTGTTGATGGATTTTTAACATGGAGAAGATAATAGACTTTATAGTCTATTTGACTCTTCTAATGGATTGCTCGTTCCGCTACAACTATGGTTGAAATTTTTATCATTTACCATATGTTCGAAATCTCTGATTTATTATTGATGAATGCTATTGATAATTTAATTATCTTTACTCATGATATTCTTTACTGAGCTAGTTGTGCTCACCCTTTTTCTTCACAATTCCTTTCAGGTAATAAGAGTGTAGCTGGGTCGAGCGGAGGTAACAGGGGAATAGAACGGTGGTCATCATTTAGTAGTTATATTTGGTGAATCACCTAGGGTGAAGCGAACCCAACGTTGGAAGGGTGTTTTGCCACTATCATACAAGATGTCTAACGACATACAACCTCATGTCATCATAAGACAGGGATGTGCTCATCCACTTGCTGAGTATATATACGAGCACTACCTATATAATCTTGGTGTTTGTTTGAAGTATAATTCTCAATTAGAGACAGTAGAGATAATGATATGTCAAGAGAAGACTCACCATTGGGAAGAATATGATAGTAATCTTCTCGTTTTTCTTTGGGGTCTATTGGGTCAACCAAGAATAATTCTGTAGCCATATGATATCTATCATAACCTAGACGCATGGCCTCCCATGTACTAAGGTTTTCTTGAGCACTTCCCAAAGATTCTAATTTCTAAAACAGTTTTTGACTATACCTTTATGTAAGGTGTCATTGTGAGGTGATGTCCACGGTTGGAACATGAGTCACATTTGGATATATTTGTATCCAAACTCACAGCATATGTGTTGTTGTATTTTGCACGACAATTGTTGTAATAAAGTTATAGTTGTTTTCTGTACCATATATTTGGCGACTCAGAATAGGTTGGATGGAATGGACCTATTTTGGGGTCGTTACATATATAATAATTTTATAACTGATAATTGATTAGGGTCAATTATTATAATGTCAGTTTAAAAAAAAACGTCTGCATTAGTTTTATGTTGTGTTACGTATATTGTATTTGGTTAAGTCTGAGAAAGAAAAAAGGGAAGTGTTTAAGGAAAAAAAAGAGTCTGAGAAATTTCAGGGAGAGCATTTGACAAAGGACTGAGATTTCAAAAGTTAGTTCAGAGTAGCGATTCTCAGTGTATGGTTTTTTTAAAAAGCAAGTGAAGGTATGTTATATAAAATCTAAAACATATTACGGTATAATTTTATTGAATATCACTGTGTATGTTATAAAGTTTTACAAAAATTATATGGAAATCATGTTTTTATAATTATGTATGATATTATGTGTATTTGTAACTGTAATTGTTATATTATCACATGTATGTATATATGAGAAGTATGCTAGCATTCACAGAGAGAAAAGAATTGGTTTTACAGTGAAAACGTGTAAGAAATTGAGTTGTACAAAATCAAAGGTTATAGATATAATTGTACGCTAAATGTAAAATTGAAGTGTGATTATGTTAATTGGGTATGAATTTCAGAGAATCGTACTTAAAAGTAATCAAGTTTGGGTTATTATTGATATTACAGTGTTAAACAACGTTAACAATGGAGTTTTTCTTAAAAATAGTGTTTTCAAATAATGAAGTTTTCTAAAGTAGTTGTTTAATTGTTGGTAATTGTTATATGGATGATTGTTAAACGTTTATGTGTAGTTGCGATGAAGTTATGGATGTTAATTAGTGTTAGAATTGAAGTAATAGACAAACAAATCAGTTGTTCTGTTCTTCGTGGTTGGGTTCTGCGAGTTTCGGCACCCCAGCGTCAAAATTCACGCCCCAGAGCCAAAAATCGCGCCCCGGCGCCAAAATTCGCGCCCCAGTGCCAGAAGTTGGCACCCCAGCGCTGAAATTCGCACCCCAGCGCCAATCTCGCGCCCCAGCGCCACTTGTTGGCTTAGTCCTCGCGCCCCAGCGCGGGGACAGAAGTCTGACTTGGATAGTTTTGACCTCCTGTAGTAAAATGGAAATAACTTCCTCATACGAACTCCGATTGAGGTAATTCAAGATGATCCGGAACGAGAACGAGTAGACCTACAACTTTTGTTCTTTACGCTTTTCAATATGAGGTCATTAGGATGGGTCAAAATGGTTGTTGTTAGGACTATTGTGTTTTCGGAGGCAATCGGAGGGTGTCGGGCATGCACATATGCATGTGTAGTGCTCCAGACCGTAAAAGATGATGTCTTAAGTTATAAAAAATGAATCTTAGTAAATATAATGATGCTTAACATTAATAAATAATGTATTACATAAGTTATAGAAGCATAGTAAGCATACACAAGAGAGGCAAATCGGGCGTGTGACGATTGAACGTCGAAACGCCGTGCCAAGTGTTAATGAACTTAAAAAGTGTTTCAATTCCATTGAAATGGATATTATAAGATATGGAATGGGTTTAATATAAAACCAATAAGTAGTCCTAGCAAGACTTAAGCACTTGAACTTCGAGTTTGACTAAGAAGAAATATAGTGAGTCATAAGTCGAAAAGTTAACACAATCTAATTGACCATTGTGTACTTATTAATAGGAAAGAGTATGAGTTGTGGAGTAGAATTTGCATTACAATTACTATGTGTTGTTATGTGACTAATAGTTAATGTAAATGATTATATAAATGTGTAGGGCACGTGAAGTGCAGATATCTGTAAGCTGTTAAACTGTTATTGGTAAACAACGATCAAGGCAAGTCTTTCAGTTCCTATTTTCTACGTGAACTTGATGAACTATTTTAAATTGCATGATATGTTATACATGTTGAAATCATGAAATGCTAAAGTCAATTTATGACTACATTATTTTGGTTAAATAATGATGATTGAGTAAGGAACTCAATTCTTATATTTGCTATGTGAATTAAAAGCATGTATGTTATGTTACTTTAATTAATATGAGATGTATGTTGAGCATGTTATTATGTGCTATGTGATGCATGAAAACTGTTAGATTTTGCTGGGCTGTCGAGCTCACTCGTGCAAATAACCACTTTTGCAGGTCAAGATTTTAAGGTAAAGATACGTGCTATGTGAGTTATAGAGATCTATATTCACGAAGATTACTTATGTATTATGAGAAATGTATTTCATATTTTGAACGTAACATGTTGTTGAATTGTAAGTTGAGCTATCCAATGTATATTGATATTTAGTTATGATGTAAGACTTTGTATAGTCATTTTGTTGTAACGATTCATGATATAAGATTGAATCAAAGAGATGTAATGTAATGGTTGCGATTCAGGACAAGAAAGAAGGAAATGTATAAAAGTTTTAAATATTCTGCAATTTTATTAAGTTTAACATCGAATAATGATGTATTATTTAGAGGTTGAATGTATGGTTAACGACCGAAGTCGGGATTTAAATTGTATAAATTTTGGGGTCGTTACAACTAGGAATCCTAAAAATTTGCCTGATTTAACACCAAAGGCGCATTTAGTCAGGTTCATCTTCAAGTTGTACTTACGTAAACCTGTTGAAGAGCTTTTTGAGATGATTTAGGTGGCCTTCCTCCCTTCGGGATTTGACAATGATGTCGTCCGAAAGAGAGCCATCATTGCTCGCTGGTAGGTAGCTCCGACATTGACGAGGCCGAACGATAATCATTTATAGCAAAAGGTTCCCCAAGGAATAATGAATGCAATTTTCTAACGATCCTCTTCAGGAACTATGATTTGATGGTACCCCGCAAAGTAGTCAGCAAATGAGTACATGTCATACTGAGCGGTATTGTCGATGAGTATGTGGATGAATGGTACAGGAAAGCTATCCTTGAGACAAGCTTTATTCAGATCCCTGTAATCAACGTAAACTCGCACCTTTCCTCCACGTTTAGGCACGGGGACTATGTTGGATAATCACTCAAGGTATGTTGACACCATGATGATGCCGGCATGAAATTGTTTCACAATTTCTTCTTTAACTTTCAAACTTCACTCAGGTTTTAATCACCTTAGTTTCTGCCTGACTGGCTTGAATCAATCTTTGATGGGAAGGCGATGAGTGACGATGTCAATTGACAAACTAACCATGTCTTCATAAGACCATGCAAACACATCCTAAAATTGGGTCAATAGAGTAACCATGTCATTCCTTTGGTTTGGAGTAAGGTCTGTACCAATCAAGATTTGTTTGGGATTTTCTGAGGTTCCAAGGTTAAAAGAGGTGGTTTGATCAAGATTTGGCTTGGGTTTCTTTTTGACCCATTCTTTGATTTCCTGAGGTATCTCATAGTCCTCTTGTTCAATCTCCATCAAGTCTGAGTCCAACTTTACATCAAAGTTACAGTCCTTGTGAGGAATAGGCACCTTATAAGCAAGTTTAGGCACATATAACTTTAGAGTCCTGAAACAAAATACTTTCACTTAATATATGAAACTGTTCAATCATACAAAGTGTTAGCATGAAATGACAAAAACAACTGCTAATACTATATAGCAAAAGTAAAAAGTTATTGTTATCTACAAGGCAGAGGGATTTTCTGCCCTTTTTACCCTTGTCGGCAAATACAAGGAGTGCTGCTCCAATTGCTAAGGGTGAAGTCCTGATGGACAGCTGTGATGAAGGGGATGTTATCGTCCTCTTTCTCTTGAATGATGACCATGATGTTTGGACAATCATTATCTGGAATATCTCTTTTCATTCCCTTCGTATGGATCAGGATGCACATTTTTGAGAGATGTCTATATATCTCTTGTTTACACCTTTGATTCCTTTCTTCCACCTCCGGGTCTGGAATCAGAACTTCCTTTCATTTAACCGGTATCGGCTTAGGAAACATCATAGCTACCACAGAGGCAGGAACTTTTAATAAAGGTCGTACATGATTATCATCTGTAGGCTTAGGCAACCGCCTTATAGATGAAGGAACCAGTTTATGCTTGTGAGGATTCTTGTGATCGGACCCAGAAGAATAGCCTAATCCGACTGTCCTTGTCTGGCTGGGAAGTTGAATTGGGCATTTGGTTCCCTGATGATCCTTTCCTTTGAAAGCCCAAGGATATCATATCTTGACTTGCCGACATTACTTCGGTAGAAACTCTGGGTTTCAGAGGTGGCACCCCAATGGGTTAATAGTGAGTGTTGCTCACCTCAAGGGCTTGGAAACTGACAGGCTCAACTTAGGCATTGAAGCTGATAAGGGGTATATCATTTTGAATATGAAAATCTGCCTCAGTACTGACAGTGACCAGACTACTGTTGATGATATACTTCAGTTGCTGATGAAGAGTGGATGGGACGGCTCCTGCCATATGAATCCATGGTCTTCCCAAAAGTAAGTTGTATCCGGTTGTAAGACCCCAACTTTTATGAATAAGGATGAATTTTCTATAAATTTTTATTTTTGAATATTATGGAGTGAATTTGATATAATGTTATAGTTGTGGGTAATATTTATAAATTTTGCAAATTACGCAAGTTGTTATAAAATATTCTATTGGTCAGGGAATATTCGTTTTAACAGGAAATATTCATATGCAAACCAAAGGAAGTTTGGCTTGGGTAGACTTCAAGGGTAATTTAGAGTTTAGAACATTCATCAACTAAGGATTAGTTGAATTGGTAAAGAATCGCTAAGCAACTTAGAGTTCGGTACAATAACGTAAGATAGTACAGTGATACTGAAGAACGAAGATCAAACAACAGTTATTAGTAGCTGAATAAACACACTTCTTACAATAATAATACAGACTTTGAATAAAGACTTAAAGATTAAATAACTTGGTCAACAATAAATGAGTACAAACTTTGAATAACCAAGGTAATCTCGATTGGAATAAATAAACAAAGATTAACTAGCTTGCTCAACAATAAATGAGGTTTAAAGAACTTGCATGACAATAAATCGTTAAACAATGGATTAGAAATAGAGAATTTGCATAAGTATAACATAATAATGAAAAGTAACCTTGCTGAATAATAAAGTAGCAAAGGTTAGGGAACTTGTCTCGTGCGTAGATTAAACAATTACTACTCACGTTCACCACAAGTCCTACACATACCATGTGTATTGACAATACACATTAGTTACACTAATATTAGTTTCATATAACTTCCTAACAATATCACATCTTTTCATGAACATCACTATTTAGCTTTATTACAACTGCTTAAGTGATCAAGTCATTGCACCACATACACATTAACAACTTGATACAACATCATATTACATGTCCAACATGTTATCATTAAGTTATACTAATACACAAAGGGTTGCACTTGCATTCATGCATCCCGACGCCCTTCGATTGGCTCCAAATACATAATAGTCCTAAAGATGGCCATTTTTACTACTGTTACAGACCTCAAATGAAAACACTTAAAGCATGAAAGTTGTAGGTCTATTCGTCCTCGTTCCGGATCATCTTGAATCAACTCAATCCGAGTTCGTATGAGAAAGTTATGGCCATTTTACTACAGGAGGACAAAACTATCCAACTCAGACAATTTTTCCAGCGCCGGGGCGCGGATCAGTGGCGCCGCGGCGCGAGTACCAGTGTCAGGGCGCGAGTTCCAGTGCTGGGGCGCAAGCTACTGGCCCATTTTTGGCGCTGGGGCGCGAAATTTGGCGCTGGGGCGCCGAAACTCAGAGAACCCAACGACGAATTAGAACAGAACAACTAAATTTTGTACTAAATGATACTGCTAACATCTAAATTTACATGAACAACTAACATAATTTGTAACACCCCGAAATCCGGTCTGCCTTCAGACCCAGACTCCGTGCGTCACTGTCATACTTCTTACCAATCATACATCATTATATACTAAAATATAATAACATATATTCTAAAATCCTAGGTTCTATAACCACAAAACCTCTTTCATTACAAATAATGATAATTATATTATTCTTTACATCTTACACGAGTGACTTTCATTCACCACAAAGGATTCATAACTGTTCATTAAACTAGTCTATAGTTTAATTCTATCATTCTATATTACAAGTCTTCACTTGCTCTTCACGCACATTCATATAATGAATGTCACTTCGTATGGATACCGCTCAGCTTGATCTTTACGGGATCCTTAAGTTCTTTCTAACCTCGTTCGCTGAAAATATTTTTATTTAAAGCAAGTGTGAGCATTCAATTGCCCAGCAAGTCATAACAGTTGAACAAACAACTTCAAGAGTGTAAGCATTCTTTAGAACTTCAATAACCGAACAAAGGTTATGAAGCAGCTTGAATAATTGGAATAGTCTTGATTCCTATCATTTTAAAACATTAGTCACATGCACTTTGAAATACTTTCATTCTCTACTTTCTTTTATGCACAATTGGTCTGGCTAGAATCAATAGCACAGACTTAACAATAATGGTTCATGTATAAACCGAAAATACTTGTATTGAACAGTTCGATCACAAAACAGTTCATCTCATGAAAACACCGAAGTGCTCACATTGTGGCTCAAGGCCTCATAAATACTACCATCTTGTACAAATATCGCACATTCACACATAGACAAAACCTCTCAAGTTCAACATCGGAGAAGTTTTAGAAACTAACATTCATTTAAAATATGAATGAAGTTAGGAAACTTGCCTTACGCATAGCTACAGCTTACAGTTTACGCTGAAATGCTTATTCCAAATCCCTATATAACACATAAGGAAATAACACGTACACCAATTAGTCATATACTTGACTTACGCATTGGTTTACTTAACTTTACTTCTTAAGCTTCGCGTTCTTGTAATTTAAGCATACGCGACTAACTTTCATTACCAGATTACGGCTTCATGACATACTGAGATGTCTTACTCAACACGTTTATCATCTTTGGTGAGTCACATTCTTATCTTCTTCTTATACTTCTCTAGGACTCAGCACACATCGCTTTTCTGCTAGTAGTCCATATGGTACTCTGAGTGGTTTCCCACAAACAACCAACAAACAAGTTCCCGTCTCATCTACACTGCCCACACAGTGAGTTAGATCGGTTGCCAGTTTTGTATATACATTCGCTCTCTGAAGGAATTGTTTAGCCAACTCCCATATGTCAACCATCAAAGGTTACGATTGTATTACAACCTAACTTACCTTAACTTATCCGAACCATTAAACTATAATGTTCGTTAAGTCAAGTTCTTATTCCTTATGGCTTTCTGGCAACTAAATGCCATACCTCAGGATTCATTATTTATCGTCTAAGTCATACAATCTTTTATATACTCGGAACAATCATTTAATGTTAATACTATGAGACCATAGCGTTAAACATTTCATATAAACTTATTCATATCTTACAATGTCCGGTTCCCTCAACTCGGAACATTGTTCAAGTTATACTTATTAACTCGGCTTCTTAACGTTATACGTTATTATCTCCAATTTAGTTTCTTCACCGTTCACGGTTAATCAACATTCTTCATTACATTACGGTTAAACCATACACAGGGTGTAGGTTCTGCCCGTTTAACACTCGCTTACACTCAACCCTTACGCTGGTTAAAGTGTTCAGTGCTTACTTTTCATTCTATCATTCTCATCTGACTTATATCGGACTTCAGTAATCTTATTACCATTCTTTACGGCTCTCTTGATACCATTCGTATCTTACTTACTATCTTTGTCAACGTCTATATCATACAACCACGGTATACTTAAAGCGTTCGTCCAACACGAATACAATTCACAAGGATCGTTTACGTATTCAACGTTTTACTTGTTCGTCTTTTAATCTCTCATTCAACCTTTACTCAAGGTTTCAATTACTTTCATCATTATCCATCCCATGAACTCCATGTTCATTATTGTTTCTTAATGTCGAAGCCATACCGTTCGTTGTATGCTAAGACCGATCGTTCATTGTAACTACGTTACGTTCATAGCGTCTATACGCTTTACATTCATCTCTCAATGCCATGTCATAACATCAAAATGTTATACATTAACATCGTCAACCAACGTCTAAGGAATCACAACCATAGTAATCCTTCACGTTCGTTTATCGCGACTACTGTCCCCGTACATCGATTCCGTAACCCGCATCTACATTCTTTATCTTTTATTCTCGTTTAATCTTTTCGTTCAACCTTTGCTAAAGGTTTAAAACACTTAACTAAGTGTTACATTACGTGAACTATATGTTCATACTTCTTTCTTGCACATCCCCCGAGAAATTGAGCAGTTAAAATCTCATTTCTGGGTATTGCACTGCACTGGCGCTGCGACGCCGTGCCTTGCCTTTCCTCTCGCGCTGCGGCGCCACTCTCCAGAAGTGTATGCCGAGTTCGTGCTGCGGTGCCCCCTCTCGCGTTGCGGTGCCACTTCTCGCGCTGCAGTGCCCCTTCCCGCGCTGTGGCGCCAAGACAAAAACCTAGAAAATTTTTCTAAGTGTTAAGTCAAGTTTGAGATGCTTACTTTACGATCTCATAACTTCTTCGTTATAACTCAGAACGAGGTCGTTCCAAAGCCATTCTCTTCCTTATCTTACGTACTTTAATATGCCTTAGATAGAACTTCATTCTGAATCCGTTAACATTCCATTCAATTGGCTTAATCTTAACCCTTCGTTCATTTTATGCTTTTAATGTTCTTCGTTCGTTCGTCCGTAATTCGGTCATCCGAACTCAGAATTCGTTCGTTCTTGAGTCCATGAGTCACGTTTTATACGTTCTCTTACATTCTTATGAAACCCTACACGTTCGGATTCATTTACTAACTTTCTAATTCTCATTCGTGTTTTACGAAATTTCGCCATAACTTCGTTATAGCTCCGTTTTAATCCGTTCTTCATGAACGTTTCTAACGTTCCTAACCAAGCAAGAAGCAACTAACTTATACACGATGGTTTTAAACTTGTCCATTAACAACATTTACACTACGATGGTTTTAAATTTATCCATCAACAACGTTCTACGTGTTCTTCGCATGTTCTTCGCGTTCTTCGCATGTTCTTCGCGTTCTTCATTTTTAATCGATATTTTTGATTACGATTTCACTTTTTCTTGGAATTTGACGTTATAGAACACCATTCCTTACTTAATTCACCTACTCATTCATAATATTCATTCGGATCGCTCAAAATCCTCACGAATCTTATACTTGCTTAAGAAATTTATAAACTAAATTTCTTATTTCTTATTTCTTATTTTCTCATGATTTCAACCATATAAAATCATTACTAACATCTTTTACTCCTTATTCTCATTAAGTTATGTTTTAAACATATTAAACTTAAAGAAAATAGTAGAAGAAACTAGGGTTCGGATTACCGTTCTTCTTTATTTCTCTTCCATTAGACAAAGTCGGCGATTTGCTAGCTTTTCTATTTCACGATCACTTTTGATCCAAGCCTTCATGCTCATACTCTTCTTCTTCCTCTTCCAACCGAGCTCTCTCTCTCTCTCTCTCTCAAGTTCTAGGATTTTCAAAATCCTAGAAAATGAAATTAAGCTTAATATTTATAGATTTTCAAGGTTAGGGGCATTTTGGTCATTTCCCCTCCACCTCCTTACTATTCCACACTTGGCAACTAAGTTTACTTGGCCACCACCCTTACTTGGTGGCCAAGTGGCCGACCCTTATGCCCATGGGTTGCTCCATGGGTTTTACCCATCCGTTTACCCACCAGTTCGATCCGCGGTTTCTTTTCTTAGTTTGGGCCTTAACCCTAATACTTATTGGGCCTAACTTGGGCTTAACTTCACAAATCATTGGGCTTGACATAATCCAAGTCCAATCGGATTCTACAAAAGTCTATGAGCACAAAGTCCATTAAGACTAATCGTATTCTACGCATTCCATTCTCGTTTGCTCGTATTCTCTTCGTATAATGTTCGTACGATATTCGTATTATACGTCGTACTAATCTTCGTAATATACTCGTATAATAACTCGTATCATACTCGTATTTCTCGCGCATAATAACCCTAGTTATTATACATACTCATAACATTCTCGGAACTCACTTTCCCTAACCCTTAGGTTTTGAGTCCGCAGGCGAAAACTTCGTTTTTGCCATAACTGAAATATTATTGAATATTCCATCACGTCTCAAGATTTCACGCAATCCAGAACTTCTCAGAATTTCAAAAATAATCTCAGAGCAGAAATAGGTGAATAGTGCCTATTTCGTCTTTTTCCCTGAAAAATATTTTGTTCCCGGAAAAATTTCATTTTCGTCTTGAAAATTCTTACTCGTTCAGTCTAGCTCGTAGCCAGAATCCTCCCTATTAATAATCATTCTAGATTATAGAACGATTAATAAACACATAGCACAGAATAGTATTAACAAAAATTCATTTTATTAATAACTAATTCTTTAACTTAAATTCTTGACAATCTGATTTTCCGGGTTATCACATAATTTACCCATAATCATAACCAATTATTCAGATACTAATTAACAACGACTAAACCAAGATTTTAGAAAACTTAAATTTTGAAAACACGGTTTAAAAAAAACTAAAACTCCATAGTTGATAACACAGTAAACAATGTGAATTCATTAATAGATCAAAATACTCTATTCAACCTACGTTCCGTTCGTATCTCAATGAAATACCATAAACAAACATCAATTTATAGTTTCACAACCAAATTGGCCATTAAAATTGGTACTTACATGATTACATATGGAAACATACCAAGAATACATATACTGACAAATTTTCTTCCTACTGTAAACGAAATTTGCATGCGATAATTGTTTAAACACCATATCTAATCACTATAAACATTTACAACTCCCATAACTTAGTTACATAACAACAATTCGGAAGAAAAACTAGAACTCACAGAGCGTATAAGAAATAGAATTCACAGAGTATAACAAAACTTCACCGAAATACTCGTAAATAATATCAAAGTGGTAGAACATACCTTTTTCTTCTTAACAGAAATCCTTGCTACACACTGGAATTGTTCTTCCTTGCACAAGCTCTGTCTCAAATTCTCTCAAGTCTCAATTCTCTCTATTGCTTAACACAACTAGAATGAACTTCTGATAGCTAGTATGCGTAACATAAGAAAACACAAACTGATATGGCCTTAATAGCCATCATCAGTTATCAAAATAACGTCTACAACATATATCAATACGTTATATTTATTATTTATTTTATTTAAATTATTTACAAATTCAAAAATTAAAAATTCAAAAGCCATAAGGCTTTGTTTGACAAATCCCTTTAAAATAAAGTAGTTTATATCCTTAAGCTTTGTTTGGGTAAAACTAAAATAAACTACTTTAATTTATTTTAATAACTCTTATAACATAGTTATTTGTCACACTTTATTTAATAATAATTTATTAAATCAATTACTTAATCACATAACTTAATCCACATAACACATTAATTATTTAACAAATAAATAATTAACTAATCACATTAATTATTTAACAAATAAATAATTAACTAAATCAACTCGATCAAAGTGAACAATTATATAACAAACACAACCAATAAATATTTATATAAATCAATAAATATTTATAACTTACATTTTAAAAAAAATGGAATGTTACAAGAAATAGCTAGATTGAGACAAATCTAGCCTGTACAAAAGCTAGAAAACGAATTAGATTTGAATAAATCTAAGCATTCCAGCTTTAACGGTTCTAATTTAGTCGCCATGAACCGGTTAAAGTGAGAAATAGCCAAATTTAGGCAAATCTAACCCGCAGGCTGATAAACAGTTTTATATATAAAAAAGCTGTATATATATATATATATATATATATATATATATATATATATATATATATATATATATATATATATATTGTTAGTTCCCAGAGGCACAATAGTTATCTAGAAGGGGGGTTGAATAGATATTTTAAAATTCTTTTTGAAATACTTGTTAGTTTTGATAATGACTTAAACACTGCGGAATTGTGAGTTGTTTGTTTTCCCTTTAAGATATAACAAGTTATTGAGAGATAAGCAGTTATAGCAGTTATGGCAGTTATATCAATAATGTAAACGACACAGTGTTTTAAGTGGTCCAGAGCACTTAAAGCTCCTAATCCACTCTTCTACTCCTCGAGTAGGAAATCCACTAAGGATATCTTTACACTTTTTGAATCTCACAGATTCCTTCAAGACCAGCAGTCTTGAAACTTCTTAGTTCACTTTTGAACTCTTCAAGTCCAGCTGACTTGGTTCTTCACAGTTCGCTTAGAACTCTTTAAGTCCTTCTAACTTAGAAACTTCTTACTTCACTTGATAGTAGTTGATGAGTTCTTGAATGGTGCTACTCAGTTACCGTTAAACTCTTGTTCGAAAGAACTGAGTAGCTGAGCAAGCTTTCTCTTTTCAGATCGTGGAGTTGAGCGTTGAGTGTTCTTCAGCATTTTTGTTCAGTACTTGCTTGATTCTTTCATCTACTAATGTTTTGTATATATGATGCCTTTGAAATGTATTCGTTGAAGACATCCGTTAAAGCATTAAATACATTTGACATTTTTGAGCTTTGATGGAGACTTTTTGTAAATCTTTTGATTAACAGTCCGGCCCACTGACACAACAGACTGCTATCTCACCTAACACCTAAAAAGGTGTTTTCTGCAGACCCATAGTACTTTCCTTAACTTATTCAATACGTTTCTTTGTTGTATACTAAGGATGACTGTTGTGTCATTGGGACTGCCGAGGACTTCAACGTTTATAATCCATTCCACATTTGTTGGGATTTATTCTTAAACAAACGGGCAAGGTTCGATGCTTCTGATACATACAGATGATACTCTATGATTCTGATCATGGTGTCTTGCCACCTTGGTGCTTGATCTGACAATGGCAAATGAGAACACTATGATTTCTCATAAAGACTGGCACACTATGATCTTCACTTACTTATCTTGCAGACTCTATGTTTCTGAGAGCACGCTATGATCTCTGAGTTGGCTCAGCAAATGTTTGGCCCTTCAAGGCAAACAAACTACTATTCTCAATGTTCTGCGATTCTGCCTTGGCTTCTGCAATCTCTCGATCATCTCGATAAACTATAATTTAGTTGAAGCCTATCTATTACATCTCAAGATATAGATCAACCTAACAGCTTTGATCTTTTCTTCTATACATTCATTTACAAGATGATAAATATTAAAGTCCAGATCAACCTAACAAGTTTGATCTATCACTAAGTCCTTGTACATGTGTTTATTTGAAGGACTTTACATATAATCATGAATATTTACTTACAACATCAAATTTTAAATATGCAATCTCCCAACAATCTCCTCATATTTGATGTTGACATAACCAAGGAGATTTATACCATGATTAATATGTTCTAGATGCAGTTGCTAAAAAGTAAATATGACTTAGTGTTTCAGTTAGTAGTTGAAACCTCTAGAGAATAAGCATGAATTTATCGATGTTTGTAAAGACAGATATTACAATTAAGCTTAGTTACAACAATAAGAAATAAGTTTCAACTTATATATATTTCTTCAGCCTTTTGTTCTTTGGAGGATTTGCATACTCTTCAGCTCTTCTTCTCTTACTGACTTCATCTCTCTATGCTATATCTTCCATCTCACTCTGACTTAGCCTTGGCGAATGATCGTGTCTATTCATGAATGCAGGATCTCCAATTGGCATTCTTAGAACAGTGGCGGTCACTTCTTGTGAGCTTGGAGAAGGCCTTTGACTCCTTAGTGGTTATGCCATGGGAATTTGCTGCTGTTCAGGTCGTGGAGTCTAATGGCAAGACTGTCTTATAGGAGAACTTGTGGGATCACTTGAGAAGTGAGCAATTTTACCTTTGCCTTTGCCTCCTTTGCCTTTTCCTTTATCGCCTTGTTTCCCTTTATTCTCCTCCTTTATGTCAGCATCAAGGGTTCGAATATCTTCAGATAGGCGAATTATGACTTGTACTAGTTCGTTGAGTTGAGTTTGGGATTAAACAATGTCTACACAATTTTCCTGAATCAGAGAGTCAGTTCGAGCTTCTCTCTTCTGCAGAATGGCCAAAACATTTTCTGTTTGTTGCATTTGACCCATGGAGAATGCTTGGAATTCTTTCATTTGGGTCTTTAGACTCGTGAGATTTTCCATCAGAAGTTGATTTTGGGATTCTTGAGTATTTTGTAAAATAAGAACAGCATCCATGTGCTTCTTGGCAGCTAGAAAGTGAATTTGATCCCTTTCATTGATACTCTGGATCATCTCTTTTATTGTCTCCCTAAGCTTCTTTGTAAGTTCAAAAGTTAGGTTGCTTGAGAGAGTATTGGCAACATCAATCAAATGAGTCAGGCTCATGTCAACAAGTTTGGAGTGAACTTCAAGATTTTCTTGTATGTCCTTGGTCAATTTCTTAGTTACTTCTGACAACACCGTTTTGGTAGGGAGATCAGTTATAAGTTCAAGGAGTTATGGATTATTTGGAGGTGAGGTCCTTGTGTATTGATTTTGCATAGTGAAGAGAGCAAGGTCGATATTGAAATACGCATTATTTAATAAGGATTGGATATCTGATGGAGAGGCTGTTGTATGGGGTTGAGCTTCAGGAGGAGGTGACTCTATGATTGGATTTGTATCAGTAATCGTGGAGTGAGAGATTATAGGAGATTTGATCAATATAAAGTTGGGCATATTTGGTTCATTAGGTACAGAATGTTGGAATTCTGTAGCTAGAAATTGATTGGGTGGATGAACTATCACTTCCAACCATCTTGGTGATTCATTGAATTGATTGAAAAATGATGGTGGACAGAGATTTATCCTAAAAGAGACATGAATAGTTTGTACCTCATACCCATTTTCTGAAGATGGGCTATTGGTGATCGGCTTTCTGGCAAAGTTGAATTTTTCGAGGAATCCATGAGCTTGCACCGAGATTGCTGGATAGGCTTTGAAGGTACAGAACATGTGATCCCAAGAGTTGAGGATTTGGGCTCTCTGAAATGACATCATAGGTAGATAGGAGAACAATTGATTGTAGTTGGCTCTCATATGTCCATTATAGCCCACAACAATGATCTCAACTTCGTCATCCTCTTCTTCTTCTTTGTCTTCATTTGAAATTTCCACCACATCAATTATCTCCATTTGACTTCTTTGTTCTTCTGCTCTCACATCCTCCATAGCTTCAATTCTTTCAATTTCTACAGTTACTGCAGCTAGATTCTCTTGAGGGATTGTGGAAGATTCTTGATGATCTCTTGGTAATTATTCCTTAGTTGTAGTCTTTTCTGATACAGGGACTTCATGAGGCTCCCCCTTAACTTGATCATCCATTTGAATTTCAAACGGCTCCCCCTCAGCTGGAGCATTCTCTAGTGAAAAAACTTCAAGAAACTCCCCGTCAGCTTGAGCTGTATTTCCGTTATTAGCTTCGGATAGTCCTTTGTTAGCACCTATCCTTTTATCTTCCTTTTTTAACACCTTTTCATTGATAAGGATGTACTTCTTGACCAGTTTTCTCTTTGACCTTTTAGGTTGAGCTACAGCCTTAGTACTTTTACCAGCTTCAGCTCTAAAAGGTTGATCAGACTGAGAAGCTGTTGCAGCATCTTCTTCTAGAGTGGTGTAAAGTCTGGATTCTACAATCAGTATAGACTCTACGATCGAAGAGAAAGAGGGCTTCTTTGATTTGTGACTACAATTTCCTTTCTTGAGCAACTGAGAGATGGTAGCTCTGTCTTCATCTTCCTCAAACTACTATTCTTTACTTTTCAGTTTCTTCAGAGTTTCAGTGCCTGAGCTCTCTTGAGGTGCCTCAGTAGTTGAGCCTTGAGGCTCTTCTGCTATTAGAGCCTTCATTTTTCTTTTACACTTACTTTTTCCAATTAAAGCAATAGGTTCTTCCTTGTTGATTTCTTCTTCTTCAGTTTCCTTTACAATGGACATGTTTCCTGGTACTTCGGACTCCTTTGCATCACCAGTTCTTCCACTAGATTCAGATATCATCCTGACATTTTCAGCTGGATTTCTTTTCCAATTTTCAAACAGCTGCTGAGTCATCCTCCTGTTGGGATTGATGGATTCTCCCTCATTATCCCCAATTTTGTCACCCAGTGCAAACTGTAGGATCATGCTTATAAACCGCACGTAGAGCATCTTACCAGAGCTCTTTGATTTTTTTGAATTGAGAATCCACTTCCCAATCCAATCGATGAGTAGGGCTCCAAAGTTGAGTTGGATCCCATAGCAGATTGCTGTCATAAGCTTCAGTTGTACTTCATTCATGGAGTCGTGGCCAGAGCTTTTGCAACATATGCACTTTCCAACAATGTCAGCCAAAAACTCATATTTTTGGGGAAACTCCTTCTTCTAATACCCCTTGATAGTCTCATTCTTTTTGTGATGCATCCTCTTCAGTCCTTCATGGAAGTCGATAACCTCTATCGATAGGAGTCCCTTTGACTTGAAACCTAGGGCCATATTTATATCCTCAGCTTTGAGTTTAATTTCCACGTCCTTGACCCTTGTGGTGATGACATCATTTTCAAACGTTACATTTCTGTAGAACTCTTTTACCAGCTTAGGGTATATCCACGTGCTTGTACCTAGAGCCTCTTCAAGACCAGCTTTCTTCAATAGAGTCAGAATCTTATGGAATTGAGAGTCAGCTGTTTTGAACTCGTCGAAGTACATGCTGTAACCAGTGATAACATTTAAAGTCACCATTGATTTTTTACGCTGAGGTAGATTTAGCGTTCCTGAAGGTTAGGATTTCTGCTGGTAGTGAGAGAGAGAGAGAGGAATAAGCTTTTTGAACTTCTGATTTCAAAAGGATATTTTCAAAATGTACTTGTAACTTCCCTGCTCTCAACTTGGTTAGTGGGGCATGTGTCAAGTTCTGCTTGGCTCCACGATTTTAACTGAAGTGGAATGTACTAAATTGCCCTTAGCTCCTCTTGGGCTAGTGTATTCTTTGGGAGGACTACGATCGTCAAGGTAGCACTATGTTCGTTGAGGCAGTCGTTATGATTGTTGAGTCTGCACTGCGATCATTGAGTCCACTGCTAAGTCTGTTCTGGTCCTTATGATGAACTTTTGACTTAGCATTTCTCTCAAGTTAAGGTAGCTCAGGAAGTCCAACCTCTTAGAGTGAATTAAGGGTTAGGTTTGTTCCTGAGGCGCTTGACAGAGAGACTGCTTTGATTTGCTGAAACTTTGTTATCACAGGATGCTTCTTTGTTCTGTTGATTGAGCTCTGCGATCGTGGTCTTTCATATCACTGCAACTCTACGATCGTGGACTTCCTTTGGTCATGTCTACGATTTCGAACATAGCCTTTATATCCATAATCTGCTAACTAATTTTTTATCCATAAGATTTGAGAACAACAGCTGCCAGCAGCAATGTATTCATCTTCTGCCGTTGATATAGATACTGAGTTTTGCTTCTTACTGAACCAGGACATAAGTCTGTTTCCCAGCAGTTGACAGGTGTCACTAGTACTTTTTCTATCTATTTTGCAGCCTGCAAAATCAGCATATGTGTATCATGTCAGTTGAAAAGAGGACTCCTTGGGATACTAAAGGCCCAAGTGAGATGTGCCTTTGAGGTACCTGAAAATCCTTTTTACAGCATTTAAGTGTGATTCCTTATGATTAGATTGAAATCTAGCACATATGCATGTTGCAAACATTATGTCTGGTCTACTAGCAGTTAGATATAGAAGAGAGCCTATCATACATCTGTATTGAGTTATATCAATACTTTTACCTTTTTCATCTTTGTAATGCTTAGTTGCTGGAGCAATTGGGGTTTTCATGGGAGAGGCTGATTCCATGTCGTACTTTTTAAGTAAGTCTTTAATGTATTTGGCTTGGTTTATGAAGATTCCTTCATCAGTCTGCTTTACTTGCAATCCAAGAAAGAAGTTCAGTTCGCCCATCATGGTCATTTTGAACTTGCTATGCATAAGCTTGGCAAATCTCTTACACAATTTTTTATCGGTAGAGCCAAAGATAATGTCATTAACATATATTTGAACTAGTAAGATTTTGTCTTTATGCTTTCTCAGAAATAATGTGATATCTATTCTACCTCTAGTGAACCCATTTTCAATAAGAAAGTTAGTTAATATTTCATACCATGCTCTAGGTGCTTGTTTAAGACCATATAAGGCTTTGACTTATCTATAAACATAATTAGAGAGAGATGGATTGATGAAACTTGGAGGTTGCTCTACATATACTTCTTCTTGAAGTTCACCATTCAGGAATGCACTTTTGACATCCATCTAAAAGACTTTGAATTTCATGTGAGCAGCAAAGGCAAGGAATATTCTGATGGCTTCTAATCTGGCAACAGGTGCAAAGGTCTCATCGTAGTGAATGCCTTCTTCCTGAGAGTAATCCTTGGCCACTAGTATTGCCTTATTCCTGGTTATTACTCCATCTTCATCCATCTTGTTTTTGAAGACCCACTTGGTCCCAATGACAGGATGACTCTTTGGTCTTGGAACTAATCTCCATACTTTGCTTCTTTCAAACTGATTTAGTTCTTCCTGTATGACTTCGATTCAGCTGAAGTCTTCCATAGCATCTGCTATCTTCTTGGGTTCCATTTGTGACAGAAAGCTCAGATATAAACACTCATTTTGGGTGGTGGCTCTTGTTTTGACTCTTGCATTTGGGTCTCCAATGATTAAGTCTTGAATGTGATCTCTTGCCCATCTATTTCATGTTAGAACATCTGTCCTGATGCCTTCTTGTCTGAGACCTTCAAGGTCAATTTTTGCTTATTGATGTGGAGGTTCGTTGTCTTACATAATTCTCTCTACGATCTCCTCTTCTTGCTCGACGATTTCATTTTATGGAACTACGATCGTGTTGTTGAGCTCTACAAATTCATCTGAATTGTCATTTGTAGTGTTTTGAGGCACTATTTTACCCAAGTTTGTTTCATCGAAAATGATGTGGATTGAGACTTCAACACTCAATATTTTTTTGTTGAACACTCTATAGGCCTTACTGTCTGTGGCATATCCAAGAAAGATTTATTTTTCTGACTTGGGTTGGAACTTTGTCAGATACTGTTTCCCATTGTTGAGAATGTAGCATGCACAGCTGAATACATGGAAGTAGCTGACATTTGGTTTTCTTCCTTTCCACAATTCGTAGGGAGTTTTTTTTATCGTAGAGTGTATCAGTGATATGTTTTGAGTGTAGCATGCAGTGTTGACAGCTTCTGCCCAGAAATATTCAGGCAGATGGGCTGCTGCTAGTAGAGTTCTTCTAGCCTCTATCAACATTCTGTTCTTTCTCTAAGTTACTCCATTTTGTTGAGGAGTTCGTGGAGCTGAGAAGTTGTGATTGATGCCATTGTCTGTGTAGAACTAGTCCATCTTAGTGAAGTCGAATTCTCTTCCATGATCACTTCGTATAGCCTTGATTTTCTCCCCTTTCTCGTTCATCACTAGTCTGAACATCTTGATTAGTTGGGAGTTCATTTCATCTTTTGAGCTTAGAAAGAACACCCATGTAAATCTGGTGTAATCATCCACTATGACTAGTGAGTATCTCTTCCCCCCAAGACTTGTTGTTGGAATTGGCCCAAATTTTTCCATGTGAAGCAGCTGCAGAGGCTTGTCAATTGAGTTGGCAGTTTTTCCCTTAAATGAGCTTCTAGTCTACTTTTCAAGCTGACGAGCATTGCACGGCCTTTCTTTGATGAAGATGAACTTGGGTAAGCCTGCAACTAGATCTTTTGAGGCCAGTTTAGACATTCTTTTGAAGTTGAGATGAGACAGTCTTCTATTTCATAGTCAGCTCATTTTTTCAGATGCTTTAGCCAGAATACGTATTGTCTCGTCCGAGCTTAGTTGACCAAGATTTACAGTGTAGGCATTTCCTTCTCTTATTCTGATCAGCTTTATAGCGGATGTCTTTAGATCTCTGACTTGACATTGATTGTTGAGAAATGTGACTTGATGACCCTTGTCGCAGAGTTAGCTTATGCTCAGAAGATCGTGTTATAGTCCTTCCACATAGGCTACTTTACTGAAGGACACTGCACCATTCCCAGCTAAGCTATATCCTCTTGTCTTGCCAGAGCCATTGTCTCCAAAGTTGACTGAAGGACCCTCCTTCTCTATGTAGTTAGACAGAAGGGCTTTATTCCCAGTCATGTGCCTTGAGCATCCACTGTCCAGATACCAGGTTGTGATCGTGGAGCTCTATTCCTGTGTTAATATTAACCTTTCATTTTGGTACCCATAATTGCTTGGGTCCTATTTTGTTAGTGCCACTGGGAACCCAAATCTACTTGATTTTGGGTTTTACATGTATAGGATTATGATAGCACATTGCAGCCTTATGACCAACCTTATTGCATACAAAACATCTAATATAATGCATGCTTGTGTGTGTATGTCGATTCTTCCTCCATTTAGACTTATGTGGGTTCTCAGCCATCCTTCTTTTAAACTGGTTCTCCTTCTTCCATGTATCCTTGTATTTCATGATTTGTGAGGACTGCACCTTTCCTCTACTGTTCCTTCCCAGTTGGCCCGTGGAGTTGATTTTACTCGATTCTACGATCCTTCGAGGGTGAAAAGTAGTGGCTAGGTTACTCCTCTCTTTTTTGAAACCCATGCCAGCATGAGATCCTTTATTCCTTGGAATATGGATTAAATTAGAAAAGTAGGGCTAGACTGGTTCTTCCTTCTGTGAGGATTTCACAAATATAATGCTTCTGCTGAAACTTGGAGCGTTACTAGGGCTAGTTTCCTTTATCTTTTCCATATATGGCTCTGAGGTGGATTCCCCAAAGCCTAAATCTGTTCTGTCAGATGCACTTCTCTGACTAGAGATCAGGGAGTCCATGGATGAAGATGATTTATTCCATATAGAGTTTGTCCTTTCTAGTTCCACAATTTTAGAGGTTAGACTTGACTCTCTTTGTGCATTGAGCTCATTAGTCTGTTTTAAGAGCTTATTCTCAGCTTCAAACTTTGAGAGAGAGTCAGTACTCAGAAGGGTTGTTTCCAGCTCTTCTTGGACTTTCTCTTTCTCCTTTTGAAGATGAGAATAATCTTTAGACAGAACTCTGAACCATTTCATATATTGATGCAGATCAGATGTTATGCCATGTAGTGCAGTTCTTAAATCATCAATGTCTACATTAGGAGAGTTAAAGTCAAATACCTCATGTATACATACTTCATGAATGTCAGAGCTCTTCTTATCCTTTGCATGTTTGGCCATCAGGCATAGGTTTGCCATTTGAGGATCCTCATCATCTCTAGATTCGGGAGTTGTATTGTTGTTTGAGTCACCCCACGTTCCTCCAGCCACTAGACCTTTATCTTTCTTCTGAGGTCTTTTGTTGCCTTTGAATTCTTTCTTTGATTTCTTCTTCAGTTCTTCTTTGGGAGGTTTATTGTAGTTTGCAATGAAATGGTCAGGCTTTTTACAGTTGTAGCATAAGTCGTTTATTTGCTCCTGACTGTTGTAGTTGTTGATTTTCTTAGGTTTTCTTATTCTGCCTTGACGCATGAACCTTCTGAGTCTTTTCACCAGCATTGCAAACTCCTCATCATCATCTTCATCATCGTCAAAGTCATTTTCAGCATTGGCTTTGGAGATGTTGTCAGTTACTTTGAGAGCAACTCCTTTATCCTTCTTTCTTCCTTCAAATAAAGTTTCTGCTCGTTGAGTCAGCTCCAGTTCATATGTGATAAGGTTGCCATATAACTGTTGAACAGTCATTTAATGGAGATTCTTTGACTCTCTCATGGCAGTGGTTTTGGCATCCCACTTGCTAGGTAAAGCTCTCATGAACTTTATGATTAGATCTTTATTTGGATTGATCTTTCCATAGGCTTGGAGAGAGTTGAGCAGTACATTGAGTCTTTCGTAGGTGGAAGTGACATTTTCTCCTTGAACGTGTGCAAACATTTCATATTGATGAGTCAGGAGAGATTGCTTATTTTCTCCGACTTCTTTTATTCCTTCATGCATGATGAGCAATGCTTCCCACACTTCCTTTGCTGTTTTGCTATTGACCACATTCTCAAACAGACCATCTTCTAAAGATTGGAACACAATGTTCTTGGCCTTTTTGTCGCGTTGGATAGCTTTCTTTTCTTTGTCTGTCCATTCTTTTTTGACCTTGATCTGGATTCTGTTTGGATCATCTGAAGTTGGTGCAAGATTTGTAGGAATGTAGTGCCCATTCTGAACAGTCTCAAATAGATCTTCATCTATTGAGTCCATGTAGGCTTGTATACGAACTTTCCCGTTGGCGAATTTGTCTTTGTTGCACATAGGAGGCTTGCTGCCTCCTCTAGTCTTTGATTCGCTTATCAGAAGTGCCATTAGATCCACTTAAGCTTTGTAGGTTATTTGATAGAACCTACTCTGATACCAATTATTAGTTCCCAGAGGCACAATAGTTATCTAGAATGGGGTTGAATAGATATTTTAAAATTCTTTTTGAAATACTTGTTAGTTTTGATAATAACTTAAACATTGCGAAATTGTGAGTTGTTTGTTTCCCCTTTAATATATAACAAGCTAATGAGAGATAAGCAGTTATAGCAGTTATGGCAGTTATAGTGATAATGTAAACGACACAGTGATTTAAGTGGTTCAGAGCACTTAAAGCTCCTAGTCCACTCTTCTACTCCTCGAGTAGGAAATCCACTTGTGATAAATTTTGATTATTGGCTTTCTGATCTGATATTGGTGATAGTGGGGATTTGTATTAGGACTGAAATACCTTAGGATTTCGTGGGTTTTAGAGAGAGAATGTCTAGGTTGAGTATAAGTGTACAAATGAGCATGAATGTGTCTTTTTTCTCTCATGATCCTTATATATGATCATACAATGTATGTAGCTAATAAATTGTGGCTGACATGTGTTAAATTTAGTCACATGCACAAGCTTGGTTGGTTACCTACTACATATTTTGGCTACATACACAAGTTATCCTCAATTATGCAATAAGGGCTGTAGACACTAGAAATTTTCGGTTTCATTTGCTAACTATGGAGGAGGATAAAAGAGTCTTTCACACTCCAGAGGTAACCCTGGAGGACCACAACATCAATTCCAACCTCAGAGATAACCCAGAGGATATTCAGAGTCAACAACATGACAACCTCAGAGATAACCCTTAGAAAAGACTGCTACAACTGCGCAAAAATCGGAGATAACCCCGGGAATGGCAAAATGGTCATTTTGCCAACTCAACTTCAACTCACATCAAATACACTCATTTCAACTCAAATTACTTCAATAAAAGTCCTACAAGAACCAGATCTTTACTTTCAAGTGCAAACTACACAAAACGGCTCACCTGATTGCCGAGGGGAACTCAGAAATGCTATTTCGATCACGAACCCATCTTCCTGGAATCAAAAAGGGCAAATCCTATGTCATTGTGTAGCTCTCGGAATGAGCTTTCCGGAATGGTATGGCGCGCTTCCATCGGACTCCCAGATTGAAAGTTATGAACAACCGAGCAAATAGCGTATTGTCCGAGTGTACGTACTTCGACACGGCGAGACCCATATTGCTGGGCATCTTGGGCATCACAGGCAGCCACAGGTAGACCTGCAGCACCCCCCTCTATATATATGGGGCTTGGGGTGGCCATATTTGTAAGAGAAATAGCGAGGAAGCCCTGTCCAATTTGGTCTGTACACACCTTAAACTAAGTGCTTTCTCATTTTAAACACTTATAAGCTCATTTATAGCTACTTTTTACCAGCTGGAGCTGAGTGTTCATCCATTTCAAGTTATTGAAATCTTCTTTGGCAGCCCAATGTAAGGCTTTTTACACACTTTAAAGCCTTTCTATTTATCTTTGCACACATTGTTCTTCACATTGAGAGTCGTGTTGCGTGTGTATACCCGGACTTCGGTCCGTGGTTTATTTTTAGTTTATATATATATATATATATAAATTTTTATAGATGGACTAACATCATCGAGTTATGCCTCGATTGAGCCTAGACTTCGGTCTAGAGCATTTAATGACTTATATATATATATATATATATATATATATATATATATATATATATATATATATACACACACGGAAAGCTTCAAGAGCATAATTCTTAAATAGCATAATGCCTTAAGTAGCATAATTTTATCAAAACGACGCCGTTTTATAGGGACGCGGTGGCATGGTATTTACAAAAATACCATCGTGTACCTACAAAACGGCGTCGTTTTGATAAAATTATGCTACTTAAGACATTATGCTATTTAAGAATTATGCTCTTGAAGCTTCCCGTATATATATATATATATATATATATATATATATATATATATATATATATATATATATATATATATATATATATGTACTTATATATAAACTATGTCGAACTCTGTTCGATGAGTCTAGACTTATGTATGGTGCGTTTAAATGCTTTCGCATATATATATATATATATATATATATATATATATATATATATTTACATTTCGTCCCGCTTGGAGTTTATTTTGTGGCGGTTGACCGTTTTTACAGCTTTTTGTACATTTTGTCCCACCTGGAGTTTCCTCCGTGGCGGTTGATCGCTTTTACAACTTTATTTACATTTTTGATCCCACATGGAGGTGATTCGTGGTGGTTGATCATGTCAGTATATATATATATTTACCACTTTTATATATTTACATTTTCGATCCCCCATGGAGGTCCTTCGTGGTGGTTGATCATGTCTGTATATATATATATATATATATATATATATATATATATATATATATATATATATATATATATATATATATATATATATATATCTACAACTTTTATATATATAACTGGTTACTGTTTTCATACAATGTACGGTATCATGTGAGCCTAGGAATCATGTGATCACAGGTTCAGTCCATTGAATCTAGATTCGGTTCCCATCATGTAAATTTATATGTGATCTTTGGATTTCCTCAGATGGTTTTCATACCCACGAGGAGTTCAACACCTTTTTGTACATTATTTTCTTGAAGATGCTTCGCATCTCAAAAATAAAATCAATAAAGTCGAACACTGAATAAAATGGGAGTGTAAAAGGTCTCAATTACTATTGAGCACTAGGTTTGAAAAAACCTCTTTTAAAACATCACTACCATATCTTCCTTAAAAAATGAATTTTTATATAAATGCAAACCTTGTGTATATAGGTGCGAACGAGGCCTCGCACTACTTCCAAATAAAAGCACATTAACCCACACACACATTCATATAACAGTTTCTTGAAAAGTGGTGGTTACCGTGGTAACACGGATGTCGGGGGATTCCTAACACCTCCCATCTGCATAAGTAAGTCCCCAGATCCTAATGAATCTCAGTTTCACAAACCCGCTTAGCAGTGTCACATCACTGGGTCAATGTGCAAACCTTTTCTCGGTTGTGTTGGTACAACCAGTTAAAAAACCAACTGGCAAATCTTACAGTCCAATCGTCGACATTATACATGTCGAACCTTTTTCACTTATTTTTTCAAACAAATCTCACCTAAAATGAGAACACAAAAGAACAGGTAACGAAAAAGGGACATTAAAAAATCCCGACGTCGACAGGTGGCGACTCTGTTGGGGACTCTAGTAAGAGGGCTTAAGCCGCTATTACAAGCTTTTCAAAACTGTTATCTGCTTGTGTGTGGATGCTGCATTTACATTTGAATGAATGTGTACTAATGCATTTACTTACTGCAGTTAGTGCTTTGCACCATATCTACCTGTGATATTAGTGCTTCGCACATGTTATCAATTCCATACGGTGAGACACGATGTATGTGAATGTATGTTGTGTGGTCCGTCCACCAAGAGGCTATCCTATCGGTGTTTGATTGCTAGACTCGTAGGAAGACTAATTCCAACGAGGCTTAGGAAAGGCACCACCCAAATTTGCTCCAGTTGAAAGACCAGATTAATTTTTCGTCAAGTAAATTGCGATGATTTGGAAACCTTGATGCCAAAAAACCGCGAGAGTAACCTAAGATAGGTCAGCCTCTGATAAACTAAACGCGGAGGAAAGTCTCTTCATACTTTCACATTTCAATTACTTGTAAATCTAATTACTTGTAATTTTATTTCCATGTAAATCTCAATGTAATGGAAAATATGAAGGAATATGTGTGCATACATAAAACTTGACATATTATGCTAACACCCGTTTTGTAGGACAACACTCCTATAACGGACACATTACATAATATTGCTACATTCCCTAAGACTAAACTATGTAAGTCTTTTACAGGGAAGCAATCAGACCCATTACCCGGTCAAAATTCAAAAAAGGCCGCGAGCCTATAGCCAATTATGTCTTCATCTGACCAGACTGATCTTAATCCAGTTTCTCGCGAAGAATTCGACGAATTAAGTAAGTAAATCATAGATTTGGTTGTTCTGCTTAAAGAACTACACCAATCTACTCAGGGTACAAGGATACCCGTACATGCTGAATCCTTCGCACAAGAAGGAACCCAAGATTCGGATACTGCTACTTCCAGTTGCAGGAGTCCTCATAAGCACATATAGATTCCTTCAGCTTCAGCCACACGGCTATTATCTCCACCAACAGTTCCTGAGCCTGTACGGTCTCCGGTAAAGGTGCATGTCCATGTAATGACTATGTTATTTCCTAAAACGATACCGGTGAAGGAGAAAGAAATCCTAGTTCCAGATCCCACATTAGAAGAAGAGGAATGAAGAATTAAACAAGACATAGTCAGAATGATGTCCAACGTATGCATCATTATCCATGATGAACACACAAACAGATACACCCCAGACGATGATTGCCCAGACATAATGGTCATCATTCAGGAAAAGGAGGACGATGACAGCCCCTCCATCACTGCAGTCCACCAGGACTTTGCCCTCGACAATTGGAGCAGCACACCTTGCATTTGCCGACGAGGGTAAAAAGGGAAGTAACTCCCTCTGCCCTGTAGATAGCAATAATTGCTTACTTTTTCTGTACAGTATTAGCAGTTACTTTTGTCATTGCATGCTAACACTTTATGTGATTGAATAGTTTCATATATTAAGTGAAAACATTTTGTTTCAGGACTCTAAAGTTAGATGTGTCTGGACTTGCTAACAAGGTGCCTATTCTGTACAAGGACTGTAACTTTGATGTAAAGTTGGACTCAGACTTGATGGAAATACAAGAGGACTATGAGATACCTCAAGAGATCAAAGAATGGGTCGAAGACAATACCTAAGCCAAATCTTGATCAAACCACCTATTTTAAGTCTCAGAACCCTAGAAAACCCCACACAAATCCAGATTGGTACGGACCTCACTTCAAACCAAAGGAATGACATGGTTACTTTATTAACCATATTCCAAGATGTGTTTGCATGGTCTCACGAAGACATGGTCGGTTTATCCACTAACATTGTCCTTCATCGCCTTCCCATCAAAGGGGGATTTAAGCCAGTCAGGTAGAAGCTCAGGTGATTAAAACCTGAGTGGAAGTTAGAAGTTAAAGAAGAAATTGTGAAACAATTTCAAATTGGCATCATCGTGGGGTCAACATACTCTGAATGGCTATTCAACATAGTCCCTGTGCCGAAACCCGTAGGAGAGGTGCCAGTTTGCGTGGATTACAGTGATCTAAATAAAGCTTGTCTTAAAGATAGCTTTCCCGTGCCATTTATCCACATTCTCATTGACAATGTTGCTCAATGTGACATGTACTCCTTTGCGAATTGCTTTGCAGGGTACCATCAAATCATGGTTGTTGAAAAGGATAGTGAGAAAACTGCATTCATTACTCCTTGGGGAACCTTTTGCTACAAACAGTTGTCATTCGGCTTGATCAATGCCGGAGCTACCTATCAGTAAGCCATATGGCTCTTTCCCACGATCTAATGCATAAAAATAAAAAAAAGAAAGAAAAAGAAAGAAAAAGAAAAAAAGAAAAAAAAGGTATATAAAAAAAGAGAAAAAAGAAGAAGAAAAAAAAAGAAAAAGAAAAAGTTCTTCAACAGGTTCTACAGTTACTGCCTTACCATCGGCAGGTTCTACAGATGGCTTCGGAGTTTGGAGAAAAATCCTTCCTCCACATTCCTCGAAATAGGAATGATTTTGCATATGCGCTACCAACTTTGGCCGCTTTGATCAACATACATGACAAGGAAGACATGCCAATCCTCACATTTGCCCAACAAAAGGCTCAAGCCTATGGAAATCACATTGGAGAAGTATCGGACGAGCTACCTCCCATCCAGCACCCTTGATATCAGCATATCAATGAGCACTTGTGAGATGGATCTATACCCGCTGAGGCGAGCCTGACTGAAAAAAGGCAGATTCATCGACTTGCTATGAAATTCTACTTGAGCGGAGATGAACTTTACAAAAGAGATGCAGGACGAGGTCTCCTCAGATGTCTGGATGAGGACCAAGCTCCGAGGGTCATGGATAAAATCGATGGGGGAGTATATGGACCACACATGAGCGGTCCTCTACTTGTAAAGAAGATCCTACAGCAGAAAAGTCTGACTACGGCAGTTCAAACAACACGACTTGGTTTTGAAGAAGATCGTTGACAACCAAGCTCAGTCTAAAGGAAAATTCACTCCAAACTAGGAAGGCCCGTTTATTGTCAAGGAGGTATTGACAGGAGGCACTTTCAGATTACAGGAAATGGACGGCGATGAATTTTCGTAACTCATCAATTCAGACACCATAAAACGGTACTATGTCTAAGGCTACCATCAAGCGAACATCCTGGTTTTGGATCATCAGATCACCAGTCATTCTGGTTTTTTAACCCTTCATTACATACTACTTCGATTCACACTCATATGCCCCATTAGGGAAAAACACTTTTCTAACCAGCAGCCTTGTTTTTGGATCGCTCTATCCATTTCTCAACTTGGGTTTGAACCCTTATTCAACTTCGGTTATCCCACCATGGATTGAACCTTTCACACCTACAGTTTTACCCCACTAGGGATAAGACTTTTCACACCCGCCATTTATCATATACATGGGATTAATCTTTTCACCTGCAATCCGACCTATGCATGGGGCGAACTACATCGACCTGATCTCCTTGATACACGAGAGTACGTAGGCAACCATCTTTATGGTCCGGTCTCACCACAGAAAAAACAATAATAAACACACTTTTATCCCTATCCACATACAGAAACCAGTCCTAAGACACCCAAGATGGTAGGGAATACACACAGATCGACGATCCATTCTTAAAATCCTGAGACATCTCACTGTCCATCCATCAAGGAGGAGTTCAGAATACATCCAGATCACAAAGCCCTGGAGGACATGCAACTATCAAGCAAGTAACAAGGCACAACTAAAAGGGAAGTGCATCAAAACATATTTCCCTGCCATATAATACTGTTTGATATATACAATGTGTCCTGTACATAACAAAAAATGGCTAAGCTAGTCTATGCAGGAAAATCAAAGCTAATCTACAAACTAGTGGATAAACGAGTCACCAAGTCTAACATGGATTCCCTCTCAAAAGAAGGAGGTAACGCTGTGATCTTCTGCCCAAGGGCTTCTACACGAGCCAATAGATCCACCGCCAACTATATACGATATCTCGGGCAGATATAGTGCTATCCCGCTCAGCAACAGAGATATCCCTATGAGGTAAAGCATCATCTCTCTAAAAGAGCGACATCTCTACCAGAAAGAGCTGTCAACATCAAATCCACATCCACTACCTGTTCACCTTATCGTACAGAGGTAAAAGCCTCTCGCGATCTCGACATCTTATCTGCCCATCTGTCAAAGCAACTACCCCCTACAACAAGCTAGGTTGCGACAATTTCAAAATTGGCGATAACCCGATATTGGGTCCCTTACAACAAGATTGGGGCAATCTCAAAAATAGTGATAACTCAACACTGGGGCATTTATCAACCATCCTAAATTAGAAAATGCACCAGTCAACACCATCAGCATGGTCCATCATCATCTCACTGCGATTTAAATATTATTCACTCGCGACTTCGTCAACAAAGAGAGTTTCTCATATGAATCCCCGACAACAACATGCAAAAGGACTAGGGCATTTTGCGATTCCAAGGAATGTAATGAGCTTATGGCGGGATCAAGCCTTTCATCAAAAGAAAGGGGAGAACTCCTGAAAGAAATCATGGCGACATAAGCGTGCCTCTACGAAAAAAGGGGAAAATTCTCAAAAAAGTTATTAACTCAAAAGTAGAAGGCCAACAACGAAAGGCCTGGCGACTGAAATCTACACCATTAAATACGTCAACCTGTGTCAAGTCCTCACAAGTTGAGGCCTCTACACCGAAGTGCAAATCTGGGCAGCAAAAGAACGAGTTACACCATCCAGGGACGTCAGCGATATTCATCATGACATTCATTTGTGACGCCCCCAAAATAGGTATACAACACCCATTCTGAGTCGCCAAAATACACGGTACATAAACAACTACATCTTTACTGTTACAACATAAGAACTGTGAGTTTAAATACAAATATTGTCATCTAGACAATATCCACACTCAAATAAGTCCTCATTACAATTATTGATACATTATTTCACAAAAATGGTGAGGACTACTAAAATAACTTCTAGAACCATCATTCCATACCCCGACTAGTACTCGCTACATTCTCGCCTCCTGAGAAAAATGGAACAAAAAGGAAAAGGGTGAGCTCAACTAGCCCAGTAAAGAACATTATGACTAAGATAATACAGAATAAATTATTGTTAGTCTTCAACAGGGAAAAATCTAATAGAATACAATAGACAACAAGTTTTAAATCAATAACTGCAGCGGAAACAACAAACCATTAGAATAGTCAAGTAGAGAATGAGTTCTACTATCTTCTAAGATTTAAAAGTCCATCATCAATATTTTATCCCTATAACAACAATCAATAACCATCTTTAATCAAATATTCATCTTTGCACTACAGGCCAAAGATATTCATTTGTATCACCAGTCGGTCATGTTCATCTCAACACCTGTTCATCGTTGCACTACGGGCCAAAGATATTCATCAGTTAATCATTCATCTTTGCACTACAGGCCAAAGATATTCAGTAATATCATCATTTAGGACTGAGGATGATGAAAAATATCTTAAAGAAAACGAATCCAGTGAAACAAAATAACAAATATTAAGGATTCGTATTTCGATTTATCCATGTCCAAAAATACCTTATAATTATTCATAGCGAAGAAAAATTCAAGAATGATCAAAATATGGATACAATTAAAGCTAGTACCCAGAATAGATATTTTGGACGAAAAGAAGAAAATTTCATTTTTCGGTGAATAGTAACTCGTGAATAGTAACCCATGAATAGTAACTCATGAATAGTAACCCCGACGTGAAAAGTTTTCCAAATTTGATAAAATTTTTCAACCAATATTTCGGCATAATGATATTGAAGAAATAATATCATTTTCGAATAAAATAATATCCCTTACCTCGTAAAGACAGTAATTATGGTCGGAATACCGGCATAAGGCTGAAAGAAACTTGCTCTGATGAATAGAAACTCTCAAAGTATCTAAATACTCACAAAATACACTCAATAATCTAGAGAGAGAAAGAGAGAAAACTTATTTCTGGTGTGATTTTCAATTCTAACTTAGCCCTCTATTTATAGGAAAATGTTAGCACGTCGAAGCAGACTTAACCTGCAACCTGATGGCTTTACCTGCTACTATTCAAGCCTACCACATTTGAATAAAAATCTCAACACATTTCTTCACCAACCAAGAGTGGGGCCCACCAATTCTAGAATTTTCCACCAAAATGATAAACTCCGAAAATTCAACAAATCCCGAACCAGTCATCTCGTAAAATTCATAATAAATCATACGTTCATTTTTAACGGTTCAAAATTTGTGGACATATACTCAACTTATATATGTATAACATATCCAAAAATTACCACGATCTAACGGTCGGATTAAAAATTATAACCCCCGCAAAATATCTCAAAAACCCTGATTTTTAATACCTCCATTCCGACAAAAATATTGATAAAAATCTCAACATTAACTCTTTCATTTTTAACCACAAAAATATATCCCTCATTTATATCCACATAAAATAAATATTTCCTTATCATATGAATCAATAATTAATTATTCACAAATAATATTACAGAATCACATTTATGACAACTAGGCCATTGCTAGGAAAGAGGGGGCTTTCCAATAAGGATTTCTCCTTACTGGCGCGCAATTAGATGACCAAACCTCTCCTTAGACAGAACTTTCTAGACATTGCCAATAATGTTATCTAATAATATTATTCAAATAATATGAATTATTGATCTGATAATGGAAAATACAGTGTAGTGACAATTATTGAAACAACAGTAATATAAAATATCAACGCAGCAATTATTGAATCAATAAAATAAAATACTGAACAGTAATTACTGTAACCATTATTGAGTAGTGCCTTCTTACGTAAGAATCAATAATTGGTGCAATACAGTGTGCTACTGTGCAACAACGCGTATTATTGTGTTTTAACCACCGGGTATTCCAACAGTATTAACGGTAACAACTACGCCGATATTTATAAACAACTTATACTTGTCGTTTTCTTCATCCAATCGCTTTCCGTTATGGGGCCCACAAAAGACGGCGCCGTCGTACGAATATTCCCCGACAGGAAGAATATTCCCCGACTAAACGAATATTCCCCGACAACAATGAATATTTTATAACCACCTGCTTATTTGAAATATTTGCCCATTTCACCCATAACTAACCTCATTAATCAATTTAACCCTTACTATTACAAAATAATAAATAGAGGGAATTTAAATTTCATTTATTAATAATTTGGGGTCTTATAACCTCCCCTCCTTATGAAATTTTGTCCTCGAAATTGACGTACGTACCTGGTTTTTCGAAAAGATGAGGATACCTCACTTTCATTTTCGTTTCCAACTCCCAGGTCATTTCCTCAATAGTATGGTTTCTCCACAAAACTTTAACTTGTGGTATGACCTTCGTGCGTAGGACATGCTCCTTTCTATCCAAGGTCTTGACAGGTACCTCTTCGTACGTTAAGTCTTCAGCTATCTCGTCCGGTTCTAACTCAATAACGTGGTCTGGGTCTTTCACATATTTACGCAACACAGATATATGAAAAACATTATGAACACGAGACATACTTGGAGGTAACGCGAGTCTATAGGCCACATTTCCTACTCGGTCAAGAATCTGAAATGGACCAATAAATCGAGGATTGAGCTTTTCCCTCTTCCAAAATCTTGTAACTCCTTTCCATGGAGCCACACGCAACAATACATGATCCCCAATGTCAAATTTCACGTCCTTTCAATGAAGATCCGCATAACTCTTTTGTCGATCCTGTGCCGTTTGTATACGTTGTCGAATCGTTTGGATCTTCTCTGTAGTCATTCGTACCAACTCTGGTCCTAGCAACGTTGCTTCTCCCACCTCATCCCAACATACTGGAGAGCGACACTTTCATCCATATAATGCTTCAAATGGTGTCACGCCTATACTTGCATGATAACTGTTATTGTAGGAGAATTCCACCAATGGTAGGTACTTATCCCAACTCCCTTTGAAATCTAGGACACAAAGTCTTAATAGATCTTCAAGAGTTTGAATAGTCCCCTCTGATTGTCCGTCCGTTTGAGGATGGTATGCCGAACTAAATCGTAAATCTGTGCCCATAGCTTTTTGCAAGCTAACCCAAAATCTTAAAGTGAATCTTGGGTCACGATCCGAAACTATGGATACTGGCATGCCATGCAATCTCACAATCTCATCTACGTATATACGAGCAAGACGTTCAAGGGAATAAGTCTCCTGTATCAGCAAGAAATGAGCAGACTTGGTTAATCTATCAACAATAACCCAAATAGCATTTATGCCTTGAGAAACCGTGGGAAGACCCGTAATGAAATCCATGGTAATGTGTTCCCACTTCCATTTCAGAATCTCAAGTGGTTGCAATGGACCCTTTGGCACTTGATGTTTCGCCTTTACACATTCACAAGTTAAACACCTCGAGATAAACTTTGCAATCTCTTTCTTCATATTATTCCACCAAAATGTATGTCGAAGATCACGATACATTTTTGTACTTCCAAGATGGATTGCAAATGGTGTATTGTGTGCTTCCATCATGATCTTGTACTTCAAATCAGAATCATTAGGAACACAAAGTCTGGAGTGGACTCGAAGTATTCCTTCTTCATCGATTTCTTGCTTCTGGAATAGCACCTTCTTGCACTTTCTTCTTCATACGCATCAGCTCCGGGTCTATGGTTTGAGCAACTTTAACTTTATCAATTAAAGTTGGTTCTATGCGTATACTTGACATCATCGCACTCGTTCCTGCATATGATCTTCTACTCAACGCGTCAGCTACCACGTTTGCTTTTCCAGGATGGTATTGAATAGTGTGGTCGTAATCTTTCAACAGCTCGAGCCAACGTGTTTGCCGCATGTTGAGTTCTTTTTGAGTGAAGAAATATATGAGGCTTTTATGGTCTGAATAAATCTCCACTTTCTCCCCATATAGATAGTGCCTCCAGATCTTTAGCGCGAAAACGACTGCTGCCAACTCTAGATCATGAGTAGGATAATTTATCTCATATTCTTTAAGTTATCGCGAGGCATAGGCTATAACTTTCTCACGTTGCATGAGAACACATCCTAGCCCTTTGCCTGAAGCATCGCTGTAGATAACAAATCCATCCGAACCAGATGGTATGGTCAAAACAGGTGCCGAAATGAGTCTCCTCTTAAGCTCTTGAAAACTCTTCTCGCATTCCTCGCTCCATACGAATTTGATATCTTTCCGAGTCAGCTGAGTTAACGGGATAGCGATTCAAGAAAACCCTTCCACGAATCTCCGATAATAACCAGCTAAGCCCAGAAAGCTACGTACTTCGGTCACCATCTTTGGTTGCTCCCAACTTTGTATTTCTTCAATCTTCGCCGGGTCAACAGATACTCCATGTTTTGACACCACGTGCCCTAGGAATGCCACTTCCTCAAGCCAGAACTCGCATTTCTTCAACTTAGCATATAACTTATTTTCACGTAGCCTTTGGAGTACCAGCTTCAAATGATGCTCATGATCTTCACGGCTTTTGGAATATGTGAGGATGTCATCAATAAAGACAACAACGAACTGATCTAAATAATCCTTGAATATTCGGTTCATCATATCTATGAAAGCCGCAGGAGCATTAGTCAATCCAAAAGACAGGACTAGAAATTCATAATGCACGTATCGAGTTCTGAAGTAAGTCTTTGGAATATCTTCAGTTTTAACCTTCAGCTGATGATATCCAGAACGAAGATCGATCTTTGACAAGAATTGTGCTCCTTGTAACTGGTCAAACAGGTCATCAATACGAGTTAGCGGATACCTATTCTTAATAGTGGCATGGTTTAATTCCCGGTAATCAATACAAAGTCGCATACTCCCGTCTTTCTTCTTTACAAACAAAACAGGAGCACCCCAAGGAGATGTAATAGGACGAATGAAACCGATGTCTAACAACTCTTGTAGTTGGATCTTTAACTCCTGAAGTTTAATAGGAGCCATTCGATATGGGGTTTTAGAAATGGGTTTTGTACCAGGTTCAAGATCAATAAAAAATTCAATTTCATGTTCCGGGGGTAGACCGGGAAGTTCTTCAGGAAATACGTCAGGAAAGTTAATAACAACAGGAATAATTTGACGTGTCTTTATTCAAATCCATAACATGGGCTAAGAAAGCTTGACATCCATTTTTTAATAAATGAATGGCTTTATGGCTTGATATAACAGTTATTGATTTTAATGGCTTAGTTGCTTGAATTCGTACAACAGGTTGGTTAGGAATATGAAAACTAACAACCTTACGAAAACAATCAATTTTGGCATGATGAGTACTTAACCAATCAATCCCTAAAATCACATCAAAAGCAAGTATCTTTAAAGAGATAAGGTCAACAGGTAATGTGATGGTGCCAACTTGGATCAAACAAGATTTATAAATAGTGGATGTGATGAAAGTTTCTCATAACGGAGTCTCCACAGATAAATCAAAGTCTAACTTCTCCGGAGTCAAGTTTAAACGTTGAGCACAAGCAGGAGAGATAAAAGAATGGGTAGAACCGGTATCTAATAAGGTATAAACTTCTCATGAATTTATGATTAGCTTACCCGTGATCACCTCGTTTGGGTTCCTCGCATGTTGACCAGTCACGACAAACGCTCTTCCAGGAACCGTTGACTTTATCTTTTCTGGGACAGCTTTTTGAGTCACCATCCCCGCTGGACTTGGTTTTGCTACAGTGCAATCTTGAGCGATATATCCTTTTTTTCCACAATTATAACATACCTTAAACTGTTGTGGGCAGTTTGGGCTGATATGTCCTTCTTTTCCGCACTTATAGCATATAACCGGTAGTCGTTCTCCTCCCTTGGAACCAGTTGCTGCTGGTGCTGACGTCTTCGTATTGTCATTGTTGAATCTCCACTTTTTAAAATCTCCTCCCGACTCGCTTCTTCTATTTTCATAGCCACGATTACCACCAGAGTGGTTGCCGTTCTTGTCTGTATTTTTCTTTCTCCACTAGTTATCATTGTTCTGATGACTGATGTCACCGAACAATTGAACCCTGTTGCCAACATCTAAATAGAGAGAAAATTTATGAGAAATGAAATATTGACGTATTCCGGGTTTCAAACCTCTCAGAAACATCCTCGTCATACGTTCCTCATTCTCCACCAAATGAGGTGCAAACCTGGACAACTCTGCGAACTTCGCCTCGTACTGAGACACCGTCATGTTACCCTGCTCCAGTCTAATAAACTCTACCTCCTTCATATGACGAATACTTTCAGGAAAGTACTTGTCATTGAATAGTTTCTGAAATGTCTCCCAAGACATGCTGAGTGCGGCTGGATGGGTACGCTTCACAGACTCCCAGTAGTAGTCTGCCTCGCCATGGAACATAAAGGTGGCGAATGGAACCTTTTGTTCCTCCGAGCATCCCAAGACATCGAATATCTTGGTAATTTGCTTGACCAACGTTTCCGCCATGATCGGATCTGGCTTTCCCTTAAATTCTGGTGGTCCCAATTCTGTGAACTGTTTGGCTGTGACAAACCGTGAATTGCTATCATTTCCTCCTGTATTTTGAACACGAGTCTCCCTCGTCTTGTTTTGCATTAATTGCAAAAAACTTCTAAACATTCCATCGTTCATCATCTGCTCATTTGTGTTGTTCACAAGAGGAACATTGCCAGCCTGTTGCACATTCTCCTCGTTGGTAAGCACCGGTGTCTCCACGGTCTCATTTACTCCACTGTTAACATTCTCAGTCGACATTCTCAAATACTGCCATAAAACAAGAGTTAATTAAATAAATTAACAAATCACATAATACCCCTATATTATGACTAACCAATAAGCTTAGGTAGGACACACTAGTGAAGGATTTATTCATCTCTCCCCTCCTAGTTCTATTCTCTGATTTCCGCCAGAGATCATATCCCTAAGCTCTGATACCAACTGTGACGCCCCCAAAATAGGTATACAACACCCATTCTGAGTCGCCAAAATACACGGTACATAAACAACTACATCTTTACTGTTACAACATAAGAACTGTGAGTTTAAATACAAATATTGTCATCTAGACAATATCCACACTCAAATAAGTCCTCATTACAATTATTGATACATTATTTCACAAAAATGGTGAGGACTACTAAAATAACTTCTAGAACCATCATTCCATACCCCGACTAGTACTCGCTACATTCTCGTCTCCTGAGAAAAATGGAACAAAAAGGAAAAGGGTGAGCTCAACTAGCCCAGTAAAGAACATTATGACTAAGATAATACAGAACAAATTATCGTTAGTCTTCAACAGGGAAAAATCTAATAGAATACAATAGACAACAAGTTTTAAATCAATAACTGCAGCGGAAACAACAAATCATTAGAAGAGTCAAGTAGAGAATGAGTTCTACTATCTTCTAAGATTTAAAAGTCCATCATCATTATTTTATCCCTGTAACAACAATCAATAACCATCTTTAATCAAATATTCATCTTTGCACTACAGGCCAAAGATATTCATTTGTATCACCTGTCGGTCATGTTCATCTCAACACCTGTTCATCTTTGCACTACGGGCCAAAGATATTCATCAGTTAATCATTCATCTTTGCACTACAGGCCAAAGATATTCAGTAATATCATCATTTAGGACTGAGGATGATGAAAAATATCTTAAAGAAAACGAATCCAGTGAAATAAAATAACAAATATTAAGGATTCGTATTTCGATTTATCCATGTCCAAAAATACCTTATAATTATTCATAATGAAGTAAAATTCAAGAATGATGAAAATATGGATACAATCAAAGCTAGTACCCAGAATAGATATTTTGGACGAAAAGAAAAAAATTTCATTTTTCGGTAAATAGTAACTCGTGAATAGTAACCCCGACGTGAAAACTTCCAAATTTGATAAAAAATTTCAACTAATATTTCGGCATAATGATATTGAATAAATAATATCATTTTCGAATCAAATAACATACCTTACCTCGTAAAGACAGTATTTCTGGTCGGAATACCGGCATAAGGCTGAAAGAAACTTGCTCTGATGAGTAGAAACTCTCAAAGTATCTAAATACTCACAAAATACACTCAATAATCTAGAGAGAGAAAGAGAGAAAACTGGTTTCTGGTGTGATTTTCAATTCTAACTTAGCCCTCTATTTATAGGAAAATGTTAGCACGCCGAAGCAGACTTAACCTGCAACCTGATGGCTTTACCTGCTACTATTCAAGCCTACCACATTTGAATAAAAATATCAGCACATTTCTTCACCAACCAAGAGTGGAGCCCACCAATTCTAGAATTTTCAACCAAAATGATAAACTCCGAAAATTCAACAATTCCTGAACCAGTCATCTCGTAAAATTCATAATAAATCATACGTTCATTTTTAACGGTTCAAAATTTATGGACATATACTCAACTTATATATGTATAACATATCCAAAAATTACAACGATCCAACGGTCAGATTAAAAATTATAACCCCCGCAAAATATCTCAAAAACCCTGATTTTTAATACCTCCATTCCGACAAAAATACTGATAAAAATCTCAACATTAACTCCTTCATTTTTAACTACAAAAATATATCCCTCATTTATATCCACATAAAATAAATATTTCCTTATCATATGAATCAATAATTAATTATTCACAAATAATATTACATAATCACATTTATGACAACCAGGCCGTTCCCAGGAAAGAGGGGGCTTTCTAATAAGGATTTCTCCTTACTGGCGCGCAATTAGATGACCAAACCTCTCCTTAGACAGAACTTTTTAGACATTGCCAATAATGTTATCTAATAATATTATTCAAAAAATATGAATTATTGATCTGATAATGGAAAATACAGTGTAGTGACAATTATTGAAACAACAGTAATATAAAATATCAACGCAGCAATTATTGAATCAATAAAATAAAATACTGAACAGTAATTACTGTAACCATTATTGAGTAGTGCCTTCTTACGTAAGAATCAATAATTGGTGCAATACAGTGTGCTACTGTGCAACAACGCGTATTATTGTGTTTTAACCATCGGGTATTCCAGCAGTATTAACTGTAACAACTACGCCGATATTTATAAATAACTTATACTTGTCATTTTCTTCATCCAATCGCTTTTCGTTATGGGGCCCACAAAAGACTGCGCCGCCGTACGAATATTCCCCGACAGAAAGAATATTCTACGACCAAATAAATATTCCCCGACAACAATGAATATTTTATAACCACCTGTTTATTTGAAATATTTACTCATTTTACCCATAACTAACCTCATTAATCAATTTAACCCTTACTATTTCAAAATAATAAATAGATGGAATTTAAATTTCATTTATTAATAATTTGGGGTCTTACATCATTGCATTGCGATTTGCATCATTAAAAATACCTTATCCTATTTCAAGTGTCTACTAATCTTTATCATGTTCATTCCATTGCATTGCATGAACACGATAAAGAGGGGCATCTGTAGACACTCGAAATTTTTGGTTTCATGTTGCTAACTATGCAGGAGGATAAAAGTGTATTTCACACTCCAGAGGTAACCTTGGAGGACCACAACATCAATTCCATCCTCAAAGATAACCCTGAGGATATTCAGAGTCAACAACATGACAACCTCAGAGATAACCTTGAGAAAAGACTACTACAACTGTGTGAAAATCGGAGATAACCCCGAGAGGGGCAAAATAGTCATTTTCCCAGGTCAACTTCAACTCACATAAAATACACTCATTTTAACTCAAATTACTTCAATAAAAGTTCCATAAGAACCAGATCTTAACTTTCAAGCGCAAACTACACAAAACGGCTCACCTAATTGCTTGACGGGAACTCAGAAATGCTATTTCTATCACGAACCCATCTTCCTATAATTAAAAAAGTACAAATCATATGTCATTATGTAGCTCTCGGAAAGAGCATTCCGGAATGGTATGGTACGCTTCCATCGGACTCCCGGATTGAAAGTTTTGAACGACTTCGTAAACATCATGTTGTCCGAGTGTACGTACTTTGACACGGCGGGACCCATATTGCTGGGCATCTTGGGCATCACGGGAAGCCGCAGGTAGACCTACGACACCCCCCTCTATATATATTGGGCTTGGGGTGGCCATATTTGTAAGAGAAATAGCGAGGAAGCCATGTCCAATTTGCTCTGTACACACCTTAAACTAAGTCCTTTCTCATTTTAAACACTTGTAAGCTCATTTATAGCTACTTTTTACCGGCGGAAGCTGAGTGTTCATCCATTTCAAGTTATTGAAGTCATCTTTGGTAGCCCACTGTAAGCCTTCTTACACACTTTAAAGCCTTTCTCTTCATCTTTGCACACACTGTTCTTCACATTGAGAGTCGTGTTGCGTGTGCATGCCCGGACTTCGGTCCGTGGTTTATTTTTAGTTTATATATATATATATAGATGGACTAACATCATCGAGTTATGCCTCGATTAAGTCTAGACTTCGGTCTGGAGCATTTAATGGCTTTCTTTATATATATATATATATATATATATATATATATATATATATATATATATATATATAGCGGTAAACGCACCTGATATATATATATTTATATTTGCATTTCGTTCCGCCTAGAGTTTACTTCGTGGCAGTTGACCGTGTTTACAGCTTCTGTACATTTCGTCCCACCTGGAGTTTCCTCCGTGGCGGTTGATCGCTTTTACAGCTTTATTTATATTTTTGATCCCCCATAGAGGTGCTTCGTGATGGTTGATCATGTCAATATATATATATATATATATATATATATATATATATATATATATATATATATATATATATTTGCAGCTTTTATATATATAACTGCTTACTGCTTTCATACAATCTACGGTATCATGTGAGCCTAAGAATCATGTGATCACAGGTTAAATCCACTGAATCTAGATTCGGTTCCCGTGATGGACCTTTTCAGCTGTAAGCAGCTTGTAAATTTATATGTGATCTTTGGATTTCCTCAGATGGTTTTCATACCCACGAGGAGTTCAGCACCTTATTGTACATTATTTTCTTGAAGATGCTTCGCATCTCGAAAATAAAATCAATCAAGCCGAACACTGAATAAAATGGGAGTGTAAAAGGTCTCAATTACTAGTGAGCACTAGGTTTAAAAAAACCTCTTTTAAAGCATCACTGCCATATCTTGCTTAAAAAATGAATTTTTATATAAATTCAAACACTGTGTATATAGGTGCGAACGAGGCCTCGTACTACTTCCAAATAAAAGCACATTGACCCACACACACACACATTCATATAACAGTTTCTTGAAAAGTGGCGGTTACCGTGGCAACATGAATGTCGGGGGGTGCCTAACACCTTCCATCCACATAAGTAAGTCCTCAGATCCTAATGAATCTTAGTTTCACAGACCCGTTTAGCAGTGTCATATCACTGGGTCAATGTGGAAATATTTTCTTGGTTGTGTTGGTACAACTAGTTAAAAACCCATCTGGCGACTCTTACAGTCCAATCGTCGACATTATACATGTCGGACCTTTTTCACTTATTTTTTCAAACAAATCTCACCTAAAATGAGAACACAAAAGAACATATAACGAAAAAGGGACATTAAAAAATCACGACGTAAACAAGGGCAAAATATTCTTTTGGCTTTCTAATTTAATGGCACAAATGTAAACTTGCCCAAACCCTCAGGGATTGACTCTTAGGGTTTAACCCCAAGGTTTTAAAAAAAAATAATTATAGGATTTCATTTAGGGTTTAAAATAAAAATAGTTATTAGTTTTCTAAAAATAAAAATCAAGGTTTACTAATTAAATAGGTTTCCTAATAACATTACTTGAATAATTTAGTTTAATAATTCACTAATTAGAAATTTGCTTTCCAATTTAGCAATAAGGGTTTTCCATTTGAAAATTAGGGTTTTTAAATATCAATTAGGGTTTTCAAATATTAACATTAAATCTAATAACACACAACATAAATCATATAACACCATTACTATACAGTCTTGAAATCATAATTGAGTTTCAAAATAAGGTTTAACAAATTAATATAAGGGTTTTAACATCATACACCATAATTGACCAACCATTATCAAAACACACATACAGTATATATATATATATATATAATTGAAAAGTAATATTATATTTAATATAATATTATTATTCTCAATCCTTATTTCCAATCCCAAAATTAGGGTTTGGATTCCACATCTGATATATCTTGAACAATAATATTATTAATTAAGTTAAAATAATTAACTTAACTAATCTAAATAAATTCACATAATAAAATAGTTATTATAATAATACTAATAATCATTTCATATATTATTTAAAAAATAAATATATTTATTTTCATGAAAAATAAATATTAAAATCATTTCTACTACAAAATTAATTACTATAAAAATATAGTTTATAATGATTAATAATTCTTTTAAAAATTATTTGTAATTATTCATGTAATAAATAATTTTTTATTTATCACAAATATACAAACACATTACCTGGCACATATTCCCACCTTTATAAAATAAAAAAAATTATACAAAATTTCTTATTTATTTATATAGAAAATACCGGGTTATTACATCAGTGATCTGTTCTGAGTGTAGTATGCAATGTTGACAGCTTCTGCCCAGAAGTATTCAGGCAGATGGGCTACTTCTAGTAGTGTTCTTCCAGCCTCTATCAACGTTCTGTTATTTCTTTTAGGTACTCCATTTTGTTGAGGAGTTCGTGGAGCTGAGAAGTTGTGATTGATGCCATTGTCTGTGCAGAACTGGCCCATCTCAGAGAAGTCGAATTCTCTGCCATGATCACTCCGTATAGCCTTGATTTTCTCCCCTTTATTGTTCATCACTAGTATGAACAGCTTGATTAGTTGGGAGTTCATTTCATCTTTTGAGTTTAGAAAGTGTCCGGAATAATCATGTGAATGATATTCCTATTATATATGATTTGATTATGATATATATGAATGAATATGCAAGTATGCTTGCATTAAGAAAAGCTATAAAGTCCTTTGATAGATATTAGGAACATATGTAAATGGACTTAGAATGAATTGATCAAATATGTTAGGTTGATCCTACCTAAGCAAAACAGCTTTGTAAAGTCCTTAAAAAGAAATTATGTACAAGGAATATAAATATAGAAAGATCAAGCTTGTTAGGTTGATCTTATAATGTAATAGATAGGCTTGTCTGATCGTCGAGCACTGCACCAGAAATCGTAGTCTGTAAGATAGTAGATCTCGGAGTTCGTCGACTGCCAGGAGAGACGAGGAAGGATCGTAGTGTGTCGAGAAGAACTTCCTCGGAGCTGTAGTCTGCTGAGGAAGTGATGTTCAGAATCGTAGAGACAGGCTGTCTACGAGCCGACTGAGCATCTGTCGAAGCCAAGTCAAGAATCGTAGACTACACTCGAAGTCGTAGAGTCTACAGATCATATCAGAGGCAGAGATCGTAGTCGAGCAAGATCAAATGAAGACAACGAGCATAAAGACAGAAATCGTAGAGTGTCAAGATTTAATCTCGGAGTCGTAGTGTCTGCACAACCCAAGCTGAATCGTAGAGTGCAGAACTAAGACTTCAACAGATGTGCTCACAACGTCAAGGAAGAATCGTAGAGCAAACACGATTCTCAACAAATGAGCACTCCCAGAATATCCAATTATGAAGCCTTTGGTCTAAGCTGCAGAGATATATCCCACCTGAAGGAAACCAGAGAGCACTCAACGAATGGCATGAAAAGCTAATAGAAGATCTAAGCACCAACCCAATCAACATTCCGATTGAGTTGTGAAGCCATTCGAGATTAAGTATTCCACAAGTTGATCAGAAGAAGACTTCAGTAACTGACTAAGGAAAGTTAGCAAGTGCAGTAGCTTTCAAGTGAACAGAAGACAACGATCTTAAAAGTAACCATGATCGTAATGTTTGCCAAACAAAGAAGGAACTGATGGAGTGTACACAAAGATACTGGTCAGCCTATGGAGAACAAGGCTGAAGTGATTAAGCATTGGGTCAGTCCATTGATGATAAGTGAACGAGAGATCACAAGGAGAAAGCGAGCTGGGTATGCCACAAATCTGAAGTGTCTTGCTATTCAGAAGGGGCCAGAACAAGGAGTCAAGCTATCTATATATGAGAGCAGTCGAGGCAAATAAAAGTGTTGAAGCACTGCACAAGAAAAGGAGGAGGTGTTCTACATTGAAGATTCAATAAACACTCTTAAAGATGGTAGTGTTGTCTGTACCTGTCAATGAGCAACATTCAACAAGACACTACGATCAGGTCCAAGAAGATATGCATCAGAATTGTAGAGTTCAGTCAACTGAAGGTTGAAGCATTGGCAACGGTTTAATCTGAGGATTGAAATTCGAACAGAGCTTATTGAGAGCATCGATGCAAAAGGACAACCTCTGATCGAGAAATCAGAAGGAGGAAATAAAGTTGACTACCTGCCTGACATGGAAAGGTGGCAACTCTAAGGCGGTGGGTAAGGTCGAAGACTGTTGTGTTAGTAAGGTCATAAAGGAACTGTCATGTCACATCAAGCACTCTGCACCAAACAACTTGAGGTCTGTGAAGCAATTCAAATAGCTCCCAATGGCTACATTCCAACGGGAAGGTTGTGAAGGAGTATAAATCAACAAGAGCTTCAAAGATTAGAAGTTGCTGAAGTTGCTAAGGTTGGAGAGATGGTGGACTGATCAAAATAACATAAAATAGTGAGTGACTAATGAAGGTCCAAAAGCTCACTCTACAATCCACCAAGAACACTTGGAGATAAATAGAGTAAGAAGTAGAAGTGAGAGTTCTACTACAAGAAGAGTAATCTGAACAGCCAAGAGAAAGAAGAGCATCAATGTCATCTTGATGTTTATCATGGGAAGACTCTAAGTACCAGAGAGAAGAGCTTACAGTCATCTTAGCAAGTCCATCATGAGAAAACATTAAGTATCAAGGAAGAAGATCACCAACGTCATTATAATGTCAAGCATGAGAAAGTTTCTAAGTACCTAATAGAAGAGCCTACAGTCATCTTAGAAACTCATCATGTGCAACCATTAAGTATTAAGAAGAATGATCTTCACTATAGTTCAACAAATGATCATCAGAAGAGGCTGAGTATCTGAAGAAGCTGAGCGTCATACAACACTCAACTGCACCTCAAGGATGATCACGTCAAGCTGCTAAGCATTCAGAGATGAAGAGCTTAAAGGACATCTTAGCAGCACCTCCAACAAACAATTAACCAACAACAAGAAGCCAGGACCTGAGGGGTCCTTGTCCGGAGGGACTAAATGAAGTTCCAAGCCTGCTAGGCTTGAAGAGTTCCTAGGGAACTAGAGAAGTTCCAAGGCTACTGGCCTTGATGAGTTTTTAGTGAACTAAAGTCCCAAGGTTACTGGCCTTGAATGAATCTTAGTGATTTAGGGTGCTGCCCTTCCTTAGTGGAAATCCTACTAGTTAAAAGTTGAAGAGTTGATTAGGAGCTTGAGTCTTTGAACCATTTAAAATCCCTTGTGTCTTTTACTTTATGTCATTTAAATTATGAACTTAACTTCTATAACTGCTATGTATGTATTAATTGCTTACCACTGAACTAACTCTAACAATAATGTATGCATGATTACGAATATATCAATGAAGGGGATCTTTTATTTATTCTGCTGTGCTTGAAAAGATTTTTATGTTTGTCATATGCTAAATCATTAGCAATACAAAATAAACAAGAAAAATATTTGAAAATAAAAAGGATCTATTCAACCCCCCCTTTTAGATCTATTGTGTGCCTGCTGGGAACTAACAATTGGTATCATAGCAGGTTCTCATGCTTTATTCAAAAGCTAATCGCTTTGAGTCGGATCCTAGGCCCAAACATTGTTCAAAACTTAGTTTAGTAGTAAGTCATTTGTTATATGTAGCTGAGCTAACACGTTGAAAATATTGTGTACAGGTAAATGTGTATATACACCTGAAGCTGCTTAGATTGGTCCACGTTCTTAAATGCCATTACAACAAGACCAATCCTTGGCCGCAGTTAATCTTATAGTTCGAAGACTAGGCTAGGGAGCTCAAGAGACATCAATAGAAAAGAGTCAAACATCCACTAGCCTGAAAGATGAAAAGGCCATATATGCAAAGAAATGCTTATCCAGAGAAGAAAGAAGATCTTCTCAAACATGTATTTGGCCAACCAGTAGCTGTATGTGAACCCTGTGAACTAAAGGATGTCAAAGAACTAAAGATGCTGAGCTTCTCTTAGCTTACATCTTCAAGACCATGACTGATTGATTAAAAGTCTACTGGAGCAACAAGTTGTCAGGAGCAAATGAGAAACTATGCACATCAATGCCTAACCTCAGTATATCTAAGGTAAATGACTGTTAAGAAACTGACAGTAGAAAGGTTAGCGTTCCTCACTAATATAACTGTGTACATCATGTTGCACCTCCTTATGAACTATAACAGTATTCTTTCAAGGAATCATAATCTACCTAAAAAGGTGAAGAGAGAAAGTACACTGAGGTTAGAAACTCAAATGCTTGCAAACTTTCTCTCCATCCAAGTTTTAGGTTGAAGATGACATCTTGAAAGAAATCTGAAATGGGCCACAAGAATAACAAAGGTTAAATTAAACTTATGTGGAGTAATCTCTGCTGATGGGATATTATGTATGTACAAACCTATGTTCTAAGTTTTTGATAACAAACAGAGTATGATAAGTTCTACAAGGGTATCTTGAAGATTCGTAGAAACTGATCACCTCCATGAATAAACCAGATACACATAAGGAATAGTGTTAATTCTCACTCTGTGAATATTTAAACTCTGTGAACATAACCAAACAAATGATGAAACCATCAAAGAAAAAAAGTGTTTTATTAAAATGGCAAATCTTACACACACTCATCATCATGCATCTCAAAATATAATATCTAAATTAGTTATATGCATGAATATGATTGTTGGTGATCAATATGATGTTAATATATGAGGAATAGGGATTCTGAAACTAACCTGGCAGGACCCATTTAACTATGGGCACCAAAATATAAATATATCTAACCTACATATACTTGGTCTATCTGTCCACACTATGGAATGATGAAGCTGAAGACTCCAGTCAAGAAAGATTTAACCAGTAGAAGGTTTAAGTATGATCATAAATGATTCTGATAAAATTCCTATATGTCAAAGCATGTCCTTGAAGACCCGCTGAGCTAACCTGAATAAAGCTCACATGGCTGCCAATCTGTATATGGAAGCAAGCCATTCAACCAAAGATGAAAGGGGTCTTATATGCTCAATCATGCAAAGCATGTCATATAAGAAGAACCCTTAAGGAAGCTCACATCAGAGGATCGTCGAGCATTAATCATGAGGAATTCATTACGAGAGCAGAACATCACAAACACAAACTATCAAAGAAGACTACGTTCGTAGTACTGTCAAGTGATCGTAGAGTGAATAGTCCTGAAGATATCTATCTCTATAATATAAGAAGACTGAATTGAGAATGACGATTCAAGCCAGAAGGAGATATGCAAGGCTGCCTTCTAATGCACATGAACTAAAGGAAATCACATATATCTGAGAAGACAATATCAACCATGGTGGAACAGTGATCTATTAAGGAACAACAGCACTGAGATATACTATGAAGCAATGTACCAGTTACAAAGTCCTAAAACTTTGTGGCTGACGAACCAAATGAAGATCCATAGTCAGTAGGAACGTCTCAAAATGTACTACTGATAACCTGTCAACCAACCAACTCAAAATCGTGGAGTGCCTACGATCAAACATCTGATCGTAGTGTAAGAGCAGGAGGACACCACGACTACAACAAATACGAATGTCCAAAAGTTGGTAGAGGATCTCCCCAGCAGAAAAGGTCAAATGAGATATTAGTGCAAATCACTTCTAAAGTTTTTCATCTGGAAAGCGCCTCAGGGACAAACCTGACCCTTAGTTCACTCTTAGAGGTTGGCTCTTCCTGAGCTACCATAACCTAGAAGGAATGCTTAGTAAAGTTCATCTCAAGGACCAAGACAGTCAACGATCGTAGAGTAAAGGATGAAGAGAACTCAATGATCGTGGTGCAACCTCAGCGATCGTAGAAGCAGACACGATGATCGCAGTCTTACTAGAGGATACACTAGCTCATGAGGAGCTTCGAAGAACTGGACAAATTCTCAACCATTCAGATCATGAGAAGATAAGTTCTAATACTGGTTGGAAGGATGTCCTGCAAAAGAAAAGTGCCCAAACATTCATAAAGAACATCAGTGGTTGAGCTCTGCAGTTTCAAGATGAGAATTAGTATCAAAACCATCCACTGTAACATCTTTCAGAAGAAGATCGTTGTGTCAACAAAGGAAAACGTAGAGTTCATAGCTGCCTCACCAAGCTACTCTATGAACCAAAATGGGCAACGGTCAATCCACGTCATTGACGCATATTCTTTTAAAAAGGAACTTTGAACTGAAAAGTTAATGGGGAGTTATAGCTCATTACTGGGCATCGTGCAACCAATGGCTGGTTGACACATCACAGTTTATGTAGAGTCAGAAGGAACTACCATAAAGACAAATTCAAAATTTGTAAACAGTTATCAAAAACTATAGAAACTCCCTCCCTCCCATTTTTACACCCTAGAATCCTCTTCAAATCCTAAATCCATTAACCCTTAAGAGCTTCATCCAACTCACATTCGACTATCTCTCAGAAAACTCCTAAAATCAAATACTCATATTCTTTGAACTCTTCAAATGGCAGATTGGCAAGTAATCATTGGCATTCAGCTCAGAACCAAGACGTTTGTGAAATTTGAAAAGAAATTCAGAGATATTCTTGAACTTGTGAAGAAGGCTGGATTCTCATAATGTCTTGAGGCAAGCACTCGAGTATATGCTAAATTGGTAAAGGAGTTTTACTCAAACGCATCCATAAATTCTAGAACCCTTTCTACCAAGGTCAAAGGTCAGTCTCTAAAGCTAAAATCATCTGATATCAATCAATGTTTAGGCTTTCCTGACCTAGGACTGAAAAGCCTTGATGAGATCGACACTGAACAAGCAAAGAAGATTATGGGGTACAAAAGAAACCATAGTCTGAAAGACATGAAGAAAAAGGAGTTTCCTGAAGAATTCGAATTCCTTGCCGAGATAGTGGGCAAATGTATACTATACAAGGATACTACACATGACACTGTGCTTGATCAATAATTGAAGATTATGTATGTAATAGTTCTAAAGAAGCAAATAAACTTTGGAGTTATCTTATTCGATAAGATCTCCAAATGGGTGGAAAGGGCTGAAATGAAGAAGTCTACAGATAGGCCTCTAACTAAGGTCTTTCATGGAAGATTGCTGAGTATTATGATGAAGAAGAAGCTGTGAAGCAAGATTAAGGAGGATGAAGGAGAACCACTGAACGTCCATAAAGTTATGTCTCCACAGCTGTTTATAAACTGGAAGAAAAATCCAAAGGAAAATAGGAGGCTAACAACAACTGGGAGCAGCAGCAAGGTCTCTGCAAAAAAGAGAAAGGCGAATAAGGTGGAAATATCTGAATCTGGTGACTGTACCAGTAGCAGCCACACCAACAAGGAAGAAATCTAAGGGTGTGGAGAAATTAGAGGCTCCACCAAGAAGTCTCTCCACCGACAACAAAGAAGCAGAAGAAGAAGGTGTCTCAATTGCAGAAACCACAAAGAGAAGAAGTAATAGATTACTTTAAGGGTCATCCAGAAAGAAAGCAAAGGTGGTAAACAAGTCAACCCCAGTTCCCCAAGAAAGTCCACCTAACAAAGAATAGGACATAGAGTCAGAAGATGAGAAGGAAACTAAAAGTTTTAAGTTGGAGTCCTCAAAGAGCAAATCCAGCAATGAGGAAGAAGTTGCCTCTATAAAAGAAGGAGCTAACCCTAATGATGAAGAAGAATATTTAAGTCCTATGGCTAACTCTCAGAGCGCCCACTCTGATGATGAAGAACGGCTGCAAGATGACACAACTGCATTGCCTACTGTAAATGCTCCAACAAGCCCACATGATGATTCCAAAGATGTTGAGTCTGAAGAAGAAGGACTTGTCCCCACTATTGCTGAACATCAAGAAAGTCTATCTGATGATTCATAGGCTTCAGAATCTGAAGAAGAAGAAAAGTCTAACTCTCCTATAGCTGAACCTCTAATGAGAAGAAAGAGCAACCAATTGCTTACCAAATCTGTCTCAAAGAAGCAAGGTGAACACCCAACTACAATAATTAAAGTGAGTGATGATGAATCTGAATCAAAGGAAGAAGATGCTAAAGAAAATACTGGTGATGAACATCAGTAAGAAGGATTCACTGATGAGTCTGACGAAAGAAGTCAGAATGATACAAACTCAGAAGATGAAGAAATGGAGAAAGATTCTAATTATGCAAATCAAGAATTAGAGGAACTAGAATACTATCATGTCCTCTCTCCAGCAAAAATCAGCAAAAGAATTGTGGTGGAAGTCTCTGACGAACCACCATAAGTACCTCCAGAAAGATGGGTAAACTATGGCAATGAATAACTCAAGTTTGTGAGGATGACTACATTTGAGGTGTTTAAAAATTGGAATAACGTGGAGATGGACTGCACTACCATCCTATACAATCCTGATGACCTTCTGATGAAATGGTTTTTTTCTTAGATGCCTTGGTTAAAGGCACATACTGAAAGGGATGGAAGTTACTTCAGCTGGTGCTACTCTCAGTTCCCAAGCCTCGAGCTGGTATCACAGAACTTCCCAAGGGTGAAGAGATTTGCAAAAATGATGATCAATGACCAGCCCCACTACAAAGTCTACCGACATGCTAGCAATCATTATATTCCTTATGATCGTAAAGTGGACTCTGATGGCAGAAGGATTATGGCCAAGGAGATAAGCATAGAGTCTGTTCACTCTACCACTGATATTGATCAAGTCCAAAATGAGAAGCCTCCATCTGCCCAAACACAGCTATCTAACATTCCTTCATCCTCCAATAGCGATTGGTACTCAACGATTTTTCAGATTCTCAATGCTTTCAAAAATTTGTCCATGGATGAAAATCATAGAGTTCAATCTGGTGTTCAACAAGAGGCCGCCCAACCAGATGACAAAATTCTTATAGAGCAGGAGCTGTTGAAGAATCCTTATGAGCTGGTTGAGAAAATATCTCTAATCAATGAAGAGTCAAAGAAGTTGACAGCAGCAGGAGATAATTCAGTTCGAGACAGACTTCAAGCCACTATGGCTGATGTATCTCTCAAAATCAAAGAGAGAGATCAAATCTATCTAAAGGCCCTAAATGATCAGAAGGCAGAAACTCTACGAGCACAGAAGGCCAATGAAGAGAAAATCCAAGTACTCTCTGACAAGATTGGCAACATAAATCAGTCTTTCTCTCTATAACTTGAGCTGAGCCAACAAGACCTCAAGATTGAGGTTGGTAACTCATCTTACCTAATGGAGCAACTGATGTCCAATATGGACCAGCTTTCTTAAATAATTAATGACAAAAAGGGGGAGAAAAAGAGGAATTCAATGAAGAGCAAAGAGAGCAGAAGGAGTGAAGATAAGAAGGCCAAAAAAATTACAAAGAAGAAGACAGCAAAAGAAGAAGCTGAATCATCATCTGAGGGGGAGCCAAAGGATGATGAGCCCGTGTATGCAAAGTCTGAGGGGGAGCCAGAAGAAGAAGAAGAGAAGCATACATCTGAGGGGGAGTAGACAAAAGAAATGAAGTCCTCATCCTAGGGGGAGTAGGAGAAAAATAGTCAAACAGATGAATAGCTGATCAACAGACATCCTGGAAACACACATAGAGCCAAAGAGATACATCTCTAATCAGTTAGGTATATTCTAGATCCAGAATGTAAAGTGTCATAGTTTATGCAACTCTATATTATTAAAAATGACATTCATGATTATCTGTTTTAGAAATATAACTGCTCACTGTATATAAGATACATTCATATCATGTATATGCACTTATTATTTTTATCATAATCAAATAGGGGGAGATTGTTAGGAATAAGCATGTGAATGATATTCCTATTATATATGATTTGATTATGATATATATGAATGAATATGCAAGTATGCTTGCATTAAGAAAAGCTGTAAAGTCCTTTGATAGAAAATAGGAACATATGTACAAGGACTTAGAATGAATTGATCAAACATGTTAGGTTAATCCTACATAAGCAAAATAGCTTTGTAAAGTCCTTAAAAAGAAATGATGTACAAGGACGATAAATATAGAAAGATCAAGCTTGTTAGGTTGATCTTATAATGTAATAGATAGGCTTGTCTTATCGTCAAACACTGCACCAAAAATCGTAGTCTTCTAGGAGAGTCAAGGAAAACTCCAGAGCTATCAAGGTTGAATCATAGTCTGTAAGATAGTAGATCTTGGAGTTCGTCGACTGCCAGGAGAGACGAGGAAGGATCGTAGTGTGTCGAGAAGAAATTCCTCGGAGACCTAGTCTGCTGAGGAGGTTATGTTCAGAATCGTAGAGATAGCCTGTGTATGAGCCGACCGAGCATCTGCCGAAGCCAAGTAAAGAATCATAGACTACACTCGGAGTCACAGAGTCTACTGATCATATCAGAGGTAGAGATCGTAGTCGAGCAAGATCAAATGAAGACAACGAGCATAAAGATAGAAATCGTAAAGTGTCAAGATCTGATCTCGGAGTTGTAGTGTCTGCACAACCCAAGCTGAATCGTAGAGTACATAACTAAGACTTCAACAAATGTGCTCACAACGCCAAGACAGAATCATATAGCAAACACAATTCTCAGCAAAAGAGCACTCCCAGAATATCCAAAGTATGAAGCCTCTAGTCTAAGCTGTAGAGATAAATTCCACCTGAAGGAAACCAGAGAGCACTCAATGAATGGTATGCAAAGCTAACAAAAAATCTAAGTACCAACCCAATCAACATTCTGATTGAGTTGTGAAACCATTCGAGATGAAGTTTTCCACAAGTTGATCAGAAGAAGACTTGAGTAACTGACTAAGGAAAGTCAACAAGTGCAGTAGCTATCAAGTAAATAGAAGACAACGATCTTGAAAGTAACCAAAATCGTAGTGTTTGCCAAATAAAGAAGGAACTGATGGACTGTACACAAAGATACTGGTAAGCCTATGAAGAACAAGGCTAAAGTGATTAAGCATTGGGTCAGTCCATTGATGATAAGTGAACGGGAGATCATAAGGAGAAAGCGAGCTGGGCATGCCACAAATCTGAAGTGTCTTGCTATTAAGAAGGGGCCAGAACAAGGAGTCAAGCCATCACTATCTGAGAGTAGTCGAGGCAAACAGAAGTGTTGAAGCACTGCACAAGAAAATGAAGTGGTGTTCTACATTGAAGATTCAATAGACACTCTTCAAGATCGTAGCGTTGTCTCTACCTGTTAATGAGAAACATTCAACAAGACACTACGATCAGGTCCAAGAAGTTATGCATTAGAATCGTAGAGTTTGGTCAACTGAAGGTTGAAGCATTGGCAACGGTTCAATCTGAGGATTGATATTCGAACAGAACTTATTGAGAGCATTGATGCAAATGGATAACCTCTGATCGGGAAATCAGAAGGAGAAAATAAAGTCGACTACCTTCCTGACAAGGAAAGGTGACAACTCTAAGGTGGTAGGTAAGGTGGTAGACTGTTATGTCAGTAAGGTCATAAATGAGTTGTCACATCACATCAAGCAGTCTACACCAAATAACTCGAGATCTATGAAGCAATTCAAATAGCTCCCAACGGCTACATTCCAACAGGAAGGTTGTGAAGGAGTATAAATCAACAAGAGCTTCAAAGATCTGAAGTTGCTAAAGTTACTAAGGTTGGAGAGATGGTGGACTGATCAAAATAACATAAAATAGTGAGTGACCAATTAAGGTCTGAAAGCTCACTCTACGATCCACCAAGAACACTTGGAGATAAATACAGTAAGAAGTAGAAGTAAGAGTTCTACTACAAGAAGAGTGTTCTGAACTGCCAAGAGAAAGAAGAGCATCAATATCATCTTGATGTCTATCATGGGAAGATTCTAAGTACCAGAGAGAAGAGCTTACAATCATCTTAGCAAGTCCATCATGAGAAGGCATCAAGTATCAAGGAAGAAGATCACCAATGTCATCATGATGTTAAGCATGAGAAAGTTTCTAAGTACCTAACAGAAACGCCTAGAGTCATCTTAGAAACTCATCATGTGCAGCCATCAAGTATTAAGAAGAATGATCTTCACTGCAGTTCAACAAAGGATCATTAGATGAGGTTAAGTATCTGAAGAAGCTGAGCATCATACAAAACTCAACTACACCTCAAGGATGATCACATTAAGCTGCTTAGCATTAAGAGATGAAGAGCTTAAGGACATCTTAGGAGCACCTCCAACAAATAATCAACCAATAACAAGAAGCCAGGGCCTGAGGGGTCCTTGTCTGGATGGACTAAATTAAGTTTCAAGCCTGCTGGGCTTGAAGAGTTCCTAGGGAACTAGAGAAGTTCCAAGGCTGCAGGCCTTGAAGAGTTCTTAGTGAACTGAAGTCCAAAGGCTGCTGGCCTTGAAGAAATCTTAATGATTCAGGGTGCTGCCCTTCCTTAGTGGAAATCCTGCTAGTTGAAAGTAGAAGAGTGGATTAGGAGCTTGAGTATCTGAACCACTTAAAATCCCTTGTGTCTTTTACTTTATGTCATTTACATTATGAACTTAACTACTATAACTGCTATGTATGTATTAACTTCTTACCACTAAACTAACTCTAAGAATAATGTATGCATGATTATGAATAGATCAATGAAGGGGATCTTTTGCTTATTCCGATGTACATGAAAAAATTCTTATGTTTGTTATATGTTAAATCATTAGCAATACAAAATAAACGAGAAAAGTATTTGAAAATAAAAAATATCTATTCAACCCCCCTTGCTAGATCTATTGCGTGCCTACTGGGAACTAACAGAAAGAACACAAATGTGAATCTGGTGTAATCATCCACCATGACTAGTAAGTATCTCTTCACCCTAAGAGTTGTTGTTGGAATTAGCCCAAATAGATCCATGTGAAGTAGTTGAAGAGGCTTGTCAATTTAGTTGGCATTTTTGCTCTTAAATGAGCTTCTAGTCTGCTTTCCAAGCTGACAGGCATTGCATGAACTTTTTTTGACGAAGCTGAACTTGGGTAAGCCTACAACTATATCTTTTAAGGCCAGTTTAGATATGCTTTTGAAGTTGAGATGAGACAGTCTTCTATGTCATAGCCAGCTCATTTCTTCAGATGCTTTAGCCAGAAAACATATCATCTCGTCCGAGCTTAGTTGACCAAGATTTACAGTGTACACATTTCCTTCTCTTGTTCCGGTCAGCTTTATAGCGGATGTCTTCAGATCTCTAACTTGACATTGATTGTTGAGGAATGTAACTTGATAACCCTTGTCGCAGAGTTAGCTTATGCTCAGAAGATTGTATTGTAGTCCTTCCACATAGGCTACTGTACTGAAGGACACTATACCATTCCCAGCTGAGGCATATCCTCTTGTCTTGCCAGAGCCATTGTCTCCAAAGATGACTGAAGGACCCTCTTTCTCTATGTAGTTAGACAGAAGGGCTTTGTTCCCAGTCATGTGCCTTGAGCATCGACTGTCCAGATACCAGGTTGTGATCGTGGAGCTCTGTTCCTGTGGTAATATTAAACTTTCATTTTGGTACTCATACTTGAATGGGTCCTACTTTGTTAGTGCCTTTCGGAACCCAAATCTACTTGATTTTGGGTTTTACATACATAGGATTATGATAGCACATTGCAGCCTTATGACCAACCTTATTGCATACAAAACATCTAATATGATGCATGCTTATGTGCGTATGTGGATTCTTCCTCCATTTGGACTAATGTGGGTTCTCAGCTATGACATCCACAAATTTGGGTACTTCATTACCACAAGATTTGGTGTTCACTTAAATAAAACATTTATATCTAACTACCCAATCATAATAAAATTGAATAGTAAACCTTCCCATTAAAGGATTGCATTAATAAAAGTATCCCAGGTTGTTTAACCTTTAAATACAATCATTCAAATGCGGAAAATTTAAATAACTTCATTACAATCATTAAAATAATGTCTGGTAATAAAATATCAACATGATTACAAGTTTTCAATTCTTGTTCATATTTCCCTTTCCTTTGTTGGTGCTAGGTACATCGACCTTCTCAACATTAGCTGTAATAGTTATATAAGCAAGAGTGAGCAAACAAGGCTCACCTGAAATGAAATGGACTAAAACTTTACAACAACAGCCCAATAACAGGCTCAATAGAACTAAACAATGTGTTCTATCAACATTCTGAATTATATAACTGAGGGTCCTAAGACCACGAACTATGTCCATAGTTATAAGTGATGATTGGGTTATATACCCATAACTCGGATATACTTGGGTTTATTTTGTTGTAACTTCGAGTCATTTAGGAATATGTTTACTGCGTTTATGTGTTATTTTGTAGATTTGGGAGCTGCAGGAGCGAACGGTGGAATTGAAGCTAAAATGGGCAAAAAGGTAATTTTAGGAAGCCCAGCGCCAGGGCGCTACATTCAGTATTAATCCCAGCGCCGGGGCACTGGGTCGGGATTTTAGTTGACCGAGTTTGCGCGTTGACGAAGAGTTTGATTGTACAATGGGAGCTTATGTGAGAAGTTGTTTTTGACAAGGATTGGGAGAGGCTATATAAGGGTTATGTGGCTGAATTGAGAAGAGAGAATTTTCTACACAATTAGGGATTTTTCGACAGAAGAGGGATTAATCAAGGAGGAAGAGGAGATCTGAAGGCTTGAAACTAGGAGTTCTTCTTCTTCTTTATTCTTTTAAATTATGTAACTCATTAAGGATGATTTATCAAGTATTTGTGGTTTTTATTTCCGTCATGGACTAATTCCTTTTATTAAGATTCCAATGGAACCTCTTATGGTTATGAATTGATTATCTAATTTATTCCAATTATTTATGTTAAAGTGAATTGTTTGTCTTGCCTTGTATTTATTGATTAATTATCTGGGCAATAATTACCGTGTTACTCTAGAAGGAATTGAGAGAGGAATTTTAGAGTTAGAACTGGGCAGAGTGACATGTGACTTAGTTCTTTGCACAGTGAATAATTAGGTTTGTGAATAGAATGAGAATATCTATTTGTCGCATGTAACACATAAAGAATTAGGATTGTAGCGAGTTTAATTCAATTGATTTGCATAGAGATATAACAAAATTAATTTGGGTTAAATAGAAGGCAATTGATCACTCGAGAGAGGGCTTTTGGCATTTGAGAATTCCTGTTAATAATTCAGTGGACAGAATAATTGGGATAATTGGATAATTGATTTAATAATCATATTTGGAGAAATTGGAGTCTTATTTATCATTCATCTGCATTCAAATAATTCTTAATTTGTTATTTGTTTTCTTTTATAGTAGTTTCTTGATTTATTAAAATTAGTTTTCTTAAGTTAAAAAAAATCACAATTTTTAGTTGTTTAAATAAAATTGAATTGATACAGTACTAGTAGTTGGAGTTTATTAATTGGAATTCTCTAAGGGATCGACACTCTAATTTATCACTGTATTACTTGTTGATCGTGTATACTTGCGCGTTTACTTTGATTGTTAAATCAACCAACAAGTTTTTGGCGCGCTTGCCGGGGACTTCTTCGTTAATATTAATTCTATATTAGTTATAATCAATTCGGTCTTAATTTAAACGTTACTTATTTTTCTTCTTGTCTTTGCAGGAATTCTTTGCAAGTGTATGCACACTAGATCAAAGGCGAGAAAGGAACTTTTTCCTTATACAGACGAGATTGAAAGGAAGTTCTGGAAAGCGCAATCGACTAGTGCGGCACCACCCGAGGAAGAAAAACAGGCAGAACAAGAAATTCCAGTGAACATGGCAGGGAACGATCAGAAACCACTTCGGGACTATGCCATGCCGAATGTCACGGATATTCAGTCGAGTATTAGGAGGTCGGCAATCAATGCTAACACCTTTGAGATCAAACCAGCAACCATTCAAATGCTTCAGAATCAATGTCAGTTTGGGGGTAGTTCATTAGATGATCCGAATGAGCATATCTTAAGTTTCTTGGAAGTTTACGACACCTTCAAATTCAACAACGTGCCCGAAGATGCTATAAGGTTGAGAATGTTCCCATTTACCCTGAAAGATAAAGCACGAAGTTGGTTACACTCTCAACCTTCGGACTCAATCCTTACTTGGGAAGATTTAGCTCAAAATTTTCTAGCTAAGTTTTTCCCACCAGCAAAGTCAGCAAAACTACGGAATGATATTCATACCTTCACACAGTTTGATTCAGAATCGTTGTATGAGGCATGGGAAAGGTTTAAGGATATGCTCCGCAAGTGCCCACACCATGGAATTTCATAGTGGATGCAATTGGGGATATTTTGTGATGGTTTACAAGCATCCACGAGGGAAAGTATTGATGCAGCAGCAGGAGGAGCGATTATGTCTAAAAATTTAGGTGAGGCATATAAGTTGTTAGAAACGATGGCCACCAACAACTATCAGTGGCCCATGACAAGAAATAATCCTCCGAAAACATCAGGAAAGTATGATGTGGATGTGATAACATCATTACAAGTGCAAATGACCGCAATGGCTAAGTAGATAGAATTATTGCATCCACAATCCACTCAGCAGGTAGCAATGGTTTGTGAAATAAGTGTTGGGGGTCATACTACAGATCAATGTGCCATAAATGCTGAAGCAACACAATATGTGGGGAGTTATAATTGGTTTACTCAGCCTTATCAGAATCAAAATGCATATAATCCGGGGTTTTCATGGAGTAACAACCAAGCTGTAGAACAAGCGCCGAAACAACAAAACAATTTCGGGTTTCAAAACCAGACACAACAACCTGTGCAGAAAGCAAGTTGGGAAGAAGCCTTGGAAAGATTTATTAAAGCAACTGAAAAAAGGAGTGAGGAGAGTGATAAGAGATTTAGTCAAATGGAGCTAAGTATACAAAGTCAAAATGCGTCAATCAAAAATCTGGAAAATCAAATGGGACAAATATCACATGCATTGAATAACCGATCACTTGGAACACTTTCGAGCGACACCGAGAAAAACCTAGGCCGAGATGAGCATTGTAAGTCGGTAACTCTATGAAGTGGAAAAGAACTACAAGAGTCAGTCAAGGATAGGGAAAAGGAGGACAAGGCATCAATTAAAACAGAGAAAGTGGTGGAGACCGAAAAGCATCAAGAGGAGACCTCACAGCAGAAAAATTCGAAACCAACCAGTACAATGCCCCCATACCGTATCCGTAGAGATTTTAGAAATCCAAGTTAGATAAGCAGTTCTCATGATTTTTGGATATCTTCAAGAAATTGCATATCAACATCCCCTTCGCCGAAGCCTTGGAACAAATGCCGAGTTACGCGAAGTTTATGAAGGAGGTTTTGTCGAAGAAGAGGAAATTGGGTGAATTTGAAGCAGTAGCATTGACAGAGGAATGCAGTGCTATCATTCAGAATAAATTACCGCTAAAGCTCAAGGATCCAGGTAGCTTTAATATTCCGTGTGAGATTGGAAATCAATTTTCGGGACGAGCTTTGTGTGATTTGGGGGCCAGTATAAATCTAATGCCATTATCCGTCTATAGCCAGTTCGGACTTCAGGCTCAACGCCCAACAAATATTAGTTTACAGTTAGCAGATAGATCGGTTACATATCCACGAGGTATTGTTGAAGATGTGCTAGTAAAAGTGGATAAATTCATCTTCCCTGCGGAATTCTTTATTCTGGATTGTGAAGTGGACAGTGAAATCCCCATCATTCTTGGGCGACCATTTTTGGCGACAGTAAGAACATTGATTGATGCTCAAAAAGGTGAATTGACAATGCGAGTTGAAGATCAACAGGTCACCTTTAACGTTTTCAAGTCAATGTCGTACCCAAAAGTAAAAGGTGAATGTATGCGGGTTGATATTATGGAGGAATTGGTGAATCATAAATTCAGCACAATTTTTTCGAAGGACCCATTCGAATCTATTTTGCTCGGGGCAGACGAATATGGTATTGAAGAGGATATCGAATACGTCAAATGGCTAGACACACCATCAATTTTTCGGAAAAGCACTCAATCCTTCGACACCATAGAAAGGCCCGAAGCAGAAGCTAAAAAGTTCAAACCATCAATAGAAGAGCAACCGGTGCTAGAATTAAAGCCATTACCTCCCCATCTGCAATATGCTTACCTGGGAAAAGACGATACCCTACCAATTATTGTTTCGACAAAATTGACTGATACGCAAAAGGAGAAACTGCTATGTGTCTTGCGAGAATTCAAAATAGAAATTGGGTGGACTATAGCGAACATTTGAGGTATTAGCCCATCATTCTGTATGTATAAAATCTTAATGGAAGAAGGGGCAAAACCAACCATCGAGATGCAAAGAAGGCTAAACCTCATCATGAAGGAGGTAGTGAAAAAGGAGATTATAAAGTGGTTGGATGTTGGCATTATTTACCCGATCTCAGATAGTTCGTGGGTGAGTCCTGTACAATGCGTACCAAAGAAAGGGGGTATGACAGTGGTGAAGAATGAGGCAAATGAGCTCATCCCTACTCAAACAGTTACAGGATGGAGAGTATGCATGGACTACCGTAAGATAAATAAAGCCACACGCAAGGATCATTTCCCCTTGCCATTCATTGATTAGATGTTGGATAGGCTAGCTGGACATCAGTTCTATTGTCTCTAGGATGGTTATTCTGGATATAATCAAATTGCTATAGCACCGGAGGATCAAGAGAAAACGGCATTCACATACCCATACTGTACGTTTGCATTTCAGCGTATGTCTTTTGGTTTATGCAACGCACCGGCAACCTTTCAACGGTGCATGATGGCAATCTTCTCCAATATGGTTGAGAAAAATTTGGAGGTATTTATGGACGACTTTTATGTGTTCGGTGATAGCTTTGATCTTTGCCTGAAAAATCTGATTTTAGTGTTGAAACGTTGTGTGGAAACTAATCTGGTTCTCAATTGGGAAAAATGTCACTTTATGGTGAAAGAAGGGATTATTCTAGGACATAAGGTTTCTGCAGCAGGGTTAGAGGTGGATAAGGTGAAGATAGAGACTATTGAAAAATTACCTTCTCCATTATCAGTGAAGGGAGTCCGGAGCTTCTTGGGGCATGCAGGGTTCTATAGACGCTTCATCTAAGATTTTTCACAAATTTCAAAACCTTTATGTTCCCTATTGGAGAAAGATGTCCCTTTCAAAATAGATCAGTCATGTATCGAGGCCTTCGAGATTTTAAAGAAGAAGTTGGTATCTGCTCTGATCATTGTGGCGCCCGATTGGTCTTTACCATTCGAATTGACGTGCGACGCTAGCGATTATGCAGTGGGAGCAGTACTTGGACAACGTCACGACAAGATCCTTCACACAATTTACTACTCCAGCAAAATGTTGACAGATGCTCAGTTAAACTACACAACCACCGAAAAAGAACTACTTGCAGTTGTGTTTGCGTTCGACAAATTCAGAGCATATCTCATTGGGACCAAGATCATTGTCTACACGGATCACTCTGCAATCAAATATTTGATCGAAAAGAAGGATGCCAAACCGAGGTTAATACGGTGGGTGTTACTACTGCAAGAATTTGATTTGGAGATCCGAGATAGAAAGGGTACAGAAAACCAAGTGGCGGATCATCTTTCGCAGTTAGAAAATGCAGAGGTATAGAGCCAAGACAATACACTGATCAACGAGAAATTTCCAGACGAACAACTTCTCTGAGTAACCACAACACTGCCTTGGTATGCTGATTATGTGAACTATGTGGTTGCTAAGGTGTTACCACCAGATTTGAACTCGCAACAACGAAAGAAATTCCTCCATGACGTGAAGCAGTACTATTGGGATGAACCGTTCCTGTTTAAAGCCTGCGCAGATCAAATAATTTGATGATGTGTGCCACATGAAGAGATGGACATCATATTGGGTCATTACCACTCCTTAAACTATGGAGGTCATTATTCCGGTGATCGAACTGCGGCCATGGTTTTACAATCAGGATTTTACTTGCCTTCGTTATTCAAGGATGCGTATCTCTATGTACTAAAGTGTGATCAATGCCAATGCGTAGGTAATATCTCCAAGCGAAATGAAATGCCACTCAACACTATATTGGAGGTAGAACTGTTTGACGTTTGGGGAATCAATTTCATGGGACCATTCCCCTCATCTTTTAATAATCAATATATTTTGTTGGCAGTGGATTATGTTTCCAAATGGGTTAAAGCCACCGCTTTCCCACCAATGATGCTAACGTCGTCTTTCGATTCTTAAAGAAAAATATCTTCACGCGATTTGGGACTCCGCGGGCAATAATAAGTGATGAGGGAACACATTTCTGTAACATGCAGTTCACAAAATTGTTGGTGAAGTATGGGGTTCGTCATAAAATCGCAGCTACATATCATCCCAAAACCAATGGCCAAGCTGAGGTCTCGAATAGGGAGGTTAAGAGAATTTTGGAAAAGGTGGTAAATCCGTCACGAAAAGATTGGTCTTTACGTCTTGACGATGCTCTATGGGCATATCGTACAGCATATAAGAATCTGATTGGTATGTCACCTTATCGAATGGTTTACAGAAAGGCGTGTCACCTCCCAGTCGAGTTAGAACATAGCGCACACTGGGCCATTCAGAAGCTTAATTTTGATGAACAAGCAGCAGGTGAGAAAAGGTTACTGCAGTTGAACGTGATGGATGAATTCCGCTTCAACGCTTATGAAAATGCAAAACTCTATAAGGAAAAAGTCAAAGCGTGGCATGATAAGAAAATTCTCGATAGAACATTTGAACCGGGCCAACAAGTCTTGCTTTTCAACTCGAGATTGCGTTTATTTCTTAGAAAACTGAAATCACGTTGGTCAGGTCCTTTTAAAGTCATGTTTGTTGCACCACATGGTAACATCGAGATCGATAAACCAAATTCAAATTGCACATTCAAGGTTAACGGCCAACGTCTGAAACATTATTGGAGTGGACCCATCGAACGTCAAGCTACGATCATGTACCTCTCAGAACTAGTGGACAATTGAGCAACACTGACAAGTCGGGCTGACGACTGTAAACCAAGCGCTATAGGGAGGCAACCCCAAGAGTTCTATTTTTATTTTATTTTTATTTATTTATTTATTTATCTATTTATTTTTTTTTTATTTGATGTCATGCACTTTTCTTGGGTTACAGCTGAGCAGGAATTTCAGCCAGACCAAGCGTGCTAGTATGTTCAGTGCCCCGACGCTCAACTATAAGCCTTTTTCAATGCCCCGGCGCTAAGGGGCAGAAGCTAAAAGTCATGTCCAGCGCCCCGGCGCCCAATATACAAGGGATTCAGTGCCCCGACTCTGAGGTCCAGACTCGACTACTCAGGCCCAGCGCCCCGGTGCTACTCACAAGCTATGCCACAGCGCCCCGGCGCTGCAAGCCTCTTGAAGCCATTGACCTTCAGCGCCCTGGCGCTCTAGTTAGTATCGAAAGCCAGCACCCCGGCGCTGGCCCCAGGTTTACGATTCCTATTTCAGTTACAAGTTTGTTCGGTTCACATCTTCTCCTCTCCTCTTCTTCACGTCTCCACTACTACACCCACAAACGTCCAGACGGTAACTTCTCTTAACCTTGCATATAATATTCCACTATTGTGGGCATCTCGACATATCACATTAAGATTTCCTTTCACAAAGCAATCCTCGTCTCCCACAAAGGTATGTTTCTAAATTTAACTTCATAGATGGTGAATTCAACTCTTGTCATTTGTGAGATGGGTAAGTCACTGTGCATCTTAGTTCATATTCTCTACATCGTCCTACCGATTTTCACCCTTGTTATTTCAAGTATTTCATTATCCCAAAAAGGTGAATCACGTTTGATTTTGCACCACTTTTGGTTAGAATATCATGCATATGTGGTAATTGATTACCAGGAAGATTTGATAAAAGAAATTAGTGTGTTTCAAAGCAAGTTATGAGTTACCCATACGGTGCTCGATAAATTGCCTGACCCAATGTTAATGGTTAAATTTGCATGAATCACCATATCCACGCATTGTATGTACATGCCATCTTACCGCCGCAATAGTATATGCCTATTGTGACACATATTCATCACTGTTGTGGGAGAGTGTAAACCAAATTGATGTATACAAGAGGTCATATTGCGTTACTCGGCACATCTTTTGACCGAATTATAGGTGTTCCTTAACACTTGTAGAATTTGACAAATACATGCATCTAAGTGGTACAATTGTGCGTTTTCATGCTAATATATGTCATGCCACACCCTTAACTTTATACTTAACATTTACATATATTTTGATGTTTGGGGGTAGTGTCATGGATACGTGTATCCCAACTAAATTTTTGGCAACTGCAACTAATTGTGAATTCGTATTCTTGTAGAAATTTATCAATGACTTCTGAACGACAACGTTGCGAAGGTTCAGGCACCGCCTCAGCCCCGCCGAGATTTGATAGCCGTCGATTCGTCTCCGTCGAAGCACAAGAATGCTATAACCGCATGGCTACCCGTTCACTAGTCCCCGAACGGGGTCTACGTCCCGATCAAACCAAGGATGGATAAATAGCAGTGATGATTGCTGAACGAAATTGGTTCTCTCTCACCGAACAGCCGGATCCAGCAATGATTGCAATTGTCAAGGAATTCTACGCTAATGTTTCAGAACACGATCACTACGGAGTGTTTATGAGGGGAAAGACAGTGGAAATTAGCGATGAAGATATCAATGGGTGCTATCAACTGAATTTGGAAAATCTTAACGACGAGTATGCCGGGCTTCTAAGCCAATGTCCAGATTATGAGAAGATAATCCGTGAGTTGTGTCAACCGGGCACCACATGGACAGTGCATGAACGGGGTAGCATGACTTTCCCCCATTCTAACCTCAGTCTATATGGGAAGGCGTGGTATGCTTTCATTTGTGCCAAACTCATGCCATGCACACATGTGAGCCATGTCACTAAAGAACGAGCAGTGCTGCTATATTCAATTATCCAAGGCTTGCAAATAGATGTCGGTCATGTGATCTAGCAGTCCATTCTTCGAGCATCTCGACGTGGAACCACAGGAGGTTTACCACATCCGTCTCTCATCTGTGTTTTGTGCGCTAAGTTCGGAGTAAAATGGAAATCGGATGGGATGATCCAAACACCTATGCTCGTGTTGGACCATAAGTTGATCAGCAGGTATAAAGTGTGGGCAGGTGGGGAAAATCACCCTAGGGGATTGGGTTTCATAATTCCCCAAGTTGCACCTACACAAGCCCCACCACCTCCGGCTCCACCTACTTATGGCCCATCTACAGCAGCTCATCGTGGAGTGGTTCCCGAAGCTGTCCAGCGGGAGATAGACAGCTAGTTCTACAACATGGAGTCCCAAAATGTACGCTTATCCGAATGTCAAGACGTGATTTTCAAATTCTTAGTTGACCAATTTGCTGCACAGAATGCATTGACCGTCCAATCACATCCGGGCATTCAATTAGCCACTTCCCGACTGCTCCTGTTCTGCCAGTATTTCCCCTTCCGATCAAGAGATGAGCGAGGATGATGATGCATCACCCGAAGAATAAGCTCGTCAGGGAAGTCCTTTATTTTATTTTTTTGTAACTTTCGCATGAGGACATTGCTCTAGATTAGTTTAGGGGTAATTAAGTTTTATTTTCAAATTTGTAGTTTGTTATTAGTTTGTGGATTTGGATTGTTATTATTAGTTAAATATTGCATTTAGGATTGCATAATAATTTCGACGTGTGTTAGTGCGTTTATTATTCGGGGGCCAATGATGAAATTAGAATTGCATGAACAAGTCTAGTAAGGATTGTTGAGTCAGTGATATGATTTTCTTAACATGATTTGAATCTTTATCTGTTTGACACTGATATTATAGGATAGCACTTGAAAGACGACCATGTTGGCTATGATAGTTTAAATGGTTAGATAATAGAGTTCTAAAGGATGATTGCTAGTGAAATGAAGGGACAATTTGAATAGCTATTGAAGACTGAATTTATACATAAACTCGAGTTTGGGGGAAAAATATTTGGAATATATATAAAAAAAATTAAAAAAATACTGTGGCGTGCTTGTCTAGTTTTGTGGCCTTTGTTACTTGAGCAAGTAAGCCCGAGGGGACTGTCTCTACACCTAGCGGCCTAAGGTCTTAATGGCTTGGGAGTCGTTGGTCGAAAGCTCGTTAAGGTAGCATTCAAAAGCATAAGGGAATAAGATAGTGCATAGTCATGAGAGAAAAAAAATTAATAATAATAATAAAGCGGAAAAAGTGCAAAATGCCCTCGTCTGAAAAAAAAATTTAATAAGCATAAGTATTTCATGTTGACCCCTGAATTTTGGTGATTGTTTAATTTTAGTTGAATCTAGTGTATTTGATGAACTCTTGAGTAGAACTGTATGAAGCTTTTTATGAACTTTATTATCTTTCAGCTTTTTTTCTTTTCATTAGTTAGCATGGTTGTTGAACACACACTCACGATATCAGTAATAACAAATTTGGATTGATTGAGTGTTGGACTATTATTGAGCTGCAAGTAACATGATGTATTAGCACGTTCTTGTGATTTTTCTGAGGCCTATGGATATATGTGAGCTATTAGATTGCTGGAATTAAGGTCATTTAGTTAGTTTGCATTTGCATGATGTTTAGTTATTCGTATTGGTTGTGTTTTGTTGCTTGAGGACACGCAACGATTTAAGTTTGGGGGTATTTGATGATTAGGTTATATACCCATAAATCGGATATACTTGAGTTTATTTTGTTGTAACTTCGAGTCATTTAGGAATATGTTTACTGCGTTTATGTGTTGTTTTGTAGATTTGGGAGCTGCAGGAGCGAACAGCGGAATTGAAGCTAAAAAGGGCAAAAAGGTAATTTTAGGAAGGCCAGCGCCGGGGCGCTACATTCAGTACTAATCCCAGCGCCGGGGCGCTGGGTCAGGATTTCAGTTGACCGAGTTTGCGCGTTGACGAAGAGTTTGATTGTACAATGGGAGCTTATGTGAGAAGTTGTTTTGGACTAGGATTGGGAGAGGCTATATAAGGGTTATGTGGCTGAATTGAGAAGAGAGAATTTTCTACACAATTAGGGATTTTTCGACAAAAGAGGGGATTGATCAAGGAGGAAGATGAGATCTGAAGGCTTGAAACTAAGAGTTCTTCTTCTTCTTTATTCTTTTAAATTGTGTAACTCATTAAGGATTATTTATCAAGTATTTGTGGTTTTTATTTCGTCATGGACTAATTCCTTTTATTAAGATTCCAATGGAACCTCTTATGGTTATGAATTGATTATCTAATTTATTCCAATTATTTATGTTAAAGTGAATTGTTTGCCTTGCCTTGTAGTTATTGATTAATTATCTGGCCAATAATTACCGTGTTACTCTAGAAGGAATTGAGAGAGGAATTTTTGAGTTAGAACTGGGCAGGGTGACATGTGACTTAGTTCTTTCCACAGTGAATAATTAGGTTTGTGAATAGAATGAGAATATCTATTTGCCGAATGTAACACATAAGGAATTGGGATTATAGCGAGTTTAATTCAATTGATTTGCATAGAGATATAGCAAAATTAATCTGGGTTAAATAGAAGGCAATTGATCACTCGAGAGAGGGCTTTTGGCATTTGAGAATTGCTGTTAACAATTCAGTGGACAAAATAATTGGATAATTGATTTAGTAATCATATTTGGAGAAATTGGAGTCTTATTTATTATTCATTGCATTCAAATAATTCTTAATTGGTTCTTTGTTTTTTTTATAGTAGTTTCTTGCTTTATTAAAATTAGTTTTTTTAAGTTAAAAAAATCACAATTTTTAGTTGTTTAAATAAAATTGAATTGATACAGTACTACTAGTTGGAGTTTATTAATTGGAATTCTCTGAGGGATCGACACTCTAATTTATCACTGTATTGCTTGTTGATCGTGTATACTTGCGCGTTTGCTTTGATTGTGAAATCAACCAACAATATGTAATCTTTCAACTTACACTTTAATAGTCATAAGACTATAGGGACTCCCCGTACTTATGGGGATCAGTCCTTCGTACAATGTATTGTGCACAACCATTTCAACGCTAAGCGTAAACCCCTAATAATAGGGTTATTCATCTCAGTATTAGAGTACAAGTCCGCACCAAAGTAAGTTTGGTTTGGATATGTTTCAAGGTAATTTGGAATTCAACGAACATCAACTAATGATTAGTTGAATAAAAAGGTAATCACATTGTGTTATGGAATAAATCATAAGTGAATCAACATTGTATACTAAGGTCATGCTTTAGGAATAATCTAAAAGCATAAGCATTGAATAACATAACATACCTTGCTTGAATAATATTAAGCTAAGGTTATTTAGAATTGAATACCGAGCATGCATAACAAATAGTAAATTGAATGATAAAACTTGTTCAATAGTAATATATCAGAATGTAGAACTTGCATGCTAAATAACAAGTTAAAGATTATAGAAACTTGTTCAACATAAGAATAAGATTTAGGAAACTTGCACAATATAACGAGAGTTAAGAACTTGCTCAATGAAAGAAATAGGGTTTAGAGAACTTGCCTTGCATGTAGGCTAAACCGTAATAGTTTGATTCACAATATCCTAATCACATATCATTAGGATACGATTAGTCATTACAAATACTCTATATATAAATAAGTATCTATTTCATGTATGGCTTGATTTTGAACTACATAATCAAGTTAAATCAGTAAAATAATAATAACACTCGTTAAGTATTAATAATATGCTCATTATAGCACTATAATACCACAATAATAAAATTACATTTTTAACAGTTATAATATTGCATTATATCAGCATTTACAGATTTCATACAAAAGAAAAATAATTCATGACCCTACTGCTAACCAGCGTTGCGGTGCCACAATTTGTACTATGGGCGGTGCTGCGTCGCTGTGTTGGCGCAGCGGCGCAAATCACAGGACACTGGCCAGCGCTGCAGCGTGAAGTTGGCGTTGTGGCGCTGAATTTGGCGTTGCGGCGCAGAGTTTGGGGCTGCGACACTGATTTTGGCGCTGAACTTACAGAACTGAGCACGAAGAATAGAACAAAGCTAAATTTATATCTCCATCTTAATTTCTAACACCAATTTATCATGTAAAACTTACGTAATCTACTCATAAACATTACCAAGCATACATATACTAATTTAAAACAACTAAAAAACAACTTTTGAAAGATTATATCTTTGAAGCCATATTTTAAAACCAAAACTCTATTTTTGACAAAACTAACACTGTAATCCCAATTATACACCAACTTAGTTCATTCTAACTATATTCTCTTCGTTTCTTGCCAAATTAATATATTCAAAGTTCAATTTCACAATTAGTTCACAAACAAACATCAAGTTTTGGTATTCTCGCAAGCCATGTTCATACATATATTCACTGTAAAATCAATTCCTTTCTTGCAGGCGTAATTTAGCATACAATCACATATATATATGCTAGTTATACTATAACAATTACATATACACATAACTTATTATCAATAATAAAGAAACTTGGATTACAGAAAATTTTGTAAAACCTTTATACTATAGTCCAAAACACAGAACACAAAGAACTATGTCGTAAAACATATATATATATATATATACTATATATATATATATATATATATATATATATATAACACTAAGGTTATGGGAAAAATACCTTTTGTTGCTTTGAAAATCCATGCTCACCGAGAATAGCTTGAAAAATCCAGAACTTTCTCTCTTAATTCTTCCTCAAACTCTCTCTATTTTTCTCTGACAATTTCCCTTTTCTTCTTAGGCTCAGGCTTTAGGCCAAATACACTATACGTAAAATCAAAACAAAACCAACACACGATTTCTAAACGTCTAAAATCGACGTCTACTAATTGTTCCCAATTCAATTATCAGTTACCCTAATTTAATATATATTATTTATATTTTATTTATTTATTTTATATTATTAATAATTCAAAATTCAAAAATCCAAAAGCCATAAGGCTTCGTTTGGCAAAACTCTTTAAATATTAAAAACTTAATATCTTTAAGCCTTGTTTGGCAAAACTAAATTAAACTTCTTTAATTTATTTTAATAAGTCATTTATAGTATAGTTATTTGTCACACTACTATTACCAAATTAAATTAAAAACATTATAATCATTCATTTAATCATTATAAACTCTCTAACTTAATTATTAAATTAAATTAGAATACTATCTCATAATAATTAATTTTCTTAACTCCTTAATTATTTATTTAACAAAATTAATCAATCAAATCAAATCAAACAGATATTTATTCAACAATTAACACATCCATTAAATATTTATGTAATTCAATAAATATTTAAAAATTACAATTTAAAATCTGGATTGTTACATCAGTCATCCTTCTTTTAAACTGGTTCTCCTTCTTCAATGTATCCTTGTGTTTCGTGATTTGTGAGGAGTGTACCTTTCCTCTACTGTTCCTTCCCAGTTGGCCAGTGGAGTTGATTTTACTTGACTTTACGATCCTTCAAGGTTGGAAAGTAGTGGCTAGGTTACTCTTCTCTTTTTTGAAACCTAGGCCAGCATGAGATCCTTTATTCCTTAGAATATGGATTAAATCAGAACAGCAGGGTTGTACTACTTATTCCTTTTGTGAGGATTTCACAAATATAATGCTTCTACTGAAACTTGGAGCATTACTAGGGCTAGTTTCCTTTATATTTTCCACATATGGCTCTGAGGTGGATTCCCCAAAGCCTAAACCTGTTCTGTCAGATGCACTTCTCTGACTAGAGATCAGGAGTCCATGGATGAAGAGGATTTATTCCATGTAGAGATTTTCCTTTCTAGTTCCTCAATTTTAGAGGTTAGACTTAACTCTCTTTGTGCATTGAGCTCATTAGTCTGTTTTAAGATCTTATTCTCAGCTTCAAACTTAGAGAGAGAGTCAGTACTCAGAAGGGTTATTTCCAGTTCTTCCTGAACTTTCTCTTTCTCCTTTTGAAGATGATAATAATCTTTAGACAGAACACTGAACCATTTCATGTATTGATGTAGATCAGATGTTATGCCATGTAGTGCAATTCTTAAATCATCAATGTCTACATCAGGAGAGTTAAAGTCAAATACCTCATCTATACTTACTTCATGAATGTCAGAGCTGTTCTTATCCTTTGAAAGTTTGGCCATCAGGAATAGGTTTGCCATTTGAGGATTCTCATCATCTCCAGAATCTGGAGTTGTGTCATTGTTTGAGTCACTCCACGATCCTCCAGCCACTAGACCTTTATCTTTCTTCTGAGTTCTTTTGTTGCCTTTGAATTCTTTCTTTGATTTATTCTTCAGTTCTTCTCTAAACGGTTTGTTACAGTTTGCAATAAAATGGCCAGGCTTTTTGCAGTTGTAGCATAAGTCGTTTATTTCTCCCGACTGTTGTAGTTGTTGATTTTCTTAGGTTTGCTAATTCTGCCTTGACACATGAACCTTCTGAGTCTTTTCACCTGCATTGCAAAGTCCTCATCATCAACTTCATCATCGTCAGAGTCATTTTCAGCATTGGCTTTGGAGATGTTGTCAGTAACTTTGAAAGCAAGTCCTTTATTCTTCTTTCTTCCTTTAGATAGAGTTTCTACTCATTGAGTTAGCTCCAGTTCATATGTGAGAAGGTTGCCATATAACTGTTGAACAGTCATTTCATGGAGATTCTTTGACCCTCTGATGGCAGTGCTTTTGGCATCCCACTTGCTAGGTAAAGCGCTCATGAACTTTATGATTAGATACTTATTTGGATAGATCTTTCCATAAGCTCAGAGAGATTTGACCAGTACATTGAATATTTCGTAGGTGGAAGTGACATTTTCTCCTTGAACGTGTGCAAACATTTCATATTGCTGAGTCAGGAGAGATTGCTTGTTTTCTCTGACTTCTTATGTTCCTTCATGCATGATGAGCAATGCTTCCCATACTTCCTTTGTTATTTTGCTATTGACCACATTCTCAAACAGGTAATCTTCTAAAGATTGGAACAAAATGTTCTTGGCCTTTTTGTCTAGTTAGACATCTTTCTTTTCGTTGTCTGTCCATTCTTCTTTGACCTTGATCTGGATTCTGTTTGGATCATCTGAAGTTGGTGCAAGCTTTGTAAGAATGTAGGGTCCGTTCTGAACAGTCTCAAATAGATCTTCATCTATTGAGTCCATGTAGGCTAGTATACGAACTTTCTCGTTGGCAAATTTGTCTTTGTTGCACATAGGAGGCTTGCTGCATCCTCTAGTCGTTGATTCGTTTATCAGATGTGCCATTAGATCTACATAAGCTTTGTAGGCTATTTGATAGAACCTGCTATGATACCAATTATTAGTTCCCAGACGCATAACAATTATTTAGAAGGGGGGTTGAATAGATATTTTAAAATTCTTTGGGAAATACTTGTTAGTTTTGATAATGACTTAAACACAACGAAAGAATTGTGAGTTGTTTGTTTTCGGTTTAAGATATAACAAGTTAATGAGAGATAAGCAGTTATGGCAGTTATGGCGGTTATACCAATAATGTAAATGACACAACATTTTAAGTAGTTCAGAGCACTTAAAGCTCTTAGTCCACTCTTCTACTCCTCAAGTAGGAAATCCACTAAGGATATCTTTACACTTTCTAAATCTCACAGATTCCTTCAAGACCATCAGTCTTGGAACTTCTTAGTTCACTTTTGAACTCTTCAAGTCCAGCATACTTGGTTCTTCACAGTTCGCTTACTCTTCAAGTTCTTCTGACTTAGAAACTTCTTACTTCACTTGATAGTAGTTGATGAGTTCTTGAATGGTGCTACTCAGTTGCCATTAAGCTGTTGTTCGAAAGAACTGAGTAGTTGAGCAAGCTTTCTCTTTTCAGATCGTAGAGTTGAGCGTTGAGTGTTCTTCAACATTTTTGTTCAGTACTTGCTTGATTCTTTCATCTACTTATGTTTTGTATATATGATGCCTTTGAAATGTATCCGTTGAAGACATCTGTTGAAGCATTAAATGCATTTAACATTTCTGAGCTTTGATGGAGACTTTCTGCACATCTTCTGATTAACAATCTAGCCCACTGACACAGCAGACTACTATCTCACCTAACACCTGAAAAGTTGTTTTCTGCTGACCCATAGTACTTTCCTTAGCTTCTTTAATACGTTTCTTTGTTGTATACTAAGAATGACTGTTATGTCATTGGGACTGCCGAGGACTTCAACGTTTATAATCCATTCCACATTTGTTGGGATTTATTCTTAAACAGATGGGTAAGGCTCGATGCTTCTAATACAGACAGATGATGCTCTACGATTCTGATCGCGGTGTCTTGCCACCTTGGTGCTTGATCGGATATTGGCAAATGAGAACACTACAATTTCTCTAAGGACTGGTACACTATGATCTTCACTTACTTGTCTTGCAAACTCTACATTTCTGAGAGCACACTACGATCTCTAAGTTTGCTCGGCAAATGTTTGGACCACTCTACGATTTTAGGAGAGGCCCTTCAAGGCAGACACACTACGATTCTCGATGCTCTACGATCTGCCTTGGCTTATGCAATCTCTCGATCATCTCGATAGACTATAATTTAGTTGAAGCCTATCTATTACATCTCAAGATATAGATCAACCTAACAACTTTGATCTTTTCTTCTATACATTCATTTACAGAATGATAAACATTAAAGTCCAGATCAACATAACAAGTTTGATCTATCACTAAGTCCTTGTACATGTGTTCTTTTGAAGGACTTTACATATAATCATGAATATTTACTTACAACATCAAATTTTAAATATGCAATCTCCCAACATATATATATATATATATATATATATATATATATATATATATAAGCTGTAAACGCAAACCAGATATCACACCCAGGCTCAATCGAACATAATTTGATAACAGTAAATATATATATATATATATATATATAAGTATTTATATATATATATAAAAGTGTTAAACACACCGGATGTAACTCCAGGCTCAATCAAATAGAGTTTGATAACAAGAAATATATATATATATATATATATATATATATATATATATATATATATATATATATATATATATAAAGCAGTAAACGCTCCGGATGTTTATCCAGGCTCAATTAAACAGAGTTTGATGACAGGAAATATATATATGTATTTATATATATAAAAGCAGTAAACGCTCCGAATATTATATTTGGTCTCAATCGAAGTATAGTTCGATAATATATATATATATATATATAATATATATATATATATATATATATATATATATATATATATATATAAGCTTTAAACGCACCGGATATCACACCCAGGCTCAATCGACCCAGTCTCAATCGAACATAATTCGATAACAGTAAATAATATATATAAGTATATATATATATATATATATATATATATATATATATATATATATATATATATATATATATATATATATGTAACGACCCCAAAATCTATACAATTTAAATCCGACTTCGGTCGTTAACCATACATTCAACCTCTAAATAATACATCATTATTCGATGTTAAACTTAATAAAATTGTGGAATATTTAAAACTTTTATACATTTTCTTCTTTCTTTTATAACTTAAACAGATCACGTCGTGACCTTATTCTATAATCATCTCTCTTAAAATTCTTTGGTTAACTCGTGATCGTTTTGTTTTACGATCCTTATTCTTTCTCTTTTCATCATTTACGACATTATTCATTACCTTGGCTATTGGAGTTAGGAAACTCTCCATTTCTTACCTTTATATCTTCAAGATTCTTCTTTGAATCTTCGTGTTTATATAACAATTCTTACTTTAAGAATTCCTAACTTCAGTTACATCGCTCAAACTTTTATTCGAGTTCTACACTTTCATCATACGTGTCCATTTCTACACTTGGTACACATCGAGTCTCTAACAGTTTCAATATGGTACGCTGAGTGGTTTCCCACAAATAACCAACAAACTAGGTTCCGAGTTGCTAGTTCGTATATACCTCCGCTCTATGAAGGAATCGTTTAGCCCAGATATCATACATCAACTACTAAAGAGTACGATTGTACCACACTTAGTATAACTTTTTGATTCTTAACTTCTTTATTACTCTCTTCTTATAGACATTGTCTATTTATTATCACCTTACAACCTTATTATTGGAGTTAGGTAACCCCACATTCATATTCCTTATAACTCTGCGAGATTCTTCTTTGAATCATTTCACGCAAGTTTAAATCCCCTCTTTATAAATTGCTTAAATTAATTCTTACTGTTCAAACTCTATTTGAGCTTATTCTTTCATTATCTTCACCTCTCTTCTCTAAGGTTATAGCATACGGTACTCCTACCTAAGGTTTATAACCTACAACTCTGATACCAACTGTAACGACCCAAAATCTATACAATTTAAATCCGACTTCGGTCGTTAACCATACATTCAACCTCTAAATAATACATCATTATTCGATGTTAAACTTAATAAAATTGCGGAATATTTAAAACTTTTATACATTTCCTTCTTTTTTTCCCTGAATCGCAACCATTACATTACATCTCTTTGATTCAATCTTATATCATGAATCGTTACAACAAAATGACTATACAAAGTCTTACATCATAACTAAATATCCATATACATTGGATAGCTCAACTTACAATTCAACAACATGTTACGTTCAAAATATGAAATACATTTCTCATAAATCACAAGTAATCTTCGTGAATATAGATCTCTATAACTCACATAGCACATATCTTTACCTTAAAATCTTGACCCGCAAAAGTGGTTATTTGCAAGAGTGAGCTCGACAGCCCAGCAAAGTCTAACAGTTTTCATGCATCACATAGCACATAATAACATGCTCGATATACATCTCATTAAACTAACATGGAATTCATGCTTTTAATTCACATAGCAAATATCAAGATTGAGTTCCTTACTCAATCATCATTACTTAGCCAAAACAATGCAGTCATATATTGACTTTAACATTTCATGATTTCAACATGCATAACATATCATGCAATTTAAAATAGTTCATCAAGTCCACGTAAAAAAATAGGAACCGAAAGACTTGCCTTGATCGTTGTTTACCAATAATAGCTTAACAGCTTACAGTTATCTGCACTTCACGTGCCCTACACAATTATATAATCATACACATCAACTATTAGTCACATAACAACACATAGCAATTGTAATGTAAACTCTACTCCATATCTCATAATCTTTCCTATTAATAAATACACAATGGTCAATTAGATTGTGTTAACTTTTCGACTTATGACTCACTATATTTCTTCTTAGTCAAACTCGAAGTTCAAGTGCTTAAGTCTTGCTAGGACTACTTATTAGTTTTATTTAAACCCATTTCATATCCTATAATATTCATTTCAATTGAATTGAAACACTTTTTAAGTTCATTAACACTTGGCACGGCGTTTCGACGTTCAATCGTCACACGCCCGATTTTCCTCTCTTGTGTATGCTTACTATACTTCTATAACTCATCTAATACATTATATATTAATGTTAAGCATTATTATATTTACTAACATTCATGTTTTATAACTTAGGACATCATCTTTTATGGTCTAGAGCACTACACATGCATATGCGCGTGCCCGACACCCTCCGATTGCCTCTGAAAACACAATAGTCCTAACAATGACCATTTTGACCCATCCTAATGACCTTAAATTGAAACACATAAAGAACAAAAGTTGTAGGTCTACTCCTTCTCTTCCGGATCATCTTGAATCACCTCAAA